>ML675603.1:61107140-61148771 GCA_007922155.1 Mesoclemmys tuberculata | reverse complement strand
GAATGTGCAGTAGCAGTCCAAAAAGCTAACAGAATGTTCAGAATCATTAGGAGAGGAATAGATAATAGGACAGAAAATATCATATCACCTCAATATAAATCCATGGTATGCCCATATCTTGAAGACAGAATGCAAATATAGTCACCCCATCTCAAAAAGATATATTGCAATTGGAAAAGGTATAGAAAAGGGCCATAAAAATGATTAGGTTTATGGAACACCTTCCATATGAAGAAAGATTATTAAGACTGGTACTTTTCATCTTGGAAAAGAGATGACTAAGGGGAGACATGATAGAAATCTAGAAAATCGTGAGTGTTGTGGAGAAAATAAATAAGGAAGTGTTATTTACTTTTTCTCATAACAGAAGAACTAGGGGTCACAAAATGAAACTAAAAGGCTGCAGGTTTAAAACAAACAAAAGGAAGTATTTCTTCACACAAAACACAGTCAGCCTGCAGAACTCTTTTCCAGGGATGTTGTGAAGGCCTAGACTATAAACAGGGTTCAAAAAAGAACTAGATATGTTCATGGAGGATAGGTCCATGAATGGCTATTAGCCAGGATGGATGGGGATGCAAAACCATGATCTGAAGTGTCCCTACCCTATGTTTGGCAGAATCTGGGAATGGGCAATGTGATGGGTCACTTGATGATTATCTGTTCTGTTGATTTCCTCTGGAGCACCTGGCATTGGCCACTGTCAGAAGATAGGATACTAGGTTAGATGGGCCATTGGTCTGACCCAGTATGGATGTTCTTATGTCTATCGCAATTTATTGTAACAGACCCACCTTAAGTAGGCATGAGCTTGATCCCATCAGAGCAGTGGTGCGCAGAAATTCTGGTTGATAGTTGTGATGACCACAACAAATTCTGACTGCAAATCCTATAGACTCTCCAGCTATTAGAACCATGTGGGTATCTGATAATTAGTGGGCTGACCCAAGAATGAAACATATACATGTGGGGCACAAAATAAATTACTCTGATTTTGGCAGGGATAAGGTAAAAGATGTGGAAAGGTAGAGTGGCTTAATTAAAGGAATTGCACTAAACAACAGTAAACAGTAACTAACAACGAACAGCACATCCTGGGATATCCAAGTGCAAAAAACCTTTTGATTGTTAACTTTTAAAGGCAATAGTCTAAAATTATCAGTATTTGTGCTCTATTTTGACCTTTTAGGTGACCGGATGGGTACATTGGGTTAATGATAATAAATTCACCCACAAACATAAAAAATAATTAACCATCTTCTGGCTGGAGTTTAGCCTGTTTAACCAAATATAAATATCCAACGTGGACATGTAGATTCCCTTTAAACACAGGACTGGAAAACTATAAATGAGTCACTGTCTTTAGTGCAGAATGCCATGCTAATTCCAGACATGCACATCATAAACTTCAGGTGTTGGTTTTTTAGTGCTGTGCAGATTTTCAAAAGTGGCAGGATATGTCTTTAAAAAAATCAAATTTCTGTTCTTGCTTCACTGCAATGACTGTATGGATATCAGAGGAAGAAAGAGAATTTGGATTTTTTTTAAAAAATGACAGAGGATTTTGTGAAGATTAAAGCGACCTGGCTTGGATATTGAGAAGGCTTAAATCTGAGGTTAGCTCATGATTGTTTTAATTCTATTTTAAGCAGCTGCAGAAATCCATAAACCCCAGTGCTCATTATACCTTTACAACCCTAAACCAGGACTGACTGCTAAGCAGAGACATAAGCATAACAGATAATGTTGAAAAGGAGTGGAGTTGCGAGTGGCGGTGCAGGGAAGTGCTGCAATGGAGTGAAAATGGCTTGGAAAGGAAATACTGCTTCTTGCTTGTTGTCTTGTCCATGAATAACTCAGGAACAAACATAATGAATCAACTTGCTCCACCATAACTCAGTCTAAAGTGTGGCTTCTTTTTTACTGAGACAGCATATGTTTGTGCTATAAAAAATTACTCAAGACAGACAGTAGAAAAGATTAAATGAAAGCTTCTTAGAATTATCCAAAATAATTGACGTTTGCTGCTGTATTTATGGCTGGACGCCTATCACTCTCATACGAGTGTGAAGTCAGCCAGGAGGGAGCGATGTATAGAGGAAAGGTTGTCCATCTTCTCTGTAGAAAGGCCTTGTAAAAAATCTTTACTGCCAGCAAGAATGAGCATCTCAACCAGTCTCCTCTAGCAACTCTCCTAGTGGCACAGAATGGCAAGGTTAAGGGGAGACTTAAAGGGAAATACCCAGTAAACAACCTATTGCTCAGTATAAATGTACTGCAAATGAAAAGGTTAATGGCTGTAAAACACCAATACTGAGGTTTCCACTTGAAAGCCAATGGGAAAATAAAAATAATTTAAGTTCTGTTAGGAATCACAAGTCAAAGAATTTACATTAATTGTTTGTACACTGAGAAATGTCAATAAGCGAACTTAAAGCAAACTGATATGTAGAAATCATAATAGCATGGCATTTTTTAAAATTTTGCCATTACTGATTAAATTGATTTTCTCCTAGCAAGAAAATCTGCAAAATGAAAGTGGGTTTAATTTTTTCTACTTGCTAAATATTGATCCCAGGTTACTGGCACTGAACACGTATTTCTGATAGGAAAAGAAAAAGCATTTTAAAATAAAAGATCTGTTGGGTTGAACAGGAGACAATCTAGGATAACAGCTCTCATGTAAATGTCCTTCAATGCCCAACAAAGTTAGTGGGTTTGTTTAAAGAAAACAATATTCTTTATAAAGCCAAAAGAAGCCACAGAAATAAGAAAATAATTACTTACTCTATCTGTAAATAAGCAGGTATGTAAACTGTCTCCCTTCTTCTTATACTCCCCCAATTCTGAATTGAGAATTTTACTAAAGTTCTCACTCGTTCCTTACACAGGGAAAGCTCACACTTACTTTTAAGGGATTTCATATGAAAATAATAGACCAGGTTCTGCTCTCCATAATACCGTTAAAATGCTTACATTCACTGGAGCTGTACTACAGAACAGAATTTAGTCCAATAACAGTTCTGACCGAGTAAGGACTGAATGACAATTTTATAATTGTGCCCAATGACTATAGGGTTGTACTAAGTGGAAAAGAATTAACTGGCTTAGGGGAAAGAAATAGAAATGTCAGAAATCTTATAAGAAAGCCTGTTCTTACAAGATATCTAGGTCTATTTTGCAGACATGAGGGTTTTTAATAAATTTCATATATATATCCAAATGTTGGAGTGCTTATCCAAACCTGAACTCTAGATCTCTTAAGATTCAACCATCACTACTTCAGAATGGCACCAAAATTGGTACTTACAGGGTGCAGTTTACTCTATGCCATTCATTGGTTCTAAAACTTCCCAGTGCAGCAAAAATGGCGGGGAGGAGAGGAGATCTTCCTATTTTCTATCTTCCTTAGCAATCAGAAGTTCAAAGGCAATTCAAATGTAGGTTTTCAACTAGACTCCCAGCTGGAATCTGAACCTCACTTCATCCAAAATGAGGTCATGTTCCGCATTATAGAAGCTATAATCTGACATAATAAGTAGTTTTTTGCCACAGTTTGTGTCACCTTAACTGTGATCTTTCAAAATGGGTAAAATTAAGTTTATGAGGTTCTTCTATATTTCAAACTATTTTCTCCTAATCAAGGAAAGCAGGAGAAAATTAAGATAAGAGAAGAATACTAAAGTTTGCTTTGCCATCATCAATTTGAAAATCGATTCCTCCCTCTATTCTCTCCCACCCCTCACACACACTGTTTAATGAATGCAATCTTTGAATGTATTCTGCGTATACTCTAGAGAATGAAATTTGGAACACTGCACAATCTCGAACTGAGTGGCAATTCCCCAATCCAGCTCCCGCTGAAGCTGT
The DNA here is from genome assembly GCA_007922155.1 of Mesoclemmys tuberculata. NCBI lineage: Eukaryota > Metazoa > Chordata > Testudines > Chelidae > Mesoclemmys > Mesoclemmys tuberculata. Next base: position 61,144,901 of record ML675603.1, on the reverse strand, counting down.
ATATGTATATGGAGCAGGTATATGAGGGGGATATATAAAAAGAAATGTAGATAGAAAAGAAAAACAATATTAATTTAGTGCCAGGCTCTGTCGCTCTTAGAGCAAGTGATATTCTACTCAGTGAGTGCTCCTATTGACCCTAATGGGGCTTCTCATGGAGCAAACATGAACAAGGGGGGAAATAATCTGGCTGATAGTGAACAGGAAAATAGACAATATTTAGATGAATCAGAGATAACATTTGCACTGTTAATTCAATACCATTAGAATGAGATGTATTGTTGCATGTGTAAGTAGCCAAAGACCAGTTAAAAAGAAAATAGAGCCTCTTAGAGAAGGCTGGGATAAAAACAACATATTATTTTCTTTGGAATTTATAAAGAAGTAATGGGAAAAAATTCTAGAAGCAGACAGATGTTCCTCAGGGAATCCATAAGGAATAGTGAGGGAAAACTAAGATTGTGCCAAAACAGAAGTGTCTGAAGTCTGACATGAAGTGGTGAATGTGACAAGAAAGAAGAGCCTGTTTTAAAAGATAGACTCAAAACAACGCTAACAATTATGGGGATGCCAAGTAACACAGGGAAAGCTGATTGAAAATACAAAAGTTAGGACTGAAGAGGACCACACAGCCAACCTAGGAAAATTGCTTCATGTTTAGTTAGCATTACTCCTCCCAATTTCCCCACCTCATGTACTATTTTTATTATTTATATTGTGATAGTACTTAACAGTCTCAGTCATAGACCAGGATGACATTGCATAAACACAGAACAGAAAGATGGTCCCCTGGCCCAAAGAGTTTATGCTTTAATTATAAGGCAAGAGAAACTACAGGTGTATACCCTGTTTACATAACATGCTGTATGACATAACATGTATAGAGAAAAAAATGAGCCTTTGGTATTGCTCAATGTACCTAGTATATTACATCCTCTGAGAATGTGTTCTCTATGGATTAATGCTGCTACCCCACACAAACTGTGACAGCTTTCCAAAGCACAGGGCTTAAACACTGCATACCATCTGTTTCTGCTGCCATCTGGGTTTTCTCTGAGTGAACTTGAGGGTACAGTGGACCAGTGTAAGGCTGTAGAAGGAGACATTTTCAGAACTGGTGTTTATTTTTGTAGAGAATAATGATAATCAGCCCACTTTTAAAATAGGGGATATATTTCTAAACTGGACCCTTGTTCACTGTAATTCCCATCTGGCAAATAAGCAGTGACCCTCTAGGAAATATGAGAGTAGGTGTGGACAGGAAAGCCAAATCTCGAAGGTTAAAAAATAAATAGCGTTAGGTGCAGTAGCTTGCGGTGTAGTGGGAAGATGACTGATCCTTGCAATAGGAGTGGGTGACTGTTGGACAGTCAGAGATGCCCAGTTCAAACTACATTCAGGACAAATCAAGGTTGAGAAGTGCTTTGGGAAACTAAGGAGCTGTCAGAACAGTTACAGTAAATGATGGTTTCAGTGTGATTGCAGTAAGTTTCTGTTCAGCTTCCCAAGCAAGAGTTTCTGTGCCTGTACTTTCCTCCCAATCTCCACTCAGAGTGCAATATCAGCACAGGAGATCTCTGCTTCAGCTGTGCATCAACTGGCACGGAGAATAGTCCTGGAGGCTGATTTACTCAGAACATGTAAATCCAACATTCTGTGCAAGCAGCATGGAAGGTCTATCTATGGCCATTGGTAGTGGGCAGAGCTAAGGCTGTGCTGCATCCTGGAGCCCAAGACAGGGAGTTAGGAAGGTGGATTTTGCCTCCATTTCATCATCATAAATAGGGTTATTTGAGTATTATGCAAGTGACATGGATTCCACCCTCTGTAAACAAATCCCACATTCCAATTTCCTTTACTCCCAGACTCATATATGAAGTGGGTGTTTGGCTCAAGTTCACATACACCAGTTCCAATAGCTGTTTATGCCTAGGAGAATACTGTACCCAGCCTTGCTCTCTTTGAAATCAATGGATATCTTGCTGTTGATTTGTATAGGAATATGACTGGGACCTGAGATTCTTTTTTTTCTAAACACTGCTCTGTCCAATATAATTCAAGATCATTTTCTTTGACTTTTCACTATATGAAAAGCAACTCCTAAAAGACAGACATGAAGCAACCACAAGCCACTTCTCTGTTGATACACTTATCCAGTCCAGCCATTTAGAAGCTAGGAGTCTTTCCTCTGCACTGTCCCCTGATTTATATCTCCTGAAAATTAACATGAACCTCACTGAAATTCTGAAGGTAGTGCAGAGGTTTGACCATTAACTTAAGCTAATGGCTAGACTTTGGAGGAATTTAAAATGAATGTATCCACCTCCAGAGAACAATATCTCTACAGAGAAAAAACTGCCGAAAGAAGCTATGGAGAAAACTACTGAAAACAGTTAGGGAAAAAAAGACTTAGTCCTTCTGTTTTGACGGCAAACTTACAGAGGGCTAAGGAGTGGGACTTTCTGGCCTTATGTTTTTCAGTGTTTTAAGAATTATAGTAATAGGAAAAGTTTTTTAAATTTGTCACCAATGAGATTATTTTCTGCGTGTTTTAGACAACATCGTATATTTAAGACAGTGAAAGGGAAGTTAAGGAAAACTGACAAATGGTTCCTCATGCCATTTGGAATGAATATAAAGTTGTCTTCTGGCATCAATGCAGAGGAGATTTCCAGATTCCCATATGGTTATTCTCCTAGCTGGAGCCTGCAGAGCAGATGTACAACACATGGAAAGAAAATGATACTCAGAAAAAAATAAAGCTGGAATATAAGGAAGGGAATTTCAGGAATCACTGAAGTCCATGCCTCCAAATATGCCATTTTCTCTAACCATACCACCTCAAAACCCCTGTATTTTATAACTGTGGTTGTTTTATGAAGCCAGTATGGTGCCAAAATCCTGCTGCTCTTCAAAACTGTATCCATGGAGAGAAGGCTCAGTGCTGTTTGTGCTTTTGTTTTTCTGTGACTCAAAATGGACATAATACAGGTTCTGTTTTCCATACAAAATACATTAAGTCTTCATTTCTGGACACTATTGAACGGTCATAAGAAGGTCAGCTTCTCAGGGAATATCACTTCTTCAGTGCCTCTTGACAATGAGCCTGCATTTGACAAGAGCACTCAATAGCAAAAATAGAGTTTCCAGCTAATAATAAGCTCCAGTAAATACAGCCACTGTGACCTTCCAAAGTTACATCAGCCACATATCTCTTCAGCTACGTTCAGCCCAGGCAACATTACTCCTGTCTATGCAGTGAACCATGGCTCTTTCAGAAGCATCTGTGGATTTTGAGTGATCCCTAAGCATTTTAGAAGTGCAAAGCTAATTAAAATTATGAAAGGATTTATTTTAGCCTTTAATGGTATATACTTAACTACTTTTGTTAACTGATGAATTCCATCTACGCATAAAAGGATTAGTGGAAAATCTGCAATGCAATGCAAATCAGTATCCAATATGGTTAATCAAACAATGCTTTTTTGGTAACCAGACTATCAGGGAACCTGATGAAACACCTGGAGGGCAACTCTCTGATAGCAGCTCCTTGTGCTGGAAGGAATTAAACAAGGGATAAACTATGGACAGCTGCACTCTAAAAAAAATATCCCAATTGTGATGGCTTTTAGGAAAAGAGCTTGCAAGCAATTCATTTTCTTTAGGATTTGCTGGGATGCAAAAGTCCCATTTTCTCTTACAAAAAAGTTTCTATAGATGGATGGAAACTTTCACAAATAGCCCTAATTTGAAAGGTAAATTATCAAGGGCTTAGTAAAACATGGGTTAATGCACTGCCTGCCTTTCACTTGTGGAGACCTGGATTCAAAGTAGGTTGCAAGTAAAATAACTCGGGTAATTTCAGTCTAGTCCCTAGTGGTCATTTATCTGCTTCTCAAAACCACCATCACCTAATTAAGCAGTGTCTTGCATCACTATCACATAATCAAGCAATGACTTGCTGGGGTGAGGCCGAGTTCTGAACTAAATATAATGAACTTAGAGATCATGATGGAGGCGCATTTTGAGGAAATGTTCACAGCAGAGTTTGCCTGCTTTTTCCAACTTTATACTCCAAGTCTACGTCAGCTTGTCACAACATTGAACCATTTGTGCTATGATGTCCTGGCATTTGGTGCAGCACAGAGTGGTGATGCATCACAATTTCACAATGCAAACGTCGCTATGTTGTACCTGACATTGCTGTATGGTAACACAGTACTATGACATGATGATACTTCATAGAACTGACCAACTGATTGACCAGGAATAATTTATTCAGTGAATTTAGCCCCTTTTTCTGTTTGCAGACCACCATGGAACTGCCAATTGCAGTTTTCTAGAATCTATTCACTATTCAATATTATACCCCAAATATTTAATGTTATGGATTGATCATGAATATTCAGAATTAAAGATGGGTGTTCATGAATGGTCAGGTAAGTCCTGGTCTGATTCCTGAATGGACAATCACCTCTAGCATGAAAACTGGCATGTGCAAATTCAGTTTGAGAGTACATATATCCACACAGGCACTGGTTGGCTCCATCTCCACACTATCTGAGCTCCTCACAGACATTGACAAATGTATCCTTACAGTACCCCAGGGGAGGTGGGGAAGTATTATTATCCTTATTTTACAGAGGAGGAATGGATAGATCAAAGCTTTTGCCCAAGGTCAAACAGGAAGTCTCAGGTAGAGCTGAGAAATAAACCGTCATCTCCTGCATCCCAGGCCAGTGCTTTAGCCAGAAGACCTTCCCTTGAAGGACTACTTTGACGTCTACTTTCTACAAATACTTGTCCCAGTAAAACTAACTGCTCAAATTTGCAGGAGGAGGACACAAAGGGGACTCAAGCATGGCCAACTGAATATCTTCTTTAAAACGGCACCACTGCAAAAACAAAATAAAATAAAACATCAAAGTATAGCTTTCATCCCCCCTTTACACCATGTGTGAAAGTGAAAGTATCAGGGTGACATAAACAATAAAACAATAAAATACCAACATTTGAAATATCTTATGTTACTTTGTTTCAAACCTTTACTATTCTGAGCTGAGTTCTATTTAAGGTGTAATATTATTTAAGCGTAGCAATGAAATCAAGTAGCAACGCACAGATCCACAATCATATCTAAATCCAAACTGCCCCAAAGGAACAGTTGTTCAGATTCTGTATGACAATTCAGCCCATTATAGAGCTAGGCCCAAATCCTAAAGTTTTAATTGAATATGAAGCAAGACATCCCCAGAATTTGGGTAGGGATTACAACAAGTTTACATGCAGTGTCTGCTGCAGACCTCAGACGAATCCTGTATAATGGGACCAAAATCTTGAAGACATCATTGTGTGGGGAGTCCAATTTAACAAAAAACATATATTATATTTGCAGTTTATTGATCTAGGAAGGAGAAGTATATCTATCAGGGTAAAATCTATTTTTTCATGATTTGTGATTCAATTCTTCTTTCCATCTTTAACCATATCGTTCCCCTAAAGTCTCCACTACCATATACTATGCCTTAATATTTACCCATACTTTTAGTCTTGACTCTTCTCCTTCAAACACTAGCCAGGCCCCTCCTGCAAGCTACCTACCATTTCTACTGGGACCAAGAATACAGCAAAGAGGAATGGATGTCAGCAAAATTCAGAAGAAAAGAAAGATGATAAGCTCAAAATAATGCCTTCTGCCAAGCTATTTTAACCAAATAAAGATATTGCACATATCATTGTCTAGCTGTGCTAACACAACAATGACATTCCCTCCCCCATGTGCTCCCTGTTCTCTTGAGATATGTCTACACAGTAATGTAAGCCTAGGATAGCCATCTGCCTTGTATAGTTTAGACTCACCAAATCCTGCATCTTGGCAGGGGTTTAGACTAGATGACCCTTGCAGTTCCTTCTAATCCTATGGTTCTATGATTCTAAGTCAAAATATCCCTATCTCAGACTGCCTAGTGCCTCCTCACTTCCAGTGTTGACACCCTTGCCCTACAAATGTGTTGTACTGTGGGGAAAAACCCTACTGCCCACAATGTTTCCAAACGGTGACCGTGCTATTGATAGGACTCAGGTGCTCATAAGGAGCACATGAGCACATAAACTGCATAATTAGCTCCACTAGTAACTGTGTCAATAGAATGACTGCATTTTGAGACAGCTTCATACTGAACTACCATCTAATCTGGGAATTGAGTTCTACTCCTCTAGGCTGACTCAGATTGGCAGGAAAATGCCCATGCACCATTCTTCTGGGGATAATTAGGACATCAGTCTCCTGGGCTACCTGACTATTAACATGAAACTTAAAATGAGGGACCTTCAATGAAAGTGGTTTTGTTTGCTTTGTTTTTTATTTATTTGTGTCTGTTTGTTTTGAAGTTTGACATAAAATATAGTTTTCAAAGGAAAAACATACACACACACCCAGTCTAGCTGCTGCCAGGGACTGGGGCATAGTGTGCTTCAGCACCCTCTGGGGATCTCTTTTCCCTACCCCCGCCACATCCTGGGATCTCTAGAAGGCTATGGGAAAGTTCTGGGGCTGGCTCCCACTCACTGCCCTCACGGTGCATGTTGTCTGGACACCTCTGCACAACCCCGGGAGGAGAGGGAGGGGGAGAAAGAGGAGCAGGGACCAAGCAGCTACCCTGCAGGAAGGGGAAGCATGCAGGGTTTTGGGGGGGTCATCCCTCCCCCGGGCGTGCTAACCCGGGAGCTCTGCCACTCCCCCTCCCTGCAGGGCAACCACTTAGTCCATGCACCACTCTCCCCCTCCCCCTGCCCTCCCCTGGGGAGGACCAACAGCAAGGGTCATGTGCACACAGGAAAGCAATAGGGCTTGGACCATGGTCCAATCTTAACATGGGCTTAGCCCTTCCCACCATGAGGGTCTTAGGACCCTAGGTCTGAGCCCTAGGTTAACACAATTGGTGTGTGGACACAAGGAGGGTTGGGCTTGAGCCTGGGCAGACACTGCTGTGTAGACACATCCTTGGTTTGTATGGGCAAATTGCACATTTGTTTTCTTTAATTCTTCAAATAGCTACTAAAATAGGTATATAAGGCTCCAATCATTCAACAGGATGCATGCAGGTGACTTCTTGGTGTCAGTAGTGCTTCATGTGGACAGTGGGATCCCCCTGCACAAATCCTGTGACAGGATCTCATACGCAATGAAGAACAGCAACAGAACAAGATTTTCACCAGTCTTCTGTTTTAACAAGCAATGTGTAAATAACTATGTACAATTATGTGTTTCAAAATCTATTTTCTTAAAGAAATAAAATAGCCCAATCAAGATACAAATCTAGCCTCACTCTAATGATTAAGTATTAAATACAGTGGCGTTTCGTTTCTAGTACTTATATATTATTCCAGCCTTTCCATTGCTAACACTTGTCCCAGCCTGCCCTTGTGTTTGCTCATCTGATCAAAACAAATTCTTGAATGTGAGCACTGTTTTAAAAAAAAAAAAAAAAGCCATGGCTAGGCTGGCAGCCTCTCATCTGATACTTCACTTCCAGCACACCAGCAAGGGCTGGTAACCCTTGTGAATGAAAAGCTTTCAGCCCCTAAGAGGATGAACAGCCTTTTGTCTGTCTCAAGAATCCCCTCTGGGAGACTCAGAGCAACATTGACAGGCCTCAGATTTCTTCTTCAGGCAGGATGGGACCTGTTGAAAGGCATGAATAAAGCAGAAAAAATATGGGAAAATTCTGACAGACCTCCTCCTCAGAAAATCTACAGACAGTAGCCACAATTCAGTGTAATTTTCTTCCTTCTATCTCCATCCTACATCTCTAGGGGAACAAGGATTCTATTTAACAGGTAAGCTAAAACAAAAATACAAAACCAAAGCTGACACACACACACACACAAAAGAAGGAAAAGGAAGAAAGTTTAGGATGTTTTTTTCGAGACAACCATAGTGCTGACTTTTTCTCAAGCAAACCCAGCCTGGCACTCCAGCTGTTAAGTAACATAATAGGCTCTTTCCAATTGCTTGCTCCCTCCAAGCCAATCTGAACAGTTAGCTAGTGCATGGTCCCTCCTTGATACTTTACTGATGAAGCAGGGTCCAGATGCAAGCAATAATACAGTAAATAAAGTAAGAGATGCCTTTTATGCACCTTTGCTAGTTTTTTCACTGCAATGTTTGTTTGTTTTCTCATTAATGACATAATATCAATAAGGTCAAGAAGAAAAATTCCAGAAATGTGGAGACCCTCTAAAAATCACAAGTGTAATCCCTTTGGGGTTTAAAGAGCATGACTCTTTAAAACCTTCTTCTGAGGGAGAAGAATTGCTGATGGTTCCAGGAAGAAGAAAATGCTGGTTGTTGCAGGATCCAGGAGAAAGGGAGAGCAATGGGTGTGTGTGTCTGTACCTCAGGCCCTCGCATAGTGACACACCCAAGAACCTGCCCAAAGCCTGAGAGGGACAGAGTAACCGACTGGGACACCCAAGGACAGGAGCCAGGAGGAGCACCGTGCCAGGGAGGAATCACCCAAGGAGGACAAGCCAGAGCTGGACTGAGTATCACTGTGACCCAGAGCTGTATGGGGCTGTGAGCTCTGAGGCTTGTGACCTTGCATTAGGAACAAGGAGGGAGGCTGCAGCTAGCTAAGTGGGGAGAGTCTCATTCTGAGTAGGTTTGCGGAAGTTCACTGGTGCCAAAGACGAACAGGAGCACCCAATACTTACTAAACTCCTAAACTTTTGAGTGGAGATGCACTGCTCAGTGTCTGCCCTTTCAAACTGGGGTACCACTGGGCTTGTGCGACCTTGTGCTGGATGTAATCTTGTTTTGCCACTCCCCATATCTTCTCTCATGTTGTTTTTTTCCATCCATTCCTCTGTAAATAAATATTTCCCTTTCCTCTATTCATTGTACTATTCCAGTGTCTTCATGTTTACTCCAGGGTGTTTGGAACAGGTGCCCCTGGGGTGGAAGGGATTTTCTCTGTGGCATTCCTGCACCCACCATTTTTTGTGCAGAACTGCCTGCAGAGCAGACTCCATCTTGGCCCCGAGGGCTCTAAAGATACACAAGTAAGGATGCAGTTGGGGGAAAGGAATCTGTCCAAGGAATCTGACTGAACTAAAATCTGGGAGCTTCACTAACAAGTAGTCAGGAGGAACTCTAGAGAAGGAGGAAAAATAGCCAACATTTATATTTCACCTTTCAATCCAGTGGCCCCTAATATGTTCACATATTTCCCAGTTATCACTTTGCCTGTGTGCGATAGAGCTGCTCAAAAAATGCCCAATTTTTTTAGTTTTTCCTGTGAAGGACAATCCTGAAAGACCTCCAATGAAAAACCAAAACTAGAAAAATGTTTTGGAAACTGAAATGTTTTCCATGTCAATACACATTTTTGGGTTTTGGTAAAAGTTCTCAGTTTGAAAAAATTGAAAACCAACATTTTTTGGTTTTTTCTTAAATCAAAAACAGAAACTTTTCCAGTAAACATTATTAATTTTCAAATACAAATCATTTTAAGATCTCAATGTTTCATTAAAAACCATTTGGAAAGCCAGTCTGCTTCCTAAATTTTCAATTACAATTTTCTAACCACATTGAATAAGCAGCCATGTCTGGGGTAGAACACAGTAATTGCCAAACAGTTTGAAACACAAATATAGGCTTACAATCATAAATCCATCTCCACATTTCTTCTATAATTCAAAGTTTCATCTTTATTTCTGGGTACTAAATACAAACCCAATCCAGACACTGCCCAAGTGTGACACACTGCACCTCCAGATACACCTTTATGGTGTGATTGTGTATTGTTCAATGCAAAGTATGTCATGTAAGATGTATTTGGAATGCTCATGGCATACTCAGTGATGATATCCCAAATTTTCAATAACCAGTTCTATAATGGCAGGTCATATTTAAGAACCTATTCTGAACTTCGGACTACTCTCCACCTGAAATTGACTCTGCCTTGTCAATTTCGGCGGCGAGCTGGGGCATACTCTCCGCCGTGAAATTGACAAGGCAAAGTCAATTTCGGCGGCGGAGAGGGAGACTTGGCATTGCAGCCGAGAATCTCCGCTGTGAAACTCGCTCTGCGCTGCCAAATTCGAAACCCCTCCAGCGCCCCGCAGAGCGCAACGGGAGGATGATAACAACCGGTTCGCTGCCTTTTTTTATTTTAAGAACCGGTTCGCGCGAAACCCGCCAGCGCCCCGCAGAGCGCGACAGGGGAGGACGCTAACAACCGGTTTGCTAAATTTTTTTAATTTTAAGAACCGGTTCGCGTGAACCGGTGCGAACCGGTTGGATATCATCACTGGGCATACTGAACATTATTGTTATAGTAGTATGTTTGTTGCAATGTCACGTGTATGGTTATGAGGCTTCGCTATGTAATCTTCCCAAATATGTGTCTCATGGCTTGAGGCAGATCTAGGATAAAACCTCCAAAAGCAGAGAGGTAGTTCAAGCCTCATGAAGGCATGCATTAAACTCTTTCAGGAACAATGGACTTGCCTAGACATCGATAGGGGGATGCTCATGTGACCCAGGACATGGAGGTATCCATGCACAGATACTATTCGTCACCTGACCCCGAAGGGGGCGGACAAAGGAACATGTTAAAAAGGGGGACATTTTGGCTGCTGGCTCTCTCTAGCTCACTCTCTCTTCCTTTTCCATCTACAAACAACATGATGCAACTGAAGGACTGTCCACAGGGAGAGAGCCTGCCTGAAGGAAATCAGCCAGCTTGTGGTGAGCATTATCTGATTTTGTAAGGTTACTGAAAGTGTTAAGCTTAGTTTAGAATGCAATTTGTTTTTATTTCTTCCTGATCAAATCTGACTTATTTTCCTCTGAGTTATAATCACTTAAAATATTTCTGTACTTAATAAACTTATTTATTTGCTTTATCTAAAGCATTTGGTTTAAGGTGTCAGGGACTCCATTTAAAGTGACAAAGCTGGTGTATATCAATTTCTTTGATAAATTGACAAACATATGAGCTTGCAGAATCCAGTGGGCAGCACTGAACACTGTAAAATGGCAGTTCCTAGAGTTGCATCTGGGACTGGGGATATTGGCTGGGGTCCTACCATTGCATAATCACAAGTGGCCAGCTAGATGCACTCACTCACTAAGTCAGAGGGAGGGGGTAGCAACTTAATTGCTGGTGGCTTTGCATGAGCTGCCCAGGAGTGGGGGTTCACATAGCAAAGCAGAGTGAGATGTGCTACAGGAGTAGCAGGATTGGGGATGACACAGCGATATACTGGTCCAGATTGTAGAGGGAAATGTGACATCATGTGAAAGTCCCATTGGCACAAGTAGGAGTTCTGCATGCAATGGGCTTGCAGGACTGGACCCTAACTAAATCAAAGAGAGTTGCTATATTGATGATAAAAAGTCTCTAATCCTAGAGGAGTTCCTGATTTGACCCAAAGCCTGTGGCATGGGAAAAGTTTTAAATATGAAAGTATTAATTTGCATCCAGACATGAAGATTCTGCACAAGAATAATTATAATAACAAGTTGAGGAAATGACAATGGATTTAAATAGATGGATTGCCCATCCCCTCTTTCTGGCAAGAAGAAGTGGATGATTAAAATGAATGTCCTACCCAATCTCCTTTCCTTGTTTCAGGATTTACCTCTGTCTGCTCCGAGGGTTTTGTTTTAAACTACTTGATCGTTTGAATATTTTTATATAAAGACTTATATCTGGAGATAGTTTATTGTCCTATTAACATGTCTGAAGACTCCATGAAAAAGGCTATGAGAACCATTCTTAATAACATCCACAATATATATTAGTTAGAAGTAATATTAGCTGATGTAAAAATGAAACGAGACTGTACCATAGAGAATAAGGTCCATAAAAATGTCCAGGAGAGAATAAGCCTTATCCAGTCCAAAAAATTATATCTGCAGCACTCACCACTGTCTGCAATTCAGTTTCCAGAGACTACACAGATGAAAAGAATAGCCATTGTTTTTAGTAAATCTAATACTTTGTTACCAGAGATGGGCAAATTGGCCAACCAGTTTTTTGAATAATTTAAATTTAACTCTCTAGGCCACTCACACCAAACCCTTCTGCCATTAAAATGAGCAGAAATTCTGTAATTAATTTCAATAAGAAGGATTTGGCCCTTTCTGGATTATCTGTGATTTTTTCAGGTTTGTTCATTATTGAATAAATAATGCATGGGAACAAATTTTGTGCATGAGTTCTTCAACTGTTTGCTATGACTATTGCTTTTGATGGTCATTATTCATAATTCACTGTTTACATGGGGGTTTGATCCAAAAAGCCATTAAGGTGAATTGGGAGACTCCCACTGACTACAGTAGGCTCTGGAAGAGGTTCTGCTTGACTAATCACATGGTATTCTTCTTCTAAACTGGATAACTCCCAAGTGCACACAGAGAAGGCAAATATTGGTAGAAATATTACCGTGAATATGTGGTTGCACAAATATTCAGAACACTTTCACTCTCCTTCAAAATTCTTCTTCTTATATTTATATTACGGGAGTACCTTGGAAGCCCAGTCAAGGATCAGGGCCCCATTATGCTATGCACCGTGCAAATAAGCATCCAAAAAGACAGTCCCTACCCCAAAGAGCTTGTAGTACAGATCAGGCCAGATAGGTGGACAAGACAGAGAAATCGGAATGAAGATACAGTGGGAGGACAAGGTAATGATAAAACTAAGTTTAGCAGAAAAATAGAAGTCTCAGAACAAGCAGAATTCTTGTAACCAAGAATTTGGTTGTATATCATGCATCAGGTCAGATGCTAGGGCAGAAAAAAACAGATTTTGTTAAATATTTTATTTGATGACAGAGGCAAAATTTATCAAAGAACGAAGTCAACTAATAGTATTTGATAGGTTGTATTTTATTAGTATTTTATAAGGCAATAAAGGGAATTCTGCATACCATCTATGAAAATTTATGGATTTTATTTGATTCAAATAAAAATACTTTAAACTTAATTCTTTAAAATTAATTAATTAAATTATTTCTAAGTCAAAGATTTTTTCCCCCCGCTTACTTCTATGCAAACCTCTAATGTTTACAAGCTCTCCGGAGGCATTAAGCCCAAATATTTGGGTTAAAGAACTATCAGAATGAGATCTTGGATTTAACATCATTCAGATGGTATTGGGGTCCCACTACTTTGGGGTGGGAAGTAAGCAGGCACCAGCACTCAAAGTCTATTTAGCACACATAAAAAAGGAAAAGGGACTGTTTTGGGCACATAACACAAGTCAGAATCTCACCTTTTCAGGGCAGAGACCATGTCTTCCTATATATTGTACAGCACCCAGCACAATGGGACCTCTAGGTGTTACTGTAACAATAAATAAAATAATACTAATAATTCAATCCTTAAATGCATAAACAGAGGAATCTCAAGTAGGTGTAGAAAGGTTATTTTACCTCTGTGTTTAGCAGTGGTATGAATATGGCTGGAATCCAGTGCATCCAGTTCTGGTATCCACAATTCAAGAATGATATTGATAAATTGAAGACTCCCAAAAAATGATTAAAGGATTAGATGACATGCCTTATAGCGATAGAGTCAAGGCGCTCAATCTATTCAATTTAATAAAGGGAAGGATAAGAGGTGACCTGAGTACAGTCTACAACTACCTGTGCAGAGAATAAATATTTAATAACGGGCTGTTCAATCTATCAGAGAAAGGTATAGCATGATCCAATGGCTTGAAGTTGAACCTAGCCAAATTCAGATTAGAAATCAGGTGTAAATTTTTAACAGTGAGTAATTAACCACTAGAACTAGTTACTGAGCATGGTGTGGATTCTTCATCACTAAAAGTTTTTAAATCAAGATTGGATGTTTTTCTAAAATATATGATATAGGAATTATTTTGGGGGAAGTTCTACAGCCTGTATCATACAGGAGGTCAGACTAGAAGATCACAGTTGTCCCTTCTGGCTCTAGAACCTATGAATGCACACACAAGGGAACCAAATTAAGATTGAAAAGGTAACCATAATTCTGACATTTCCAAACTTTAAACTGCTTGATTTTGCAACCTTAATGATGTTCTTTTAATCTAGTTTATTCTGTGCGATATAGTACAAATGCCTGTCAGTGATTTGTCAGTGTGTTTAATTGATTATTCAATGGATAATTTTAGTATGCTTGTTATGTTGGTTTTAGTGTAACAAATGGTGCTGAAAATAAAATATAACAGAAAATATCAGTCATAATATAAACATAAACCTAAGAAATAAAGGAATAAAAATATTTCTCTCTTACTTTAGATATATTTTTAATTAAACTTTCTTCAAACCTACCGAGCAACAATTAAATCTCTTTTCATTTTCTGGAATCTGGTTTAAAGTAGGAAACATTAGTTTTGGACCTGGGTCCAATCTGCCAAGAAGGAGGGAGGGAGGGAAGAGAATAGGAGGCCTACTCAAAGGAGAGATCAATGAAGTGTAACACTTCTAGCAGAAACTTAGTTACGAATTTGGATGAAGGGAGGCAGGATAAATCTTCAGCTTTATTACACACACAGTTTGTGATGGTGTTTGCCAAGGCTATAGAGCAAAACTCAGATTTTTTCTACGTTGATGCCTCAAGCTCCTCAGTACATTATACAATGTCGTCATGTTACTGAAACAACTTCCAAGTTGGCACTAATATTCAGCACAAGCTAGATTGGAACCATACTTAAAAAAGAAAAAAAAAGGAAACTTTTTTTTTCCATTGGCATTTGAAAAATGGCAGTGTCTGAGAAACCCATTAATGCTTGAATCTGAAGGACAATGTGAGTTTCATATTCTTCGATACATGTGTTATGGGTGAGTTGTACATTCTTGGAGTTGGATGAAATGCTTTTCTGAACATAAACCACTGAAGGACCACTTAATAATGTGTTTCCCCTGGAGGTACAGACTGTCAGCTGTTATCTGAGTGTTCTGGTTGAATCTCCTCCAACCTGAAACATTCCCAGTTTAATTAAGTATTTAATATCCATTATTTGCAGTTTTAGTAGAAATGGCTTCAAATCAAGCTGCTCTAACACTTAACTGCTGCCTTGGTGACAATATGACACATGCTGATGAAGGTCTAACACATCTTAGGTAAAGGCTAAACTTGGTGCCTCTGGTAAAATGGTCTAATGGCTCAGATTAAGAAATCCACCTTTGTCTCCATGAGAGTAACATACTTCTGCCGAAGAAGGCTAGCAACAGGCAGAACTGCCTGCCAAGAAAAGCTGTGTGCAATGAAACCCTAACCCATGAGGTGAACATGGTTTATTTCATCTCAAACACATAGTTCAGACCGGATACATCAAAGAGTTTTCTTGACATTCAAAAGTCTTTGGGGGTGAAGTGAGGCTTAGTCCAGTTTCACTTCAACTTGGGCACATTTTGCTTTCATGCTGAAATCATTATATCACATTCATGGTTTTAATGTGAAGCCAGTGGGAGAAGCTGGGAATGCCTGAAATGCAGGGCCACTCCTGAGGTACCCAAGTAAAGACATTTCTTAAAATCTTGCCCAGTAAAAACACATTTACAAATATTATCTTCTATATGTCATACAATACAATTCAGATTAGGTAGGCTACAGCAGGGCCAAGTACTTGGCGGTTGAACAGAAAATTTGCAATTTCCACACTAAACCAGTAAACACCCTATTTGGAGTTTCAGGCTTATTTTACAGAAGGCGGTCATAAATTTTGCCTAAATCCCTAAAGCCTAATAACAAACCATATATCAACACCAAGAAAACTATATAAACAAGACAGCTGCCCTTTTTTCTAGGCACACACCCTTCAGTTTCCTCCCTGACAAAAACCAAGCTTATCTAGACTCAGATGCATGTGATTAACTGAGCTTAGGGAGTCACTCCTTTGTGGAAAAACTCTTCTGGGATTTAAACCGAAAAGCCATACCATTGTTTGGCTTATCAAGGCTTCTCTAAGTTGTCACCACTATACAGCATCCTGGCTGTGAAACCCATCCAAACAATACCAAAAACTATATGTAAGATGATTCTATGGACCACATTACTGTAATATCTGAACATCTTACCATTTCCAACACATTTATCCTACCAGTGAGGTAGGGAATTACTATTATCTCTATTTTACAGAGGGAGAGAAGTGTGGACTTGCCTACACACTTAATTCACAGCAGGAAGGAGTGTAAATCTGCCCTACACTTGCCTGCCACACACTAAGTGTCATTGTGGACCCTGCTACTGCTTCACACTAACAATTCCTTAGTGGACTTTAATCTACTCCCATTTCAAAGCAGTAGATCAAATTGTGCTACAGAACTTCTAGTATGCAGCAGCAGGGTCCACACAGATACTTGGTGTGCAGCAGGCCAGCGTGGGGTAGATTTACACTCCAGATCTCCACGAACTAAGTGTTCATGAAGTCAAACCCTAAGTGACTTGCCCAGGGTCACACAAGACATTGGTGAAGGAGCAAGGAATTTAATTCAGGTGTCCCAAGTCTCAGGCTAATGTCCCCTAAGCACTGCACCATCTTTCCTCTCTAAAGAAGGACCTATAAACCTGTCACAGCTACCAAAAATATCCCAAGGGAAGGTGGAAAGTTCTGTAGGAGTCACCACAGATAAGGAAGATTGGGTCTGTCATCACTGACTTACAATCTTTTGAAAATATATTTGTATTTTCCTACTATTGAAATGAATGGATATGTGCCAGACAGAGTTATATTGCCTGTCTACCAGTAACCAAGGAAACTCGGGATACACTTTCTAGAAATTTTCATGAAGAGAGGGGAAAAACGAGGCCATCCAGCTGCACATTACTGAGTGTAGTATCATGAGGGAGAGAGGCTCCTTACGGAATCTCGCTGCTCAATATTATGAAGGGACACAAAGAGGATGCCTTAGCCTCATAAATTGAAACACAATGGCCTACATTTTCAAAAGGGGTAGTGATCTGGGGAGCCCAATTTGAGACACCTGTTGCCCCCAAAAAACAGGTCCCTTTTAGGTATCTCAAGTTGGCCACCCAGAAACTGAGGCACACAGACTCATAAGTCACTGTTGAATATTTTTGTGCCTTCAAAGTAAGGGACAGTTGGATGACAACAAAAGCCTCATTTATTTCAGCCTCCACTGAAGAGGATCAACAACTTTCATTGTATGTCTGGCTGACCCTCGTCTCCACTAGGGAATTTTTTGGAATAATTACCCAGAGTCATTAACACTGATTCAGCTGAACCCGCATTAGCACCATTGGGAGCTCTGGTGTAGACAGCCCATTGACTGTCAACACATTTTTCAGCACCACATAGATTAGAATTTTTCCCAGAAGTCATACATAACTGCATTGAAAACTGTGCCTGTCTAAACTAGGCCACCTGAAGTAGACACAACTAGTTCAGCTGAAGTGATGTTAGCAACCTTGGCCTAGCATAGACAATGCCTCTAGGGATCAAGAGTCATCACACATTAGAATAAATGTGCTTTGTGGAAAATGAGCTATGCTAGGTTGCTAATTCTACGGACATGAGGAACTTGATGCAGTGTGGAACTTGATAAATCCAACAGTAAAAACTGCTTTATACATAATCCTTCAACAAAGGATAGAGAAGATAACACATTTTCCTCCAAATACTTCCCATGGATCCTGTTTATCTAAACCTCCTTGCATTACAGCAACACAGGCTTGTTGTAGGAAAGAGCCATCCTTGAAAGCTGAGCTGTTGGATACTCAAATGTTTCATTTTTACTGCAGCCTGTTTCTCCATTGTCAATGCAAGGACCCAAAACTGTAAGCAATGCAGAGAACAAGCATCTTCTGGTATATTTTTAATACTCTAAACTGCTTCTAAGTATGGAACTAACAGGCCCACAGAAGTACAGTGTCATGGGTGCAGAAACACAATATGAGGGCTGAGCTATGGGCAGCCTGCGTGCGCTGGTCAGCTGCTAAGTTGCAGTCAGATGACAAGTGGCGGGGTCAGGTTTAAGCCAGGATGCCAGGAAGTCAGGGTCAGGCATAAAGGTGCAGGCAACAGGCAGATAGCAGGAGCAAAGTCAAGCCGGATCAGGATATCAGGAAGTCGAGGTCAGGGGCCATATTATAGACAGCAATAAAATAGCAAAGTTGAGGACAAAGTGGGGTCAGAAGCCAACATCTAGAGTCTACAGCAAGCAGGAGCAGAGGAAGGCAAGCAGTCTTCATTATTGATCAACACAATATGTTGGGGAAGAGTCAACATATCATAAAGGGAAATCGTGCCTCACCAATCTATTAGAATTCTCTGAGGGAATCAAGAAACATGTGAACAATGGTGATCCAGTGGAAACAGTGTACCTGGACTTTCAAAAAGCCTTTGACAAGGTCTCTCACCAAAAGCACTTAAACAAAGTAAGGAGTCATGGAATATGAGGGAAGGTCCTCTCATGGATCAGTAACTAGTTAAAAGATAGGAAACAAAGGGTAGGAATAAACGGTCAGTTTTCACAGTGGAGAGAGGTAAATAGCTGGGTCATCCAAGGATCTGTACTGGGACCAGTGTTGTTCAACATATTCAGAAATGATATGAAAAAGGAGTAAAAAGGGAGGTGGAAATTTTGCAGATTATACAAAATTACTCAAGACAGTTAAGCCCAAAGCAGACTGCGAAGAGTTACAAAGGGATCTCACTAAACTGGGTGACTGAGCAACAAAATGGTAAATGAAATTCAACATTGATAAATGCAAAGTAATGCATATAAAAAAAACATAATCCCAACTACACATACAAAATGATGAGATCTAAATTAGCTGTTACCACTCAAGAAAGATATTTGATTCATTCTGGATAGTCCTCTGAAAATATCTGCTCAATGTGCAGCAGCAGTCAAAAAGTTAACAGAATGTTAGGAACCATTAGTAAAGGGATAAATAATAAGACAGTAAATATTGTAATGCCACTATATAAACCAATGGCATGCCCATGTCTTCAATAGTGCATGCAGTTCTGATCACCACGTCTCAAAAAAAATATTAAAATGGAAAAGCTATAGAGGATGGCAACAAAAATGACAAAGGGTACGGAACAGCTTCCAAGTGAGGAGAGATTAAAAAGACTGAGACCATTCAGCTTGGAAAAGAGACAATTAAGTGCAGATATGATATAGTTCTGTAAAATCGTGAATGTCATGGAGAAAGTGATTAAGGAAGTGTTATTTACCCCTTCATATAACACGCAAAGCAGGGGTCATCCAATGAAATGAATAGGCAGCAGGTTCAAAACAAACATAAAGAAGTTCTTCTTCACACAACACATAGTCAGCCTGTGGATCTCATTGCTGGGGATGCTGTTGAGGTCAAACGTATAACTGGGTTCAAAAGAGAATTAGAGAAGTTCGTTGAGGATAGGTCCATCAACAGTGATTAGCCAAGATGGTCAGGGATGCATCTCTATGCTCTGGGTGATCCTAAGCCTCTGATTACTGGATACTGGGAATGGCCAATGGGGGATGGATCACTCAATAAATGGCCCCGTTCTGTCCATTCCCTCTGAAGCACCTGGCCCTGGCCACTGTCAGAAGACAGGATACTGGGCTAGATGGACCATTAGTCTGACCCAGTATGGCCATTCTTATGTTCTTATTTCCCTGTAAGTAGAACTGGGCCCAGCTCCCCTGGGTCAGAACAAGTGAGCCCAATCCAGTCAGTTAAAGGAGGCTGGGCCATGCTTGGGCCTATAAAGGACTTCCTGCAGAAAGCAGGAACTAAGGAGGTGGAAGGGACTGCTCAGGACAGGCTGTTCCTGGGAAAGGAAACCAACGTGGAGTGGAGCTAACTCATGTGGTGGATCCCTGGAGCAAGGCACCTGGTGCTTGAGGAGCCAGCTCTGGGGCTATTGCTCCAGGAAGGGAGCAGAGGTGATTAGAACTAGAAAGGTGCAAAGACCAAGTCACCAGAGACCCCTGGAAGGTGGCTCTGATGCCTGAGAGCAAGGAATGAGTTAAAAGCCCATTTCTCTTTGTTTACATACCTGCGTTAAAGAATAAACCTGCTTAAAGGAGACTGGGTGTGGCAGCCCTGTGACGACAATCATTAGAATTTGCACTTCCAGCAAATATTTCATTGAACCCCTTATATTTCAAAGCCCTTTACAAACATGAATTAAAGCTCACAGGAGACAGGTGAGGATGACATAAGGACATGGAGATCCAGCCTCTTTTGAAAGACAACATAAAAATAGCAGAGCTAAGAGGCCATGGTAAGTCTTGTGTGTGAGAGAGAGAATGAGATTGCCACACTTGGGAAACCCTCAAGCAGCTCTGAAGAAGGGTGATACAGGGCGAGCTTCTCTTCTCTCTTACATTGGCTTTGGTTCAAATCCACTGACTTCAGTGGATGAGCTACTCCTGATTTACACCTGCATCAGCGCTTTCTCCAAAGCTCACTGACATCAATGGAAGACTTTCCATTGACGTCAGTGGGCTTCAATCAGACCCGTGTTGACTCCATGCTCAAAATGCAGAGGTGGCTGGGCAGAACATGCTCTGCATTCACGGATGTCACTGCAAGCCTACTGAAGTAGCATGCTGTCATTCCTCTGTCTCAAAATCATTTAGTAATTTCTCTGCGTATTTCACAAGCATGCACACATGCTGCAAAAAGAAACACAATCTGTTTTCAATTAATGCTCCTCAATAAAAAATGTTTGAGACGTGGGTTCATTTCAGATTGGATTTCTTTCCTCTTCCCTTCAACCTCCCTCCTTCTGTTTATTATAGCCAATGGTGGGCTCTTGTCTGTAGATTATAAGATCTTTGCTCCAGAAACAGAATCTAACTATGTGTTCGTACATCACTATGGGGTCTTGATTCTGCATAAGGACTTTGGACATTACTGCAAAAATAATTTTCCTATATACCATATCCTGTGGAATTAAAACTATTAACAGCCATACAATTTACAAAATGTCCCTGATGCTGTGCCTAATAACCTTACATGCATTACACACAACAAAAGAAGTACATGCCTTATCTTCTAAAGTCCTCTTTGGTACCAAAGGCGGGTTCCTTCTTTAACTTACGGCATTGACAATTAATAGTACAGTACATCTGCAAGGTAGGAAGGAAGACTCTGGGAGCTACACCAATACCAGCAATACTACTACTGTTTGCAGAATCCTTTGAGATCCCGGAAGTATCTCTGTAAAGTACAAGATTATATTTAATAGAAATATATTAAAGTTCTTATTCATTTCTCTCATAATCTTATTAATAGTCTATTATATCTATATGATATTCTTATATTATAATCTTATTAATATTCTTTGGTGATATTTGGGGATAATGCACAGGTGATACAAACCAAGAGAGGGGTCAATTCCTTTTTAATATTCAATATTTAAGCAAGTAGCAGCAGTATGTCTCTTAATAAAAAGGAATGGCAGGGAAAATGTCACTTACTGGAGGTCACAATGCTCTTTGAAAGCTGTGGTGGTCGATCCACCATGGTGTACATCAATCCAGTAACCAGATAGCGTATCACCTTTTTTTAAGGGATATGATCAGACTTTCTGAGCTGGCTGGATTTGCTGGTTCAGCAGTCTTATGACTAAAAATAGGGATGAAATACTTTTAGTGCCCACTTTTAAATTACGGAGCCACAAGGAGGCTGAATCTTGATTAAGTGACAGGCTGGCAGTTGTACCTTGAATGACTAGTCTGATGTGTGATTTCCTATCATCCTGCTTAGTGAACCAGTAAGGTGAATGTAATCAACAATGGTGCTTGCATGGTGAGTTTACAGCAGAATAATTGTATCAAATGAATACAAATTAAAGTCTCTAAAATATAGATCCACTGCAGGTCACCCTAGCCAACATATTGCATGCACATTTTTAAGAACAGGAACATCAAACACAACATGAAAAAGCAGAGTCTGCTTCTTTCAGATAACGTAAACCCATGCATCATAATCCTCACACTGGTTAACTTGGGAGTTGCACTTTTAGAGCTAGATTCAGGTCTTATGCTGGTTTTACACCTGATTGACTTCATTATAGTTCTTCCTTATTTACAGTGGTGTTAACAAGAGCAGAATCAGGCCCTTTGAATCTATGAGCCAAATTCTCTGTTAGTATAAACTGGCACAGCTCCACTGACTTTCATGAAGCCGTGCCAATTTATAGCAGCAGAGAATTTAGCTCGACATTTCTAAAAGGCCTGAATTTTCTTGCATAAGATGATCTAAGTCTGAGGAGGATTTTTTTTTCTGAAAGATATTTTAGGAAAACAGCACTGCATCACATTTTTATCAGCTTTCTCTAATTACCACTGTAGTACTATAATTATAATCAAAAATAGGTTTTTTTTTTATTGAATGAAGGATGGAAATGTTTCCTTCCCTTCCTGCAGCTTCTGAGGTGAGCATTTTTTAAATCAAAAAGCTAAATTTAGAAAGACAGCATTCTCTATTTTAGAGTAATTTTCTTACAGAATAAAGATTATCTATATTATTTTCCAGCAAGACACAAACATGCTTTGTAAAAGACTGAGCATGGACTGAGTAATAACATCTACTGTACATACAATACAAACGGTGAGAGTATAAACTAGTTCTTCAGTGATGCTCTATTTTAAGAACTCTGGCAAAAGGAAATTAGACTTTAGCAAAATGAAGTGTGCAATCAAGGAAGGAATAAATGAGTACTTTGAAAAGGTATAAGCAGGTGAGAACTAGTGTGAATGAGTGGTATAATAAAGAGATCAGGTAGTGTTTTAACCAGTTTGTGACCAACCAATCAACATGCTGTTTCTGGTGAGAAAAGTGCATGTAATAATGCATTACTGACCCATGTGTGAACTTGTCCAATTGGAAAAATAATCATTTGTCCAGCTAGTTTAGTCTTGTTTGCAAATCATTTTCATAAGAGTCACTGCCTGGATAATACAATTACATTATTCATTATTCTCTAATCTGGCTTCTTCAAGGATTTTCTGGACAAACCTTTCAATTGTTGGACTCTAAGGCCTAGTGACATTATGGACCCAACTCTGCAGTCCTTAGTCACATTGGTCAGCACATATACAGGCAAGTACCTTCACTGGCATACTCCTGAGTAGACTTCTATTCACTTCAGTGGGACTGATCATACATTCCACACTCACCCCCTGTCCTGGGCAGATACACTACAGCTGCTAGGTGAATAACGTGCTTCTTCCCGCCACACACACAGCTCCAGTGACAGGAGGGGCTGGCGGGCTAATGCTAGCCTTACTTCTCACAAGAGAAGGTGGGTCCCTGCTGCTTCTACTGGAAGGGAGAAGGAGAGCCCCTGCTGCTAATCAGGTCTCTCTGGGAAGGGAGCTGGGCCACTGCCATCTTCACTCCAAGTGGCAGGTGGAGCCACAGCCACAGGGACAGAACTGTGTCACGGTGTTCCTTAGGCCCATGGCTGCCTTAATCCAGCACTAATACAAAGATGGCAATTGTCTATGATCTTTGCTCAGTAGCTAACTGAATGTGTGAGTACCAAGTACACGCTGGTGACTTACTTATAAAGCAAGGGCATGGCAAAAATGTCGCCAATTTTTCAGATCTTTCCCTAGGAGAAAACAATTAACCAGTCTGTGAGGGAGATCTCATGCGTATCCATTTAGTTACAGTGCCAGTTCCAGTTCATGCAGTTACTGTGCACTATGTCCCAGTCTGTTGAATCATATAATATAGTGACACAATGCATAACACTGGAAGATTTTTCCTAATTATTGTTCCATGACTAATGCAAAAATTAAGAGAGATAATTGTGTTAGTTATACTTCTGGGGCAATGCTTTCACGAACAAAGCCTGACAAACAGCATGTGATTCCCAAATGCATGCCTGCATAAAAGGCTTCAACAAAATGGAATCTCAGAGAACTTTTGGGGAAGTTTTATTTTAATCTTTTGTCCCATTAGTATCTAATTTTTAAATGTCACCTTCCTGAATCCTTAAGAGCTGTCTTTACGTCCAAACAGATATTGGAAATTTATAATGGTTATACAATTTAAGTTCTGGTTTCGGTTTTCTTGTGGGATTTTGTCCCAGTCCCAGCATTTACTTTAATCCCTAGGGGCTCAATTCAGAAGACTTTAGAAATCCCAACCCATTAACAATAAGTGCCTTTGTAAGTGTTCATAAAGAGGGGACTCAAATAAATAGAAAGTACAAGGTGCAGGTTAGCAATAACCTCTTTTACTGTATTATTTTTTACTAAAAGACAGACTTAAAACATTTGTTGCCATTCCATAGTTTTTAAAGAAGACAATTGAGGTGAACTACTCATTCATTCATGGTGCATTTGTCCAGAAATTCTTCTTCCAAGTGGCCATTGAAGACGTTGCCATATTGGAGAGCCATCCTAGTATCCATGGTTGTTCCCATGTTTGGACAGGGAAGAGTCAGAGAGGTGACTGATACCTAAGTCAATTTCCGTCAGGGCATCCCAGGAGGATGGCTTTCCCCTAGGAACACTAAACAACCTCCTCACCTAGGAATTCTTGGGAATCCATGGTAAAACCAAGGCTGCTGGACTTTTAAGAAATACAATTAATGCTTAATGGGTTTCAATTTCATGTACTCTTACAATATACCAATTGATAATTAATTGACTTTCATTTAAAATTCCATCATTTCCAATGATGGCAGGTTCCATTACAGTTGCTTGACACAGGTGTGCTTGGGAAGGGAAGGGTGAGGCTGCAGGGAGCCTTGTCTCCCAGTCTAGCACACCCACCCAGGCCCTACAAGAAAATATCCAACAACCTGCTTCTGTATTGGCTATGACGATTCATTCTGTGCTGTTAGTTTTGCAGAGAATGAAGGAAATCTACTGATGAGACACTACCTGAGAGTCACAACCACAAGTAAAATGGGTTTCAGATAAGTGTTGCTTAATTCACAAAATCAAAATAGGTTTCGTGAAGTTCCTCCTCAGCTTTGAAGTAAAACTGTTCAGAAAGCAGATGGCCTTGCCTGGAGGGAGCAGAACAGTGGAATCAGGAGTGTTTTGAACATCCAGAAGTGGCACTTGGAAGCATATTAAGATTAATCATATTGGATGAAATATCAAGTCTGGAATCCTATCTCCAGCAAAGAGCAATACCAGTTGCTTCAGAAGAACAAAGGAAGATGCAAACCATCCATAATTCACCTAACTCTGCAATACTGTAAAATGGGGTAAATTTCTTTCTGGCCCCAATTCCAGATCAGTTTCTGCAATAAAGCATGTTGATTGGCAGATTTTGTCTCTTTAGTAGTGGAACTGCAGCTGCTATTCATGTTCATACTAATAATCCCATTTTTTAATTTTACTGGGCTATTTGCCTCAATAACAAAATCTGAATTTGAATCTAATAATAACAGCATTGATTTCATAGCCTTGATTTAGAAAAGCACTTAAATCTTTGCTTTGGTCCACCCATATTCAGGACGTATTTACTTACCCTTAATCCTGAATAGGGATGTATTCCTGAATCGGGACTATATAATACACAACAATTCATCATATTCTGCCCGTGTTTCTCCTTGAAGAAAGAGCCATAATTGATAAGTTTAACCTAACCTAGGCTGGCAGAACAATTCTCTAAGATAGCATCAAGTTTCTGCTAAATGCTCTATCCTAGTAGGTTTTCAGCTGCTGTTCCATAGCACTAATGTGAGACACAGAGTGTGACAAAGACTCAGAATGTGGAGGACAAATGACTCACTCATGAAGGAAACTTAAAATGCTGAGAGACTCATTCCTTTAATGGAAATAAGACATCACAGGATTGGGGTTAAAGTTATTTCTGATGTAAACAACAAGGAGCAACATATTTGTGGGCACCATAGATAATTTTGGGACTAAACCAAGTAATAACCTGTGGCAAATGGCCGGCTTCTCCCTAGTGGGTCTCGCACTTTTGCCTCTCGTAGTGGGCCAGGGCGTCGCCAGTTACCCCGTCTTCCCAGGGAGGGGGGTCGGGACCCAGGCCCACCCGCTCCTCCGGGTCCCAGCCCAGGGGCCCTATGAGTAGCAGCTGTGTGCTGCTGGCACCTTACTGGCAGCTGCAGGCTTTTCCCCTGGGTTATTCTCCCCGTGCTGTCTTTCTGGCTTCTTGAGCCCAGTACCTTCCTCAGGACTCCACCTCTCTCCCACAGACCACTGAACTCCATTCTGTTCTCCTCCACTTCACACACTCCTCTGCTCACCTCACACCTACTCCTTCAACTCCACACTGTCTCTCAGGAGTAGAGGGTTTTTACAGGCACTTGGGTGGGGCCTTAATTGGTGTCAGCTGACTCTAATTACCCTGCACTGACTCTGGCTAGTCTATAGGGAAAAAAGTCCGGATCATTCTGACACTTACATAGCGCCCTTCTAGAACTTTCCTACTGCCCTCTGCCCTTGCTATACCACAAACCAAAATGCAGCACATCTGAGAGCTATACATGCAGTGCACATCGGTAAACATATTTCTTCATATCTTCTTAGGAAGGTACTGGATATAATATTGTATATTCAGGAAAATACTAAGCTATCTGTATGCAAACTACCCCAAGACCCAGATTTTCAAAGGAATCTTCAATCTAACTTCTAGCTTTATATCTGAAATTCTGGGCATGAAAACTTAGACAGACAGATATGTAAGGTGGGATTTTCAAAAGCACCCAGCAACAGCCAAGCAGCAACAGCTGCTTCCACTGAAGTAAGTGGGAGGTTTACCAGGGACTTCAGTAGAAGCAGAATGAGACCAAAGATGAGTGTTTTTGAAATTCCCACTCCTAACGACCCAATTAGAACATGTAACTATTGTTCGCACTGTCACAATTATGGATGCAAATTTTGAGGCGGAGTTGATGAAGCTTGAAAATGTGACTCCTTAGCCAGACTTTGTGAACTACAATTGGGCAAAAATATGCAATTATGCATAGTTTTCACCAGAAAATGCCACTATTTCACATGTAAATCACAGTGGTGGAATGCATAAATTAAGCATACATTTTTGCTAGCACATGTTCATGCACAGAGTTCTGCAAGTCAGTCTTGAAAGTCCAAGGTCTAAATTCTGCCATTAGATGCATGCAGCTCTCAATGAAGACCTCAATAGGAGCTTTGTGTGCATGTGTTAGATTTAGACTTAAGCTTTTGGCTACCAGATAAGTGTCCTATAGGTTGGGCTTTTGTGCTGAAATAGCCAGTTGGAAGCATCCCACCTTTTTGCTCCCTGTGGAGAGCAACAAGACAGATTTATAAAAGAGCAAAGGAGCTAAATTATTTTGTTTTTCAAATTTTAGCTAGAGAAGGGCCCGTGCTGCAAAATTTGGATCCAAAATTCCACTCAAAATATATTCAGGGATTTTCAGATCCAGGTCCTGGGTTCAACCTATTACAGAGATCAGATGCAAAATTCAGAATTAGATTATGAACCACCGCTACCTTGAAGAAAAAAATTGGGGGGTGGGGTATTTGGATTCAGGCTTTAGATTCAGGACCATATCTAATTTTAGCATACAAATAGCATTTATTAGTTAAAATAGAAAGCAGCTAAATGAACACTTCTAATTATAAGTACCAAATACCTGGTTTTAAGCAAAATTAGTGCTATGTTTATAGAGTCCCAGCACATATGTAGAGAATAGTACAATTAAGTATTTATGAAGTGCTGGCTTTCTGCTACACAAGTACTTCTCTCCCTTTTTCCTGCTGAACTCCAACAGGCTGTCTACTTTGGCTGACATCCATCTCGGTAATTCAGCAGGTTTGGCAATCAGCATTGGGCCACTTACTGGTATCAGGAAGGGCATGGCTTTCCCTGTGTCACCGGGGGTGAGTGAGTTTCCCTCTCAGAGGGATTTTTTTCCTATTCCCTTAAGGCTCTTTATGCCTTTAAGACAGAACAATCCTTCACTGAGGACACAATGCCTCCCAGTGCTCAATGCCACAATTTTAGAGGGGCAGCATATGTTCTCCTTTGAGCTCTGCTGACCAGAGTGAAGAAGGGCTGGGAGCACAAACTTGCCTCCCCCTCTTGTCTCCAGTGGCACTAGCCAGGAACCGTGAAGAGACTCAATGGAGTGGAAGGACTGTGATTAGTCTTGACTGCTTCAGTTCTGCACAGGGATGCAGGAGGTTAGAGAAGAGGATTCTTGCACCCTTCCCCCAATACATGTGCAGGGACCTTACATTTTTAACTGGTTAACATTCTGTGTTACTACCGCTAATAATAAAGATCATACGCAGTTACTTTCTGCAAATCATAAGTAATGTATCAAAAGTGACCAACATCAGACCAGAGCTTCAGCTCCCCTGACTTCAACAGAGCTACTCCAATTTACACCAGCAGAAGATCTGACCCTTTGAGGCCATGCACAATATATATACACACCAGAAAAGAAAGGCCAACCAAGCAGGGATCCCTCTCTCTCTCTCTCTCTGAGAAAGCAATAAGCACACTGTCTTGTGGGAAGTCAATCCAGACGCACCCACAGGAACAGGTCCAATACTGCCATGCTGGCAAAGCTCCAGCAGTTTGCTTGACACTGTGACAGATTGTGCTCTACTGACTGATTCTACCAGCAGTTCTGGGGTTCTTAGGTTACAGCCATATGGTGGCCTTAATAGGGACTCACCATTAAAACAAGCAGCATAATTAAATTTAAATCTGTACCATTCCATTCCAGAATGCTGACTTATTAGTTTTCCTATTAAAAAAAATAGTTTAAGGAGCCTAATGAGTAACGTCTTTGTCTTTGGGATCTGTATTTTAGGCCAGAGCCTCACCTGCCACAAAACAACATAGCTCCATTGGCTTGCAATTGAACTACAATGACTTCCACCAGCGACGGAGCTGGTCATTTGTGCTCAGTATAAAACATAGTCAGCATCTGAAACCAAAGGCTGCCGCTCCAGTGCAGGTGGCTTTGAAGCCCGAGGAGCCTCACGGATTTCCAACGCTGGAGATGTAGCCCTGATTTTATAAAACGTGAATAGTCCACCAGGAGGAGCAGGACACGGTGCTGTTGGTCAGGATGTTGCTGAAACGGCTATGTATGTGGCTGCTTTGGTAACAAAGCTTTCTGAAGAGATGACTAGACGGTCTGATTTATTTTAATGAGAACAGGTTTTAGGGATAGTTTGTCAAAACATTGACCTTGTACAGCAGCCAGCACAGCAGCAGAAAATAATACAAGAGATTTGATTTGATTTTGTTTGTTTGCAACAACTTAGGGCTTGTCTGCACGAAGAAAAAGCCCACAGTAGCTGGTGTGTACTAGGCACGCTGCGCTAACTCCCTGTGTGGACACCCATACTGGGCAGAATGCCCTCCAGTGACTTAGCTTAATACACTTCAAAAAGGGTAGTAAGATAATGCATACAAAGGCACTCTTTAGGTTATGTCTACACTTATGGTGGTGGGTGGAATACATACACAGCACACCTAGCTTGCTTGGGTAAAAATACCAGTTTAAACAATGAGGCATTGATTAGGCAGGCAGACATGCCAGAACATTGGAGTATATGCCATACATGGCTCTCTACAGGCCCAACCAGTGCTCCCATGTCTACACTCTTATATATAGCAATATATAACACTCCCTTCCCCTGCCAGAACCTTTTATTGCCATGTATGGCTACACACTGCAGTGCAGATGCAGCTTGCTTTTCACTGCAGCATGTAACTACACATACTCTACCCACGCCACCTGTGTAGACAAAGCCTTAGTGTGCAGGAAGAGTGTTCACAACGGGAGTTAAGGTGGAGTAGCTAGTGTCCTTTAAATTCACACCCTTGCATGCTGCACACTAACTTCCCCATGTAGACAAGCCCTTAACTTCAGGATTTGCCCTCCTGTTTCTTTTGGGATTTTTGCAAGGCACTTTTCAAGAGTTTGTGGAATGAGCCCAAAAGATGCAGATTTTGTTGGTGCACAAGTTTGCTGATATAGTTTCAGCTGAGAAAGGTTTTTTTTTTTTTTTTCATTTATTAAAGCCAAAATTGTTAAACTTGGCAGCCTACAGTTAGGGCCCTGAAATCCATATTTAAGTACTTATATAAATGGCCTGATTTTCAGAGGCAGACCTGCTAGCTCTTACTGAAGTCAATGCCCAGCAACTCTGAAAAGCAGGCCACTTATTTAAGTGCCTAAATATGCAAAAATCCACATTTGAATAGGTTGATTTTAATTTCTGTTTTAGAAATGTGAACTTTGATACAATGTGGGGGGCAGACTCTGAATATACCTTTTGGGGATCTTAATTCCTTCTGTAAATCTCTCTCAAAGTAATAAGCACCTAATTAAATGTATCATTGATCCCTTTTATCTAGATTGAATACGATCTGACTAGCGGACTGACGGATAATGCATTGAAAAGACCCTAGTGTTTTGAATCACTTTCTTCTCATTGTAACATTCTGTGAAACTCACCCACTGTCTCTGCGTTGATTGTCTAGAGCTAGTGCACAGCCCAACAAATTGCCTTTAGTTGATTTGTGCAATAACATGTTAATTGCAGCACTGAGGTCTGCTTATGGCATATTGATTACTCAATGACCTTCTGTAGTTCCTGGCTCCCATACTAGCAAAACATCCAAGTCAAATCTTTAAAGGTGAACTGAAATGCTTGTTAAAAAGAAAAAAACACAGCTTAATTTGTTATCAGCACAGAAATATAATCCTAGATGTTACTGACAGAATCATAGCTGTATGGTACCTGTTGCTTCACCTGTCACTGGCTCCCACGTCTCTGAAATCCTGTACATTGGGTAGGCACCTTAGCATCCCTAGACTGGCTCCCACTTTCTCCGTGGTTCCAAAACATTTTCATCCATTATTTATAACAACAAAGCTAACTCAGGAACCGTGGCCCAGCAGGATTAGTTCGCACAGTGTCCCAGGACTACCTAATAGCACAGCACTGACCAGGGTTATAGGCCCAGATCCTTAAAAGTATTTAAACACGTAACTCCCACTGAAATCAATGGGATTTAGATGCCTAAATATCTTTGAGAAGCTGAACCACATAATTTCTTTATAAGGGCTTGACTTCTGCCCTGCTCTCAATGAGTTACCAAGACATGAGCAAGAAGACTTGCAGCCACAGTAATAACATTGTACTTTGTACTTCAGATATATAGCACTTTTAATGGATAGATCTCAAAGTACTTAAGGTAAGTAGGGTCATGCCCAATTTGTAGATGGGGAAACTGAGACAAAGATCGGTTAAGTAACAGCCAAGCAGTGGCCTAGCACAGTTTTTTTATTCGTATTCCAGCACTATATCTAATACACTGGGCCATACTGTCTGCATCCTACTGACTGACTGTCCATGGCATTATGTGCTGATGAAAAGAGAAGCACATAAGAAGCCAGTTACAGTACACAAGTTTTTTTTCAGCTTATTCAAAGGAAGGAAATTTAATCAGGAATTATGCTACATATTCTGGAGGGTACCTTAACTAGGTTCATATCTCTCATCATTATTTTTTTGTTATTTGTATTACAGTAGCTCCTTGGAGCCCCTGTCAAGAATCAGACACCACTGTGCTAGGCAATGTATGGAATAAAAATAGATTTCCTGCCCCAAAGATCTTGCAGATATAGAGAACTCCCATAACATAAGGATTATGTCACAACCTTTAAAAATACAAAAAAACCTGATGAAGCTCCAAATCATTTACAGAATGCATGTGTAGATTTAAAAATTATAAATAAAATAGGTGAAAATCTGTTCTTCCTATTATAAGTACCTGCCAAGACTTAAATTCAGACTTCTGTTTTTCTTTGTAACATTAGTTGATTACATTCTTAATAGTTAAAGAAGGGAGGGCATGCAGCTCTTTAATGTTTAGGTGCTAATGAGATTACAAACTACTGAAAGGGAACCACAGGACCATGGACTCAGGTCTTGCAAATAACATCTCCCTTGGTTCCCTCTTTATGAAAGTTAGTCCATGCAGCACTTTTTTTTATTATCATATTTTTGGTGTTATAATGCAAGTTCAAAACATTTGTATGTTAAGTGTTATTAACTACACAATACATTTAAAGAATTGGAAACACTATAGTAAAAAAATAGCCATATAATTTATGGCTCCTTGGCATCTACCAGGTAAAATAGAGTTTTTACCACGGTGGAGTGGAAATACGAGCAGACAAATGCATGGCTGCCTTGGGAGTACATGTGATAAATTTCCTCCAGGGGGGTAGAATTCTGCATTCATGCAGCCCTATTGAGCTCCACAGAATCACACTGAGCTCAGTGAGTTTACATGGGCATAACAGAGAAAAAAATTGGCCTTCATAATTTCTTCATTGACAGTTACCAAATCTTTCTGCTTTTAGTGTAAGACTGTTACAACTTAATAAAAGTGTCATCATTTGAAATGTAACTGGCAGTCTCAGCTCTTGAGAAGCCCAAGTCTGGGAAAGTAGAGACGTTAGAAGTCAGGACTGAAATGCACCGGCAGAGTAATATGGAAGAAGCTTGCATAAGGACCTGCTAAAGCCAAGCACTGATCCTATATTTCAGGTTTATTAGTGAGGGCATATCAGCTCTGATAAATACTTGGATGTTCATTTCTGAAGAGCTGGGCTGAGGTGTAGCCAAACCACACTAAAAGAATAATAGAAGCTGAGGAAAGAAAAGATCTATTTCTCTCATCTGCTGCAGTAGCTTTCAATTACTCTTTGGTTTTCTGACTATTCTGCTACAGCATGTTCTCTTCTCCATTGAGACAGTTTCCTCACTTGGACAGCATCAGTTTCCTTTGGTCATGGTACTGTGTTCCCCAGATAATTGACCTGGGTATCTTGTGTCTGACAGGTCCACATCCCTTGTCGTCTCAGCAGATATGTGTTGGCGTTATTACCAGGATGCCCCTTTTTTACCTGCAGGTGTTTTTACTGGTAAATCCTGCACTCTCCAAGAAGGTAGCTCATCTAAGATATTATTCCCTGGCACCAGTAAGGGATACTTATGTTTCCTTCTCAAACAAAATCCTGTTTTGTTTTTATCTCAGAGCAACCAGATGAAGTATCTCAGCCTTATCTCCCAACAACCATTATTCCAAATTTTAACAGATTTTCCAAGGTATAGTTCCCTCAGGTGCAGCACACTTCTCTTAGTGGGACTTCTTTATGCCTTTATATTTTTCCCTTTCCTTCTGCACTCGTTTTTGCATTTGTTCATGAACTGTACCCTGTTTCTTCTTCAGCTGAGGATGTTTAATTCATGTCTGACATCCTAGCAGAAACTCTTCAGGTGACTTTCCACATTCTAATGGTGCTGGTCTATAACTCAGCAATGCAACAAGAGGGTCTTCCATCACATGTATTGCTTTTTTAAACAAACAGTCTCTTAATTTTTACACCACATTCTGCAAGCCCATTACCCTACAGATACCTAGGACTAAAGAGCAATATGTTCAAATTCATCTGCAAAAATATTGAAGTCTTGTAGATTAAAAGGGGGTTAGCCTGACTCTAAGTTGTCCAGGGCCTACTAGGTTACAGAAGGTCACGGTAAAACTAGTTAAGACTCGTTAGAACCAGCTAAACAGGAGGGAGGAAGAATATAGTAAACAACATATAGAAGGTTCCAGAAAATGTAGGAAAAGCACGCAAACAGTGTGATTGCCAAGACAATGCACCAGAATATAAAAGACAGACTGTGAGGAGACGTTTCAGAGTCTGTGAGACTGCCAAACCCCTGTCAAGTTGCTATCGAGATCCATCAGTGCAGACCTGAAGACTCATTCCAATGTCTAACCAGCTGCATTGTAGGACTTTACTACTAGGACTGTATAAACTGGAGTGCTGTTAATGGTTAATAATTGCTTGCTTAGGTATTCAATACATTTTGCTTAATCTGAGACTGGAAAGCTGTTGTCCAATTAGTGGTGTGCCCAGATTCACCAACAAAATTTGGTCAACAGTCTCTACTAGCAAACTGAGGTCCATTGTCGATCTTCAGTACTTGTAGAATCCCAAAACTGGGGGGAAAAAAAGCTTTGAGTTTCAGGATGACCTGGTTTGATGCAGCATCCATCAATATTTCTACCTTTGGGTAGTTTGAGAATGCACCAAATATAGCCAAACCATCTCTGTCCTCTAAGATAAAAATATCTACTTCCACTGTGTTCCAAACACCAGCAGATATATCCATATTTAATAGTGATTCTTTGGGTACGGCTGGCCTATAGATTTAGCATGAGGGAAAGATATTTACCATATCAATGATGTCATCACGCATGCCTGGTCAATAGAGTGCTTACCATACTCTTCTTATGCGCTTCTCTATACTCAAGTATCCTTCATAAATGGCCCTTAGCATGTTCTGAGTTCAAATGGAATCTCAATGCACTTACTTTTGAGTTGCGCACCATGACCCATCGATATCTCATTTCTTAAGGGAACACACTGTTTACTGATTAACTGTATTTTCCATCCAGAATATGAAGCATGAATCACTGATCGCAGGATTTCATCCTTTGCAGTAGCACTTTTTAACTGTGTCCACATGTGACATGAAATGGGTCCTGAAATTTTACATCTTGATGTGAATATCTATATTACATTCAGTTTCTAGAGCCTCAGTTCTAATTCATCCCAGATCCTGTATAGGGTATCTGCCACAATTAAATGATTTCCTAGAGGGAACCTGATGACATAGTCATATTTGAAAAGCTTCATTAGAAGTTTTTGAATTCTAGGTGGTGTCTTTCTCAGGTCCCTTTTTGAAATGGTTATCGACAGTTCATGATCAGTTTCAATTCCAAAAGATATTCCATAAACATAGTAGTGAAAAGCACCACAGCCAAATGCCGTTCCTAGGGTTTCCTTCTCCATCTGTGCATATTTGTACTCTGTATTTGTGAAAGCTCTCAATGCATATGCTACTGGTCTTCAGTTGAAATCTTTCTTTTGAAGTAGCACTGCATCTATCTTTCCTCTGAAGCATCTGTGGATATCTTTGTAAGGCATAAGATATCAAAATACTGTAGCATGGGAGAACATATAAATAATCTTTTCAAATTGTTGTATTCATTTTCATGATCTCTAGTCCACTTATGTTCCACACTATTAAGTAATAACTTTCACATATTTTTTGTTTTATCAACCAGGTTATCTATGGATTTATCCAGCCAAGTCACCATTCCAGTAAATCTTTGTAAATCTTTTTTCTGCTTGGGGCTTGCACTTTTGCTGGACTGACACCACTTTCTGACAGGATTTGCCCAAAAAAAGAAACTCTTTCTTCAAGAATTGGCACCTGTTTTTGTTCAACTTCAATCCTTTATCCCTTACCATCTGCAGAACTGCGACCAGCCTTGCATTGTGTTCCTGTTCTGTAGCACCGCATATGAAACTATCATCCATTTACACCTTGACAGCTTCAATGCTATCAAATAAGTGTTGCATAGTTCTGTGGAATACTTCAGATGCAAAGCAAATTCCAAAAGATAGATATTTGAAGCAGTATCTGCCAAAAGGCGTGTTAAAAGTACACAGCTGTAAGCTCTCTGAAGTCAAAGGAATTGGCCAAAACCCATTAGATGCATCTAGAATCATGACAAATTTGGCACCAGCTGTCTCTCCCAAGATTTCATGTCTTGTCAGTACATGATAATGCTCCCTCATTTTAGCGTTTAATTCCTTGGGATCAAGACAAAAGCTCAGAGATCCAGATTTCTTTTGTGCCATCACCAGTGGATGCACCTTATCTGTACATTCCTCAACTCCTTCTATTACTTCCATAGCTAGGAGATATTGCAGTTCTTGCCAGAGTCCACATCTCAAGCCTCAGGTACCTTCCTGGCTGCATGTATAACAGGATATGCATACTTCTTCAAAGTTATTTTACGCATGACTGACAGTTTTCCCAACCCTTTGAACACATATGTATATTCCTCTACTAAATTTTGATGCCTTGCAACAAGTTGTGTTCTCTATCAAACAGCTTGAATAACAGTCCCAATTGTTGATCTGATTCCAGGACTAATATAAGTGTTCTATCTCCTGTAACAATAACAAAGGTGTTTTTACTTTTTTCTTTCTAATGTGTCAGATTGAGCAGCTATCTGCTCACCACAGGAATAGGAAGCACACTGCAAGCTATCAGAATATTTGCCTGTTTCTCCAGTATGGGTTTGTATTTTAAAGTTCACCACTGTTTTTTTGGAATTACACTGGGTGTCAGCACCCATGTCTATTTTATATGTGATTTGTGAACCATTAGTATTAAAAGTAATAAACTAGTTCTTCTCTATGGGCAGTGGTTGCTGTAGGGCAATAAACATACACTGCCTCCTCACTAGAGCTATTGTTATGCAAGAAATCAACTTGACAAAATCACAGCTATTTTGTCCACTTGGCTGCCATTAACTGGAAGCGAGCATACCACGTAATTAGGAATAACTTGAGCTTTGCATAAGCATATGAAATAGCTGCAGCTGCAATTTTGCTGATAAGGATGGAGAGTAAAATTGGACAAATCATGAGAATAAGTAGAAGAAATGTGGATAGCTGACCTTGGATCTGGGTGTTCCTGATTATGAGTTTTTGTTGATGTTATGTCTAGGAGCTGCTTGCTGATATTAGGAAAATTGTTATTTGCTTTGTTTTGAGCAACCTATAAAAAGATTAATTAGAGTGTGTAACTTGGAGAAGTTCAGAGAGGCTTTTTGATGAGCTACAAGGCTGACATCCAAGTCCCCTGCAGCTAGGAGGAAGGCTGGCCACCTGAAACCTGCTGCTGACCACTTAACACCATCTTTGACTTTGAGTAACTATATATGGGTTGCTCTAGACTATTGCTATTTTAGATATGTGCTCTAGATTCAATAAAAATGTTTTTTGGGTGAAAGCACTCTAGTTTGTACCAAATATTTATCAGATGGAGGAGTTCTGTCCCCCTTAATTTATATCTTGAAACTGCCTAAAGTGAAACCACCTGAAGTTACTATTGTTTTGGGTTCAGAAAATCCTAAGTAACTTTATCACCATATTCCTGTATTGCATCCATGGTTTTCTGTTGTCTGCTTTGGTTAGTAAAATGGTTGAATTTGTGACACACTCTGCACTTTTGTCCAAACACGTCCCACACATTTGTTTGGGCTAACCCTTTCACAAAATGATTTTTTTGGCTTCCTTATACTGAATGTTGTAAGTGTATGGGTTTTTATGTGTTCATTTCCTTCTTGTCCTGCTTTGTAGTGACCTCCTGCACAGTGTCCCTGTTAACCTCTTTGCTT
Source organism: Mesoclemmys tuberculata (assembly GCA_007922155.1). Lineage (NCBI taxonomy): Eukaryota > Metazoa > Chordata > Testudines > Chelidae > Mesoclemmys > Mesoclemmys tuberculata. The sequence continues at coordinate 61,107,640 of ML675603.1, read as the reverse complement.
AAAAGCCGGCATTTTCAGTTTTGCTTTTTCTCCTACTTTGCAGCGATTTATGGCTTTTTCCAAAGCCAAGTCACAGTTTCTCAGTAAATGCTCCTGTAATTTTACATCATTACAGGCTACCATCAGCCTGTCTCTAATCAAAGACTCTTTTAGGAGCCCAAAGTTGCAGGACTGGCTCTTACATTTCAAGTCTGATGTAATCCTCAATGCCATTCCTTTTGCACTCTTATGTGGAAAAGGAATCTTTCATAAGTTTCACTATTTCTAAGAACGCAATGAGTCTCAGATTTGCTAAAACCTTATCAAAATCTTCACTGCCCTTAGGGGAAAGTGGGAAGCTGTTAAAAAGAACTAGAGCTTCCCTGCCAGCTACAGTTAGCAGTAAAGTTGCTTTTGGGGTCCACTCAAGGAACCTGTATCTATTGCCATCATGTACAGCAAAAAAACACTGTATGAATAGCTTCTACTGAGAGGGAATGTGAATTCTCATAGACTCATAG
>ML675603.1:61073386-61106740 GCA_007922155.1 Mesoclemmys tuberculata | reverse complement strand
CTTGTTCCCAGCTTCCTTGTTATATGAGGGAAACCACTTACCAACCCCCATCGTAATCAAGGAGGAGCTATTCCCTCTCTAGATTCTTACACCAGCTAGAAGAGACCACCAACAGCTGTGAAAGTCCTGTTATTCCACAACTGATCCCCCTGCTATCACCAACCACCTCACTAGAACCATCAACATCTCACAGATGGAAACTGTAAGACCAACTTCCCCACCAAGTCTGCTGCCAACAGAAGTACCTAGGTACCTGCCTACTTGTAATGCTGCTTCTGTGGTGAGGAACAGTTGCCAGACAAAGGACCCACCTCATAAGAACCTTCATGAAGTTCTGGGGAAGGGAGATCATGGTGGATAGAGAGGGATGGGGGATGGAAGTGTTTATGTAATTTTGGGCAGAGGGAAACAGTATGGAATTGATGGATTTGGGGGAGGAAGTGTTAAGATTTTACTTATCCATAGCTACATGTATTGTTAATTGAGGCAGAAAATTGAGGGAGTCCCTTGTTAAAATTTTGGGACCACATCACTATTTCCCACTTTTCCTGAAAGTACTTCCTAAATATACATTTGCCCTGTGGAGATTTTCCTTGATAATCTGAAATTAATAATCCAGATAATCCAATGTCTTCCTGTATGTACAGGGCAGAGCACACCATTGGTGCGCAATAAATAACAGATATTAATAGTCTTACATTGTCACAATTGTTATCAGTTAAGTACCAGAAAGGTTTAAGACTACTCACAATGTGCAAAGTTAACTATATGCATAGCTCTTTCCATGACTGGAGTTTTATAGCTTTATAGTGACATGTTTTTATTATCAGCAAGTAAAATTCAAATGCATCATTGCTGATTATCTTACAGAAACACATACAAACACACACACACACCGATTGTCCTTGGAAAGTTCTGGCTTGGAGAGCATTGTAATTTGTCTTCAGAGTACTGAGAGAGCCAAAAAAATATTTTGTTTTTTGCGGCTTTTAAAATCAATTTGTTCTCGTGAGACCAGTGCTGCAGCACATGAAATTCTTTTCATAACACAGTGGTTGGCTGAGAATTCTATTTGGTATTAAAAGACATGATAGTCATGTTTGAAAAGAAATGCGTTGAGCAGTTATGACATATCCATGACAGATCATGTTTTTATCTACATTAGTGTGAAGAAAAAGTAGACAAAGGAGATAATGCAATGCCTCCTCTTCCACCATCAACTGTCAAGGTCATACGAGTCCCTCCTTCAGGTCTTGTCAGTGAATACAAAAGCCATACTCTAAGCTTTAAATAAAATAGGAGCAAAAAATCCAAACTTGAAAGGACTGATTTAATAGGAACTAATGGGTTTTCATTACTTAAGAAAGTCAAGCTACTTTAGGTGCCTAAATGTTGGTTTCCAGCCTAATTTTAGCCTACCATTTATCAAAATCTCAGCCACAGTTTTTTAGAACAGTCCACTTTCATAATTGGTCATTATGGACCCAATTTCTAAAAATACGAACATGCAACTGTGCATGTCATTATGTGTCTTATTTGCACATTCAATTCCTTTAATTGCACACAGAAATCAGGTAAACCAGTAAATTCAAAACTAAGGGAGAGTTAGACACAGTAATTACTCACACAAAGTAGCCAGGTAACTGTGTGTCTCACACACAGACCAAGAAGGGGACCTATATATCATGTCTGGAAATATAAAACACACAATGAAACCTAATTTATGTAATTACTCAGGAGATAGACAATAGCTGGTTACTTAACTGAGATAGTCTTCTAATCGAGGTGGAACAGAATTGTACTTACTTAATATATTTAGGGATACCTTGTGTCAGTCTCTTAAAACAGTTGACCAGTTTCACTGAAGTGAACTCTTCCAAGACAGTGTGATTTAAACTCTTGTCTAACATCAACCTTCTTAAGAAAAATCCTGAACAAAAAGATGACATTATACAGTACCCAGAAGGTCAACAAACCCAGGCTATGGCATGCAAACAAGAAAAGTACATTTCAGAGTCAAAGGCCCCTCATCAAAAATGTCCTGCACCCAGACCCCAGAATTTATACATGGAAACTGTTAGCAAAGTGCCCCTTACTGATCTCAACTGTTGTGATGAAACATAGAGAGAATTTGCTTCTAAGTTTAGTAGGGGAAAAACCATTACGGCCAGATTTTCAAAAGAGCTCAGCACACCTATCTTGTTGATCTCTTTTGAACATCTGGCCACTTAATTCTGGTGCCTAAATGGGATCTGAACTCTTCTGGCCCCAAGTGTGAGTGTTGAGTATTTTTCAACACTGGCCCTTAGAGCTTTATAAATTAAAATCAATACTTTGAACTGCACCCAAAAGTAAACTACAGCCCCCATACAGACTTCTGCCAATATGCTCACCACAACTAAAAATTCAAAGTGGACAGTTATGTTTTGCATTTGCAAATAATCTTCAAAAGTTGCTTGTTATAGAACACATAGTAGTAATGTAATCCAGAGATCACAAATGCAGGGTGTCTGTGTAGAAGTCTGAATCAAAAGAAGGAAGTTCAAAATATTCCAGCCATACCCAGATGCAAAAAAGCAAGTCTAATCCCTACTGTTATCTGAAAATCCAGAAACAACTGTGGTCTCAAAATTATCTCCAATTTGTGAACAACATTGACACAAGCCTTCAGTAACAAGGGCTCGCTCTATCTCTACTACGCCCCTTATATACTCTATACTACCAGCATCACCAGCATCTTGCTTGAGCTTCAGCCAAAATAATATCTAGGTCAAGCAATGAAAACACAGATAAACACCACCATCCTAGTCTGTTGAAAATGAAACTTACAGATGAATTGCATCAATACAGTATCTTTGATGGCCCAAACTCTCACTAACACCTATCAGGGTGTTACCTGCACATTTGACAAGATGACAAAATGTAGCTCTGGGTTTCTCTAGCTACAACAGAGGCACATAATGGGTTATTTCTTCAACTATTAGAGTGAAGTAGTCTCCATTGAGTCTATTGGAACTGCTTCACTGCCTGAGTTGAGAATTCTAACACTATCGTGTACTTGCCCAGGAACCAGTCCAATTAATCATTGCTACCGCAAGGTTTTAAGCCCTAAACAGGATCAAAATATAAACATTACTATTACTGATTCAAGGCCTTTTAACCCTGAACGTGCTGAAATATAGCTGATAGGATACATCTCTGTATTAAGGTGTGTGACTGTAAAATATTGTCAAGCCTAAAAAGCAGTAGTGCAAAAAGTTTCATTCAACTGAAAATATAATTGTACTTGTCTCAGACAACTGATAATCCAAAGAAGAAACTCAGGCTAGGTCTATACTGATGGCGGCAAAGTCGCTGCCGTCAGATGGACTTATTTGGATCGACTGAGCGGTCAGTGAAGACCCGCTCAGTCGATCCAGAAGTTGACAGTGTTAATCCACCCCCGCAAGTGGCATGGCACTGCATTGACGTGAACGTGGTTCTCATCAGTGCAGTGCAGTGAAGACGGCATGCAGAAGAGAAGCACAGCAGTCAATGGGAGTTATGCAAGTTTTCTGAGTAGTTTGTGTAACTTCCGTCAACTGCCGCCGAATTGCCAGGGTAAGTATAGACCAAGCCTCAGATAAACAAAGGTATTACATTCCTGCATTTATACAGATAGCCAACAATGCAGGTATAGTTTAATTCATATCTGTACTCTATTGTATATATGTAGATGTGCACACAAGAGTTAAACAATGCATATGGTATTCATCCATATCCAAGAAATATACAGAGATTCAACAGGCACCTTTGAAACTTGACACTTCTCAATACAACCATTGAAAAGCTATTTGCTATAATTCCTCATGCTAAGTGTGGACAATACCACAAATATCAAAATAAAGGTCAAAGTGGTAAACTGCAAGTTTTTAAGGATAACTAACTGTAAATGCATAACACACCCATAAAATAGTACATATGCATCAGTAAAGGCAGGTTCAAGTTACTTAAAATGTCCCAACAAGAGTGAAAAAGCAGTGAAAAGTAGTTATAGAAAAAACTTAGCAATGTGCACACTGTATAAAAATCATCAGTAAAATACTGAGGTACTGAAAGTTATCCCCAGCCTCAAGTGATCATAAATATATAGATTTTTTCAAACCACATAGTTAAACTCCCAAAATGGAAAGTTGAGATATAGGCCTGCTGAACTCTTGTGAGACCCATCTAGAGCCTTAGACAAAAAATATTGCTTCCTCTATTTAGTTTTATTGATTCATTTATTTCTTTTTACAATTTAACAAAATGAAACAGACAGAAATGGTGGGCCTAATCTCTCCCTAGCATAATTCCACTAAAGGCAATAGAGTTATGATAGTGCTAGATTTGAGACCAGGCCCTGAAATCCATTGCTACCAACTACGAACGTGGCAATTAGATCCTCTAGTGCACAGCATTTCATTTTACATTACTGGCCTAATAGGTTAGGGCTTTTTTCTGATTTTTGCAGTTAACCCAGTGCAAACCCGTCCTCAAGTACTGATGTGCCAATATAAAAGTGAGGGTGCCAAAGCTGGGTTACCTTTACTAGGACACAAAGCTGTAAATTAAAAATGGCCCCCAAAACTCCTCCAGTTTTGTAAATCCCTTCAGAAATTATTATCAGTGTTTTTAAGCCATTTATTAGTGTCAGTGTCAGGTTGCAAATCTGTGAAGGCAGACATATCAATCACATATAGCAATGATGACAGTAGCTGCAAATCAGGGAAAAGTGCATTCACTGCCAAGGCCTCCCACACATGGAAAAACATTTAACAAAGACAGCTGATTAACTCATTCTCACATAGTCATTTATACCATGCTGCAGAGTGCATTTCAAGAATAATTTCCATTACTATAATAAGTGAGCTATACGACTTGCTAATAGAACAGCTCACAGTCTCTTTCCCACATTCCAATATTATCATATTAAACGCCATAAGCGAGGAAGAAGATATAGCTCTGCAAAATGTTCCAGGTTCCATTAAAAAAATTAATACCAAAATCATCTAAAAAAAAAAAAAACTTTTCAGAGGTAAGTGGAAATGCTATAAATACCTCTACTTTCCTACTGCAGAGAAATGATCATAAGGGCCAAGCAAAGATATCGTCAGAGTCCATATTACTTTCTGCATCTCCTTTTCTCTTCTGCATTAAATCTCTTAGTGATTCACCTGATCAATTTACAGTGCGTGGGGTCTCTCATCTGGGGCTTCTGCAGTTTGCTGTCCTATTATTCTGTCCTCTAGAGAAAAAAACATTTGCTAGGTAGTTATAACTGTGCTATTATGCTCCCTCAGTCTCAGCTCTCTTTCCTATACAAAACTGAAGAACGGGTTTGGTTTCTTAGGGGAAAGATTACATCCTTTCACTGAGTTTCATATTTAGTAGTAGCATTTATTATGTATATTGTACTAGCATCCAAAATGTGCTCGGAGCACACGTAGGAAGATCTATTCCTGCTCTGAGCAGCTTACAACCTAGAAGACAAAATAATACATGAAGGGTTGGGAAAATGGATGCAACATACAAGTAGGATTTTCTTTATATATCCTCAACTGTCTTTCTCTTTGGAGATAATTATCTGGTTAATTTCTTGCAGACATTATTCTAGAAGTGGGTTTTGAGAAAGCCCCTTTTGTTATGCATAGTTGATTTCATTAGGACTTGCTGTCTGAAAATACTGGTTGCGACAGACTTGAGTTTTCCTGTGCTCTGTTCTCATACTTGTGGTGCTATGGAGCAGTGGTTCTCAACCAGGAATACGTGTACCCCTGAAGGTATACAAAGGTCTTCCAGGGGGATACATCAGCTTATCTAGATCAGTATTTTTCAACCTGGGGGTCATGAGCCTTACCACAGCATCTCCAGTGCACTGTGCCCTCCGGTTGATGCAGCATTTCTATCCTTAAGGGATGGATTTATTGCATCGACCAGAGAACACTTCCAGGCTCAATTGGGCAGGCAGTGGAGACCCACTCAGTCGATCCCCCTACATTGATCTGTGCAGCCCCCGCAGTGTAGACATACCCAAAAAGAGAGAGGTGTAAAGAACTTGTCACCTGATGGGTGAAGCCTAAGAACCTGAATAGCAAAGAATAACCTGGGCTCTGCTTTGTGGGTATTAAATCTCGGAACTTGTAAAAGTTGTTCTTCCTATACATGACTCCCAACTTACAAAAAAATTTCATCTTTTACCAAATATGACAACAGAGATTTCCAGCTCTCACAAGGTTAGCACAGTTCTACAAGCTTAGCTGGTGGTGAGATGTATGAAAGGAGGCTCAATTTTGGCTCACCAGATAGAACAATTACCCTTAGAGTAAAGGGGTCCCAGCTTGAATTTTGAGGTCAGCAGTGTGTTAAGCCAACAAGCAACAGAGGAGGGCTGGGGAGAAGGGTACAAAAACATATACAATTTGTAGAAGTAAATCCTTCCTAAATTTATATACTACGCAAAGGAAACTGGAGGCTTAAATAACCTTTAAAAGAAAATGGGAAATTGTGGCTTTTGTTCAAGTTTGATATTGTCGATACAGAGTCAAAAGAGGGGAAACAATCTTTTGTGGCTGAGATTACAGAAGTGGCTGGAGCTCTCCAGCTGGTGTTGAAGTTGGTACAAGTCACCAACATAGATCTTAAGCTAAATTTGAAATCATCATCCCCTAAACAGGCATAACTCTAGAAGGATTGAGTCTGCATGAAGTTCTGTTTACATGTTATCATTTGTTTGGGCAAATAATACTCATGTCCACAAAAAACACTATTTGTACTTGATTTGTGCTCAATATACAGTTGCCACAGTTGTGCACTCTATCATCGATGCTGGACACTACCATGTTTGAAATATAATCACAGCCTACAAAAAGCTTCAATTGTTCCCATATAAAATGTTCAAACTTGCTATGGCTGAAATGTGTATCAAAGTGCCATTGAAATTAGTTGTTTTTTAACAAGGAGATCAGATAAGGTGACATGATCAATCTTAGCACTGGCTATCCACCAGAAAGCAAAGTCAAAAAACTGAGAAAAAAGGAACATATCCTTTTGCAGGAATTCCCATGATACACAGCAATGGCTAAAGAAGACAGTGAAACCTGTAATGATCAATAATGAAGCTTGTATAGAGAAACTTCAATTATATTTATATCTATATTTTCTTCTAACACATTAATTCTTCTCAAGGGAGCATGGACCTTGGATCAGACTGCCATTGACTCAGATTAATAGCTTCTACCTTATTCAAGCCATGGAGTATGAACACCTTATTAATAACTATTGTTAGCCCCCGGCTCTAGTCAGGCACCACATTGCTGGTGAAATTATCAGATAACATAAACAGGCCTGCCTCAGCCTCCCTCCATTCTACTTGCAGCCATAAACCATAGAGAATCAGACATCTTGCAGGAAGTCAAGACAAGTTCAGGAAAAGGCAGAAACCATGTTCCTTGGATGTATAGTTCAGCAATGATGATTATATAGCTAGTGTTATGGATAACAAAAGAATGTAGCTATGTGAAATGCCTGAAAGCATCATGGAAACTACTTAAAAACACCATAAAGGGGGCTCAAACTAAACAGATACCCCAAATAAAAAAAAAAAAGGAAGAGGACCAAAAAAAGTGTCACCATGGCTTAGCAGCAAAATTAAAAAAGAAGGTGAGGTGCAAAATTGGTATCCTTTTAAAAATTAGAAGTCAGATTCAACAGAGCTTTTATAAAGAGAAATCATGCCTCACCAATCTGTTAGAATTCTCTAAGGAAGTTAGCAAGTATGTGGACAAGGTTGATCCAGTAAATATAGTGTATCTGGACTTTCAGAAAGACTTTCACAAGGTCTCACACAAAAGGCTCTTAAGCAATGTAAATAATAATAGGATAAGAGGAAAGGTTCTCTCATGGATCATTAGCTGGTTTAAAGATAGGAAACAAAGGATAAGAATAAATGTTCGGTTTTCACAGTGGAAAGTAGTAAATAGCAGAGTCCCCCAAGGATCTGCACTGGGACCAGTATTCTTCAAGATATCCATAAATGATCTGGAAAAAGGGGGAAACAGAGGTGGCAAAATTTGGAGATGACACAAAGCTACTCAAGGTAGTTAAGTCCAAAGGACACTGTAAAGAGTTATAAAGGGATCTCACTAAAGAGAGTGACAGTGCAGCAAAACGGCAGAAGAAATGCAAATATTAATAAGTGTAAAGTAATGCACATTGGAAAAAAATTGATCCCAACTTGTCCATAAAATATGATAGAGGTCTAAATTAGCTGTTACCTACATGACATCATCACGGATAGTTCTCTGAAAATATCCACTCAGTGTTTAGCAGTATTCAAAAAAAGCTAACAGAATGTTAGGGACCATTAGGAAAGGGATAAATAATAAGACAGAAAATATCATAGTGCCTCTATATAAATACATGGTACATCCACACCTCAAATACTGCATGCAGTTCTGGTCACCCCAACTCAAAAACAAATGTATTAGAACTGGAAAAGGTGCAAAGAAGATCAATAAAAATAAGGGGTATGGACCAGGAGTATGAGGGGTAGGAGGAGAGATTAAAAGGACTGGGACTGTCAATTTAGAAAAGAGACTACTAATGAAGGAGATCAGAAAGGGCTATAAAATCATGAATGGAGTGGAGAAAGTGAATACAGAGGTGTTATTTGCTCTTTTCCATAACAAAGAACCAGGGGGTCACCTGGTGAAATTAACAGACAGCAAATTTAAAACAAACATACTTCTTCAAATAACACACAGTCAACCTATGGAACTCATTGCCAGGGTGTGCTGTCAAGGCCAAAAGTATAACTGGGTTAAAAAAAAATTAGACGAGTTCATAGAGGATAGATCCATCAATGGCTGTTAGCCAAGATGGTCAAGGATGCATTCCCATTCTTTGGGTGAACCTAAGTCTCTGACTACCAGACTGGACTGGACTGGGACTGGACAACAGGGGATGGATCACTTGATAATTGCCTTGTTCTGTTCATTCCCTCTTAAGCGCCTGGTATTGGCCACTGTCAGAAGACAGGATACTGGGAAAGATGGACCGTTGGTCTGACCTAATATGGCCGTTCTTATATACTGGTGACAATACTAGACTAGTGTTTTTCCCAGCTATTCTGTTTATAAAAAGCTATTCCAAAGATGCACAAATAGTGGGATTCCACCTGTATGTAAGAAAATTCAGCAAAATAGATTGTGGGGTTTAGGTCAAATCAATAGTATTTTATGTACTTCATCAGATAAAACCCTCGGAACTAGCTCAGTTATGGAAATTGAAAGGTTATTTTTAGTTTTTAGGTTTAGAGTCTTTTTGTATAAAGGAGACTCATTCTAGCTCTCTAAACAATTAAGGATTATTGGTGGAGATGGATCCAATGTGAAAAATTCAGAATGAAATTTCAAATTTTCCCAAAATTCCAGGTTGTGCAGTTATAGCGATTTGGCTGAGGTCCATCTCTATTCACTGATAACAACAAATGTGAGAAGCATAGTATACCACACTCAGCACAAGTCAGAAATGCAATTCAATTACACAAAACAAAATCAATCACAAAAACAAAAGGAAAGAAGGAAATAACCAGGGGAGAGAAGTTGGCATTGCTAGGTGAAAAAACATGGTTATTTTCAGAGCTGATAAGCATTTCTAAAAGATAAAAGATAAAAAGATAAAAGCTCCTGAACTACAAAAGAAACAGAAGGACTCCATAGGACATCAGAGATTCAGCCAAATATATGCAGCAATACTGAATTTACACCAAACATTTATAAATGGAGCAAAGTCAGGATTTTGTTAGCATTGAGGCAGGATATTTCGGGCATTTTTTTAGAAAGGGGCTACTCACACAAAGGCATGTATACCTGCCATGTCTGCATAAACTTGCATTTGTGCAGGCAAAATGTGTAACTGCATGAGCAAAAGGGCATTTCTGCTCATAAAAGACAGAGTGTATACAAACCTTTGAATTTGTGGTCCCTTGTGCTTTTAGGCTGGGTGCCCAAATCCCATTGAATGGGATTTGGATGCCAAACTCCCTCAGGCTCCTTTGAAAACCCCAGGCTTAAATCCTGTCATAACAGAATGTATCATCCTCAGATGACAGCTGTAGTAGCCTCTTCTAGGTCACTATAGATTCTATTCATTCTGACCTTAAGAATGCCATTGGGGACAAAAGCTTATTTTGCAGATGTATTCACATGTAAGGAATGCAGCTGCTTTTTGGTATTCTGCTCCTTTTAAATCTTTAATTAAAAATATGTAAGTACTAGTATGTGAAGCCCAGACAGCTGTACCTTGGTATGCAGTGTTTTAGACTGTGGCTAAATACTGCAGATGATTAAACCAACACAACAATGTCTTCTATTGTATTACTGAAGGAAGAGTTTGACCCTTTGTTCTTTAATTCATTTTTGCAAGGCACTGAGGTTGTCTCATAGCACTCTATTAAAATAAATCTCATAGACACATAAACTTTAAGGGCAGAGGGGGCCATTGTGATCATCTAATCTGATCACCTGCATATCACAGGCCACAGAACCTCACCCATCCACTCCTGTAATAGATCCATAATCTGTGGCTGAGTTACTGAAGTCCTCAAATCAAGCTTTAGACTTCAAGTTACAGCAAATATACCATTTTCTCTAGCTTAACCAGCAAGTGGCCTGTGCCCCATGCTGCAGAGGAAAGCAGAAACCTCCTAGGATATCTGCAAATCTGACCTGGGGGGAAATTCCTGCCCAACCCCAAACATGGTGATCAGTCAGACCTTAAGCATGTTGGCAAGACCAACCAGGCAGACACCTTGGAAAGAATTCTCAATAGTAACAGAGAGGCCTCTCCATCTATGGCCCCATCTCTGGCCATTGAGGATATTTGCTACTAGCAGTGCGTATTGCCTACATTGGCATGTGGCCAATCTCATCATACCATCCCCTCCATAAATTTAACAACCTCAGTCTTGAAGCCAGTTATGCTTTTTGCCCTTTCCTCTCCCTTTGGAAGGCTGTTCCAGAACTTCACTCCTCTGATGGTTATAAACCTTCATTTAATTTCATGCCTAAACTTGTTGATGGACAATTTATATTCCATTTGTTCTTGTGTCCGCTTTGGTGCTTAACTTAAATAACTCCTGTACCTCCCTAGTATTTATCCCTCTGATGTATTAATAGAGAGCAATGATCTCCCCTCTCAGCCTTCATTTGGATAGGATAAACAAGCCAAGAACCTTAAGTTTCCTGTTGTAAAGTAGGTTTTCCATTCCTCTGATTGTCCTTGCGCCCTTCTCCACACCTGTTCCAGTTTGAATTTATCTTTCTTAAACGTGAGTGACACGAATTGCACATAGTATTCCAGATGAGGTCTGGCCAGGTATGAACACTTCCCTATCTCTACTAGAAAGACCTCTCCTAATGCATTTTAAGATTGCATTAGCCATTTTCATGGCTGCATCATATTGGCGACTCATAGTCATTCTGTGATCACCCAATATACCCAAGTCAATCTCCTCCTCGGTCACTTCCAACTAATAAATCCCCAGTTTACCACAAAAAATCTTTTTGTTAGTCCCCAAGTGCACTTTGCACTATTCAATTTCATCCCATTTCTATTACTCCAGTTTTCAAGGTCCTCTAGATCTTCTTATATGATATTCCAGTCCTCCTCTATGCTGGCAATACTTTCCAATTGTGTGTCATCCACACATTTTTTCAGCACACTCTCACTTTTTATGACAATGCAATGAATGAAAACATTAAATAAGATTGGTCTCAAAATGAATCCCTGAAGAACTCCACTAGTCACCTCCCTTCAGCCTGAAAATTCACTTTTCAGTATGACCCTTTGTAGTGTTCCTTTTAACCAGTTCCTTATGCACCTTTCAATTCTCATAATAATCCCCATCCTCTCCAATTTAACTAATAATTTCTCATGTGGAACTATATCAAATGCCTTACTGAAATCCAGGTAGCTTGGATCTACTGTATTTCTTTTGTCTAAAAAATATCTGTTATCTTCTTATAGAAAGAGATCAGGTTTGTCTGGCATTATCTACCTTTTGCAAAACCATGTTGTATTTTATGCCAATTATCCTTTACCTCTATGTTCGTAACTACTTTCTCTTTCAAAATTGTTCCAAGACCTGGCATACAACTGAGCTCAAACTAACAGGCCTGTAGTTTCCTGGATCACTTTTTTCTCTGTCTTAAAAACAGGTACTATATTAGCAAATCTCCAGTCATAGGGTATGACCTCTGAGTTTACAGATTCATCTATATTTTGGCCACCGGTATTCATTTACTTCATGGAGGGAGATGAGTTGTACCAAATACCCTATTGAGTTTTGCTACATCTTCTCACTAATATTTCCAGCTCAATGCATTCATCATGTCATTCATTTTCTTGAACATGCTGCAGCACAGCATACTTCCACTCTTGGCTTTCTCCTTGTGCTGTCTATCTGACTGGAGCAGCTGTCCAAGGTAGCTGTGCAAATTAGGCTATGTCTACACTGATGGCAAAGTCACCACCTTCCGATCGACTTATCTGGATCGACTGAGCGGTCAGTCAAGACCCACTCAGTCAATCCGGAAGTCGACGCTATTAATCCACCCCTGCAAGTGGCATAGCAGCAAAGATGGCGCGCAGAAGAGAAGCACAGCAGTTGACAGGAGTTACGCAAGTTTTCGGCATAGTTTGCGTAACTCCCATTGACTGCCATCAAATCGCTGGGGTAAATGTAGACGAAGCCTTATTTTAGGATATGCCTCCACATGTTGTAGGATTGCTTCTCTGTTTACCTGCTGACCATGAAACTGTATTTGTGCTCAAATCCATTTTTAACCATCCTTTCTTGTGTTCATGATTCATCTTTTTAAAATAAGTGCAAAGTAATACAAATTGGTAAAAAATTAATCCCAAGTGTATATAAAATATGATGGGGTCTAAATTAGCTGTTACCACTCAAGAAAGAACTCTTGGCATCATCATGGATAGTTCTGTGAAAACTCACAGCAGAATTAAAAAAAAGTAGCAGGATGTTAGGAACCACTAGGAAAAGGATAGATAATAAGACAGAAAATATGATAGTGCGTCTATATAAAAACATGATATGCCCACACCTCGAATACGGCATGTAGTTCTGGTCACCGCAGCTCAAAAAAAGGTATATTAGAATTGGAAAAAATGCAGAAAAGGGCAAAAAAATTATTAGGGGTATGGAACAGCTTCCACATGAGGAGAAATTAAAAAGACTGAGACTTTTTGTCATTTGGTGAGGTCATGCCAGCTTTAGTGATATGTTTCACTATCTACATTGTTAGATACCTGAAACACCACTCTACACACACATACATACTCTCTCTCTTTTTTGGATGGCAGAAAAAAAATCTTCCCCTAACTTCCAAATATCTTTTTCCCCCTAATAACTGAAAATCATATAAATTTTCCTACTGTTTATTTTTCCCCTGCTAGTCTCTGATTTTGAAAACTGGCCTCCCATTAACTGCAGACTCAATTAACTGCAGGTGCAACTGATGGAAGATAGACATCTGTCTAGCTGACTGCACTCATAGGAGTCATTTAGTCTGAATGTGCCCTGTAATCACAAAATCAATAACCGCCTCCTTCTAACAAGTTCCTCTATGTGTGGAAGCCCTTCAATAATTTCCTCCATTTCTTATATTGTTTTTATCTGAATATTCAGAGTTTTTTCCAAAGGGCGATATGATTTGAGTATTACAACATTTTGTGTGAGCTACACTAACAGACACTATATTACTCTAATTACCATTTTTATTCCAAAAGGTCCATGAGCTATTTTAAATATGCTGGTGATGAAAAATCCATACAAATGGCTGATGCCATTGCTAACATCACATCATAGAAATTGTGGATCAATGTGGGTCATTTGGAATAAAAACCTGCTAGAAACCAGCCCAAAATGTTCCATTTCTTGACAACAAGCAATTTGTTTCAACTCCTTTTTTTAATAACTCTGTCCTCAATCTCTTCCAGTTTTCACGGTCTCTCTTAAATGAATGGTAATCCAACAATGTTAAAACAGGAGCCAACCTTTTGAATTCACAATGTGTAAGTGAATCCAAAATTAGGCAAGATGAATTTTTGCCCATCTCTACTGTGCACAGGGTATATAGCAGCTGAAGAAATAATGATCTGAGTTGACAAAGAAAATGCAAATTCTAAATTAGATTGACATTAAAAACTTCTTTCCTCTCCTTGACACAATTATCCTTTTTCGTGTCCTCTTCTCATTGTGAGACTCTTTGGATGCTTTTCTATATTTTACCTTCATTATTATTCTTGTATGTATTTTTGTATAGTCATTGTTCAGTTACAGTATCCTTTCAAACAAACTAAAACTCTGCAATATTGTTGTAATAAAGGAAATTATAATCACCTATTGACTGCAGTTTAGTCAATGATCCATTCATTATTCTGTCTTGGAAGCTTTTGGAGTTTGTAAAACAATGTATTTGATTACCTCAAAAGTCAATATAAGCACAATTGTGAGAGCGTAATTAAGCCAACCGGTCAAGATAATTTTTGTGGCTCTAAACATGGGGGTATCAATCTACGCATCCTCACCTGTCGCGTGTAAGCTTCTTAGCAATGATGAGTAGTTTCCATATCTAATGCCCACTAAACATCAACTTGAATAATAAGGTATGTTCACCTCAATGAGAGATATTGGTGCAAGTTTAAAAAAAAAAAGGTTTGTCACTCCACATATCCCCACCTTTTAGCACGTGGTGTAAATGTTCAGTTTCTGGGTTGCTCTGGAACATCGCAATGTCTTTTTGAAATGCCAGTGTTGGCATTTCAAAGGTGATACACTCAGCAAATAATGCAGCTTTTCAGGCACATTTTAGCTGAAGTGCCATGTAAGTTAGGCAGAATAGAGTTAGTTGAACTAAACTATTGTACATATATCTGTGGTGTTTGATTGAGCCTCGGACCCTCATAACATGTTTCTACTACTCCCCACTGAACCCTAGCTCAGGCTTCAATCATTGGTATAGTACTCTGGAGAAAACTAGAGAGTAAGGGCAGAGAATGTGAACTAAATGCAGTTTAAAAAGTCAATGTCATAGAATAAAGAAGCAGATTCCAAATCTTCATTTTCTCCTAAAAGGTACATTTGACAACACCTCTAGAATCAATACACCAAATAAAGTACTCTGAGAAGTCAGTTTAGATGAAATCGAATGTTCTGGGAGATTCACATGACAGGCTTGTGTCATTTTCATTTAAAGGGTCTCAGATATGTGAGGATGGACTGAATAAAAGCCAAGTACAGATAAGCTTTTACCCTAACTCAAGAAGAACATCACTCATGAGTCACAAAGAATTTCTGCACCTTCTGCAGCCATGTCATTTCAACTGCACAATCCAAAACATTAGCTTTTCATACAAACAATGGGGAAGCTGAAGAAAAACAAAATACACGGAGTATGATCCAAAACCTCTCCTACTGAGGCAAATGGCAAAGCTCTCACAGAACAGGATCAGCGCTAGTGCTTTTAGAAAGCAAGATGCAAACTAACTACAGCATGTCTTCGTTTCAAGAAGTCAAAGTCCCTTCAGTATTGCAATAGTTCTTGCTAAAATAATTCTGGAAGTAATATTTATACAATTTTACTGATATTTTCTTTGCACTTGAAAATATTTCTTCAAACCAGTGCACCATTTTAAGAACTAGTCACCAGGTCTTCTCTTTTCATCTAGAACTATACAAAGTTTTTTAGTTTTGGTTTTGTTTTTCCTGGCAGCCATACAATTCAGTAATCCTTAACACTGCATTTTCCCCCTATAAAGACTGTTCCAGCAACATTTCAAAATATTCATCTCCAGATGATCTGTGTTTCCATAATAACTTGATTCAGGTTTCCAAACTGCATTTTTCCCAAGGGAAAAAGGATAATGTCTTCAGTTATTTACATGGAGTTTATATAAACTGTTTAAAAAATAGTCCATTTCAGTTTGAAGTATTTTTGAAGCTAAACAGATATAGCAGAAAGTGTCAGGTTCAGGTATGCACCCTAATAACAGCACCACCTATGTACTGAACAATAACAATCTATCAGAGCTGGGTAAATACAGAAAAACAGCATATGCCAACACTCATTCAAATTCTGAACAGCTGTTTATTTTGACCATGTGTGTGCCCTTATTTATTTTCCATTCACAAACTCTTGGGCAAATTATTTGTTGTTGAATGTTTGAAAAAACAGCCACGCCTCTCACACTTAAAGGTTTTTGTGCATGCAACATAGTTGCAACTGATTATTTCTATATTGCAGGCACACTTTATCTCCCCCTTTCTTTAAAATTTGGCCATCGGGAATTGAACTGCTTTTATTTCACATCCCTTTGTGCTACCTGTTGTTTTCATGCTTCTGCTTTTTTGGTGGCAAATTGATCCCTTCTGAATCCAATGCCATGATTTCTCTATGGGCATTCCTGGGTACATTCACTATTCTTCTGCAGCCAACACACCAACTCTGATATTTTGGGCCTTTGTCACCTTCGCTTATCCTGTTAATATTTCCACTCTGTCTACAAGACCTTTATTATGTTTATTATTTCTGAACATATCAAATCGAAGCACAGTTAAACTGTGGCTGGGGTGGATTAAGCAGCTTTTGCCATTATGATTAGTCAGACTACATTTTTCACTTGGTTTTTAATCCTATTTTTCTCCCTCTTTGGATGTAGTTTAAGTGAATTTTAGCCAGAATGAAAGCTCTGGAAACAAAACTCCTGCCAGTGTGCTTCAACCCTGTCGTGGAAGGATCACCACAAGGTACAAAAGGTTAGTAGAGTCATTATCCCATTCAGTGTTTAGACTCCCTGAAGAGACTGCTCACTGATGTGCTAATGTTGATGCAGCAACCTGTCTACTAGGAAGTGTCCTATTTGCTTAGGCTGGATTCAAAGCTGTAACCTAGAGATGAAAGGTTCTAAATTGCCTTGCTCAGGAATTGCTATACTCGATCACAGCAGTTGTCTTTCTCATCCAGTATCCTGCCTCTGAGAGTGAGCAGTAGCAGCTGCTTCAGAGAAAGGTGCAAGAAACGATGCAGCCAACAATTACTGAGTAAATTGCTGATAGAAGAAGTTTCTTTCCAAACCCATTAGGTAATATCTGGATTATGCCCAGAAGCATGAAGGACTATATCCCTATTGTTTTAAAAGTCCCATCTATCATAACTGTCCAATCCTTTTGTGAATCCTACTACACTCATGGTGTCATGTGGCAATGAATACCATTGGTTAAGTATGCAATGTGGAAAAAGTCCTTTTATTAGATGTAAATGTGTTGTGCTTCAATTTAGTTGAATCTCTACTTATATTTGTATGATGAGTAGGGGCAAGTAGGAGCACTTGATATATTTTCTGCATATTAGTCATTATTCTATAATCTCTATCATGTCCCCTCTTGTTGGTCTCATCCCTAATTAAAGACCCTAGCGTCCCCCTGTCTAGTTTCTTCTGGATGTTGAACCCAAAACAGTTTAAGATAATACTAGAGATCTTGCATTTCAATTTTCTTACTTGTATTCTAAATTTAACTTCCATGCACCATGTCTTACACTTCCAAATTGGTACAAGCATGTGCCATGACCACGGGCTCCATTTCAGTGCTCAACGGAGGTTTCCTAAAGGTCTCATGAGATCCTGTTCTTTTGTATCACATGTCACTTAATGGTTCTCATTATCACCACATAGCCAGCTCCTGGTATTTTTAATTATCAGAACACTTATCACCGCAGCCAATTGACATCCCACCATTGTAACTTCATCTCCTGGAGTAAGTTCCCCAGAACTTGAGAAGAACTCAGCCTTCCTTATTTCTAGTGGAAGTTTGGTCCTGTGTAACTGGGTTTATCCCTTCATTCCTTTCCTCAATGGAAGGATAGAGGAAGTCAGTTCTGAGGTAGTCCCTTAAATACTACAGAGATAGGTGCTACTGAACTGAAGATAGGCCGAAAGACCTACTCTGTAACATAACTGTAGGCTGTCTCTCCTTCCTGTCAATTCTGGCCTCATAAGGCTTTTCTTGGGGGTCTCAGGACTCACTGTAGGCCCAATTCTACTCCTGCTGAAGTCAATGGGATTCTTTTCACTGACTTCACTGGTTTGTTTAGCCTGGAGAAGAGAAGAGGGACAGGGGACATGATAACATTTTTCAAATACATAAATGGTTGTTACAAGGAAGAGGGAGAAAAAATGTTTTTCTTGGCCTCTGAGGATAAGACAAGGAGAAATGGGCTTAAACTGCCCCAAGGAAGGCTTAGGCTGGACATTAGGAAAATCTTCCTAACTGCCAGGGTCGTTAATCACTGGAATAAATTGCCTAAGGAGGTTGTGGAATCTCTATCATTGGAGATTTTTAAAAGCAGGTTAGACAAACACCTGTCAGGGATGATCTAGATATTACTCAGTCCTGCCGTGAGTGCAGGGGACTGGACTAGATGACCTTTTGAGGTCCCTTCCAGCTCCATGATACTATGAGTCTACTATGATTCATTGGGAGCTAAATTAGGCCCTCTGTCCTTCAGAGAGAGGGAGAGGCACTGACAGAGGACCCTTCTTATTTTGAAATTCTCTCTTGAGCTATCCACTTGCTTTTTATTTTTACTTAGCTTTTTCCCTCTCACAGATGCTGTATACACCACCTGAATTCCTTTTCTTATCCACCAGCCAACTCCTTACACTTCCCTTCATGGTTCAGCGTGTCCCACATGAGATGCTGTGTCAGCAAACACTGTTGCTGCCATTCTCTGTCATACAAATGGCACATGCTACTTATGCCAGACTCATCTCAATGACCCTCTCGCACTTTTGACTGTAGAAATTCTATTAATTAGAAGTGCTGTGCTGAGTGCTAAAAAAACACTTTCTAAGAGGGGTAAAAACCCTCACCAGGTTATTTCTTTGATGAATATTATTCTGAAAATAGCTAATGCAGAATATGAAAATTCAATAATTTGATTTGCCGTAGAAATGTTCTTTCTTCTAAGATCTGAAATAAATCACCAAAGGCTTTCAAAGCAGACATTTAATCCATGAATTCAAATCATTTCTAAGATTTATGATCCATTAGAAAGACAGTTTCAATTTCCCTTGCCCTTGCGAGATTTTAATGTATTGCTAGCAGAAAATGCATTTACTCTCTATGCTTTTCATAGCAACAATATCATTTATTGATAAGGCTTTTTCAACCTTTAAAAAAAGATAGAGCTGGATATGTTCTTTTTGATTTGTTTATCTAAAAATAAATGCAAACAGAGACTGCACCAACACATAGTTTCATGCAAAAACCTATGGATATTATTTCTGGTGAGCATGGAAATAGCTACAAATAAGAATATATCCAATGGAAAATTGGATTTGTACAAGATACATGATTATATTGTCTGATGTATGTATAAGCAAGTTCAAGTTGACAAAAAGATTAGCCCAGCTCCCACTGACTCAGCCAAAAAAAAAAGCTTTTTGTTTGCTCACCTGGGGACAACACCTGGTCTTTTGAACATCAGCTGGGGTAATGTGCATGTCAATACACAAGGAAGCCAGTGATTCTACTGAGGCTGCAATGTACTTCTAACATCCACTATCAGTGCAACGGGGTGGCCTGGCCTTTAAGAGCTGGATCCTCTCCCATCTAATTAGCCCTGCCCACCACACCTAGAAGGGAGTGTGGGGTTTAATTAGAAGAACCAGCTGCATAGGGAAGAGCTGAGTCCTCTGTAAAGAGCAGAAGGAAGGGGGATTTTCAAGGAGAGAAACATCCCAAATGAAGGGGAGTGAGAGATTACAGAGATTGCTGGGAGTGAGTGTTCTCCTGCAGAGAACCTTGAGTCTTCCGGGATAAGACATCAGGCAAGAAAAGCCTAGGAGACCCCCCACTGGGAAAGACTGGGAGTAAGGATTTAGACCATAGACTCTAAGGTCAGAAGGGACCAATATGATCATCTAGTCTGACCTCCTGCACAACGCAGGCCACAGAACCTCACCCACCCACTCCTGTAATAGACCCCTGACCTATGACTGAGTTATTAAAGTCCTCAAATCATGGTTTAAAGACTTAAAGTACAGAGAATCCACCAGCAAGTGAGCCGTATCCCATGCTACAAAGGAAGGCGAACCCCTCCCCCCCCACGAGCCTTTGCCAATCTGCCCTGGGAGAAAATTACTTCCTGACCCCAAATATGGCAATCAGTTTAAACCCTGAGCATGTGGGCAAGACTCACCAGCCAGACACCCAAGAAAGAATTCTCGGTAATAACCCATCCTATCTAACATCCCTTCACAGGCCATTGGCATATCTACCACCAGTAGTCAAAGATCAGTCAATTGCCAAATTAGCTCAGTTTTGAAGCCAGCTAGGTTTTCTGCTCCCATTGAACCGCTTGGAAGGCTATTCTAGAACTTCACTCCTCTGGTGGTTAGAAATCTGCATCTAATTTCAAGTCTAAACTTCTTGATGGTCATTTTATATCCATTAGTTCTTGTGTCCACATTGGCTCTGAACTTAAATAATTCCTCTCCCTCCCTGGTATTTATCCCTCTGATGTATTTATAGAGAGCAATCATATCTCCCCTCAACCTTCTTTCGGTTAGGCTAAAAACAAGCCAACTTTCTTGCCTCATAAGGCAGGTTTTCCATTCCTTGGATCATCCTAGTAGCCCTTCTCTGCACCTGTTCCAGTTTGAGTTCATCTTTCTTAAACATGGGGGACCAGAACTGAACACAGTATTCCAGATGAGGTCTCACCAGCACCTTGTATAATGGTCTGACACCTCCTTATCTCTACTGGAAATGCCTCATCCGATGCATCCAAGGACCGCATTAGCGTTTTCCACAACCACATCACATTGGCAGCTCATAATCATCCTATGATCAACCAATACATTCAGGTCCTTCTCCTCCTCTGTCACTTGCAAGTGATGTGTTCCCAGCTTATAGCAGAAATTCTTGTTATTAGTCACTAAATTAATGATCTTGCACTTTCCAGTATTAAATTTTATCCTATTTCTTTTACTCCAGTTTACAAGGTCATCCAGATCTTCCTGTATGATATCCCGATTCTTCTCTGTATTGGCAATACCTCGCAACTTTGTGTCATCTGCAAACTTTGTTAGCACATTTCCACTTTTTGTGCCAAGGTCAGTAATAAAAAGGTTAAATAAGATTGGTCCCAAGACCGATCCCTGAGGAACTCCATGAGTAACCTCTCTTTAGCCTGACAGTTCACCTTTCAGTAGAAGCCATTGTAGTCTCCCCTTTAACCAGTTCCTTATCCATCTTTCAATTTTCATATTAATCCCCATCTTTTCAAATTTAACTAATAATTCCCCATGTGGAACTGTATCAAATACCTTACTGAAATCTAGGTAAATTAGATCCACTGCATTGCCTTTGTCTAAAAAATCTGTTATCTTCTCAAAAGAGGAGATCAGTTATCTGCTACAACCAATTCTTCTATGAGGTCCTCGATACTCACAAATACCAAATCTAAAATGGCATCCCCTCTTGTTGGTTCCATAACTATTTGGTGAAGGAATCCATCAGCTATCACATCCAGGAAAATTTGGGTCCTATTATTACTAGCAGCACTTGTCCTCCAGTCTATATCTGGGGAGTTAAAAACTCCCATAATCACATAGTTTCCACTAGTATTTACTTCATTAAAAGCCTTAAATACTATCCATGTCCAAATCAGATCCTGGTGGTCTGTAGCAGATATCAAGCACTCTACAAGGGAAAGCTCTAGTAGCTTTCTTCCCCAATGTGATTTTCGCCCAGACAAACTTTGTCTTATCAATTCCATCACTTACAATTTCTTTACAGTCTACCTCATCATTGATATACAGTGCTTTTCCACCACCTTTGCCTTTATATCTGTCTTTCCTAAACAGCACATATCCTTCAATACTTGTACACCAATCATGACTACTATTCCGCCATGTTTCTGTTATCCCTATAATACCTGGTTTCACTTCCTCTACTAATAGCTCTAGTTCCTTCATTTTGTTACTCAGGTGCCTCACATTGGTATACAAACATCTTAATTTTTGCTGTTTGGTTTCACTCACGTTCCTTACCTGATTTGGGACATATTTCCAATATCGCCTATTAGACTGGTCTATACACTACCCTTCCTCTTAATGTCCAGACTGCTCCCCACTTCTGTGTCCTTTCTTACTTCATTTTCCTCCCTCTCAATGCTAAAATCAGACATGGAGATTACCTGGACATCTCCCCCAGCTCCCTAGTTTAAAGCTCTCTTAATCCATTGTGTCAATCTCCATCCTACGAGTGCATTTCCCTCCCTACTCAGGTGAAGTCCATGCCAAGAGTACAGTCCTCTGTCCATGAATGCCTCCCAGTGACCATACATCCCAAAACCCTCCTTATAGCACAACTTCCTATCTGTTGATCATCAGAATCTTGTCACACCTTCCTTGTCCTCTTCTAGGGACAAGCAGAATCCCACTGAAGATCACCTGAGCCTCAATTTCCTTAAGAGTCTTCCTCAGTCTGGCAGAGTCTCCTCTGATATGTTCCAACGAGAATCTAGCTGTATCATTTGTACCCACATGAAGGACAATCAGTGGATTCTTTCCCACTCTTATTAGGATCCTCTTCAGCCTCAGGTCCACTTCCTGTATCTTAGCACTCAGCAGACAGCACACCTTTCTGTTCTCCAGATCAGCTCTGGTTACAGGCCTGTCTGTTTTCAGCAGGGAGTCCCCAATCATGTAGACCTGCCTTTTCCTGGTAACGGTGCAATTCTCCAGCCTATCCCCCATTCTTTCTGGCTACAAGTCATCTGGTCTACTATTCTCATTTGCAATCCTCTGCAACCATTCTTGTAGCCTCCTGAGGCTCTTATTTGGTCATATCTCCATTGGCTCATACACTCTTTGTATAGGACTAGCTTCTCTTCTCTTCTTTCCTGCCCTCCCATCTCCAGCAACCACCTGCTGTGCCCCTTCTTCATTTTCCAACTCTGCAAACCTATCTCTGAGCTCTGTTTCTCCTTCATTAGCTTGTCTTTTCGTCTGTCAGGTTCTCACAGTCACATGCTTCCACTGGTCACTTTCCACGCTCAGCATTCTCCGCTCAGAGTTCATTGGTCCTGGTTCCATCTGCAGGTCCGGAATTTTCCCTTCAGCCTCCTCATTCCTTTGCTCCATCATCTGCTCGAATCCCTTTCTAAACTCAACCAGAGTTTCAACCTACATCTCCCACCCTCGAATTTTCTCTTCCATCAGCTCTATGAGGCAGTACTTCATACAAACAAAGCTCTTTTGAGGTCCTCCTTCCAGGATCATGTACATCCTTCCACATCCAGTGATATTCATTGTGTCTTCCATTGCTTGTATCATTACCATTACCACCTCTGTATCTGTCAGAGCCTTTCCCCCTAGTTCCTGTCAGTGAGACATAAAAACAAAAAACCCACTAAAGCTACCCCCAACAAACACCCAAACAATACCAGAACACCACACACCTCCTCCCCAAACTCCCCTTGCAAACTCCTGCTCAAACTCCCATTTTCAGCTCTGTTTGCTGGCTCCTGTAAAAACTTGATGGGGATTTTGAGAATTTTGTTTGGGAATCATTTAGTTATTTTTTAATCAATCCAGCCCCAAGGAAGGAGGGGTGGCCAAACCATGCAAAAGTTTGTTTTGGTAGTTTGATTTAAGGGGCCTTCTGCTGAAGCAGAGGGAAATGGAGGCTAGGCTGCTGCATAGTGACTTCAGGCCACAAGGGGTGCTTGGGAGGCAGCTGGTTCATTCACAAGCAATTTTAACTGTTGTGCCTCTAAACCATAATTTATTTTAAGTTCTCTTACACTTTCCCCCACCCAGTGTCTTGATATACATAAAATCAGTGAAATTAGAGGTGTGGAATACTGATTATGCATTCTCAGTCATTTTTTATTGTTCCTTAGGATTACATGTTTTGTGCTTTCTTCTGTTCACAACTCCTGCAAAGAGGTTCCTGCCTCTTCCTTTGAAAGATGCTTCCGTACTGTATTGGATCTCAGCACAAAGAGAGCTTTTTGATAGGCAGCCTGCTTTTTTTCTGTGCTTAATGTGGAAAGTTTGTATACAAAGGATTGGGAGTTGGTATAAAGAAAAGAGTGTCACTTATGCAGAGATACAGTGGCTGTGAGCAAGGCAAATAGGAGAACAGGGACCCTACTAGGTCAGAATCTCAAGTCACACTCAGGTCAACCACACACTCAGCCAGATCCTATTTTTACTAGTCAACTGCACCTCTAGCCCTTGGGTAACATTTTACTAGTGAACATAGCTCAGTTTCCTAGGGAGAAATCATACTGAGGCTATTTTTACAGCAAGTACCTCTGAAGAATGGAACTTTGTCTCCAGAAAGTCTACTTTGAGATATTTATTCAGAAGGACACAGGTGACTCTGAAAACCTCTTGGCCTTACCCTTTCAGCAGTTGCAGAGATCACTATAGAACGAAGGTATATTCCATGAAAAAGAGTCAGAGTTCCTCTGAGAATCTGATATAAGGAGTCAGGTCTTTCAGCCACCAGTGGGAGTGATATAGCCAATGTTTACAGAGTCCTAGCTAATTGAGAGAGTTATTTTCCACACTTGCCTTCATTGTAAAATATCAGAAAGCTTCTGAGGTTTTTCTTCAAATCAAGGGAGAAGAGTTATCCAAATATGTTACCATATTCTGAAAAGCTTTGGAATCATCTGGGTAAGAGGCAGAATTGGTAAGAACAAAATCTTGTAGAATAAAGGACAAGGATAACATTTCAGTCATCTTGCCCTCCTGTTCTTTCTTTGCCTCCAACTTGGAAACCTCATCCCTTTATCCCACAGACACAAGAAATCTCCCATTAGGACGTGAGATAGCTCAAGAACTTCTAAGATACTCAAGGGAAGGGAAACAAGCCATCTGCTTGTGATGTCCTTGAAGACTGTTCCCTGGATTCGGTAGAGTGAGCTAGGATTTGGAGACTGTAAACCACCTGGCCTCACGAGCCATAAGGAGGAAGCATTCCTTGATCTGGCATTCCAGAACAGCACGCAGTAGTAGAAGGCCAAGACTGCAAAGGTAGCATTGAACCAGGAGACCAAGTATGAGAAGGGCAAATCTATAAAGAGAGAAATCTAGGAGAACTCACAAGAGCCTTCTCTTAGCTGAACAGCCTATTGGAAAGAGCTCTTTAGTTATAACTTTAGAAGTTTGTGGTGCCATTGGACCCGAGGGCTTCATTCTGGAGTGGAAAAGGAAAATGGTTAAATTCTCTCCAGGAATAGCACCTACTTGGCTAACAGCTGGAACTATTTTAATCCAAAAATGCTTACAAGCCCCAGCAGCCAGAATCCCCATTGGTCTAATTAAATGCCTCATGTCCTCAAATCAAAGGGTGTTTTCACAGTCTATTTGCTGGAGCCAAGAAAATGAATAGGAGTGGCATATGCTTGTATCTAGCCCTCTGCTTATTTAGAGATGGGACTGCTTTTGTTTGTCTTGCTCTACTGACTCCCACTTGCTTCACCTTACTCCTACTGAAACATTTATGTGCTGCTTCCTTTGAGCACAGAAGATAAAGGAACCATCTGCTACTGGCATTAAGAGACACAGCTGGGTTATGTTCATTCTCTCTTAGTTTGGGTTATAAAAACCACATGGGCTGAGCATACAGGAAGAGAGTGCTGCTCATCAGGCATATCAGGCAGGAAATATGATGTTGGTTATTGATATCTAATGCACAAAGTGAACTTCTTGCACCCCAGTCCACCACTATGAGCTCTAGAAGGCGTCCTGATGTCCACAGTCAATACACAGTTGACTTTCAACTATTCTGTGACCACACCAGCTACTGGAAATAGAGGAACTCAATAAAGTTGGCTAGGGAGAAAGGATCATTTATAATTGCATTCTGGATCATTTAGATTCAAGGCTGAAAAATGTGTACCTTCTAAAAAGTAGAATTGCTTTTCAGTTGCTCTAAATTTTGTGAAGCACAACATGCAACCTCCTACAATGGGGCTATGATAAGGGAATATATAGAGGCTACAATAAAAATAATAGTTAAAATATATAATTGATAATTTCTTATTTATTAAAATATTTATTGAGTAATATCTATTTTCAGAGAAACTAATTAGGGTAGGATGTCCATCTTAGCTTAATCTTTTTGCCATTCCTAGGCAGAACTGTAGTTATATCAGAGAACAATTGCTGTTCCTGAAATAATGGGAATTCTAGAGATTTTACTCAGGCCTTAAACACAGCCATTTCGTTTGGTTTTATAGACTGAAATCACAATTTACGCCATCAAAAAGTGGTAAGTGTTTTGTCTTCAGGGGAAACTAATTTGGGATGTTGGAGGCAGTACTCTTATTAACTATATAAATGCCTTGATGATATGCCCTCTGTGTGAAATTTTATAATAAGGCATAATGAAACAAATGGAAATGAATCAAAAAGGGTCCAAACAAGATTTTTTTTTAATTTGTCTTGTGTTTGAGGCATCTGCATAAATCTCACATCTTCTGGAAAAGTACAGGTCTAGAGAAAAGGCTTTTTTTAAAAAAAAGTTAAAAAGCTTTCCATCAATGCCTCAGAACAGGTTTCCCACCTTTTATGTGATACCACAGGGCTTTTAAAACAATTTATTCTCAAACAGTCCCTGATGTAGACGTCTGAGGTGCCAAATTGGATGCTTTTTGCTTTTGTTTCAGTTCCTTTTGCTAGGTTTATCTCCACTTACATTTTTTCATAGACTATCCAGTGATTCTTTGAGGGCTAAGGGCTACATGGTGATTAGTGTAGAAATAATGTAGGCATAATTCAAAGATTATATGCTAGCAGGTTCTTAATTAACTAGACCTAAGACCTTCCTTCAAACATAACCAACTTGAATTTATATATATGATTTAGATTCACTTTGAAGAGTACATTACCATGGATGAATAAAAAGAACTTTCCATTGCTGAACTAAACCTTTTCAAAATTCAGATCAGTGGTCCTTAGGTTCTTAATAAGATCTTACTTATCTTTACTCAGAAAAACTAGCAATGAAGTCAGTGGTAGTTTTCTTGTGTAAGGAATGAATAAAAACTGAATACTTGACCCAATATGTATTACGGTATTTGTCACAATGTGATTAAAAAGCCAACATATCCATACGTCTCTTTACTGGACAGCCATCCAGCCTGCCCTATTCCCTAGTTCAGGAAATGGAGGAACTGGGCAGAAAATTTGTCCAGTGGGTGGTCAGGAATGGAAAGACTGGAGGATAAAGCCTGCACAGACCTGGATGAGCAGGAGGCTGTTGTGTGAACTAGGTTGGATGGAACCACCATAGGTTTGCGGGTTCAAATAAACATCCAGACTCCAGAGTCATTTCTAGTAAGTATCATACCCCCTTCTCCATTTTCCCAAACCTAAATAGACCTCCTGCCTTGCCCTCCCTATTTTTGATGATCCCCATAGCAAAGTCTGTCTGTGATTGGTTTTCCATTCTGCTGTTGGCAATTCTCATATGGTTTGGCTCTTTCCTGACTCAGAAGTACGTAATGCTTTATTCTGAGGTGATCCCAATAAGGAAAACTGCAGAACATGCAAGACTTAAGCATTGGCCTGATAGAGAATGTACTAGGCCTGACATTGAAGTCCACTGTACTACTGGCCAGTGAAATGGAGAGTGGGAGGAGTCTACATCCCCTGTTATGGCTTGTGGGTAAGAAGAAGCCTTGCTAATATCCAGTGAGGTAGGGCTGTTACAGTGCTGTTTGGAAGCCAGAGAAAGAGAAAGATAGGCATAGGCAGCAACTATAATAGGCAAACAGCTGCCACTGGAAGTGCCTGCTGTGTCTTGCTGGCCTGCCCACATTCCACCCAATGCCTCACTCTTGGCCGGCCTGTAGCGCCGAGGCTCCCCCGCCTGCCACTTGCACCTCTTCAACTTCGCCCCCAAGAGGCGCAAGCAGCAGGTGGGAGGGAGGGACACTGGGGGAGGTTGGCTAAGTAGGAATGGAGCCTGGAGCAGAGCAGGGGTAAAGCATGGGTAGGGCCTCAGGGGAGAGGGAGGAGCCAGGGTAGAATCACTGTCTGAGTGCTGGGGACCCAGCTTCCCCAAAAGGCAGGAGTCACACGCCTCCCATGAGGATGGAGACCATGAAGAATTAGGGACAAAGCCAGAATTTACTGGGGAGGACAAAAGACCAGGAGCATCTCTGAATAATGGTATCTGCAGAAATTGAGAAAAGGTTGAGGACAGAACACGAGGAGAAATTACCTCTGGACATCATCCCTTACATTTTCAAAACACTGCATGGGGATATAAACCATGTGAATCCCTAGGATTTCAATGGGAATTGTCTAGGTAAAACCATAAGCAACACTGAAAATGTGGAGATATAAGACCCACATTGTGCCATGAAAAGACTAGCATCTTTACTACTTGGCTGAGAGCTGTTACCACAGTATAATTGTTACAAGGTAGTTGAGAGGAAAATCTGAAAAAGAACTTCAGACATAATTCAGGGGCACAGGTGGAAGAAGGTAGGGAGGACATTTCTTTTGAGATTATTTGGCGCAAAAGCTGCCTGCAGGTCCATAAGTGTCCCATCTTGAATCTGAGTTCATAGGTGGGTACGTGCGTCAGACAGACAGACAGATTAAGCGTCCCGACAGCACGTGATATTCCCTGCTTTCTCTGATGCTTGAAAAGTATAATTCTGTTCAGGGGATTTGCCATAGTGGGACTGGGATTGGCCAACATTTAAAAAAAAAGGGAGCCTTGCGGTTAGGCTCCTAAATCCATATTTAGCACCCGTATAAGGGGCCTCGCTTTCAAAGTTGCCAAGCACCCAGCAGCTGTTATTTAAAAACCAAACAAACAAACAAAAGAACTCTTGGAGAATGTTAGCCACTGTGCAGGTTCCTTTCCTAGAATTCTGATCTCACTTGTACTGCTGTAAATCTGGGATAACTCTTATGATTTGAAAGGAGTTATCCCAGTTTTTACACCACTCTCAGTGAGATCCGAATATGGCCTTTTTATAGATGAAAGAGCTGAAGTTTTGAAATAAATATCAAGTACATTGGATGAGTGGAGAAGATCCATGCATCGCCTTTAACTACTGCAGATGCACAAACAATGAAAAACAAACAGAGGTTAAACAGGGGACTCATTTAAATTCTCTTTTGCTCTATTTCATCTATTTTGCATTTAAATATTTGCACTGCAGTATTACAGCAACAATACAAATAATGTTCAAAGAAGTCCAAACCAGTGTGCTGAAAAGCATTCCCTGTAATGTATTCATTAGATCAGAATATCCACACACTCAATGTGCCTTTAATTTGTGCATGACTATGAAAGCCGGCATCTATTTGTGAGCAGGATTCAGGCTTGTTGTCAATGTGTCCTTTAAAAGGGGAAAGCGAATGTTGGTGCAGAAGCTATTTTTCCTCTGAAACTGTGCAGTGTCTAAGAATCAATTAATAAAATGTGCAAGTCTTGTCCTGTTTTTGCGGAGAATGGATCTGAAGGAAAGCGGACAGATTAAAAAATAAAGTACCAAAAAAAAAAAGAACAAAAGATGAGTCACAAAAAGCCTGGGGATGTTTTCGTTTCCTTATAACTCAGGAAGAGAGAGACATTTAACATGGAATACACTCGAGAAGAAGTGTCAGCTTGAGAGTTGGGGTTTCTAGGCAATCATTTGCTTCTTGAAATTCACAGGCTGTTCCTTTGTTGTACTGTTGCCCAATGCCAGTGAAGGGAATTGCAAAGCTATATATATATGAAAGATACCTACCAAAGTAACACAGTCCCTGAGTTTCTTTCTACCAAGGTTTTTCAGTTTGGAGGTATTATTCTAGATTTGTCTTGCACTGGTGACTAATGCATTGTTTGTGGAAGCAAGCTAATACATCTTTCTATGTGATCATTACTGACCCAACCATATTACTCAGATTTTTTTAATGCCCCACACTGGAGCAATGCTGTTGAAAAACCTCTTTCATTGATTAATTAATTATTGGTTATCTTTAAAATGTAGTCCAATAAAAATTCCTTTATCTTCCACACTAGTACAGTTTGAGGCCTAGTGTGGAAGAATATTTCCCATAATAAGTAAGTCTAAAATAACAACCATAAATGATAGAAGAGAAAAGAACTTGATAGCATTTTTTAAACAGTGATATCACTTTTAAGTCAGACTAACAATATCTGCCCTTTTCCTATGGCCACAGCAAAAACGAATTCCAAAGATTCTCATGGGATGTGAGGGCAGGAAGCACAAACAGAAAAATATCCTGAAATGAGAGTTGCATTAGAACTGAAATAGCTGCCACCTTCTGGCCAAAATGCTCAACAAAGAAATAAACCACATGGCTCTTACATATTTATATATACTTTTAGGAAGAGACAAGCCTGTTTAGATACAATAAAAGTCAACACTGAATCAAACATTTTTTGAGGCTCAGATAAAACGCAGTTACTAATGTTTCCCTTTGTTTTTCAGTACTTCAGACAGCCAGGATTAGAAATGGTAGTACTAAAACACTGCAAGAAAGGTGGCTTTTACTATATTTCCACCATGACAGAAGCTAAGAAATACCATCAATCTATGAGAGAGCCTATTCTTGCAAGATTTCCAGCTTAACTTTGCAAATATGTGAAGTACAGATCGTTCAGAAAAGATCTGAAGAGGAATCCAAAGATTTTGGTGCTTTTCTGTGTAAGTTCTGGAGCTAGAGGGTTTATAGGGATGCAACACTTTGCTCCCTCTAGAGGGGAAAAGGGGGCTCTGGTCAGTCTTATTTAAATTTGCAGTGTTGCTTACCCATAGTTCCCGCTACTGTGTTTTGTTGTTTTAGTTGGAATTACCTATTTTCTGCTTGTATAAATGATAATAGATTGTTACGGTAACTGTACTCATGGAAGAGCATGATATACTATGGAGTGAGTGGATCACCCTGAGCTTAAAGATAATGGACATTGATTGGCAAACAGGATTCATGCTCAACTAGAGAAAGCAGAGGAGTCTAACCAGAAGCTCATTCCCAAGGAGTAGTGCATCTATCATGTTTTGCTCTGGATTTCCCATCTGGAAATGCTGAACGTGTTTGGAATCATTCAGTAAGGTCTGAATGGACCAGCAGTGGCAGCCCAGAGCTGACTCCACAGTGCCCCAACAGTTGGTAGCACTGCATGAGGACTGACCAGGCCAGTGGCAGCAAAGCTTATGTCACAGAACTGGACTAGATAGTTGCACTACGGAGTGGAACCTAGTGGTATGGATGTCTCTGGACTGGAGCAGCCAGGCAGAGGAGAGCCACTCCTTGATGTCCCCCGAATCTAAATGGACCTGTCAAGGGGATTTAAGATAGGTGGGGATCACTTGTTACTAAGACTCCTGGACCTGAACCAATTGGGGCTGACCATCCTCCTGATACTGATTAGGGCTTGAGCATGTTAGTGTATGTAAATATATGTTTATCATGTTTCTTTTGTTTGTTTTTTCCCCTTTCTCCAAATAAAAGGCACTTGTGGTCTCATGTTCCCAAGGGCTCTTGAGTGCTTATGAGTGGGGAAGAACCTCCTGGAAAGGTGACCAGGGAAGTTATATATTAATTTTTGCAGAGCCAAAAGTAGGAGCCTGGCACTAGGTGGGATCTTCAAATCATTGTTTTGATTTTTTTTTTCCATAAAGAACCTCTAGGCAGATTGAATCTGGCTTTCATTGCTGCCGTTAGCACCTGGTAGAAGCAAGCAAGTGAACCTTCAGATGTTTGGTGGTATTGCCTTTACTATTTAATTCCTGGCAATGGGTTCTGCTGTGTGTGATATCTGGAAGGACATAGAATCAGCCCACTGTCAGTTCTGACACCGTAGTCATACCCAAGGTTCCACCCCAGTGAAGGTGATGAGGGGAAAGTATACCTAAAACCTACAGTTCCACAGAAAAAAGAAACTTCCATGTAGTGAACCTGGACTGTCTACAGTGCTTCAGTGATCTATAGATCATTGCTTCACAGAAAATTCAACAAGTGAAAGCAAATATTATTGGATATGGGGATTTTTCAAGACATGAGTGCTCTATGAGTATGAAAATATGAAACAGAAACAAAGCAACCGCAAATGCTCACAGACCATAGTGGCAGAGTGACGGAAACACCAAAACTAGATTACTGAGACAGATTCTACTGGGAAAGGAAAACAAATTGCAATTAGAAAGCATGTAGGATCTAACTTTCAGACACTCTTAAAACCAGCCTCCAAGTCACAAATGCAAAATTGTGCATGTAAATTGATGACTGCACACATAAAGAAGTGGAAGCATCAGTTATGTGTGCAACACTGACACCAAGATGAAAAATGTGGTCTTTAGGTGTGTTAAAAGAGACATTCTGATTTATGTATTGAATATGTAAGGTTATGAAAAGTATATATTATTTATTTTGATTTACACAGAAAAATAGATGAGTGCCCACTGATGGTATCTGAGCTCTTGACAAGATTTAGAAATACAGAGGAATAATGATATAGCACTCACAACCTGGAAAATTATGGAAGGATCATATAGTCTTCCGCCAAGAATACACAAAAAATCACATCTCACTCCTGACGCGATACGAGAACTCTGATCTCAGGAGGAAATTTCCCTCTTAAGAGTGCAATACAATTATAGGAGCAAGAAATAATTAAATAAGAATGAAATACAATTCTCATATGTAGAGATAAATGCTTTTAAATTACTTTAACCATTAAAATGTGTGCAGTCACCCCACAATCCTCCCACGAGCATCATAAAAGTTCACTGGTGATAAGAGTTAAGTGTATATTTAGAGCACAGATAAGTTCTGTAGACATTTCTGAAATTTTTTACCTTGCACCTTAATTTCCATAGGAATCAATAGCTCACTGCAAAGTTAATGATCACTAAAACGCATTAATAAGCCATGTTAACAGGCAATAATGACATGATCACCACTTAACACCCCTATATCTGTGGATAATCTGGTAACCAGACAGCTGAAAAAGGAATGTTACATTGATGTGTAAATTCGAGGTGCAGAAGCATTATCTGGGATGAGTTCCCAGTCTATCTACTTTTAAATCCTCTTTACTGGTTACAAATACACAAAATAGTAATACATCATGCAAAGAGCATAGCTCTGGTAACTATAGAAAACACTGGACAACAAAGATTTTGCTTCCTGAATACTTTTGGGTGTATCTTATGAATTTTGGGCTGCTGATTACGAAAATCACCAGGAAATTTC
>ML675603.1:61004452-61073376 GCA_007922155.1 Mesoclemmys tuberculata | reverse complement strand
TCTTATGAATTTTGGGCTGCTGATTACGAAAATCACCAGGAAATTTCCTTATCACATACCGTTTTTTTTAATTGCCTCTATTTGATATTTCAATTCATAATTTAAGTCTATTAAAATGTTGTCCACAATGTAAGCTGAAAAGTTTTCTATCTTGTGTCCAAGCATGCCTGGGCATGCAGTGACACTGCACCTAATGCAGGCCATACAACATGCAGTGGGAATGCTAAGGCTTAGGCAGGGCAGATGCTGGTGAGACAGGTTTTAGAAAGGCTATAAAAGCATTTTGCGCACACTGTTCTATGCATTGCATTTATATCAGTTTGCATTCATGTTGATGCGCATGGTCTATGTGCATAGCATATTGTGTGTACTCACAATAATAAAGCAATTGTATTTTCAGGAGGATTCGTGATAGCAAAATATCTCACCAATGTCGCAACAGCTGCGACACGTTCTGTTACATTTGTGGCGAATATACGCTTAAACCTCAAAGACGGAGCATGACTGCACATATTAAGAAAGCGTATGAGTTCTACTTTGGCTGTAAAATTGATGATCAGGACAAAGCCTGGACTCCTCACATTTGTTGTGCAACATGCACTGTCGATCTTAGAGCTTGGCTCAGAGGTACTTGGAAATCAATGCCATTCACTGTCCCGATGAAATGGCGAGAGCATAAGGATCATGTGACAGACTGTTACTTCTGACTAACCAATGTGTCTGGGTTCTCTGCTAAAAACAAGAAATTCATTGAACACTCCAATCTCCCTTTAGCCAGGAGACCAGTGCCGCATGACGACAGTCTTCCAGTATTTAAGCCACCAGAGATATGGAGCTTAGAGGAGGCAGACGAAGATGCCATGATGCATGAGCCAGGAATGGAAAATGACACTGATCCAGATTTTGAACCATTTACATTGAGTGAGCTTCATCTGATAACTCAATCTGAGGTAAATGACCTGGTCAGGGACTTGGGTTTGTCAAAGGCAAAAGTAGAATTACTGGGTTCAAGACTGCAAGCTTAGGGTCTGCTGTCACCAGGCACAAACATTTCTGTCTTTCACAGCTGCCAAGAAGATTTGACACAATTCTTTGGTCAGGCTGATAATCTGTGTTTCTGCATTGACATTGATGGGCTGTTCACTGCTTTGGGTTTCCAGCAAGACCCACAACAATGGCGTCTTTTTATTGATTCGTCAGCGTTAAGCCGGAAAGCTGTGTTGTTACACAATGGCAATGTCCACCCTTCAATACCAATCGGCTATGCCGTACACATGAAAGAAACCTACAGAAATATGGAAGTTTTGTTGAAATACATACACTACAGCAACTGCAACTGGAACATGTGTGGTGATCTGAAAGTAGTCACACTGCTACTAGGAATGCAGCTCAGATACACCAAGTACTGTTGTTTCATTTGTGAATGGGACAGCCGTGCTAAAGAGTCTCATTACATTGAAAAGGACTGGCCACTCTGTAAGCAGTTGGTTCCATGGCAGAAAAGTGTGGCACATAAACCACTTGTAGACCTGACAAAGATATATTTGCCTCCTCTTCACATAAAATTCGGACTGATGAAAAATTTTGTGAAAGCGATGAACAAGGAAGGTGAAGGATTTCGATATTTGAGACAGATGTTTCCCAGAATAACTGATGCCAAGATTCAGGAAGACATTTTTGTTGGTCCACAAATCAAACAGGTCATCAATGACAGGCAGTTCGAGGAACTTCTAGTAGGGCCGGAGAAAATTGCATGGAAGGCATTCAAGGATGTTGTTGAAAATTTTCTTGGCAACTACAGAGCACCAAACTACATGCAGCTGGTTGGCAACATGCTTCAAGCATACAAAACCATGCAGTGCAACATGTCACTAAAGATTCATTTTCTCCATTCGCATTTAGAGTTCTTCCCTGCAAATCTTGGTGCAGTCAGTGACGAGCATGGTGAAAGATTTCACCAGGATATTGTGATCATGGAAAAACAGTATCAGGGCAACTGGAATCCATCAATGCTGGCGGATTATTGTTGGACACTTAAACGAGAAGCCTCAGACACTGAGTACAAATGAAAATCATCAACAAAACATTTTTAGCTCAGTTGAACTATTGCAAAGTGTCAGCACCGTTATGCGATTAAACACAATACATTCAATAAAAGTCCATTTCTTGTTTCTCCAAATTCCTATGTGATACAAGTAGTCTGAAATAATATTTGTGTACAGCTTCAAGCGGTCTAGCATAATCAAAATATTTATGAGGGAGCAACACTTTCGAAAAAATTTGTTGTCCAGTGATATCTATTAAATGTTCATAGAAGTTTGCAAGTTTGTCTGCCCTACTCATTTTTTAAAAAGCATCTTCAATTTTGTACACCATCTCTCCATAAGTGAGACTGTGGCTAGCCTGATTTTAATTCCCACACTGTCTTCAACAAAACAAACAAAAAAATGTCTGAAATTTCCCAGCTTTGATCTTCTGCTAAAGCAGAATTTCCTAGGAAGTTTAGGGTTAAAAATAACAATATTAAGATGGTTCCACTTCCTTAATTTTCCCTAATCTTTGGCCTGGCCTACACTTATCTTCTGGATTTGGCAGCAGTCGATGGGAGATACACAAGTGACGTAAAAAACTTTCGTATCTCCCGTGGACTTTACTGCGTCTGTTCCGTGTGCCATCCACACTGCACTGAGCCAACAGGAATGCTGCAGCGCTACGCCACTTACGGAGGTGGTTTTCCTCCGTCGATTTCTGGATCGACTGAGCGAGTCTACACAGACCGCTCAGTCAATCCAAGACATCGATCTGACGGCGGCGAATTTGCCACTGTCAGTATAGACGTAGCTTTTGTATCTCTCATCATAACGCCCAACGAGCATAGTCTAGATTTCATTTTTATTTTAATTTGTTGGCTGTGGTGAGAATGGACATCTTTGATTAGTTTGAGAGACTTAGGGTTAGTTGTGAAGCTACTAAAAGCAGGTTATTCATACATTAGGAAATCTGTGGGGATTCTTAGTCTAAATATTGTGTCTCACAGAGCCTAGAGACTCCTCACCAACATGGTACACTGTAACTCTTCTGCCAGGTGATGACGACAAGAGCAACGGCTATGTTCAATAACTCTATAATCTCTCTTGACATATAAATAGACCGGGAAACTAAAAGCACCTTTCCTAAATTACCTTAACAGACAATACTTCCCTTCTCACAAGCACTGAGACTATTTAAGAAGTAATTAAGCTTTATTAGGGAAAAGGAAACACAGACACAATATATCTATATGAATAACAAATAAAATATTTCCCCATATTAACTTGGCAGTAGTCTGTTAACTCAGTTCCTCATCCACTTATGTGAATGTCCAATAAGTGAATGTTCTTTTATCACATCACTTCCTTCTTTGCCATACTCAGTGACAAAATTACTGGCCTAGTGGATAGGGGGATGTAGATGTGATATTTCTTGATTTTAGTAAAGCTTTTGACACAGTCCCGCATGACATTCTCTTAAACAAATTAGGAAAATGTGGTTTAGATTAAATTACTATAAAATGGGTGCACAACTAGTTAAAAGACCATACTGAAAGACTAATCATTAATGGTTCACTGTCAAACCTGGGGGACAGTCTAGTGGGGTCCTGCAGATATCTGTCCTGGGTCCAGGACTATTCAATATTTTCATTAATGACTTGGATAACAGAGTGGAGAGTACACTCATAAAATTTGTGGATGACACCAAGATGGGAAGGGTTCAGTTACTTTGGAGGCCAGGATTTGAATTCAAAATGACCTTGACAAAATGGAGAATTGGTCTGAAAGCAATCAGATGAAATTCAGTATAGACAAGTACAAAGTACTTAGGAAGAAAAAATCAAATGCACAACTACAAAATGGGGGAAACTGGCTAGGCAGCACTACTGCTGAAAAGTATCTGGGGATTATAGGAGATCACAAATGAAATATGAGTCAGTGTGATGCAGTTTTGAAAAAAGCTAAAATCTTTCTGGGGTGCATTAACAGGAATGTTGTATATGAGACATAGGAAGCAATTGTCCCACTCCACTCAGCATGGGTGATGCTTTGGCTGAGTATTGTGTCCAATTCTGCGCTCCACACTTTAGGAACGACATGGATAAATTGGAGAGAGTTCAGAGGAGAGCAACAAAAATTATGAAAGTTTTTGAAAACCTAAACTATGAGGAAAAGTTAAAAAACCTGGGCATTTTTAATCTTGAGAAAAGACGACTGAGGGGGAGGACTTGATAACAGTCTTCAAATATGTGAAGGGTTGTTATAAAGTGGACAGTGATCAACTGTTCTCCATAACCACTGAAGGTAGGACAAGAAGAAATCAGCTTAATGTGCAGCAAGGAAGACTTAGGTCACTTATTAGGATAGTTAAAGACTGGAATCGACTACCAAGGGAGATTGTGTAATACCCTTTATTAGAAGTTGCAAAGAACAGGTTAGACAAACATGTCAGAGATCATCTAGATATACTTGTCCTGCCTCAACTTAGGGGTTTTCAAGATCCCTTTCAGACCTACATTTCTATGACTCTATGCACTGAGAGTAACCTCGTCTATTTACCTAAATAGTATCTATTTACACTATTCTAGTACAAGTATTCTTGTACTTCGGGTGAAAAAAAATCTAGCTTTCCTATATTTTGACTGGTAGTTTAGTTCAGTGATAAGTAACATGGTACTTTACAATCTATTCAAAATTCTACATGATATTTTGTACCTTTTCTTCTAGAGATTTCCTTACCATTTTCAGCTTGATTAGCAAAAATGTGTATTCGTTTATCTAGATCTGTTTGTACTTATGCATGCCAAGAAGCAGTGAAAACTGAAGTCTCTCTGTAATTTATTTTCAGTGTGTAGTGTAAACTGCTGTGCTGTATATACATTTTATATTTATGTCAGAAAAGGGTTGCAGAGGGGTGCTTTAAAACCACCTTTTCGGCTCTAAATAGCTATTGTGTACATATGGTAAGGTACTGCTGCTTAACAATTAGTAACTGCTTTGATGAAACTAAATTACATGTTTAGTAATGTTAGGTACTTGTAATAGTACATAAAGTTAAGCAAGTGTACTAATCTTTTCAGGATGTGGGCCTAAAATAAAGGGATGCAAAATATCCTGTTTCAAATTTAATTTATTTATATTATTGCTATGCAGTTAGGTCCCGGTCCTGCAATAAAGTCTGTCCCCTGACCCATGCTTCCCTGTGTCATTCCAAATATTATTTATGTATATAGCACCAAAACTATGCTAGGGAGATTAGAGTGGATTAATATGAGGACAAAGAGACCCAAAGATCTTAAAATAAGGGCTAAATGAATAATCCAAAGAAAATATTTTACATTCAACAAACTTCAGCCTCTTTTCTGTCTTTGAATTGGCCAGAAGTTTACAATTTTCTTATATTATTTGTTATTCAGAGTTTGAGAATTAGCTTTGACAAATTTTGAACCCTAGATTGCTAATATAAAGCTTGTCACATGTTTTGAAATTCAAACTGTGCAGGTTAACTTTCACTGAATGCACAGGTCTCAGGGCACAATATTTCACTATTAGCTAAGCAAAATTCTTAGAATCAGGTTCCTGCTGAGTACTCTCAGATGTATACATTCACAAATTTATAGCCACTTAAAATGTATTGTTTCTGCACCTCCCCAAAGACTCTTGGGCTAGAATATTGATGGACCAGCAAAGAAAAGGAGCCTAAACACAACCAACATTAATTTTAATTCTGATTGGAGTGAATAGCCACAGAAAACAGCGATATTCATCCATCGCCACTTACAATCTAAGGCCCAATCCTACAATAGGATCAAGTAATACCTACACTTGGACAATGGGACTTCACTCAGATGGTAGCAGATTCTGACACAGGACTGGGCCCTAACAATCTATACATGAAAGGTGAAGGTGGGACTGAGGGGTGATGCTTAGCACATCTTGTTAGTTCTGAGTTTCTTTTTGGCATGTTTAATGCTTTTAGTCATCTATTTTTAGGGCTAGTCCTCTCCTCAAAGGAACGTTAGCACTCCTTCAAAGGGAAGACAAGGTCCGCTCATCCCTTCCTACTGACCTCACCATATTTTGATTCTCTGCAGTGTAACTCACCTTTTGTATTTTATTCCCAAATGTTATGAAAAGCAAAGAAGAGGGAAATAAGCATATTCTTTGTGGGAGTCCATTAGTTGCCAGTGGAGTATAGTAGAGATGAAGAGCCATTGTTATAGTAACCTTTGAAGTTACCTCAGTGTGCCTGGAGAATTCATATTCCTTCCAGCAAGGTGAATGACTGTGATTTCTATAGACTGGGAGATGACTGTGGAGTACAGAACTGAGTGCAAAGACACTGAAACTATGATGCTATTGTAGCTCCAACCTTTCTGTAGGGACAAGCAAGCAAATCAAGGAATATGGAGTAATAGAGAGTATGGAATATGGATAAAATAATAAAGGTAATGAAAACTTAGAATGAATACTTTAAAATATTATAGAACAAATTAGTGAAACCATACTCTTTCATCTAGGTTTTTTTAAACCAGCCAATATGAGCAGAAATTCATATACAGCATCAACAAAGGACAGCTGTATAGAAATTAACATGTAATAAAAATGCAAACACAAATGAGCTGGTCAGGATTACTCTATGCAGAAGTTCCCCAGTATTAAGTATTTAACTATAGAGCTTTCCAAATGTGTGTAAAATTAAGCCAAGAATATTTTTTTTGAGGCCCACCCCCCAAAAAACATGCTTTTTATGAAATTTCCTCAAAATGGCCACTTTCACAATGAAAAGATGCAAAATCTGAAATGTCACAATTTCAGCAGAAATTGATTTTTGTCTGAATTTGTATATTTATTTATTTATTGCTAGCCTATAGGAACATTTATGAGTGGACATAAATCAATTTTATTTTTAAAAATATAGTGGTATTTTTGAGTGAAAATCATGGAGTATGCACTTTTTCTGGTAAAGTTAAACTATTTTTTTCAAAACAATTAAACAATCACACTGATTTCTGAGATGTTCTAATTTCATTTTGAATTTATTTGCATATTTCCATCTAATAATTACATAAATAATATGTACATCAATATGAACATTTGTTTTTTGCTCCAAAAATGGAAATAACACAGCAAAACAAGATAATATGCCTTCCCTAATTCACCCTGACTGGAAACTCATTCTGCATTATTGAATTTTGCAAATTATCTAATAATTGAACAAACAGTATAAAAGTACAGATATTCCTTCATTTCTTCATTTGGTTTTACAAATGTGATGTAATTCACATTACATAAGGTACTAGTAACATAGACTCATAGGTCAGAAGGGACCAATATGATCATCTAGTCTGACCTCCCGCACAAGGCAGCCACAAAACCCTACCCATACACATTTATAACAACCCCGAACCCATGACTGAGTTATTGAAATCCTCAAAAATGAGATTTGAAGACCTCAAGCTGCAGGGAATCCACCAGCAAGCGACCCATGCCCCATGCTGCAGAGGAAGGCGAAAAACCTCCGTGGCCCCTGCCAATCCGCCCCGGAGGAAAATTCCTTCCCGACCCCAAATATGGCGATCAGCTAAACCCTGAGCATGTGGGCAAGACTCACCAGCCAGCACCCAAAAAAGATTTCTCTGCAGTAACTCAGTTCCCATCCCATCCAGCATTCCCACAGACCATTGAGCAGACTTATCTGCCGATAATCCAAAATCAATTGCTCAAATTAAACTATCCCATCATAACATCCCCTCCATATACTTATCAAGCTTAGTCTTAAAGCCACATAAGTCATTTGCCCCCACTACTTCCCTCGGAAGGCTATTCCAGGACTTCACTCCCCTAATGGTTAGAAACCTTCGTCTAATTTCTAGTCTAAATTTCCTAATATCCAATTTGTACCCATTCGTCCTCGTGCCTATATTAGTACTAAACTTAAACAATTCCTCTCCCTCCCTAACGTTAATCCCCCTGATATATTTATATAGAGCAAGCATATCCCCCCGGAGCCTTCTTTTGGCCAGGCTAAACAAGCCAAGCTCTTTCAGTCTCCTTTCATAAGGCAGATTTTCCATTCCTCGGATCATCCTAGTAGCCCGTCTCTGAACCTGTTCCAGTTTGAATTCATCCTTCTTAAACATGGGACACCAAAACTGCACACAATATTCCAGTTGGGGTCTCACCAGCGCCGTATATAACGGCACTAACACCTCCTTCTCCTTGCTGGAAATACCTCGCCTGATGCATCCTAAAACCGCATTTGCTTTTTTAACAGCCATATCACATTGGCGGCTCATAGTCATCCTGTTATCAACCAATACCCCAAGGTCCTTCTCCTCCTCCGTCGTTTCCAACTGATGCATCCCCAACGTATATGTAAAATTCTTATTATTAATCCCTAAGTGCATGACCTTGCACTTTTCACTATTATATTTCATCCGATTACTATTGCTCCAGTGTACAAGGTGGTCCAGATCTTCCTGAATAGCATCCCGGTCCTTCTCCGTGTTAGCAATACCCCCCAGCTTCGTGTCATCCGCAAATTTTATTAACACATTCTCGCTCTTTGTGCCAAGATCAGTTATAAAAAGGTTAAATAAGGTCGGTCCAAGAACCGATCCTTGAGGGACTCCGCTAGTAACCTCCTTCCAGCCTGACAGTTCACCCTTCAGCACGACCCGCTGTAGTCTCCCCTTTAACCAGTTCCTTATCCACCTTACAACTTTCACATTCATCCCCATCTTTTCCAATTTAACTAACAGTTCCCCATGCGGAACCGTGTCAAACGCCTTACTGAAGTCGAGGTAAATTAGATCTACCGCATTGCCTTTGTCTAAGTAATCCGTCACCTTCTCAAAGAAGGAGATCAGGTTGGTTTGGCACGATCTACCTTTAGTAAATCCATGTTGCAATTTGTCCCAATTACCATTGACCTCCATGTCCTTAACTACTTTCTCCCTTAAAATTTTTTCCAAGACCTTACACACGACAGACGTCAAGC
The DNA here is from genome assembly GCA_007922155.1 of Mesoclemmys tuberculata. Lineage (NCBI taxonomy): Eukaryota > Metazoa > Chordata > Testudines > Chelidae > Mesoclemmys > Mesoclemmys tuberculata. The sequence continues at coordinate 61,064,343 of ML675603.1, read as the reverse complement.
TAACAGGCCTATAATTACCCGGATCACTTTTATTCCCTTTCTTAAAAATAGGAACTACGTTAGCAATTCTCCAGTCGTACGGCACAACCCCCGAGTTTACCGATTGCTTAAAAATTCTCGCTAACGGGCTCGCAATTTCACGCGCCAGCTCCTTTAATATCCTCGGGTGGAGATTGTCCGGTCCCTCCGATTTTGTCCCATCAAGCTGTTCAAGTTTGGCCTCTACCTCAGATACGGTAATATCCACCACCACATCCAGATTCCCGTTCGTCATCCCTCCATCATCCCTAAATTCCTCACTAGTCTTATTAAAGACCGAGGCAAAGTACTTATTTAGATATTGGGCCATGCCTAGGTTATCCTTAACCTCCGTTCCATCCTCAGCGTATAGCGGCCCCACTTCTTCTTTCTTTGTTTTCTTCTTATTTATGTGACTGTAGAACCTTTTACTATTGATTTTGATTCCCTTTGCAAGGTCCAGTTCTACGCGGCTTTTAGCCTTCCTCACTTTATCCCTACATGTTCTGACCTCACTAAGGTAGCTTCCCTTACTAATCCCGCCTTTCTTCCACTCCCTGTAAGCTTTCTGCTTTTTCCTAATCCCCTCTATGAGTTGCTTGCTCATCCATCTTGGCCTACTACTCCCGCCCATGGTTTTTTTCCCCTTTCTTGGGACGCAGGCTTCCGACAATTTCCGCAGCCGTGACTTAAAGTAATTCCAGGCCTCCTCCACATTTAAATCCCCAAGTTCCTCCGTCCAATCCACTTCCCTAACTAATTTCCGTAACTCTTCGAAATTAGCCCTCGAGAAGTCGAAAACCCTAATCCCAGATCTACGTTTGTTTATCCTTCCATCTAATTTGAATTGAATCAGCTCATGATCACTCGAACCAAGATTGTCCCCTACCACCATTTCTTCTACGAGGTCCTCACTACTCACCAAAACCAAATCTAAGATGGCATCCCCTCTCGTAGGTACTTCAACTACTTGATGAAGAAATCCATCTGCTATCACATCCAGAAACATCTGACCCCTATTATTCTTGCAAGCACTCGTCCTCCAGTCTATATCCGGGAAGTTGAAATCTCCCATACTCACACATTGCCCCTTAGTGTTTACTTCGTTAAAAACATTAAAGAGGTCTCTATCCATATCCAAGTCAGACCCCGGCGGTCTGTAGCACACCCCAAGCACTATCTCAGGGGATGCTCTAGTAGCTTTTTTACCCAGTGTGATTTTTACCCAGACAGACTCCGTCTTATCCATTCCATCACTTCTCATTTCATTACAATTCACCTCATCATTGACGTACAAAGCTACTCCACCACCTCTACCTTTCTTCCTGTCTTTTCTAAACAGCACATAGCCTTCAATACCCGTACTCCAGTCATGAGTACTATTCCACCAGGTTTCTGTTATCCCTATAATATCCGGTTTCACTTCCTGCACCAGTAGCTCCAGTTCCTCCATCTTGTTCCCTAGGCTCCTCGCATTAATATACAGACATTTTAATTTTTGACGTTTGGCGTCAATGACATTCTTTCCCCCGTCACGCACAGACCTTCTACCACCATCATCACCCGTCTGGCTAGTTTCAACTCCGCTTTTCCTCCTTTGGTCAATTCTTTGGTCCACTAGGATATCCCCTCTCACTTTGTTTGCTTCCCTCTCCAGGTTAAATTCCGGCGTGGAGATCTCCTGAACATCTCCCAACCATCTCCCCCAACTTCCTAGTTTAAAGCTCTCCTAATGAGGTCGGCAAACCTCCATCCTAGAAGTCCAGTTCCCTCCCTGCTTAGATGAAGTCCATCCCGAGCGAACAGTCATCTGTCCGTAAACGCTTCCCAATGACCGTACATCCCAAAGCCCTCCTTATAGCACCACTGCCTGAGCCATCTGTTAATCATCATAATCTTGTTGCTCCTTTGCTGCCCCGCTCTAGGAACCGGCAAAATTCCACTAAAGATCACCTGAGCCTCGATTTCCTTGAGCGTCTTCCCCAGTCTGACATAGTCCTCCTTGATACAGTCCAGGGAGCGACTAGCCGTATCATTCGTTCCCACATGAAGGACAATCAACGGATTCTTTCCCGCTCCCGCTAGGATCCTTTTCAGCCTCAGGTCCACATCCCGTACCTTAGCCCCCGGCAGACAGCACACCCTTCTGTTCTCCCGATCAGCTCTAGTTACGGGCCTGTCTATTCTTCTCAGTAAAGAGTCTCCAATCACGTAGACTTGCCTTTTCCCGGCGACAGTGTGACTCTCCGGTCTATCCCCGGCACCAGCTGGCCGCAGGCCCTCTCGATTCGTCTTTGCCCTCTCAATCCTCCTAGGGCTCATACTGGTTGTCGCCTCCATCGACTCCTCCCTTCCTCCCGCAGGACTAGCCGCTCGCCTCTTTTTCCTTGCCCTCTCTCCTACAGTGAGCACCAGCTGTGCTCCATCTTCATTATCCAATGCACCAAACCTGTTCCTGAGTTCTATTTCTCCCTCGCTGGCCCGTCTTTTCCTCTGCCTGGTTCTCCTAGTCACATGCTTCCACCGTCCAGGTTCCTCACCCAGCAGCTGGAGCAGGTCTTGTACTGGAGCAGGTCTTGTAGACAATCTGATTTTAGTAAAGTGAGCCTCAACCCCAATTAAATCCTTACTTGAGAAGTGGGGCATTTGAATTAAGAAGTATGCAGATTAGCAAGTTTCTACCATATTCAAAAATCCACAAATTAAATTGGTTTCACACACTGAAGAGAGGGAAATGGAAATACAGATGAACAGGAAATAAAAGCATATATACCAGAATAACATTCAGTGGTATTCCTTTCCTTTTGGCTTTCCAAAGGAACTCCATCCTCTTTGTAACTTATTTTTCTGTAATAGGAGGGCAGAGCCAGCTCATCTAGCCCCTTAGACTCTGCCCCATTTGAACTCGGCATAGAAAAATGTTGGCATCATAGATTAAACGTGGAGCTGGGAGCCTATTCTATTCCCTCCTTTGCCAGGGAATTGATGTGTGGCCTTCAGCAAGTCAGAGACACCAACATTTTCAATAGTGGCATTTGGATAAGAAGGAGACCTGGATCCAAACCAACTCTTGTGATGGGTTTCGTACTTCAAAACAAAAAAACGACCAACCGGGCATTGCCAACTAAATGCAGGCCTGGGATAAACCTGTCGTGTTTCAAAGAAAACCTATTCTATGATGGGCAGGAAATACTTAAAACAAACAAAAACAGATTAAGGGTCTGATCCTGTGCTATGGAAATAAATAGCAGAATTCCCTTGGTGCAAGACTAAGGAAAAAGAAAAAAAAAAAGAAAAAAACCCCACCTAAATGTAGACAGCTTCTAACCTGGTAGAATCCCAGATGTAGGTTCTGGGGTATTTCCCATCTTGGTCCAAGTGGGCTTCTATATCATATCCTCCTACATACAGAGGACTTTAAAGAGCACAATAGACTGTACCATAATGAAGACTGATATAATATTACAGTTTAAAAATTGGATACTCTAATTGGTTGTGATATTGCTATTCAGGTAATCATGCTGATCCATCTCCATTACTTCTTTAGGGATGTGATATTGATGAGTGCGACACTGCTGAAATTATTATTGTACTAAAATACTTAAGACAGTGGCAAAGAACCCCCACTCATTAACATGTGGATAAAAGTCTGCTGCATTAATGTTAAAAGATAGTCACTAAAATCTGTATAATTAAAAACATTTGTTGAATATTTTAATCAGCTTTGGAAAGGGAGAGAAAGTAAGGAACTCTAATGCCCTAATCCAGCAAATTGTTCTTCACAGACAGATTCCTGCACCTAAGATTAGAACCCAGGCATCCCAGGCCGCTGCTCTATCCAGTAGCACACACATTACTCTATGTGTTACACATACCTATATAACAACCAGAGAGACATTACACATGAATATTGATGTTCACTATTTTTTTAACCAATTACATTACATTAGAAATTGGCAATTGAATGCACCATTAAAAAATGTGTTTTTAATGTCAGTTCAGGGATATCAGGGAAGGAATATTTACCTAAAGATGAATACCTGTAAATAGCTAATGCTCATGTAAAGTGAGCTGAGGGGCTTGAAAAGCCATTGCAACAAGCTAAAGAAAGCCTTAAAAGGCCCAATCTTGCAGTTGTCACTCAGGCAAAGCTCCCATTGATTTTATCAATAGTGATAAATCAGTGAAATATAAACATCAAAAGCAAGGATCATAAGGGGAATACAGATTAGAGTGCAACCCATCAGGGAAGATTAGATGCACAAGATGTTATGTGTTTGAAGTGAAATACATGATGTTTCACAGTGGGAGTTGTAATAAACTCTCTTCCGCCTGCTTTTTTTTTTTTCTCTACTCTAGTCGATGGCATTTCTTTCTCTGCCTGTTACACTAACCCAGCAATATAACACATCCTCTCTCCAGACTCCCTTTCTCTTTGTACATCCTGTTATGGTGTTTAAGATGAAATATGCTAAATGAGGATGAAATTTACCTCATGCAAAAAACCATGAAAAGGCCTTTGAATCACTGAAGCCCCACTTACTGTCTCAAAACAGAGCTTAGGAAGGGTATAGACCTTTTGGTGCATGAAGGTTAATTCCATCCTAAAAGCATTATTTGTCCTTTCTAAATATGGTCCATGTATTTTCATACTTACTGTGACCCACTCAATTAAACGGGACACCACTATTGTGAGACACATGACCTCAGTATAACTGTTAAGTGGTTAGATGGAAAAAGCCATAATTTCAAAACCAAGTTCACGGGTTTAATATTTGCCCCTTAGCTACAGTTCCTGATGACACTGCCCAGAATTAGCCAGTATCAGATTCTGCTGCTAGCACACACTGTGTTTGCAGTCAAAGCAATAAAGGTGACAGAAAGGATACTCCACTCTCATACCCAAATGCAGAACACAAATGTCTTTGACCATACTCCAACCCTCAGGCTGCTGCTGCCATTTATCTCTGTTCATAGAGGGTACTTTGAATGGCCTGGCTGTCGAGGGGGTCGGGCATCAGCTGGCCACATTGGAAAATAAAAAACTGCATGTTTTCCTCATCTCTGGGTGACTTACTGTCTGAATGATGTGGCAACAAACAGTGAGCTGCACCAACACATAGGCTGCAAAATTAGACAAAGGGTCAATAAAATGGAAGATAGAAGGGGAAAATAAAATGAAAGGGAGATTTTAAGACAACGGGCTTCCTCAGAACTGGGAGCAAAAGAAGAACAAAGAGAGGCCAAACCAGTACAGTGCTGAGCTTCCTCACCTCCCATTGACTGCAGTGGGCACTCAGCACCTTGCAGAAAGAGACCCTCGATTGTTTTTACCATGATCTGGCAAATGCCTCTAAATCAAATTAACACCTCTCATTTTATATTTTACCGCTGGTCATTGGGACACCCATCACAGACGTATCCATGCTGTGCTCTGCTAGTCAGCACAGTAAAACACATTCCATTTAGCAGCAGATAACAATAAATTGAAGGCATATATGAAAACATTTTCAAGCTCTGAAGTTTCAATGTCATTTTCAGGTAGCAGCTAATGAAGAAAGTCTTATCTGTTTCAAAACGGCTCATTCAGCACAATTTTGTCTTATCTGTTTCAAAACGGCTCATTCAGCACAATTTTGTCTAGGACTGCAAGTGTCTGAAGAAGGAGATATGTTTAATTAACACAGGTTCAATGTTACCTTGGAATAGATTAATTTGTCTGGTTAAAATGCTAAAAATCAACTTTGATCGCAGTTGTGAAAACGTGCCTGTTCCAAACACTTTGGAAGGTCCAGCATGGGTCAGTGACACATCCACCAACCCACACTCCATGTCATGGATTATTCCACCTATGTATCTGGACTAAAGGAAGATAAATCCTAGCTTACTTCCAGTGTTTTTAACACAGCTTTCCCCATCTACATATACACAGATCTCTAAATCTCTTTCTTCACTTATTATGCAATGCAAGCACCCCCTCAATGAAATTCTGCCACCAAACTGAAGGGTTATGTTGGGTCTATTTCTCTGTTTCTAGTGGAATCACTCTTCTCAGGGCACTGTTAACAGTCCCTGCCAGTGAGTACTTATCTATGGGGCTTAGACAAGTATTGCTGAAGAGCAATTCTTTTCCTTTAGAATGGGCCAGATTTCTCCCCAAAAGACTGGCAATATAGTGGTTCTGAGAAAGGAGTTTTGTTCCCACAGGTAAGCAAATGTGTCAATTCTGCAATCCCTCAACCCTCCCCTTTCTGCGTTCAGACCCTCTTGGCACATGCAGGTTTATCAGAGTGCCCTCAACACCATTTAGAAAGAGCATGGTTGGAGAGTATTTTAAACCCGTATGAGAAACACACAGCAGCTGTGTGCAGACGATCTCAAGGACACTGAGCTTCCAAAAGCAACCCAACTAACCATAAAAGGAATCCTCAGTCAAAACGTTAGAAACCACCAGCAGATTTAACACTTGTTCAGTAGCTAGTAATATACACTTCATGAAGCCAAAATCCCAGTCGGACAAAAGAAAGTGAAGCCATCAAGAATCTGGCCAGTGGCTAGGGGACTTTCACTCTCTCTCTCTCTCTTTGAACTTGTTGAATGATTTTCTCTTCATACCACAAGGGCCATTCCATCTAAAATCTGAATGCACTTTCCTGAGCTGTAAAGCATCAAATATAACTACACTGTTTCATTTTAACACAAAACTCTGCTGAGATAATATAAAGGAAGATAAACGAGGTCTGAGCCTGGGAGATATTTCAGTGTCTATGTGACATCAGCAAAGGATTTGCTTATAACCCTGAAGGAAGGATTTAGTCTCCTGAGACATGATTTGATGTATTGCCTTTAAAACTCACTCGTTATAGATACAAATGGTGGTGAATTATGAAGTATTCAACAAGACAAAAATTATACCATAATATTGAGTATTAGTGGGCCTGAAACAGCAATGTATTGATGTACACAAAGTGACAACAATAGGTCAGGGAAAGCCTCAGTGCGTGGGTGGTAGCCAGCCACTTATTGTCTATATGGAGTTTTCAGAATAACTTCTGGTAGACTTGAGTTAGTATTCACTCAAAACCATGTACAGAAATTATCTTGAATAAATGTGCCATCATATATTGACCTATTGTGTCATGTGCCACTGCAGTTTCATGCAAACATTTCTTTTTAAGCTTATCAATTCTTTGAGAAGGCCAGTGGAGTTATCCTTTCATGCTAAGGCTGACAAACTACTATTTCTTTACCCTTCTGTTCATTTTTTTATTCCTGCCTTGGGCTGTGATCTTGACAGATTTTAGAAGCTAATCAGTATTAAATAAGGTCACTGGTTAAAAGAGACGCCTCAAGGAACATCCAGTTGATGCAGAAGTGGGATTGGTGACATTCTTCCCCGTTAGTCAGAGTTAAAGGTGGCTTGAGGCACAAGGCTTAAATCTGGATCTGAAGTTCCAAAAAAATTGGGGGTATTGGAATCAAGGGTCTTGGTCTGGATTTGTTACTAGGTCAGGACTAAACAACTTCCACAGCATAGTATTTGGGGACAAAGTGATGCTGGAGGTACATTCTGCACAAGATGTAAAGTTGAGGTCCTGATACTGAACACTTGTATCCATTCAGATTCCCATGTGTCTCTTGGAAAAGCAATGTTTTCTTCCTCACTTCCTTCCAAAACTGATCTGTACAACATTACTGTCTGCTGCACAGCTCTCAAATTACATCCCAAAGGTGACTGCACTTCATTCATTAATGGTATGATAGTAATCTCTAAATATATATGTATCAATCTGTAAACTGCTCTGGAAGCCTTCTGGATGAGAAGGTCTAAAGAAATATAAAATATCACTCTTGTCTACAAAATCAGGTTCTGGATATATACTCCTTGTCTTTATTAAAAGCAAAATGGTTTGTAGTTTCAAAGGATGAATGAAAATCTTTTAAAAATCAATGGGCATACAGGTAAGTGACACCTCTGGTTTTAATTCTAGCAAAATGTCCATAAAATAAGATGCAATAAGAATTTCAGAGGGATCCAGACCATGGTGGGTTTAAATTAATGAGACCTATCATGCACAATTTATTGTATAACATAGAAAAGACAATGAAGTTTTTCTCTTTTTCATGACAAGTAGTAGGTTTTAGACTCTATATTAAAAAATTAAAACAAGCTTGCAACCAGAAAGGGAATTTCCAGTGGCTAATTATTTTTGAGAATGTGGCAGGACTTCAAATGATCATTTAGAAATCTTGTTAGAAAGGTTGTAATTGAAGTTGGGTTACCTGTACAGTTTGATGAGCGAGTTGGTTAGAATAAAAATCAGCGCTAACTCAGCCATCTCAAGAACTGAATCTTTGTTAGGAAATGTAAAACCGTTCTTTGAAATAATGTTTTTAAGTAGTTGAAAGGCTGTTAAAATGGTTTAGGTCTAATAGTGTGTATGAAAAGGTGTAAGTCTGAACTGGATGTAAATATTTCCATCATAAGCTGCAGACAGTAAAAATGGTTCCTGAAAAGAATGAGCTGGGTTCCCAGGCCCTCCACTATCCATGAGTCTTCTTCCCCTTTTAATACTAAGAAGTTCAAAGGGTAGGAAAATTATTTCTTTAAAAATAAAAACAACTTGAGCCAATCAGAATCTTAAAGTCTCAAGTTTACTAGCTTGGTTCAGATGGACTCCAAAGATAAGGTATTAGGATGATCTGGCAATTATTGACAACTTCACTCCCCAAAGGCTGTAGGAGATGGTTGCATCTTTCAAGAGAAACAGTGAAACAACTTTAATCTGCCAGAAATTATACACGTGGCTTTGCTTTAGTTGTGTATATCACACACAGGCCTAAATGAGAGAGAAATATCCATTCATTCCAATGAATTTATCCAAGCACCCTCAGTTGCTAGGATCACCAATCTACAATTTAAATGATCCTGAGAGCAGCCTTTCTGTATTACTGCACGCATTTGTGAAGGAGAACCCAACACTTCCATGGACACTTGCTGATTTATGTGCAGGTTTATACCGTGAGAGACAAGCTGTTGATTTCCCAAAGAAACCACAGTGTGTAAAATGAATGAATGCCTAGTGCAATGCAGGCAGTCTGAAGGCTAGTGTGGATGTTTATTAATAACGTTATGTAGTCAATGAATGCCTAGTTTAAACCATATGTGGAGTAGGGTAGGAACTTCGAACCGTGCCCTAAAAAGAAAAATCTACAGTTATTGATCACAACAATCACAACATTGGACAATCTGGTCATACAACCGTCTTCAGAAATGCAATGCCAAATATGAGAAGGGTCCAACAGGAAAAAAACATTCATTCGTTCCCTTTACCAACTAGTGAGTTTTGAGAAGTAGGGAATGCAAGGAGGTGCTAGACTGGGAAGCGCCTCTAGCCAGCATTCTAGCCATGTTACAACTGCATCACCATACAGGATGTAACCAGCCGTACGGTACACACAGTGCTATTTTAATGGAGGCATGCATTAACCTTGACCTTACCTTTATAGTCACTGTGTCAGATATGCACAGTAATTAACAAGGTGCAGCTGAAGACACCTACCTATTAGTGAAGACAGTTAAAATATATGCCTGGAACAAAACCTGAAGTCTGAACACTCGGGAGCTTTCAAATCTGCTTCTGAATTGAAACCAAATTTTGTAGCGTGGATCCCATTGATTAAAACCCATGCCATCAACCAAATATAGCAAAGATTCTTGGACATCTGGTGAAAGATGGATAAAAAAAAAAAAGAGGGGTGGACTTGGACTCCACCAGCCCCCACATTCATTAGTTACAGCTTGCATTAAGGGTTTGGCTCCCTACACCACTGAAGTCAATGGGATTTTAGTTATTGGCTTCAAGGATGCTGGTTCAGATCCTTTAGGCGCAAATTAATACTGTCACTGACCTGAGGCCAATGTGTTTTATCTGGGTGTATATAAGTTCCAGACATTAACATCTGCAACATCCTGCAGAACAAAAGTCACTGGAGTGAATTTTTTAGAAGGGTTATGGGAGTAAACAAAATAATTTGAAAAATAGAGTTTGTGCACGTCTGCTGCCCTACAGATAGGTCATTAGTTTCCAGAAAAGTAAATAAGTCACTACAGAGTACTTTTAACTTGATTTAACATTGGGAGACAACAAAGCAATGAATTAACATATCTGCATTGACTCACTATTGAGTGAGTGAAGAGTGCTATCACAAAAACAATTATGAATGCAAAGCAGAACTGTGATGAGTTAGTGGAGAAGTGTCATTTAAGGCTGCCTTTTGCAGTTCCAGTGCATCACAGAGTGAGCAGGGACAGAAAACATGTATTACTTGGCTGGTATAGTATATATTTATATCCCATTATGGTGTGTATGTAGGGAAAGGATCTTCAGATGCAAAATACCCTATTCTAAAGCAGCAGGGCTAGAAAATAAATAGGATGACTCAAAAGGTTCCTTCCAATCTTAATATCTACGAATACATATGTGCAACCAGGATTTTAAAATGCCTCCATCTCTGAATTAGAGAATATTTAGCATCTTTTATCCAGAAATCTCCAAGCAAGTCCTGCAAAGAGGCTGATCAGGGCTGAAAATGGGGGGTGAAGAGACAGTGAAGCCCTTCCCCCCCGCCCCAAGTTGCCATCTTGTGTTCTAGAATCTAAGCCCTTGCCTACGCCAATTTAAGTAAATCAGTTTAGAAACAAATTTAGTTAAATCAGTAAAATGTTTTCAAGTAGACAAGGCCTAAACTTTCAGTTTCAAAAAGTAAACCTCTAGCCCAGGGCCAGACTGTTGTTGCCAACAAAGGCTCGAATATGAACAAGGTGTGACTGTTACAATGATGTCTGCAGAGAGCCTAAAACAATAACTCTGAGGTGTGACTGTCCCATTCATCTCCAGAGGGTGTTAATACAAGTGCCTCATAAGGATGATTTAAATGTCAACATTGTTAACTATTTCACTGCCATCACAGCTCTAGAACAGAGAATTCTGCTGTCCTCCCTTCCTTGCCACTGGATCACAGGGAAAGGTTGCTACATATGTAGTCCATGCCACAGGGCAGACTGGGGGCTTGAGGGACCTGAAACTACAACTCCCATAAGGCAAGGCGACAACACAAAGTATTGTTAGATTACCAAACCAAAACAAAATGTCTGGTTTCAATTTTCCCAATGGAAATTTCCAGTGGAATCAATCTTTATTTGCAGAAAATTTAGATTTAGAGAAAACTCCATCATCTGATGGAGTAATGCTTAGATCTAGATTTTTCAACCAGTCCTATGAAATACACATGGCAAAAAAAGGATGTGAGGAGAAACTGAGGCACACAGAACGAAGTGACTTGCCTGGCATCCCTCAGCACGTCAGTGGCAGAGCTAACCACAGAACTCCGGTCTTCTGAGGCCCCTGCCAACATCCTAGCCAATGGTCAATGTTCCCTTCAGGTTCCTTTACTGTTAACCTAAATAATATCGAACAAGTTGCAGCCAGAGCATGCTCCTGACAGGCTTTTTCTAGACATTTGGTCCCTGCCCCTAATTTCTTCCATCTCACAGAGAGATTCAAATCATTTTGTATCCTGAGGTAATTGGTCCCAGCTGCTGCCAGGATGAGTCAGCAGAATAGTCCTACGTTTTATTCAGATTCCTAGATGTCGTTACTCTCTCACAAGGGGTCTTAACAACTCCATGTCATATTGCTTCAGGGTATGAGCCTATTACCTAACAATTATTTGTTGTGAAATATTTGAAGATAGAGTGTGACATTGGGGGGCTATTGGGCATTATTCCCAGTCAAAAGTTATATTAAAAAAGAAAAGGGGGCCTAGTTCCTCATTACGAACTCATAACCTGAAAAAATAATCATTACTAAAACCAAGCCTTATTACAAAACTCAAACAGCACAATAAAATATAAGAAACCTGGGCATTTTATTTAATCGCTGAGAGAATTTTTATTATTTAATGTCTACTTGTTTTTTTATTTCTAAATGCTTGCTATAAAAGAAAATTAAAGGAGACTAAACGGATCGAGATATTACAAGGGACATCAGGACCTTTCATCTCTAGATCACTGGTTTATTGCTTTTAATTTGACTCTGGTCAGTAGAAACTAAAAGTTATTAACATCAGAACGCCATTCAGTAGAGCTGTGGGAGCCTTTTGCAATGAACCCAACACTCAGCCAAGGTTCAGTAACTTTTGGGACAAACCTGGCTGAATTTCGTGAGCACCAGTGAAGGGTTTATTGCCTTGACTTAAAACCATGAGAATTTTGTCAGTTTTGCTTTGATTTTTTAGGATCACTCAAAGGTAAAAATAATCAAAATGGATTTATCAGGAGCCATGGGAAAAGTGAATTTGCCTAAACCTAAAAAGAAAGTTATTCAACCCTCCTTGACAAACAAAAGGCCATATTTTCTCTCTGCTCTACTGCTCAGATGGACAGGTGACCACATCACAATAAACATCATTATAATTGGCACTAATTATCCCCAAACAAGGAGAAAAATTTCTTATGGAAGGCCTGCGGACCCAGCTTGATGAACAAGCATCTCAAACAGGTTATTAAGAGATAGCAGAAAATCCACAATGGATGGAAGAAAGGATGGATCAGCAAAGAAAGCTGGGGAAGGGGAGAACTGCCAAAATCCAAGCAGAACTGGATCTCTCAAAGGAATTTAAAACCAACAGTGAACGGTTCTTTACTTAGATACATAAAAAGAAAATGAAGAAAGAAGAAGTGGGACCTCTAACCACTGAGCATGGGATGGAGGTTAAAGATACTCTAGGTATAGCTCAACATCTCAATGAATACTTTGCATCAGTTTTTAATAAGAGGAAAGGAGAGGTTGGGGACAGTGGCAGGATGGCTAACAGGAACAAGGATATGGAAATAGAAATTACTACATCTGAGGTGGAAAACAAATTCAAACAGCCAAAGCTGGAGGGGGAGGAAAGAAGAGAGCCTGGTTCTGTCTGGGGCTGACTGGAGAAGAGGCAGGAACTTGCTGCCCCTCTCCCTGAATGGCTGAGAGCCATGCACTCTAACCACTAGGTCACCTGGTCCTCCAGGCTGCCTGTTACACTGAGCTTGATAATTTTATGGAGGGATGGTCTGATGAGGATTCCTACCATGACATATGGCTCATCCATAACTGCCATTAGCAAATAACTCCAATGGCAAAAGATGGAATAGGAAATGGGGAAGGCTCTGAGTTACTACAGAGAATTCTTTACCAGGAGTCTGGCTGGTGGGCCTCACCCACATGCCAGGGCATAACTGATCATCATATTTGGGGTCAGGAAGAAATTTTCTCGAGGTCTGATTGGCCTGGGGTTTTTTTGCCTTCCTCTGAAGCATGGGGCCCAGGTCACTTGCTAGTTTGAACTAGAGTAAATGGTGGATTCGCTATAACTTGAAGTCTTTAAATCAAGATTTGAGGATCTCAGTAACTCAGCCAGAGGTTATGGGCTTATTATAAGAATAGATGGTTCAGGGTCTATGGCCTGCAATCTACTGGAGGTCAGATTAGATAATGATGATGATCTCTTCTGGCCTTGAAATCTGTGGGAGAAGCTAAGGACTGGATAAGTAGGAAGGACTAAACAACCCTCTCACTCTCTGAGGTGATTTCTCCTGGTCAGGGTTACAGCACATTGTCTTACCAATGTAGGGAAACCTACATGCTACACTCACCCTCTCTTAGCACAACATTTAAAAGCAAACACACACACTTTCCTTCTCTGCCAAGTTTCAGCCAAAAGTGAATTTTTATACCCAAGTTTAAAACCTTGAAACAGAGGTAAATAATGACAACACTGACAGGCCCATAACTACAGTGGTTCTAGTGGGCCCAGTGAAATAACTGTAGATTATTCCGGAAATACTCCAGATAAACCATGTTTTATGTTCTACAGAAAATAGCCTGAGTTGAAATGTGCGATATAGAAGACAGCCTTCTGGATTTCAGTTTTCCTCTGCCTCATCAATCTAACATATGTGCAGGGTTAGCCTTGGCAATTTGGGGCAAATCATTTTTTGCTGGCTCCCCCAAAATGTAACAGATGATTGACTTGCATTATAAACCACTATGCAGGGGGCCAGCCTAATGGTTTGTGTAGGGCTAGCAAAAGAATTCTTTGGAATACACCCTATGCTCACCTGTGTCATTTCACAGTAGAAGAATATGTATGTGTGTGTGGAAGAGAATGGAAAAAGACACCAGAATAGCCCGGTGATTTAGGCATTCACCTGAGATGTGGGAGACTAAGGCAGAGCAGCAACTCGCACCTGGCCCTCCCATGTACCAGGTGAGTCTCCTATCCACTAGGCTTTTTGCTACTCTGGGCTAGCCTGCTCTCTCTGGTGACTTTCCAAGACATTTTTTGAAAGGTCTTGTTTTCATTCCAGAGTGGCACAAAAAGACATTTCAAAATCTCTGCCTTTTTCACATAACAGAAATCTTGTTTTCCAGCCAACCCTAGTACGACGGTAACTGTCTCCCTGATCTGCACTGCCCTCCTGTCGGCACATGTCCATCCTTCCTGCTTGCAATCCACTTGCTGTATCTCCCTATGCGGCTACTGCTGCCGCTCTGTCAGCCACAGGTTGCTTTCCTATCCAGCCCTCCCAGCCTACTTGCTTGCCGAGACTTTGCTCCACAGCCAGCTCCCAGGCTGCTGCCTTCAGTCTCTTGCTCTCACAAAGCCTGTGCCTCAGCTCTCCTGTGCCTGGTCATCTCTGATATATTCCAAGTGTGCTGGGGATGATGAAACCCTGGGCTGACTGGATGCTAAATGGGTAATAGAGCTTTCTACTGGATAGCCCCCATTCCTCAGTGCCACAGGGTGGAAGGGAGGTACTTAGTTGAGCCAAGAGATTCCTTACAGTACATATCTTCACTGCTTTGAGACTCTGTCTTCCAGTCCCTGGTTATCAAGTACATAATCTACACTTCAATGTCTGTCCAATTTAGACTGTGAACTCTGTGGGGGCAGGTACTGCATATTCCTCTCTTGTACAGGTCAACCCATTAACGTTCAGTCACACACACACATGAACATTTTATATTTACATACATGTCCACACGTGTTAGTTTTTGTAACTGAAGCCAGCACTGCAAACACAAAATTTGACCAGGACATCACAAGCACTGAGAAGTGACACGTGGACTGAGAAAAAAGTGGATGCTTTTACAGAGCATGCTGCTATATCCTTGCTTTTATGAAAGAGAATGTTTGATTACTTGCAGTAAGCACTCACCCTAATCTTTTTAACAATCTTTTGTCCCCACTGCTTGAATAAAATATAATCTGTCATATGTCTGGAGTGTGCTCTACCAATTCATGTTTATAATGAAAAAAGACACAGTGCTCAAAACTGTAGTACTTACCTCCTCTCTACACCCAGTGACAATGTAGGGAGACAGCCAGTCCAAAATCCAAAGCCAAGGGCTAGGAGGGGTTTGGGTTTTTGTTTTTTTTTTTTGGAAGGGATATGGGGCAGAAATGTTTAACCTCTGTTTGGAAATTGCACCACCATAGGCCTTTGTTTATCCCATACATCATACAAGTGGTATAAATAAAATTAGACGGAGGAGAAAAAGCCTTTCTGTTTTCTGCTGTGAAATTGTCCCATCAGAAACCTTGGGCCTCTTTCAGAGGTAGAGGAAAGCTCCTTCCCAAGAAGGTCACCTGTGTCTTGTCATCCACCATTTGTAACAAAACAGCCAGAGCCTCATCTGTTGTTGCTTCAGAGGCCAGTAAACCTCACCTTTTCACAGATACAAATGCCTGAGGAACCTCAGCTGCAACGCTGAAAAAAAAAAGAAGGTTATTCTATTATTTTTCCCTTTAGGAAAGATCATTTCATCCTGCATAGTGCTTGCTATGCCCATGGTTCACTTTTTCTGTTTACAGTCCATGTAGCAGGGCTAGGCTTTAGTACATCCTGAATCAGGGCTCCTTCCAGCTGAAGTGGATTAAGCCTAAATAGGGCCCAGATTCACTGAAATTCTGCCCCCTTCCCTTATGAAACGAAAGCCTCCCTTTGCAGAAGTGTTCATGACACTCCGGGTCCCCTGCCCTGCTAATGCAACCTCCTTTTCTTAGTCCCTACAGTGGACCCTACAACTTTCTGGCAGTGAACACTCCATGGCTTATCCTCTGATCTAAACTCTCAGCCCTTAGGCTAGAATCTATAGACCCTGACTTGATCCAACACAGCTTCTTCTCAGTGGTGCCAACTCTCATGATTTAATCATGAGTCTCCCAGTATGTGGGGGTTTTCTTAAAGGCCCAGCTCCTGGATTCATGTGATTAGCTGAGAATCTCAGCTTTAATTTAAAAAAAAAAGTTTCTAACCCTCATGATTGCACAGAAAAGCTTGAAAACTTGCCCCAAGTGTATCCTAAGCCTCCAACACCATAAGGCATAGAACCCAAATTATTTATACAATCTCTCAACATCTTAAGCCAATTTCATGATTTTGGAGGCCTAACTCCTGTTTTTATAATGCTTGTGGATGGCGATTCTGCCTTCTACAGAATTTATTTCACAGAACTCACATATTCTGCAGCTGCCATAGCATCACCAAGCAAAGGACCTTGTCTTGTAACAGACTTTTAACTTGACTTTGATCACAAGGACCCCACTCCTAACTTTCTTCTGCATTTCAAATGGGTCAGCTGCAGAAGGAGCAGGCCTGACCTGTTGGAAAATGCCTCTCTGAAAACACCCCTATGGGCATGAGTCTTCCAGAATTATTGCTTCACATTTCTTGGCTATGGAGGATGGGGAATAAAACATCCCTTTGGCTGAAATGTCTGTTAACATCATGTTGCTCATGGGCACGTTAAGAAAAAGTATTTCTTGTTTGATCTGCAGGCAATAAGATTTTCTTCTTGTACAATTACCATCTTCCAGTTAAAGAAATGGATGTTTCCAATCAGAAGGTGGAGGGAAAGAGAGTGTATACTCGCTAACGCAACTTAACCAGTACCCAGAGGAAACTGATCAGTCTAGGGAAACTTATTTTAAGAGATGTTCATTTTAAAGAAAGGGTACTAATTTCACTTATTACATTTCTAATTCATGTACTGTATATATTACCTCTGTTGCTTCTCATTTTCTACTCAGCACCTTTGTTACCTCAGCCAGTTTTTAAATTTTCCATTTTTGTTTTCTTCATGGTCAGGAAAAGATCAATTCTCACCTGTTAATTATCTTTAACATTTAGTCCCATGTGCTCTGAAAACCAGCAGTTTTAACTGACACTGAAAACATTTAAGAACAAAACCTTCTAACTATACTAAAAACAATTAGCCAGCCAACACCAGATGCACAAGTGCATCTTGAAACGAATCTGTTTATGGATATAGCCCTATCAACACATACACTTCCAACCCTCAGTATGAGCATTTGTAAGTGCTCATATGGTGTACAAATGTATCTTGTTGACAATGCATTTGGCAGAAGTGTGGAATACTACCACATTTAAAGCCTTTGTTCTCCCACATGAGCCCTTCTGACTTTTCCTCTCCATATTGGCAGGCTATTTGTGCTCTTTCATTATAATTATGTCAATAGAATCTTTAAATCCTGTTTTGCCTTTGTTAAATGTGTTAATCAGAAACAGAAGAATCTATGTAATAATGTTTACACTGTTATACCATCTTTTCATCCAAGGACTTCAATGTATTTTATAAACATTATAAACAAATAAAGAGACGAATGTATCAGGTGTTTAAGAGTCCCACTGAGAGATTTTGAATCAGCGTCTTTATCTGCCTAACTTACAATTTCTCCAATGAACCAACTCAGGGCTACCCCAGCACAAAGGAGAAATATGACATTTTAAGGGCTACAACACCCTATGTTTTCAATGAGATCACTATCAAACTGTTTATAATTGAGATATATTAAACACAGCTAAAGACTATGGCCATCAAATTCACATTTCCACTTGTGTTGCAGTGGTAGCATATTGGGCTTTTATAAAAAGCATATTTGTTTGCATTTTACTTATCTAGGAAAATTCAGTTCAGATGCAGCATCTGGTATTTAGTGAGATCTTGCTTTTCGTCCAATTTTCCCAATGAACTGAAAGAACTAGAAGCTTTAACTAGCCGCCTAAGGTCACATGGGGAGCCAGTGGCTCAACCCAAATGAGAAGTCAGAATCCTTGTTCACCTTCAACTCTCAGGAGGTTTTCTTTTTGCTAACCTATAGACCCCAGAGATGCTTACAAAACATCTACAGTGCAACTCATGTTTTGGACACAGCTTTCTCTTTACTCTTTGTGTTTTTTTACTCTACAGCAACAGTGTTTCTTTGTTTCATCTCTCATATGAAGCAGCATATTTTAACCACGAAAATGGTAGTATTTTTAAGGCCATATATTAAAAGTCTTGGAATCACCAAATTACAGCTACATAGGCCAGCCAGATTTTGATTGACAATTATATCAGTGAGAGCTGCAGGCACTCAGCATTTCAAAGGTTCAGTCCTCAGTATGTTAAATCCATAGCTATTGGCACTCATATGAACTGGCAAAAAAATGAGAGTATGAGGATCAGTTCTGTAGTATTGATAACATTTTCT
The DNA here is from genome assembly GCA_007922155.1 of Mesoclemmys tuberculata. Lineage (NCBI taxonomy): Eukaryota > Metazoa > Chordata > Testudines > Chelidae > Mesoclemmys > Mesoclemmys tuberculata. The sequence continues at coordinate 61,045,722 of ML675603.1, read as the reverse complement.
TTCTAAGATGTACCCAATGTTTGTGTAATATTTATATCCATATACAAACACACAGAATCTATATACATAAATTTATAGTATATTCCAAAATCCAAATATGTAAGTAATGCAACATGGAGGTTGAAAAACCAAAGCACACAAACCAAGAAATGCACTGATTATACCTTAAAATATGGTCTGTTGATATCAAAATAATTTGGCCAGGAATATAATAAAAAGTGGAATCCATTATAAAAACTTATGTTCAATCTTCAGACTTGATCTGATCTTTACTTCTCAATGAGAGTGGTAGGCATTATATTAATTGATTGTGCACCTTATTAAGTTGTAGTCAAGCTTTCTATCTTTCCATGTGATCCAGGTTTAATCTATTTTCAGTTACCTCCTGTTATACAGTATGTTGCTGGCACCTGTACATGACTGGATACTGGTAGTTAAGTATCTATCCACTTCTATAGTATACAGTAGATCTTCAGTAAACTTTTAAATCCCATATGCAATTGTAATGCTGTAAGTTCAAAAAACAAACAATGACAAACAGAATGGAACAGAACTTGGTTTTATATGGCACCTTTCATCCTCCAAGTATCCTTCCATCTCTCTGTGTAAAATATTATACTTACTATATTTGCATTTGCAGTGTTATTGTAGCTGTGTTGCAGTGTTATTGTAGCTGACATGAGAGAGACAGTGTGGGTGAGATCTCGAAAGCTTGTCTCTTCCACCAACAGAAGCTGGTCCAATGAAAAATATTACCTCACCCACCTTGTCTCTTTCACACTATTATTTTGCAGGTCAGCACTCTTTATCCGTACAAATATCTACTCAAAACAACTACCAGAAAAACAAACAAACAAAAAACGGAAGCAGCAGAAGCAGCAGCAGACACTAAATCCAAAACGTATTTTGGAGAAAGTAATAACTTTTACAAGGGGTAATCACGAGACTTCGTGTAGTTGGACAAGGGCAGAATAGCTTCACTGTCCACCTCCCAGCCAGGCAGTTCTATCTACAAATGATAGCATTTCTATACTAAAATTCAGATGAATTTTCGATAATGGGGTTCAAGGCACCAGAGAAGGGGTCAGGCGTTGACACACCGTCCAACATAGATGCTGATTGTTCTGGTGATGGTACTGTGTCATGATCACAAGTAGACAGAGATAACACTGAGGAGTAGGTGCTGTTACAGGCTGAAGAGTAGGGGGGCTAATCAATGGTACTATTGAGGGGTAACAGGTTGAATGCTTGGAATCAGATTCTTCTCTCCCCTTTACTCCGGTATAATTCTCATGACTTCAGTGGAGACACTCCTGAGTTACAATGTTGGAACGGCAAGGGGAATCAGTATATCACTCCATTTCTTGCACCTTGTATAGTCATTTACACCTTTACACCTCTGCAAAGCGGGTATAAAATGCTGGAGAATTCTGCTTTGGTACCATTTTATCCCCTCTTTGCATCAAGTGGAAATGATTGACCAAGGTGCAGGACAGGACACACCCAGGTGGTTGACCTGGTGGGTCTGTTGACCTTCTTCACTTAGAGTCCATTAATTTAGTTGCCACATGTTAATGCATGGCAGCTTACTCCCATGAGGCATATTTGAGTGGCGCAGTAGGCTGAGCTTGCCACTCCTCCCCTCTCCTCCAAAGATCGCAGAAGAGGGGACGGGGGGAAGACTTTTGCAAGCTACCAGCCTCTACCAGAAGAGAGAAAAAGCTGTTTACAAATCAGTTTATACTTACTACCACTCAAGAAACATGGACATTCAGTTAAGCAATTATGCAAGGGCTTTTAGCATACAGGCAGAAGAATTAAGCACTAAGGGCCTGGCAAAGACTCTGATGTTATTACCTCTTCTACACCCATCCACCTGACTTTTCCTTCTGTGTGGGGTTTATGCCAGGTCTTTATTAGACTCCTGTGTAACATCCAGTTAGAGGAGGCTGTTCAAGCTGAACAAAAATGTCTCTTTCTCTCGTCCAATCCTTATTTTCAGTCATACTTATGCCCTTAACCTAAACATTCGTTAGAACAGCAGAAAAAAAAAGTCACCCTTATTGTCAGGCTGCTATCTAGCTGAAGCGCCGCCAAATTGTCCTTGACCTTCACCTTGCCAAAGAGAAATCTGTGAATAATTCATAGAAGGGTCTGATCAACTGACCGGTATTCCCCTGTTCTCTCCTTTATTCACTCGGTCTGAGGGGGAACAGAATCTTCTCTGTAAGATTTCCTCTCACATCTTGTCACTAGCAAGCCTTCCTTGCATTCTGAATTGACTTGACTGTGGTAATATTGTTCTGCAGAGACAAGGACTGTGATCAGCACAACAGCACCGTTAAAAATGTTATAGGCTTCATAAAAACAATCACATCAGCTATAAAACGGTAGGTGATCATGACTGCTGCACCGCTCTCATCATAACTTAGCTTGACTTGTCTGGATGGAGAAACAAATTATAGACAATTCTCTTTTCTTTCCGCCATTATTGTGCAAAGTGATACAATAGACCTGTTCGCTCCAAGACCTCTGCAGCTGTAAAGAGAGAACAATGGTTTTTTAAATGATAAGAGATGAGATCTGGGTTTGGAAACTGTCTGGATAGTGTTTCTAGGTCTGTTAAAAAGCAGAAATCAGTACTGCCCAGCATGTTTTCTAAGGTTTATGGGCACCAGGAATGATATTATGGTTAGCCTACCGCAGTGGATCAAGCAACTCCATTTGACAGCCAAAATTTGCACTTTTTGCACACCAAAAGCTCCCATTAAAGGCAGCAGAAGTTTCAGGTGCACAGGGATGCAGGATCCATAATAAATATTATTTAAAAACTTACAGTGGTGTTGCCAACTCCTTGGTCCTCATATCTACTGTTCAACCTTTCACACTGCCTAATACCACATGAGGTCTTGGATCTTGGTTTCAAGGCCATCTGCCTGTTCCAACAAAGCTTTGGTTAACCCAGTTTAGACTGCTTGAGCTTTTCTTTTTTAGAGCATTTTTCGCTGGCATGGAGCATCTCAACAAGGGTGAGCAGCTCAGGAGAATGAGAAGGTGTAAAAAATGATGTTGTCTAGTAATATAGATGTTGTACTATCCAGAGCACTGAGGAACACAAAACTCAGTGCTCTGGATAGTAACCAGAGGCCCCTATGGCCAAATTCTCAAAGAGCGGTAATTACACCCACTTACATATGGTTACTACATTTATGAGTGCAAATAGGCATGCAATTATCCTGTTTCCGTGCAGCAAACTTGTAGACCGGTTTGAGTCCCTTTGCAGAATTTCACCCCTTAATCATCTTATAAGGCACTTACTTGCTGAGGTGAAACGCAAAACACTTTAATAGGGTTAGTGGGCAGAGGAATGAGGTGGCTTTTATTAGTCTGTGTGATTGTGTAAGTAATAAGCCCATATATTAGTAGGGTAATCACCTAACTAAGTGTAGAAACCCATTAGCTTATTTTTGTTTATGAAATAGCTTTGTAATTTCCTCAGACATGTCAAGACCATGTAGTAATACTAAGAAATATAAGGTACAGTTTCAGTGGACTGATAATGAACTTATTCTTCCTTCATACTTAGCAATGTTGAATGAACTCATGCTACCTTTTATTCTTTTAATTGCAGATGCAAGAGAGTTACAATTTGTTCGATCATACAAGCTCAAAGTTTCCGAACAAGGTATAGAATACTTGATAATTATATACAAACACAACCCTGCGATTCATACAATAAATAGCTGAACAACATTTATACATGTAAAATATATAAGGTAGCTATATGAAGCATTTGCACATAATGTGGCAATGTTTTGGACCAAGTTTGTAAAACTTCTTGAATACACTTTATAAATTCTAAATATTTATCAGCCTCAGGGCATGTCTACAGTGATGACGGCAAAGCTGCAGCCGTCAGGTTGATCTACCTGGATTAACTGAGCAGTGAGTGGAGACCCACTCAGCCGATCCAGAAGTCGACGCTGTAAAACCACGCCGTCAAGTGGGTTTGCACTGTGTCGACGGAACACAGTTCCTATCGGCGCAGTGCAGTGAAGACAGCATGCAGAAGGGAAACACAGCAGTTGACAGGAGTTATGCAAGCTACTCTGTGTAGCTTATGTAACTCCCATCAACTGCCGCCAAATCACCCGTTAAGAGTAGACTAGGGCTCAGAGACTTTACTGAATGATTATTGACACTTTCTGTAATTAAAACACAAAACAACCTCCATTGCTAGGATCGGCCCTGGAAGGCACTGGCATTCAGACACTACAGTGATTAGTCAATACGAACTCTTGGAAAAATAGATAGACAGAAAGCTTGTATTCTTTCTGTGAACAAATGGCTGAAAGGTCCAGATGCTTGTCTTTTTTTGAGAACTTTGGAAGAGAAAAAGATCTGTTCAGATCTTCAGCAAAATACAGAACTTGTGTGGTCTGTTCTATTCAGATTGTTACATTGTGCCTGTTACTGTGGTATCTGAACACCTGAATTTGCATGTGGGACTCCAATAAAGACTGCATGGTTTTACTTTATTCACTGTTAAACATTTCCCCCACCTTTCTTTTTCTGTATGTGAATACTTGGGTTTCTCTCACCTTCTGAAGCTTATCTGTAACACAGACATTCAAAGCAGTTCTCCCACTTCAGAATCCCCATTAATGGCCAAATGTTAACTGAAAGCCAGGACTGACCCTTGTTCACCAATAGAATAAGGTCTCTATTTTGTATTTCTTCCTGTAAAAATTAATTGGTTATGTTTTTTGTCTGGTGTGACAACTGGCAGCATACAGTAGCTTTCTTGAGTAGTTATTGTTTAGAAAGACATTGGACATGCACATCCCTATAGTATAATTCATCCCAACTAGTGAAGAGCTAGTAAACAAAACAGCATTGTAGTTCCTCCATTTCTTTTTTAATCAAGAGGTAAACATATATACCAACTGCTGCACATATAACTCAAGGAAAGAAGTATATGGCTGTCTGTCATGTTTCCTTTGGGTATTATATAAACAAAAAGTAGAGGGGGAAAAGCAAATATTCACTTAAGCCAACCTGGAACTGCCCAGCCCAGAGATTCAAATATGTCGCTTATAGCTCCATGATACTAATAAAGAAATTGTAACCCAAAGGAGAAAACATAAATGTGTCCACTGTATAAGCAATAAACATTTGCTTTGCTATAATAAAGAACCTGCAAAGCAAAAATAGCCAGTGTTCTATATTTCCTTGTACTGTTTGTGACACTGGTGAACCAAACGGCAGCTCTGTCCAAGGCTGTAGGTATTAACTAAGAACGGGCAAACTCATACTTGGAAATAGGTATTAGTCTTATAGGAATGCAGTTAGTCTTTCGACTCTATGAAATGCTTGTAAGTGGCTGCATGCATTAATCTCACTTGTAATGTCTGTATTCCACGGTATAAGAAAATATGTAAGTTTTGCTTTATAACTTTGAAAATGTTTGCTCTGGACTTGTGAAAAAAGGCACAGGAATCAACCTCCATGCCTATTTAATTAATTAATAATTAATTAATGGCCATTAATAATTAATGGGCTATTCAGGAACATTGCCTAAGCAACATAAAGGAATGGTGGATAGCCCTATCACACCTTGGAAATGCTACTTGCAAGGGAGCTTTTCTCATAGACTGGAAAACCCCACTTAAAATAGGGTCAGAAAAGAATTTTCCATCTCTTTGCCATCTGAACTCTCACAGGGCCAGATACTTTAAGCTAAAGTGAGAGATCCCCCAGAGTTATCCCTGGGTTTATCCTGAAAGACATTTCAAATTGACAGATCACTACTGCTCTGTCACTCTTAGGATTTAGATTGCAACTCATTTGTGTGTTTATGTTTGCTTGCTTTAAACTGTATGACTCATTTCTTTTTCCTACTTAATAAACCTTTAGATAGTTTATTACAGGACTGGCTACAAGCATCTTTGGTGTAAGATAAAGGGTCCCACCTGATCTGGGGTGAGTGACCGGTAGGTGAAGAAACCTCAATAATTTGTGATTTTTGGTGTAAGTGACTATTATCACTAAGTCCAGCTTGCCTGGGTGGCAAGATAAACTGGAGAGCCTAAAAGGACTATCTGTAACCCTCAACTGAAACGGTGATCCAGGAGTTCATATTTGTTACTGGGTTGATGAAATTTAATTATACATACCACCCATTTGTGGCGTCTGCCCTGTTTTGGACAGTCTGCCCTCGGTAGACACAGATGTGAGCTGCTCCAGACAGAGTGACAAGCACAGGGAGAAGCATTCCTCTTCTCCATGCCATTCCCTCAAAGAGACTTTTTTTTTAAGACTAAATTTAGATATTGATTCACCATGATACTTGCTCTTATGAAGAGAGTCACCCAAAGCAAATAGTACCAGCTTCCTGTTTTTTTACAAAAGGATTGCCACTAAAACTAGAGCTGTGTCCAAGCTTTTTGAATGTGCGTGCGTGCACGTATGAGACAGAGAGAAACAGTTTGGGCTCATCTCTCATTAAAAGTCTGTTTTTACATGCTCATAATTTTCTGAAATATTCTCCACATGATCTGAAATTTTCCATGCTTGGTGTGTGAGTCATACAGCCAAACCAAACCCAGCCAAAAAAAAAGGTTTATGCCTCCAGGCACCATCTTGTGATTGTGTGTGTGTGTGTCTATATTTATATATAGACACACTCAATCACATGATAGATATATAGATTATATTAAACATGATGGAATAGTATGAACATTTCACAGGCATGTGACTGGGATGGAGACACTATCCAGGAGTGGAAAATCTATGAGTGAATTATGTAGGATGGTGAATATAGATAAGATGCATACCATGCATAGGTAGCATCACTTACAGAAAGACTATGCACTATGGACTACGTTTAAGTGTTCGGGTGGTAAAGCACTATTACTGCAGTGAGTCCCAATCATCCAGACTTCTGAAGGAGAGAAAAATGTAACAAATTTTAGATAATTTTAGAAAATTCGAAAAGTCACCTAAAATAGATTTTCTACACACCAAAATGTCACAATGTTAAGATTCAATATTTCCAAACCTACCAGCGCTAGAAACCAAAGCCTTATACTGTTGGGAAGTAGTGAATCATGGCTTTCTAATGGTATAAATGTCCAATTTCTAGCCCTGATGGTAAATCTTAAACCTGTCACTGGTCCAGGAGTGAATATTTCTAATCCTGGGCCTTGGGTGGGGGGAATTACATTCTGCTATCATGGCGAAGGGTGCTATAGAAAAATCTAAATTAAATAGAAATTCTACTTTTGGGAGAAAGAAGGAAACATTTTTGTGGCCAGATGCTTTAATGATGATCTATTATGATAGTGACTATTTGAAAGTTGTTCAGAGACTTGGAATGTTACAAGCATTTCTGGCAGAGATGGATTAGTAGGCAAAGTGGAAATGAGGCAGTCAAAGAAGCATTATTAAATGGCATATATAACATGAATATTACCACTCCATATGTTACATTATACCATATATTGAAGATATGTTATATCATGCCGATAACTTTTAAAACATCAGGACAACTAGCTAATTTTGGCATGCTGTTATGCTAAAATGAACTAAATGAAAACCAAGGAAGTGGTTACCAACACTTTAAAACACTTTGCAAAATAAGCTAAAGGAACTTCTTTGAAATTCTGTTGACAGACATTTTAACCTCAACATCCTGTTCTGTATTCCAGACAACTTTTCAACTGAAAAGTAACCGAGTTTGGTGTAAAATGTTGCAGACTAGATTTGAAACATTATCACACCTGCAGGACAAGGGAATGAGAGCCTCCTCCAGAGAAGACAGCGTTTAAAAGCAACATTTCTTTCACAGAAATAGAGATTTGTAATAAATAGCTTAACAGTTTGTTGCCATGGCATTGTTCTAAACTCACCCTAACTTTAAAGTCTGCTAAACAACCCACAGCTGTTGTGTCAGATATACATCAAATGCAGGCTTTGTAGTTGTTGCATTGGGGTAGGAGAAAGAGAACTGAGGAAGACTGAAGCAGATAAAACCATTCACAGTTGCTAGTGTCCACTCTCAGCTAGCAAATCACAACCTTGACCTGTGAAATGTGGGCCAGTGTCAAGTGACCTCGGGACGTATGTTAGCGCCGGATACAAGCCCAAAGCATCTGCTAGAGGACTCGAGCCCAGAACTGTCTAATCCAGGAGTATCATATTGCCTTAGCAGATACAATTCTAAAATAGCCATAAACCGTACAGATGTTTCAAACTATCTAGGGATAAAAATAACTTTTAAGTCCCGTTTCTTCTGAACTCTAAAGCTTCCTCTGTAGCTCAGAGGAAATATTTGGTGTTTAGAAAGTCATGCTGCTGCACACCTCCAATCAAGCAGAAGTTTTACTTTAACAAAAGTTCCAGAAGGGTAGCGTGTTAGTCTGCATGCAGCAAAAACAATGAGAGTCCTGTAGCACTTTAAAGACTAACATATTTAATTTCTGCAGGCATAAGCTTTCATGGGCTGCAACCCACTTCCACTGGGTTGCAGCTCACAAAATCTTATGCCTGAAGAAATTAAATTTGTTAGTCTTTAAAGTGCTACAGGACTCTCGTTTTTACTTTAACAAAGAACCTCTTAAAAAAAAACCTTAAAAAGCTGAAAAAAAATATTAAACACAAATAAAAAATGATAGACTCAAGGACAGGAGGCCAGATCACAGTAGGTTAAAATGACATAGCTCCCTTGAGTACACATTTTAATGCCTGCTTTCCCATTTCCAGTGTAATGCAGGAGTAATTCCATTAAAGCCAACAGAATTACATGGGGGGGGAGAATGTCAAGTGAGATGAGAATCAGGCCCTTTAATGACTTACCTGGAGGTTAACTATCATAGAATGAGTCCTTTAAAGCATTTGGATCATTTCAAAAAGACACATTTTTGGCTAGGTCTGGCCCAGGAGATTCATAATGGATTGCTGGGCCTTTTATTTCTAAGTGTCTGGTTCAAATCCAGCCCAGGTTAGTAGCAATGACAATACTGAAATCAGCATGATGGTTTCTGTCTGTAATCAGTACGTAAGTGTCCACATAAAAAGAATCCTACCACAAATAAAACTAATTTATCCCCTGCTGAGGTTTGCTTTGTTTTGTTGCTGTTGAATTGTTCCCTCACTGCAAAGGCCAAGGACTGGGAAACTGAATTATCTTTAGGATTCATGGCCCTTCCCAGTCAGGATTAAAGTGTATTGAAAGATCCATGTGACAGAACAAGGATCAACGGTCTCAAGTTGCAGTGGAGGAGGTCTAGGTTGGATATTAGGAAAACGTTTTTCACTAGCAAGGCGATGAAGCACTGGAATGGGTTACCTAGGGAGGTGGTGGAATCTCCATCCTTAGAGGTTTTTAAGCTGTGGCTTGACAAAGCCCTGGCTGGGATGATTTAGCTGAGGTTGGTCCTGCTTTGAGCAGGGGTTGGACTAGATGACCTCCTGAGGTCCCTTCCAAGTCTAATATTCTATGATCTCATCATATTGCTGATGCCCATGTACCTCCCGTTCTGGGTAACAAAGAGGAGACTGACTTGGCAAGCTGCCACTTTTCATCGACATTAAACTCACACAACTCTCATTAAGTTAAGATTTTTTTCTTTTGCTATCTATTGCTAACTCCTTCTTCCAATGGAGAGTCATAAATGGCACATCACTGCTTGTTGAGGGATTACAGCTATCCACAGGAAAATTACTCACACTGAACCATACTGTGAATCTCAGTCTCTGAGAGTCCAATTGGTCTGTAACTTATTGAGTCTCCATGGGAGCCAGGGCCTGAGCTGTCAGTTTTGTGCAGGCATCCAGCCATCCCATTTGGCAAAGGCCTTATTTTCATTCCTTCACTCCTTCAAGATGGTTCTGTAATCTACGGCTTCAGAATGACCAACCCCAAATGGGGAGTCAAACTGCCCTTCTGTGACATTTAACATATAGAATCTAAGATTTCTGCCAATAAAAAATTTTTGCCACCTCTTGTGGCTTCTCCTGGCCTTTATGTGGTGTGTCTGCCCAGGAAAGTTTGAGGGGAGATTGTGCAGAGATAAGCTATCAGTGCAACATGGCAGCTTCGATGGCTGCACCCTGGTTATTTTTCATTTTAATTTAAGGTCCATTCAGTGATTGGGAAAATCCTTATCCCACTGCACAAACACACACAGGGATCCTGTTCAGGCCTGCTGTGCCTATGTATTCACGTACAAAATGCTATTTTATTACCATCTACGACAAAACTGCACAGTGAATCAGAAACTCAAACAGAAACCATTCAGCAGACAGGCTATTTTTCCTTTTCCTCAAACATCAGACTAATGTCACTATCAGCACCATGTGTTGAATCAGAAGAGCACTGACACCATCAGGTCTTGCACTTCACATGTCCCCATCCCACTGAGCTCCCTCAACTCCCCTTGACTTCATTAGGAATTGAGGGTGCTCATCACTCCTCTGGATGAGACCCTAAAAGTGTTGACCCAATGAATAGAGAAAACAGAAAGCAGTCATTTGCATAAAAGACTCCTGAGACATCTTCTTGTGGCATCATAAACTATAAGAGGTTTACAATGTCTACATGACAATGAAGCAAAATTAATTCCACGTAACTCACTAACGCTCCACTTTTTTTGGTTTTGGTTTTTAATAGAGTTGAGCCATATATAGCAAGGTTCTGGTTTTAAAATGGAATAGAATTAAGATCCTAAATACTTTTAGTGTGTTGCAGTTCAAGCTACCCCCAATTATAGAGATGTTATCTTGGGTGAAAAATTAGTTTTTTATAAGAGGGGTCTACTGGACATGGAGTCAATATTGTTTTAGGAACTTCCAGATGTTCAGAAATAACAAATCATGCCATTTACTTTTAAAACGTCATGAAGACAAGCTGACAACTGGGGGAGGAAATGTTAAAATATTAAAAGCTGTATTAAAACAAGTCATTGACTATTTTTTACCCCTTTGTTGGAAAGAGGACAAACAATTTACCTGTGTGAGGTATGAAAGCCTTCTGCAACAGCAGCATCTGCATTTGATTTCAATGGATTTGTAGACTACAATTCATGAATTGGAGGCTGAACTTAAAAACAATCCTTCTCAGAGGGTTGTTTTCATATCTGAAATGAAATAACTAACAGAGATGCTTATAATGAAGTGAAAAAGAGCTAATATGGCTGCCTGCTGAGCAAGAAGCATGAAAAAAAAAATCATTTTCAATCTTCTTAGTTTTATAATTAATTCACCCCTTAAAACTCAGGTTAGATGCAGCATATAATTTTCATATTGGTCATGGTTTTTACTTCATTTTCTGGTGGGCTGACTGAGGCATAAAACAGTCAGGTGACCTTTGTCAAGGTCACTCTGCAAGAAAGTATCTCAAATTAGAACCCAGGTCCTGTCTTTGCTCCTACATGACAGTTTCCATTAACTATATGACTTGCAATTTACAGGACTGCTTAGGGAATCCTGATTCTAACACCATATGATTCCAAAGGCCAAAGCTTGCAACCTTAAAATGCTAATAATTAACACTGCTTTCTACCAAAGCATTAGTTTGGTATGAATCTGAGACTTGTGTTCCTCCGCACGCACACAGGCACACACAAATACCTCTGCCAATTACCCGTTTAAACTGAATGGTATCTAATTGGTCCTTCTTTCTTTAAAAAGCAGGAGAAACTCTGATTAGTGCCAGGAACGGAATCTCACAGAATTTTGAGATTTTTGGTTTGATTTTTGGTGTAGAACTACTAAGGGACAAGACATATTGTGGCTGGACTTTTCCATAATGCTTTCCTGAAAACTAAAAAAAGCAAATGTAAGTGAAGGATGAGAGGCTGGCTGAAAAATTATTCCTTTGAGCATAAGCGAGATCACTTTCCCAGGAAACATTACATGTGAGTACGATGCTACAGCATCAGAACCACCAGCAATCCCATCCCAGTAATGACATCCTCCTACCATATTCTAATTGGTTATTAGTATTTATGCATGTTTTACATTGAGGGTGGTTCGGTTGGTATACAAGATCAAATCAGAGGTTGGGTCTACACTTATGGCGGCAAATTCGCTGCCATCAGATCAATTGCTCTGGATCGACTGAGTGGTCTGTGGCTGGGTCTTCAGTGATGGCAGCAAATTCAGATCGATTGCTCTGGATCCAGTAATTGACATAGGAAAACCACCCTAGTAAGTGAAGTAACACCATTCCCTTCGGCGCAGCACAATGTGTACGGCGTGCAGAGCAGATGCAGTGAAATCGACGGGAGATATGCAAGTGATTTACGTCACTTGCATATCTCCTGTTGACTGCCGCCGAATCCAGAAGGTAAGTGTAGACTGGGCCTTACTCTCCCATGGTTTTTAAAGAGACGAGCATGCCCTATTTGCACTGCTGTGATGGCAGCCAGGCTGTAGTAGCATTGACCCTTTTGTTTAATGGTACAGCTAACAAAATAATTGTGAAAGTTTAATCCACAGCCAGGAATTGAATGAAGGACATTAGCTAATAGTGTATGGTTAAATAATAGTAACCAAGGTCACCACTTGACTAAATATCCAGTGATCAGTGATTAGATTTTGTTGGTTGGTCTTTTTAAAGAACCTTATTGGAGATGACCTCTTTCATTTTGATTAAATATCTGTTCAAGCTGAGTTGTTATTGATCGAGATTCTGCCAGCCTGGGTGTTCCTACAATGCTAATCTCTCCACATACTGTGTGTATGTAGCTGTTGAAAATCTTCAGAAAGATTAGATCAAACTGATGATTGCTTAGTTAATCAGCAAGGTCCCATTTTTGGCATTCTGGATCATGATTCTTTCCCCGTTCTTATAAAATGCATTCCTAGCATACACTGGAGAGAGAAAAGATTCCCTGGAGCTTTCATTCTTTGGAGCAAATCCTGTCCTGTATCCTCCAGCCAGGAACAACCCTGAATACAGAAGTGTGGGGAGGGCAAGACTGGGGGAGTCTCTGCATGGGCCCCTCTCCACTTCCCTGAAAAGTAGAGTTTAGAAGAAGAATGGGAAAGAACTAAAAGGAGGCATTGTATCAGCTATCACTCCACACAGAGCACAGAAATAGCAGCAGCATGGTTTACTGGAGCCTCAGGGCTCCAGTAGCAGTTGTGGAGTCACTCTGTGGACCACAAGTAAATCATACATCTTAACCAGGAATGGTATGGTGGGGAGAATGTGACAGAAGAAATCTGAAACCCTGCCCCATTTGCAAACCCTTAAAATTCTACACCTCCGAGATTACACCAGCTCCTAAAAGTAATAATCCTCAGAACTATCCCTCACCATACTTGTAACTCAAGCTCTTAAAAGGAAATAATAATTCCACGCTCATGGGTTCATGTTCCCTGAGTGTGGCTTGTGCTTTTCCCCAAAGATTTTATTCTCTTCAAGAGGTCTTAATTCCTTCACAGCAGCCTCTAGGTGACAGGGGACTTTCCCTTGTTTAAGAAGAGGACCTTTGTTCTCTCACTGAGGGGGAGAGGGGACTTAACATCCCTTCACAGGAGCAGTATAATAAGGTGAATTACATGCATTTTTAAAAATATGCCTAGACATGTAGCATTATCTAACCCCATGAGAGCAACTGCCATGAGAATATTGAGTTTAAGTCACAAGAGACAAGCTGAACCATCTTAGAAGTCTGTTGAATCTAAGAAAATCCAGAGATCATGATGAAACTTGAACAGATTCTCCTCTCATTTGCACAGATGTAAATTAGGAATGAATGCATCGGCATCAGTGGAGTGAGAATGATGTAAAACCCGTATGAGGCTTTCTGTCCTTTGTGTATCCAGGTTTTCATATGTGCCCTGATACTGGAGCATCTCAGATCCTATGCTAGAAAAAATTAAACCAGTTAAAGCACACAGAATTAAAGCTGTGTGAGTAATTGGTTTTGTGGTTCACTGGCACTTCCAAAAAATCGTCTGAGGTCAACTTGAAACTGATCATTATTTGTGGGGTTTGGATTTTTGGTTTTGCTTTTTGAATTTTCAGCAAATCTAAAGCCAAGAAAGAAACTGTTTCAGAGGAGGTAGTAACCTCCTTATTTCTAATAGCTTAGTTGCTCGGGTATTCACCTAGGTTTTGAGAGACTCAAGTTCAAATCCATACACTAGAGCACAGGGACTTGAAACTACGTCTCCCCTCTGCAAAGCCAATTCCCTAACCATCAGGCTATGAAATATTCTGGAGCAGGATTCTCATGCTCTTTCCTGTTGAAGCTATTCCATGAAATAATTAAATATTTATTGGGCCAGAAAGAGAACATGAGAATGACTCTATAAATGGGGGGTAGGGCACTCAGCTGCTTTGTGCGTGCACATAGAGAGAATCAAGTCAGGGTAACACTGAGGCTTTATTCCTTTTTCTTCAAGCGCTTACTGAAAGTAAAGTTCTCTAAATTCCTAGTCATGACCCTATACATAATCACATGGTAATGCCCCTTGTTGATAAGCTATTCACTTTAACACCTTCCACTACTGTTCAACTATGCACCGGTTGTGAAATCTATCAGAATACTCATTGCTTCTGTGAGCTGAGAATCTGTGGGACGGATACCACGTGGCCATTTCAGCTGAAATGGTTAAGGCAGCCCTAGTGTGGACATGAGACAAAACTTAAACTGATTCAGCCTGTCTAATGTGGACACACCGAACTATTTGTGAAAATTTTCAAGATTCTGACTTTTCATTCCCATTGGGGATAGGAAAAAATTTTGAAATTTCAAAACCTTTTGCTGAGTGGGAAAGCCCTTTCCTGCCCAGCTCTAGTTACTATCCTGAACCATGAATTAATGAAAGTTTGTGCAACTGATAGGAGAGTTTCAGTAAACCCAGCCTAAATTTCTGGTTTGTAGTGAAATTCAAAAACAAGCAAACAGAATCTGATTTTTGTGCATTGTTATGAAAATTTTGCACAGCTCTACAAATAAACAGGTGTACAAATAACTCCAGTACAGTGAGTTAAGGATGGAGCTGATTTCAGCCTTAACTGTGAATGTCATTCACAGTTTTGGAAGTCTTAAATCACACCCTGAACGTTACCTATGCACAAATCCATGTAGTTTAATTGCAATGAAATGTGTCTGTCCAGAGACCCATTTCCCCCATGTGGTTCACTGGCTCCTCTGGCTTCACTCTGATTCATACCATAAAGTATTTATCCTCCATATACCAAGGCAACAAATTTAATATTATAGCAATAGTATTGTGGCTATTTACTATGCTCTTTCCTATGACTGACAGCCATTTTATGGACAAGGCGGAAACAAGTGAGCTTCTAGAAGGAAAAATATGTTTTTATTCAAATTTCGGCATTACTTAATTCTAGAAGGAAACATGCATAATATTTCACAATGAATAGACAACCTTACACTTCTATCTAAAGTGAACAGAAAGCTAAGTTAGAAATTGAGAGAGAAATTCACACCCTATTAAAGTCAAGAGCAGTTTTGCCATTGTCTTTAGTAGGCCCAGGAATTTAGGTTAAGAGTGGACTAAAATCACTAATTAGAATGACTAATTAGCAAACTAGGGATGGTAGAACCAGTTTGGAATTAAAAAGAACAAACCCAAAACTATACCCAGAATTCTAACCAAATTATTTTTTAGGTTTAGAAATATTCAGAAGTAGCTGTTTGGAAATATCCTCAGGGAAAGCTGTTGCCATGTTTCTGGTCCAAGTGGAAGCAAGAAGTACCAGAAATACCAGAACAAACACTTTTTCTCATGACATTTTCAGCCCACATTTCCCCAGTCAGGTTTAGCAACAACCTGCTGACTTGGGTCCCTACCTTAGGTACCCACATTTGAAAATGTGGTTGTATCCAACATGCCTAATCTCACACACGCTCAGAAGCAGAGACCAGGTCTTCTGATGCCCACTCTCCTGTTATAACGACTGGACACAGCTGATTCTTGTAGTAAGGGGATTTCCACGAAGGCAACAAGCAATCATTAATCCTTATATAGAGTCATTTCTCCTCAATTTAAGAGAAAAATGTAGACAGATCCCGCTGGGGACAGGAGCAATAACTTTAGGCACCCACGTTAGAAAATGTTGGGCTCAAGCTTTCTGTGCCTTTGTGTCCACATCTGTAAAATGAAGACAATACTTCCTCTTTATTGCAATAGTGCCCAGAAGCCCCGGCTGAGATTGTGTTAGACACTGCAGAACACAGAAGTAGGAAGTTAGTACCCAAGCAGTGTACAAGCTAAACAGACAAGAGAAAGCTGAGAGACAGGAAGCACTATAATCCCCATCCCAAGGAAGCCTGTAGCAGAGCCAGGAACTAGTCCCAGATCTCCTGAGTCCCAGTCTAATGTCTTGGCCACAAGACCATCTTTTCTCTCCCACCTCCCTACCTTGGCAAAGAGCATCACATCAAGGACATTATGTAAGTGCAAAGTATTGTTATGGCATCCATTACCAACTGAAGAGGCACACTGCAAGATCTCGTCTTATAAAAAAGCACAATAAAGCTCAGAAATGTGACTCATGCCTTTCCAAAAATTGTGTTTCTCTTTGAGCCCTACAAGAAGGACAGCAACATTTTGCAATTCATTCTTCAGAATTGAAATGGTCAATATTTACAGCCACCACATGAGGTTAAAGTCAGAAGGCGATTTGCTGATGAAATAAAGTTTCATGGTGTATGATACTGGGGTCCAAAATTACTCAAGAACGGGCTAGTTTGGCTTGTTTGAAAGAAAAGCATTTTTCATGGTCTTGAAGTAGCCTGTTTTAGCTAAAAATAGGCAGCTAATGTAACTTGATTATACTTCCTAATGTTTTCAGATGGTTTTGGTGGAATGGGACAAGAAAGTAGTTTATGGTAATGCCATAATAATGCTTTGCACGTATTATAATATAGTACGTTTATAGCACCCACGTGTGCTAGGAACTTTGCAGCGCTATGATCCCTGCCCTAAAAAGCTGCCAATCTACTAAGCCAGCACTTTTCATCAGAAGATTTTTTACAGAAGGTAAGTACAATCCCCATTTTACAGACGGGGAAGCTAACAGCTAAGTGACATGACTAAGGTTATGAAGTAAACCTGTGTACTGTCCTGGGATGAAATCCTGGCCCTAGTTAAGCCAATGGCAAAACTCTCTTTGACTTCAGTGAGATCAGGATTTTACCCCAGAGGTAGTGGCTCCCTAGACTTCTGCTATAGCCACTGGACAGCACTGTGCCTCCATGTTTCAGTCGTATATAATGATAATATACAAGATACTGTTTTATGTCAATGGGCAATGCCATGAACACAGCTTGCTTTCATGTTTCTTTACCTATTGATTCAAACAATTTCTAAATAAAAAGATGTGCCTAATTAGAAGGGAAATGGGATCTCTGCAAGGAAACCAGGACTCTCCCATCCAAATCAGCAGGGTTTGCAAATGTATACACTGCACTGAGTGCTCCATGGAAGTAAATATGGAAGATAAATTATATGGCTATTTTAATACTCTGCAGAAGGTATGTGCCTGAATTAGAAGGCAACGGGCTGTGTGTGCATACTTCCTGGAATATTTACTTTCACTAAATGAAGAAAAACAGAACTTGTGTGCACTAAAAACAAAGTCTTTTAGTCAATAGACTGCTCTGAAAATCAACCCCCTAACTCTACAGAACCATTTATTGACAGCTGAGAAAGAAAACAACAGCATGGGAGCACTAAATTCATGTGATCATAACAACTAGTAGTGAGTGGAATACTGTGGGGAAAATAAGTACAACCTGTAGTTTTACCCATCCATTAAAGCAAACCTAAACTTTCTTTAAGGTTTAAAGAAAGTTCAGGAACCCACTTTTGGCTACCATTGCATTTGCCCCTAATACCTGGTCCCTTTGGATGTTTGTAAGGAGTAAAGGTATGCAAATTTCCCCCAAGAGCCTCATGGTAAGGAAAGGAAGGATCCCTTGTTCTTCTGAATTTACAAACATATTATGTAATGTGAGGAACAATTCGGGCAAAGTCGTAGAATGCAGCTGAATTTTAAAGGGTCATTGTCTGCAAGGCCCAATCAAAGAGTTACAACTATAGAAAAGAGACCGAAGAAAGCAAACCAACAGCTTCTCAGAAATGAAATCTACCACTAGCAGAAAAGGAAGCAAGTCACCCAATCTACCTAACAAGAGCACCAGTAATTGGAAGGTATGACTAAGCCATCTGTACAATCCCTGCAGCATCACCCACATGGCTGAATCTCTCCATACCTGCATTGAAGGGGATGCTGTCTCAATAGCACCATCCTCCCACCTCACTTCTTGAAAGCTTTTTTTTAACAGGGCTTGGATTAACAGAGTAACAGGATTTGAGCGAGGAGATGGGAGAAGTTGGTCATATTCAAAGATACTATTTACTAGCCTAACATAAAAAGTAATTGTTCCACTCTGTTGGTCACCAGCAAGGCCTCACCTGGAGTCTAGAGTCCTGTTCTGGGCACCACACCTTTAGAAAGATGTGGACAAAGTAGAGCGAGTCCAGAACACAGCCACCAAAATGATAAAAGGTTAGAAAATTTGACCTATGAGGAAAGGTTAAAACAACTAGGCACGTTTAGCCTTGAGAAAAGAAGAGTGAAGGGTCCCTGATCACAATCTTCAAATACATTACAAACAGAATAGTGAACAATTGTCCTCCATGTCCACGTAAGGTAGGGTAAGAAGTACTGGGCTTAATTTATAGCAAGGAAGATTTAGGTTAGATATTAGGAAAAACCTCTTAACTGTAAAGATAGTTAAGTACTGGAATAGGCTTCCAAGGTGGCTATGGAATCCCCATCATTGGAAGTTGTTAAGAACAGGTTAGAAAATGCCTGTCATTGGCAGTCTAGGTTTGCTTAGTCCGGAATCTGCTATACGACTAGAGGACCCCTCAGGGTCCCTTCCCACTCAACATTTCTGGGATTGCTCTGCCATTGTTGTATTGCTTGTAATGTATAACCAATTGATTAGCAATACTTGAGGGTCAACATTAAGATGTCCAAGACACAAAATAACCAAGCTCAGCTAAAGTTATGGTCTAAAGAGAAAACCGGACATTACAGGAAAGAAAGTTTTAATACGTCACCAGTCCTTCCCAGGATGTGAACTCTAGCGGTGCTTTCAGTTCACCTTACACAGAAGATGTACTTCCCAGAATTATACCCCTAAAACCACTTATATATGTAGGGTGCTTGTTTACAAGTTAGATAGCACTTTATGAGTCACACAAGACCATATTTCCCAATTACCTTGTTTCTCTGGTACTAAGGTGAACCCATCTTAGCTCTGATTTTCAGACACAGCATTACAGACTAGTTGGGCCATGAATGCACTTGTTACCTGTACCAGGGCAGAATGTTAATGTATCTTGTCTATCCAACCATGCCAAATGCTCAGTTGTACAGCCACCTGATATTGTGGGATACTTAGCATAAGTGAGCAAGAGTAAGCATAACACACTTTACCCTGATTATCCAACACACACACTCTATTGGGTGTGTAACCTATGTGCATGGGTTAACAATTGCATCACTGTGACTAACAATAAGCAGCAAAAGGGCAAACAGAGCGCCATCATGTCCACTGCTAGGGCAATGATAGTAAAAATAAAGTGAATGTTCACCATAAAAGGAGACAGCCAAGACAGTGCAACATTCAGGCTTTATTCCTTCCTCCACAAATACCGTCCTCTCTCATGAAGCACTTCCTACATTCCTAGACATTACTCCTTACACAAGTGTAACATCATGCTCTCATAGCCACTAAGGGGAAGCTACTGGAACAGTGAGCATTTAAAAAAAAAGTCTTATCCTAACTGTTGTGCCAATCCTCTTTCTTTCCACTGAATACATGGTAGCAAAATAGCTACCAATTTACAGAGTATTGGATTTAACCTAGGACCTGTGCATGTCTCCCTTGAGATATCCTGCAAGAGTGGCTAAGGGAGAGCAAATTCCTCTTACATTCTTCTTTTTGTGGAGAATTGCCTGCTCCTACCTCCTGTGGAATAGGCCATGAGGAACCAGCCCATGAAGCCCGAGGATTTGAGGGAAGCTGAAGAAAGAAAAGATCATTCACTGCACCTCCACGGTGGGTCTGGGTCCTTGACATGACCTCTTGGCCCACCATGCTATATCCATTCCCTCCACACCAAAAAGTGTGGCACTGACTGCTTTTCCTTTAGCAGAAAGAGTTTCCACCTGGCTACAACTTATTTACCCTTTGGAATATGGCCATATGAAATCTTTCCCATGAGGAAAAAAATGTATATCTGTTTACATGACTGAGTATTACTATGTATTACTGTTTCTAAGATAGACATGTATGCAGAATAACAAGACAGTCTTCTAAAAAGTCTTTGCTCAGCCACGAGGCTAATTAAAAGCTTTTCATTAAAAATGGCAAGAAAAATAAAAAACATTTCCGTAACCATTTATCTATTTTATTCATAGATATTTTATCTATACCTTTTTATCCTTATTGTTGTAAACTTGAACCAAACTAGGATATATTTCACACTGGTAAATGCTACGAGGTATATATTTTAAATAATAAAGGACATTTTTTTTTACAAAATAAACACGGTTTGAAAGTATTTATTTTATTTCATTCCTTTAGGAACACCCCAGGTTTATTCTGCAGATTGTACAGTGTAGACCTTCTTAAATGCATTTATTTTTAGACATGCTAACTTTGAACAAAAGGTATTTAAAATGGCACCTTTGTGAAAACTACAAAATCTCCAATAAAAAAACCAACAATCTATTTCCACCATCATTCAGAGAAAAGAAGCAATCTTTTTCTGAGCTCAGTACAATAAGCAGAAGGCATTCAATGGTGAATTTTCTCTAAATCCAAAAGCAAAGGTCTACACAAAAAGAGGAGATAAATCAGAGCAGTCTGAAAGGACAGATGCTCACCTGAAAAAATAGCTGTGTGCCAGTTATACAACTGTAACCTTCTGAAGCTGGTAGTAAGAATGGAAAAGGAAGAAATTCAGACAAAATTAAAATGGCTCACAGAATGTTAAAGTAAAGCTAATAAATTCAGCTTCATCAGTCTTCATGTCCTTGAACTATTAAAAGAGGCATACTCTGCACAAGAAAGCTCTCCCACATGATGCCTGGTCTACACTAGAAAATTAGGTTGGTTTAACTATGTCGGTCAGGGGTATGAACAATCCACACCCCTGAGTGGTGTAGTTAAGTCTGCCTAAATCCCCATATAGACACCACTAGGTTGACAAAAGGATTCTTCCATCGACCTAGATATTGCCTCTCAGGGAGGTGGACTACCTACACAGACGGGAGAACCCCTCATGTTAGCATAGGTGGCATCTGCCCTGGTGCGCTATAGTGGCACAGCTGTATTGCTATAGCGTTTTAAGAGTAGAAAAGCCTTAAGAATTCTACATATTACATTTTTACTTACAGTCTGTACTATCTGGGTTCAATTCTTGCTGTTTGTAAGCCCTTTCAAACCATTCCGGCAGTTTGAAATGGCCTTGGCAATGGCTTTTTCCCTTGCCAACCTAGCTCACCTCTAGGAATCTAAGAAGCTTCCCAGATGGTGTAGAATTGATTCAGTGGTGCTACTCTGATTCTCTACACAGCTCCTAGAATAAGAGGGGTGCTTGGCTGAGGATAGGGAAATTACTAGAATTAACTGCTCTCTGGCTATTCTCAGCTGCCAATGGGCTGCAAATAGCCAAAGCAATACATTAGAACAGATCCATGGATTAAAATACTGGGAAGCTAAAAGTTGGCTTAAATCCACTTTCTTGTACTGAATACAGGAATGAAGTTACAGAGAACCAGGCTACCTAAGCCCTGGGGAATTTACACAATTTGGGTACATTGTTCTAATTCAGCAAGCTTTTAGGGAAAAAAAACAAAAACCCCACATATGTACAGTTACCAGCCTTCAAACCTCTTACAAAGAGTGATCACCTCACCCAGCATGGAATCAACTCTAGAGATTTTACTGTTGACAGTCAGTTAACGAATTTCACAGGGGTTATTATAAACACTTATTGATAACACAATTATCAGAATTACTATATCAATTAGACACTGGGAAGAAGCAAGACTAGCCCCCATTTAATTTTTCATGGACATTGAAAAAGAGGTTCTTACCAAAAATGTGTGTTAAAAATAGGAAGGGAGGCAGGAAAACTATGATTGATTTTCTTTTTAGATTCGAAATTCATCATGGCTTATGGTGAAAGGCATGTTTTCAATCAATCAGACTATCTGGTGGTCATCCCAGACAGTGTCAATAGCTTAAAGGCTGCTCTTACCTCGGTTTCCATCAAAATGGGGACCGTGATTGCTTTATCGTGTTGCATTTGATTTGAGCTTCTCTTTTAATTCTGGAGGAAATAATGCCTTTATTTGCTTATACCTGAAATAAAACTTTAAGCCTATTTTCTTTATAAATTCTGTTCAAATGTGAAATTAAAGCAAATTAACCAAAGGACATTCAGGGCCAAATGTCATTTCATGAACTGTGCAGCACATGTTTTACTGACCGTGAATATTGCTGAAAGACAGCTGCAGGAGAACAAAATGGGGATCTAGTTTAACTAGGCTGCAAAATAAGAAGAGAATGAATTGCTAAGCACACACTTAAGGAGAGTGGTGTTAGTAAGGAAAGCAAAAATTTAAATAAAAGGTAATTTGGGTAGAAAAGATTGGCGTAGTGTCAAGAATCTGGAAAGCTGTTAGTGAGATGATGCAGATACATTCTAAGAAAAGGAGCTAAAAATAGCTAGTGCCTTTCTGTGTTAATGAACAGAATGCAGGAGGCCAAATGAGTAGGAACAAGAGAATGCAAGCAGAAGGCTTAGAACAGCATTACAGCTGAACAAGCACAAGGCTTATGACCCACTGGCTCAGCTGCAGTAGCCTAACAGTTTCCTTGGTTCATGAAGCTTTTTCATTCTTACCTTTTTGTTTTTGTGAAGTTACAGCCACCTGCTGGCAGTATTCGCTCATTGCTATCCTGACAGCTTATTAAACCTCTTCATATGAAGAAATGGCAACATCACCAAAATCTCCCATAACCCTGAATATTTCTGGGCTATGCACTGATCAATAGATTTGTTTAGTTTACTTATATTTTGCTGCTTTCCAATTTGACTAGCAAGATAGCAGCAGCCCCATCTTAAGGCTGATCCACCTACTAAAATTAGAGCTCCTTGTACTGCTGCTTTTGTGAAACTTCCCTGGTGCGGGGAGGTGGGGATTTTGTGTGTGTGTGTGTATGTAAGTCCTTGACAAATTATTTGAAATCCACTGAAGTAATAAAAAAGATAAAGTCAAATTAATCAGAATAGATTCCCTCGATGAGAACAGTCATTGCAGCTGAGCAAACCTTTGGGAGGAAGGTTGCCCTTGAAAAATATTTGATGAAGCTGCTGTGCTAAGGAAAGGGATGAAGCAATGAATAAAATAGTCCACTGAACGGTGAGGGCCCCTGCTGGCTCAGTTTGTTAATCAGGCTGGGGAGAAGAGGTTGATAGGGACACTTTCATTTAAGTAGATTAGATGTGCTCTTTTTAGATAGTGTAGTCCCAATTTTTTATTATAGCAAAGACAGTATGTGGATAAAAGTATTGACCCAGAGAAGGGCCAATCCCAGCCCTTCCCAGTGATGCCAGCTATATGCAGCTTCAGATTGGGAGTGACTGGTGCTTAGCACCTCTGTGAACATCCTAATCTGATTCAGAGAGGTGCTGACTACTGCATCCCCCATTGTGTGTATAAGTGTGTAACTGATTTCATTGGGAGTTACTTGTGCTTAGAACTACACAAAAGCAGCACCATAGAGAATTTGGTTATGATGTTGTGTTGGTTTGTATCTGATTACATGAGGTCTATGTTATCCAAACTTTCTACCCAGTTCCAGATCTTCTGGCAAAGAGGGGAGACATTGTACTGTGTGTGTTATTTTAAAAACTATAGTGGTTGGTTTCTCAAACAGGCAAAAAATTATAAATAATACATCCTTTATTGCCATGGCACTACTCTTCACAATGCATTTGTATTGCTTCACACTCTGATACGATCATATCGTCCAACAAAAAGGGTCAGGTCTATAGGCTGCTTGGATAGTAATCCTCCAAAAAAACATACAATGCTGCAGAATGGGTTGCTAGCCATTTAATACGTGACACTCTTCCCTCTGAGCCAGTACAACTAACACCCCAGACAAATGTTAGGGTATATTGTTCTGTTGGACGTGTAATCCTGCAGATGGGAAATACAACTGAAGTCCAGACTACCAGTGGTCATGAAAATTCCCACGCTACTTTGAGAGTCAGATCAAATTACAATCTGAATAATTACATTCTCCTTGCCTTACTTTCCCCATCAGTTTCATTTGGATATGGTAGTCCTCTTCGCTTCCTGCTCTATATGCTGAACAGGAGTCCTGCACTCTGTTAAATAATGGCTGCATTCTACCACACAGACAGACATTTCAGTGGGGATTTTAGCTCCATTTCAGTGGTGAAGTTATTCCCACACGTGTTTTATAGAGCACTCTGAGATCCTAAGGGATGAAAGGTGCTATATAAATGTAAATTGTTGTTGTTGTTATGCATGAACTATAGCCAGGTTTTAAACTAGCTTGACTATGAAAGATAGCATCCCTTCTGACCTTTACTGGTGAGAACCACTAAGATTAGAAAAGCTCTAAACTGTTTGGACATGAAGACAAACTCTAGCTCTCAGCCTCCGTCTGTAGGGTAATAGCTTTACTCAAGGTGAGAGAGTGTTCTAAGACAACAAACCTCATAGATTGAAGCAGCGTAGTCACAGAGCTGGGGCAGTAGGCCCCCGAAACCCAGGTTCTAATTCTAGTTCTGCCACTAGCCTCCTTTATGACCTCAGGTAAGTCATTTTACCTCCCTTTCCCCTCCCACCCATTGCTGGGCTTGTCTATCTGTATTGTAAAGTGCCACTCCCTTTGTTTTGGTACAATGCTTGCCACAATAGTTCCTTTATCTCAGGTGGAGGCACTAGATTCTACCACAGCAAAATAATAAACAAGAATAATTGCCGAGCAAGAATCAAATGTGCCATGACATCTGTAGCCTGGGAAAATTCTTCTCTTCATTCAGCCAGCCTTAATAATTCTGTACCTTCATTCAGCAAGTGTTAGCAAGGAATACAACTGGATCTGACTATTATCAGCTGAAAGAGGAATATGGCTATCAAGAGACACCCCATCAAGTACATCAGACTAATTTGCTAATTGTTTCGTATCTCTCACTGTAATAAATCCTGACATTCTTACGGATACATTGCTTAATGTATGTGTGATTAGTGATGATGAAAATATACACAATTATACTGGTCAGTAAGAACTGACTTTTAGTGCAGAGGCAGATTATCCAACTGGCAACAATTGCAAGAGTTCCAACGCAAAGCTCCTCAATTCTTTTATAAGACATTTTACTACCAAAAAGTGTATTCCTCTTATTGCAGCATACAAGAGCCTAAAGAAAATGCTTTTATTTTGAACGGTAAAATAAAACAATGACTAATCAATCAGTTCACAGATGGCTTCCTAGCTGTTTGCCAGAATTACAGGGGTGTCATACAAGCTACAGTATTTCAGCACAACACCTACTGGACTAAATTCATCCCTGTGGTAACTCCATAGAAATGTAATATGATGGCAATATGCACCACTCTAGTAGTCAATCTGATTATACCATTAAAGGGATTGACCCATTTGGCTATTCAGCAAGATGGCCAAGGATGCAACCACATGTTCTGGGTGGCCCTAAACCTCCTATTGTCAGAAGCTTGGACTGGACAAAAGGGGATGGATCACTCGAAGTTGCCCTGTTCTGTTCATTCCTTCTGAAGCATCTAACACTGGCCACTGACGGAAGATAGGACACAGGGTTAAATGGACCATTGGTCTGACCCATTATGGCTGTTCCTGCTGTGTGGAGACAACCTTTTCTGGGGCACTCTTCCCCTTGTGACTATTCTGAAAAGTTATGAAGTACAAATTTTGTGAAGATGCAGAAACTAGCACCTCTGAACTGAACTATGCATGGTTTCCCCACCCACACAGCTCTACTCATACGCCTTACTTTTGCCACAAACTACCTCTGCTGTTCTAGGCTTGCACAGAGATTATCAGTCAAACACTGGCTTTTATGATGTATGTAGATGTCCCTTAGGAGACCCAATATACCATGACCTCATAACTTATGACCTAGGACAGGATGTGACTCTGTTCTACAGAAGGGCAAGGACAGTGCATTGATACTTAGCTCCTTCACTACGCTCAGTGCTGCTGACCAGGAGATGTAGCTTACTCAAGACGGATTCATCATTGTAGAAACATCATCATTTACATACTACTATTTAAATACAATGGCATCCACAGCTACAGTTTCAGCTTCAGGCACAGGCCAAGTACACGGCTACCTAAGGCCCGGTCTACACTTACCTTTGCGATTTGGCGGCAGTCAACAGGAGATACGCAAGTGACATGAATCACTTGCGTATCTCCCGTCGACTTTGCAGTGTCTCCTCTGCGCAGCGTCCACACTGCGCTGCGTCAAAGGGAACAGCGCTCCCTTCAACGCAGCGCTACGCCACTTACTGGGGTGGTTTTCTTGCATTGCTTGCTGGATCGACTGAGCGGGTCTACACAGACCCCTCAGTCGATCCAGAGCAATCGAGTTGACAGAGGCGAATTTGCAGCCATCTGTGTAGACCCAGCCTGAGAGGTCACATTCCAACTGATGTCAAAATGTCTCAGAAGCTGAACACAACCTATCTCGTCCTTCATTACTGTGCAAGTCTCAGCCAGTATTTCGAGCTTCACCTCCCTACACTCCTCAGAAGTGTTGTACAAGTAGAGTCCAGGGGACTAGACCCAATCTTCCCTCCCGCCACCCTGTGTCAATGCCCAATTTTTGTATAATCTAGACAGGGGTTCTTACGACAGATTTTTTAGTTGCTTCAGAGTGTGGCCACCAACTCTTGCTGGTAGTCGCTCTGACAATTTCTCCTAAAATAGTTAATTAACTTTAGGAAAAACAAACAAATATGCACCTTTACATGTCCAAATCACTATTTTTTTTTATGTAGGGTGCTTTTTGCAAACTCAATAGTAAAAATACTGTACAGTTGTCCCTATTCTTTACTGGACTTAAATAGAACAGAAACACAAATAAGGTGCTTTGCATTCCTTTCTATTAGACTTGCTGTGAAAAGTGATACTTGAATGTTTGTTAATATCATTTTTCACAGCCTCCCAGCTAGCTCTTAAGTCTGTTGTGCAAAGTGATATTAACAAACATACAAATATCACATTTCAGATTCACTCAGCCCTGGCAAGCCCAGGGACAAATTAAGCCCTGGGTGTGAAGGTAGGTAGGAAGGCAGCTGGGGCCAGTGTGCTGGGAAAAGCAGTGGCACCCAGGCACAATGGGGATAGGTAGGTGAGGGGCTGAAGGTGGCAGTAGGGACCAGGAACAATGCTGGAGGTGAAGGGGCAGTGGAAGCAGCAGGGCCATGGGTGATGGAAGGGGAGAGGCTGGAGTCTGTAGCTGAACCCCAGGGCCAAAGGAGGCAGTGGGGACTAGGGGAAAGTGAGCCCATTGCCATGCAGCCAAGGGACAGGAAGAGAGTCCAAAGACCTGAGGTTGGGAGACAGAGTCTGAGGCCAGAGGAAGCAGTGGGGCCAGGGGCGTTGGAGATAGGGTGGTGAGCCTGGGACTGGATCTTGTAGCTACGTGGCCAAAGCTCAGGGCCAGAGAAGGCAATAGAAGTCGGGGCGATAAGGGGGTGGGAAGGTAAGTCCCGCAGCCAGATCCTGCTGTCTGCCACCTGAGGGCTGAAGCCCAAAGCCTGAGCCCCACTACCCCCGGGAACGTGGGAACACACCGGCTGCCTACTCCTCCAGCATTTGTGTCTCCAGATGGCGGCAGGGCCCAACCTATGCAGGTGGTCCCGGGGGGCCTCTGCTTTGCCTTCCCTGCCCCTAGCCATCACACCCGAGGAGGCTGTAGCTGCAAGAAAAGCCCCTTGTGGGCCGCATTTGAGTAACGTTGATCTAGCAGGTGAGAACAAAGAGGCTGAGGAGCTCCTGAAGATCCCTGTATTTACTAGACACAAACCACAGTAGAGCAAAACTAGGCAAGGGAGAGAAACATGAAAGAAGGATGACGTGTGTGAGAGAAGAGACCTATTGATGGAGGAGGGAAAGGGCTGGGCCCTGTGTGGATAAAAAGAGTGATAAAATAATGGAAAGCTACCAAGAGGAAGGGTGAAAAGAATAACACATGGAGAAAAGGAATGAAAGTCAGACAGAGCAGAAGAAAAGGCAAAATAAAATCATTAGTATTTTAAAACATTTTATTACAGTCAATTAAAAGTATCCAATTTTTGTAAAGGATAAGAACTGCTGACTTTTTATATTTGACTTGGGTGGAGGTAGGGGATGAAGGCACAAATTCCATGTAGGGCATTAATATGTCTAACGCTGGCACTGCATAATTCTATGCTAAGGTCAAGTGTCTAGTTTGATACTGTATATCTGCCAGAAGTCTTGGATATTGCAGATAAGCTATTACCCATCACACCCTGCCAGGGGTAGATGGAGTCACATTTAAGCAGTTCTGTTGTTTCCTCTCAAACAGACCCTAGGAGGAGATAATGAGTTATTGCTCATCTGTCCCAAAGGATCTTATGTACCATAGGGTTTTTTTCCTTATCATTCTTCCCATTTAGCATGTATTAGAAGCCAAAGGAGAAGCTAGTGAGACAACTTGGATTACTAGGCCATCAACGTGCAACTGACTATCAGCTCTGCATTTCTTTTGGATTGGACTGTGAGGGTGCAGTATTTTTGCTCTCTCATTTCCAAGCCAAAATAGGAGCTTAAGATAAGAGTGAATTGTCTGAAGCTCAATGCAAGTTAGATCGAAGTGATGCTGGTAGCTTGGGGAAAACTTCCATAAGTTTTGTTAGAGACAACTACCTTCTCTATTGAGGGGTTAGGCCCATCTTTTGCTAATGAGGTTCACAGTTTAGAAGTCTTTCAAGATTCCCATGCCGCAGCCAAAAGAGCCTATTTTTCTATTTGCTCTTAGCTAAAAGGTCATATCCTTTCCTCTTGGATGTAAAGGTTTCCAGTTATCCTTTCCAGAACAGATTATTGCAATGGTGCTATATGACTATCCTTGAAGACTGTTCAGAAATTTCAATTAGTACAGAATTGAGTTGCCTGTTTACATGGTGGGGCTTCTTATGTGAAATATATTACACCCAGGTAGACCATACTCACTGCCAGTTAGTTTCTGTATCCAAATATAGATTGTGCCCTATAAAGCCCTGTATACACTGGGACTTTTCTTAGAGCCCACCTTTCTCCTGATTCACTGTGCTAACAATGGAGATAATCTGAAATGCTCTAATAGTCTAATTTGAACTCAGTGGGGCTGAAGACAGAGGATTCTCAATGGAGAGCCTTTGACTTGGGCATTCATTTCTGTCACGGTCCAATAAAATGTAGGTTTTTTGGGGTTTCAAACTATATTCCAAGTCTCATCTTTTTAATGAGGCCCTTGTTTGAAGCTGGTAGTTTTGGAGGAATTAGTTTTATTTGTGGAAGGAGATAGCTGGAGTGGGGTTAATTGAACTTTGGACAATATTTGTATTTAATGACTGAATATGCCTCAGAGGCTGCAATGGAACATTTTGAACAAATTGAAAAGGAAACACTTCATATTTAATTTACCTTTTCCCCATCAAATATACTCATTCAAGACTACACAAGACTTGTCTCTTCTTACTCTGTCCTGATAAGTTGAGAGTTTCAAAGTCATATAGGGAGTTTAGACACATCTTCCATCATTTTAATGGATGAGGTGTATCTAAATTCTTGATACTACTTTGAAAAATCTAAACCAGAGCTGTTATTTGATCTCCGAATCAAAATCATGCCCTTTATGTCTAACTTTATCATTGTTTGATTATGATAATGCCAAATGGTGGCTAGTACCATCATATAACAGTATTCTGCTTTAAAGGATTTCTTAGTAGACCTGATGCAACCTGATACTGATTCCACTGCAAAAATTAATATGATTAGGTAAGAAATCAACTCCACTCCGGAGTAAAATACTGAAAAGTTCTGAATGTGAATTACTGCCTATTTGATGCTCAAAAAAATCTCAAGAAAGTATTCCCTGAATTAACAATCACATATTTTCCCAATGGAAATGGGCAATATCAAGAGGAAGTTGTTAGAACTTCCCCTGAATGAAATGCAGCTTTTGTACCAAATCAATTTGCTGCCTAAAGTCAACAGTATAGGAACTGAGGAAGCTCTCTCAAGAGATTTCTTCTTCCCACAGTTAAGGGGCCTGGATGCATCCCAGCTAACCTGTTAACAGTTTGGGAAAGTGTTGAATTTACTCTCTCAATTGTCTTTTCAAACATTGTCTGTTCAATTGTGTGCATTTCATATTACTATGATCAGGGGACTACACTCAAGCAGAGTGAACTCTGCAAAATATCTTGCCAGAAGCTGATTTCTGTTCACTTGCTGAGGAATTTTAAGAGTATCATAAGACAGGGTGTGCCATCATATTCAGATGTGCATGCAAACACCTGTGAGTTTAAGGTCACTTTCTCCAGAACCTAAGAACTGGTCCATAGGGTCTATCCACTAGACCAGTGTTCTATGTTAAGTTGACTCTCTTTTAAAATGGAACTGTATGAATAAGTAAATCAGAACTTTTATCCCAATAATAATATTGATATGGACCAGAAAAAATTGTTCTGTGGATTGTGAGAAAATTAGAAAAGTATCATTTTTTCTACAGTTTCTCTTTCCTTTTCTCTGTCTTCTTTCCCCTCCACTCCTCATAAGAACACAAGAATGGCTATACTGGGTCAGACCAATGGTCCATCTAGCCCAGTACCCTGTCTTCTGACAGTGGCTAATGCCAGATGCTTCAGAAGGAATAAACAGAGTGGTAATCATTCAGTGATCATTGAGTATCCATCCCCTGTCATCCACGCCAAGCTTGAACAGCCAGAGACTAGGGCCACCCAGAGCACGAGGGGTTGCATCCTTGACCATGTTGGCTAATATCCATCAATGGCTATATCCTTTATGAACTTATCTAATTTTTTTTAACCTTGTTATAATTTTGACCTTGACAGCATCCCCTGGTAATGAGTTCCACAGGTTGACTGTGCACTGTGTGAAGTACTTCCTTTTGTTTGTTTTAAACCTGCAGCCTATTGGTTTCATTGGGTGACTCCTTGCTCTTTTAAGTGACTATATAGTATACTGAAGCCCTGTGTCCATAAAGGGAAAAGAGGAAAAAGACAAGAAAAGGTAGGAGAAAAGAAGGGATAGAAAGAGAAAATGGCAAGGGAAGGACTTGGTCTTTCCTTAGCTTTGAGTCAAACTGAAGAATTAGAGTCTCGCCTTCCCTGAACATGAGACAGTTTATTAATCACAGCTAAAGCTGGGCTGGTTTTAGAGGCATAAGCATAATTCTTATTACCTAAAGTGGTATGTGCTGGACTTGTTGTCAGAAGCAAAAGGCAATAGTTCCTGCTTCTCTCTGTTTTCATCAAAACAATATTTTCCTTTAAGCCAATATAAATTTTTTTTGCCTCTTCTAGGGCAAATCTGCTTTTTTTTCCTGAAAATGTGTCCTATATTTTCTTTAGTGGCATGACACTGAAAGGATGCCTGTTCACTGTACCATAGCATGGCCATGACTTGGGAAAGTGCTAGATTTATTATGCAATGGAACCTCTTTTCCAGACATCTGAACATGGATCCTGCATTATCTCACCTATCTATCATGCATTCATTATGAGGAAATACTTTTTCCTGTCCCTAATCCTGTACCCCTTTTCCTCTAGAACACAACTAGCACCTCTCATCATCTCTCATTTATTTATACCCTAATGTGTCTACTGTATCCCTATCAACAACAGTGCTTTCTAGGTCTCCTTGAAGACTTTGTTCAAATTTTAAATCTTTCAGACCAGGAAAGAATTAAGAGTTTTGAGCTAAATCAGCATCACTCTACCTACTTCCATAGGGTAACTGTTAAGCAATGTCAAGCACTCAGCATGCCCCCCCTTCCCTATGATGACCAGGCCTGTGATGTTTGTTTTCATATTACATACAAACTTCTTATCAATAAATCATCTGTCCTGGTCAATTAAGATATTTGTTTTCAAGTGTAGTAGCATAAAGGATCAGGTAGTGGCTGGGATTTGTGTTTACATGGTCTCCCTTAAAAAATATCATCTGAAGAGGGTCAAATATTTGAGCCTGGGACAAGACAGAGCACCACAGAATGGAAGAATAATCATTGATAGAAAGTGGTGAGGGAAGATATGGGCCCCTTACAAGCATAAGAAAAGGGTGAATAAATGCTCTTCATTGACTTAGGGAGCCTCTCCTTATTGTTTTACTGTTCTTTCTTTGTTTACCCTTTACACATGCACCTTCACCCACCTCTTCAGAAACCTGTAACCATGAGATCTGGTCTCTCAGCACCACAAAGCCCTGATTATTCCAAAGCAGACAGGAGCTGATGTTCTCTACATCACACGTGGTAAGGAATCATGGTACATTTTTAGTCCCCCCCCCCGTGTGTCGTATGAAGGTGGGTTAAATTTAACATCCTCCTATGCAAGTTTTATGTAGTTGAGTGGGTGGATCTAAGGATTTATGGAGATATATAGCAGGCAAAACAACTTTTTCTGGTCTCTGATTTCAGCACCATAAGCCATCACCTGTGTACTGACTGAGTGAATAATGCCTCATTCTTTCCAGTTATAAGTGTTGAAGTCACAGCCTAGTGAAAGTCATCCCCCATGAATATTCCATTCTGCTTTTCACCTCAAGGACTGACAGGAATTGATTTTACTCCAAGGATGTGAGGGAAAGGATAAGAAGGAACATGAAGTCTTATTCATCCACCACACTAAGTAGTGTTAAGTGTCTATTCATAAGGAAACACGAAGCTCTGAAAATTTTTGGAACTGAAAACATTCCTTTCTACAGAACAAATTTTTCCTTCAGTTCCCTCCTCTCTCATATCATTTCCTTTCTGGTTTGTCATTATTTGTACTCAGCCTTTACTATTACTCTTTCCTTCCAAAGTTATTGGGAGTAGAGGCTTTTAGAGTGGAAACAGCATAAATTACTGTAGTAATTCTCCCAGGCCCAGCTGTTCCCCTACATGTTACACTTCAATAAAATCTGTAAGACCAGTGTTTAGGTCATGCAACTGAATAGCTGCAATCCATCTTTACTGAGTTGGTATGTATCAGCCAAACAGCATATTACAGTTAAGATTACATTCAGAAAATAAAACCCAAAAATACTTACATTACCTTCACACTAGTTGCCACAAATGCATAAATCCTTTAGAAACAGCAGCATAGTGTTTAAACAACCCGACCTGGGGAGTGGTTCATGAAGTGTGATATTTAGGAGGAGGAAAGAGTATTTTCATCTTTACCATCAGTGTCCATTACCAGATAAAGTTGCTACTAGCTGAACAGTGAGAATTCTCAAATGATGAGCAAACTTGCCATGAAAAAAAACCAGTGTTCTGTATTGTGCTGAGCGCTCTTGGCTCTCATTGAAGGTATTTCTTCAGTGAGACGGGAGGGTGCTAGAACTTTGGGGAGGGGGGGGGGAAGCAAACATGCAGGATTGGGCCCAAGACCCTGAATTCCTTTGACTCTATAAGGAACCCTCCTCTTTTTATTTTTATTTTTTTTTAAGCAGCATCTTCTCTTTGACAGAAATAGTCTGACAACTTTAAAAAAGTGCACTGAGGATTTTACCCCTTCATAGTACTATTTTATAAGAGATTTCTGTTCTATTTAGGTACTTGATTCTATGCCATTACCTTGTGTCTGATCGCTGTGTAGTACTGCTATCTAGTTCTGTGTAAAAATCTGAATGGTATTTTTTCCATGAGTTGTTCTTCAATAAGGCAATTGGAAAAATTCAGGTAATTGAAATTCCAGTGAAAATAAATCCTCCTTTCATGCTACAAGTTACCTGCCTGGCAAGCATTACACAATCTTAGACCCTAACTAGCACACATACAAATAGCCTCATTGATGATGCTCCTAATGACTCCTTTATGAAACAGAACTAAACAGAAAAGAAAGAATGTTGAAGAAAAATCAGTGCATTCCCAAACCCTGCGTCCATCTTGGAGGCCCTAGACCAATACACCCAATTCATTTACTTTGTCACATATTCCGATATATTAACTTAGGTCCATATGCCCCTATGTTCTTTATGGCATGGAGGGAAAAATCATTTGGTGAGTTGGAAGAAAGTTCCATGCAAGCTCCTGAAACAGAAAGTGATGTCACAATCACAATAGTTTAAAGTGAAGCTAGTTTTGCTTTAAAAAGTGACTATGCAAAAATGGCTCTGTCTCACGAAATGAAACTGCTCCACGTTGGTTCAGTCTGATCTGCTTACGTCAGTGACAACAATTAGTTTTTGCTACTTTTCATCCTTACTTGCCCTGCAGAACCAGCAAAGCTGGCCGATTCTCTCACACATTAACAGAATTGTTAACTAAGCTCTGCTCTACACTGCAAAGTTGTACTGGTATAAATATTTCAGTGATTTTTTACAAAAATAGTTATGTCAATAAAAGCTCAAGTGTAGATTCTTCCCCATATTTGAATTGCTATACCAGTATACACAACACCTTTATAACAGCATAACTGAATCCACACTGAAGGGAGGGTTGTATCAATTTAATACTACTACTATCATTAGAGTAGTACAATTTTCTAGTGCAGACAAGATCTAAGTTCCAAGTGTAAGGCCACATTTTGCCTTCAGTTATATTTGCCAGCTCCTTTGAGCCCCATGATATTTCCCCTTTGTCATGGTGAGCCGTCCTATAGTGTGTGAATTTCTAGGAAGGCGGCATCACTATGTTTTACCCCCATTTCCATACAGTCACATCACTTCATGCCAACATTTTGCCAAGAGTCTACAAAAGGTATTCCTTTCCAAACCGTAATTTCAGTCCCTCAAAATTTGCAGTATTTGCTCTTTGGGTTTAAGCTTCTCATTACTAGTCTCCAGCCCAATGGGGATTTTGTTGTAGCTGTGAGTGCCAACTAAATTAGTCACGCTGAGATTGAGTCAAGAGTACTGGAAAAGATTTTTTTTTTTAAATGAATGAATGAAATAAAAAGAATTTGACATGTCTTGCACTCAGCTAACCAATAAATGTTTTTCAGACATTCAGAGACTAGTTGCCACTGAGGATAAATGCCTCCCTTGTTTGAAGAAATGGCTTTGCAAATTAAAGTTTTAAGACAAGTGAAAATATATTCACCAGCCAGGCACAGTACTCCACTTCTATTACTGTTCTGGGAACTCAGTGAGAGCTACTCTCCAGGGATGCCTGCAGAGGAATATGAAAGTCTCTAGAGATAAGCATTTGGAGTAAAATCCTGGCTGGCTCCACTGAAGCTAATGGCAAAGCTCTCATTGAGTTCAACGGAGCCAGGATTTCAAACTGGTGCATGGTCAGTTCCAGTTGCTAATAGCTTTCCTATGAATCAGTTCCCCACTCCTGATTCCCATTTTAAACAAGCCTTTCATTTTTTGAATAAATCTTGTTTCACACAGAACTAATTCTGGATCCAGTTTTGCTCCCATTGGGATCCTTTGAAGGACTGGGCTCCACATTTTGAAACAATGGCTACAATACTGTTTAGGGCCTCGCCCTACAGGGTGCTGGGTCCTTCTAGCTCCCTGCAAAAGCTCCCATTGATCGCAACAGTCACCAATCTCTGTGCCTTGAAGGATCAAGTCCTTAGAATCTTACAATTTTTGTTTTAACAAGAAACCTTCCTAGGTCACCTTTTGAAAACCCCTCTTACACTGTTCCCAAACCACAGCTTCTTTGGCTACACTTGAAGAAAAATGTTACATTTCTGTCAAGTGTTTCATCTGACATTTTGTATCATTCGTGTCAGTCACATTGTATTGCCTAATGTGAAGTGACATGACAGTCACCAGGCCACAGTCGCTTATCAGACTGAATGCATCTGCAGAAAGATTTTCTAAGGATGGGAATTTTCTTAAATGCAGAGGTTAAAAGTAATGGTGGCTTTATTAAAAGACTTTTCTTACCTCATTGGAAAGCAGATGCTCCATCTGAACTAAACTTTTTCCTGGGTAAATAAATTATTCTTGTGAGCAGTTACTGCCAGTGTGTCACTGAAACATTTTCTCCCCCTGAATTTATATACTAACTTTTTACAGGCATTATGCTCTTTTTATTGATCCACTGTTAAATTTATTTAGATTTATGAAAAGGATAAAAAGGAACAGCTACCAATATGCTCCAAGCTGCCTTGACTTAACATAAAAATACCTCCTAAGTGTGGTAATTTAAGGTAAGTCTTTTAAACTGTAAGCTGTTTGGGGCAGGATCTGTCATTTACTTTAGGTTTATGCAGTGCCTACTTCCTTGGGACCCTGCTCAGGATGGCTACAAGATAAATATTATGTAATATTTTCACAAGAAATATTACATAGTGACAATCATGCACCACTCTCATCTGTTTGTGTGAATTAACATCCTGGAATCAAAATTGCAACTTTAAAAAGAACATCGTTCCTGATATTTTTAGAAGTGTATAAAAAAAATCTTCTTAAAACATAGCAAGAAAAATAGTAAGAATTTATAGCTTCTGGTTAATTAATTTGACCTTGCCTGATTCCTTATGATCTCAATGACACACAACTGCCCTAATGTTCTATATTTAGTTGTAGAATCTTAGCTGACAAGGCTATAAATACCTTTCTAATAACAAAGAGCCATAAGAAAACACTGACATCATTTTAGATTGTGGATTTGGAATTATTTAGGATTTTCTAGGAAGACAGCCTTATAATAGAGCAAGACTATTCTACTGACAAGTGCTGCCAGCAATCCAAAATTCTATAAAGTTCTTTGACAATTCAGTAACACATCTTTACAATATAAGAGATACATAAGGAGAATCGGATGGCTCAGGAGGTTGGACATAACGACTTACCTCTGGGTAAACTGTTCAAATCCCGCATGTTTTAGTATTGATCGGACTGCTGTGAAATGCATTGGTTGTGGTTTCAGACCAGGTCTTAGTAGGCAGATTTCCAAAATTACCATCACAACTGGTATTAACAAGCCCCCTTGTTAGGGGCCAAAGACTGAAGGAGCATGGAAAAATTAATTACACTTTCTGCCCTGAAGGTACAAGTCCCACCTGGCTGCATTGAAGTGAGAGGTTTGAGAACCTTTTTTAATGAAACACCAGATCACACAAAAATGTTTACCTGGTTGCAGGTTTCATTATGAAAATGGAACTCTAAGGTTTACTAAAAGGTTAGGCAAAGTGCAGCAAAACCTAGGGGATTCTTTGCTTACCTGTGTGTCTCTCCCTCCCAGACGAAAGTAAAGACCAGTGCAATCCCAGGTGGGAGGGAAGAGCAGGCTTTCTGGGAGGGTTGAGGAGACTCAGTAAGGAAGGATCCTGGCAAATTCTGTTTCCACAAAGTCAATATGGGTTTACAAGGTTGTGAGGTATTTTAGATTTGCTTTCTGCCTCCCCACCTCACCTCCATCGTTTCCTAATGACAAAGGCAGAGAAGGGAGAAAAAAATGGGACAGGGAGGATATTTCATGTCCTATTTCCTCTCCCCGCCCCCCCCTCCAAACACACACACTTTCACTCCTTTCTTCCAGCTGAAAAATATAGTAAAAAAGCGGCCCAGGGGGGGACACAAAATCCCCAGCCTGGAAACATTTTCATTTTCTATTTCATCAGAAAAATTGAACAATTCTTCAGAAAAATCAAGCAACACCAAAAACTTGGTAATTTTTATCTGAAATTTTTTTTCTGGCTCTGCTGACATAGCCCCTCAAATATTAGACAAATGGATCAATGCAGCCCTAAAACAGTTAGCTATAAGTTGTGCTGCTCATTCACATTCTATGTACACCAGAAAATGCTTACCTCTAAAGCTGTTCCATGCATCCGAAACCTCGCTAAAGGCCTGAATCCTGCAAGCACTTCACCATGGGAGTGAATTTACACACAGCAGTCCCATGCTGAAGTGTTTGCTGGATCAGGGCCTAAGCTCCATTATGATTTCAGTGAAGCGTCACGATATCAAAGAACCTCTGTCATATACCACTAGAGTGCAGCAGCTGGACGGAGGATCAGCAATGGAGCTGTGGTATATATATCAATGTAAATGGAAAGATGTTCTGTGCACTGCATCTGCAGATGTATGAAGTATCCCTGCCTGTCTAATGAAGAATTTGGGGGAATGCTTTGAGTCTACTGTAAATGGCGGTTACACAGGCAATGACAGACACTGTTCCTGAATCTTCACTGTACCTTGAGGTCTGCAAAGCATTTATTTACTGAGCAAAGCAGACGTAAAACACTACCTGGCTTTTTTTTTTTTTTTTTTTGCATTCACTTTACTCTGGCACAGATAATGATGCAAGGTGTAAGGCACTAGAGAATCAGCACTCCCTCTGTCTTTTTCTCACTTGTTCACACAAGGGCTTGGTCTACGCTTACCCCAGCGATTCAGCAGCAGTTGACAGGAGTTACAAGTTTTCTGCGTAGTTTACACAACTCCTGTCAACTGCAGTGCTTCTCTTCTGCGCACCTTCTTCACTGCACCGCGCCAACAGGAACTGCATTTGACACAGCACTATGCTACTTGCAGGCGTGGATTAATAAGTGTCAACTTCTGGAACGATTGAGCGGGTCTTCACTGACCGCTCAGTCGATCCAGATAAGCTGATCTGATGGCAGTGACTTTGCTGCGGTCAGTGTAGACATAGCCTAAGAGCAGGTCTACAGGGGAGTTTTTAACTCAAGTTAATAGATTGCTACTTAAACTGAATTAACACATTTAGTGTTAGGTGGCTAACACATTTGTACATAGTAGTCGGGGCAATCCAAGAACATTTGTTCCAGAACACTTACAGCTCAGTTTGTTTGTGGAGTTCCCAGACTAGCATGCATAAATGTGT
The DNA here is from genome assembly GCA_007922155.1 of Mesoclemmys tuberculata. Lineage (NCBI taxonomy): Eukaryota > Metazoa > Chordata > Testudines > Chelidae > Mesoclemmys > Mesoclemmys tuberculata. The sequence continues at coordinate 61,006,575 of ML675603.1, read as the reverse complement.
TTGATTGCCATCTAACTTGAGGTAGCCATCAATTAACGTAAGTTAAAGCCCCAATACAGATATACCTGAAGATTCACCTCTACCAGCTGACATGTTAAAGGGCACAGGTCTACGTTAAGGTTTGTGTAATCTTACAGTAGCATATAGAGCACAGACACTGCAAACCCAGCTAGCATGTGTATAAATAGCAATACAGACAGTGAGGCACAGCTTAGATAGAACAGAGTGCCCTACATGCCTGAATGCTAGCGTCTATATCTTACACAGCTCTCCAAACAAACAGTGCCTCCCTCATCTATACTCTTTTTTTTTAAAAGAGCAGGGTAGTGTCCCACTTCCTCCCTGCTCTGAGATCCTTTCTCTGATGCAGCCTTTCACTGCCATCTGTTGTTACACATCACAGTGACCGTAGCTATAGCCTGCTTTTCACTACAGCGTGTAGCTACACATCCTCCCTGCCACCCCAAGTGAAGGCAAATGTAGACCAGGGCTCAGGTTTTAAAACCTATTTGTTAAAACATTAAAAAGAAATAAGGTGGATGATGTAATATCTTTTATTGGACTAACTTCTGTTGGTGAGAGAGAGAGAGAGACACACACACAAGCTTTTACACAGAGCTCTTCTTCACCTGAAGTGACCGAAAGAAAAACCTCTCTCACTTACCTTGTCTCTCTAAGATCCTGGAACCAACATACCTACAACACCATTGCATAAAACAATTTGTTAAAATGTGTAAGCCTAGTGTAAAAAAAGCCCTTACATTTACTTTTTCCCCCCTCTCTTTTTAAATTATTTTCCTACATTTGAAATGAGAGATTTTTTGCTTCAAGTATAGGAAACATAATAAAGCAGTTAAGAGTATGATGGTAAGCTTCACTGTGAACAGTTTCAAAAATCCAGAATCTGTTCATCCCATTACTGAAATGAATATTATATAGATAAAATTTAAGCACCACTCAATAACTGAATCCAGACGTGTTCATAATAGTAACCTTCAGGTAACCTTGATAATACCAACAGCTTCAACAGAGATAAAAATGTGAATTTGACAAATATTATGAGACTTCTTTAACCCTATAACATTTGGCTTATGTACAGGACGTAAAAGGCTATACTTTATATATTCTTATAAAGGAGAGACAATGGTTTTAGCTTATGCCATGTATAAATTGGAGAAAGTATGATGCATGCTTTGACAGTGTATGTGCACCAGTTTAGGGTTGAAAAATTCTACGTGAATATCTCCTAGTTAAGGTTTTGAAAGTACAACTGTCTTTGAATGCTTGAAGGTGCACCCTTTGTTTTTCAGCTCATCCCTCTCTGCCCTAGACTTCTTTTGCTTCCTGCCAAACCTTCCTTCCCCTCAAACTCTCTGCTCTACCAGTTATACTAGTTGGATGTCCCTTTAATCTCCTTATCTTCTATGCTTTTATGCTTGCGACATCCTTCCAGAATCTGTGTCCGGCCTGAATTCTCACTTCAAATTACTTCTAAAAATTCATTTTTGCAGCACCACCTACAAAAAAAGGTGAGCATGTTTACGTTAAATATACTCAGAACTAACTAGACTTAAGCATGCCTAAACGCAATTACTGCACAACTTCAGTCCCTCTGAAACTTATCTCCTTCCTCCCGCCCTTTTATGGGATGAAAATCCTGACCCCCTCAAAAATCCCACTGACGTCCATGTGGCCAAGATTTCACCCCTTGTGCCTTATACCTCACTTGTCTGCCTAGTCCATCATTAAGACTGAAAACTCCTTGAGGCGGTGACAGTGTTAATTTTTTTGTGAAACACTAAGCATGCTTGTGAATATGAAAAAATAATGCTCCTACATTTGAAATTACAGCCTCTTGGAGTTGTACATTAGCTTGGCATTATTGACAGAAGTAGGACATCCTAAAATGAGGAAATTCCCTTCTTTTCAATGATTTAAACAATTACGTAATTCAATTTAATGACATTGCAATCGAAATGCAATCAGTTCCGATCAGTTAGAGTTTTATCCTATTTATACACATCTCCCCTGAGGGAAATGCCATCTCAAAATTAAAATTAAATTTAGTCTCTAAAATTAGATAAATCCTGTGACTCAGCTGAGGAGAGAGTGTTAAACGTGCA
>ML675603.1:60989314-61004052 GCA_007922155.1 Mesoclemmys tuberculata | reverse complement strand
AGTTTCACATGAGAGCTTTACCTCGTACAATACCTACAGAAAATGTCATATGAAATTGATATTTGGTTGCCCTGGAGTGTTTCATCTGATAATATCCTTATCAAGACTCTCAGAATTCAAGACCAAAGTTTAATGTTGATGCTATCTTAAGAAAAGAGTTTATTTAATGCATGACTTTTTCTCTCATAATTTAAAAGTAAAAAACACACTGTACTTTCAGCTTTTCTAGTTAGACATTTTATCAATTATTTTGATACCCATGACTTATGAATTTGGATGTGAGGGCATTATTTTACCACTTACTTCTTCAAGTAAGGTTACATGGATTGAAACTGAGGGTATATCTACACTGGGACCTGGGGGATGCAGTTCCCAGTTGGCACAGACATACTCGTGCTAGCTCAACAGCAATATAACTATGATAACAGGGGCAGCAGCAAGTGGATGCATGGGTTAGCCATTCCAAGGGCACACCCACAGGGTTCAGGAAGGTTTGTACTCGGGGAAGCTAGCCTGCACCAACGCTCCTCACTGCCTGTGTTGCCACTGCTGGCCTACTGTGTCAATGAAAGCTAGTGTTAGTATGTCTACATGAGCTATGAATCCCACCCCAGCTCATAGAGTAGACATAGCCACAGAAGGAAGCCTATTAAGGCTTTCTAGTGGTTAAAGAACACTTCCTGTGGCATCCATATTATGCTCCGCTCCCACATTGAGAACTGTGCAGAGGCATCCTGTTGTCTGTACAGAACCCAAATGAAGTCCCTGGGGATCCATGCAGGAGCAGGGATATTCATGCATAGTACAGGAACAGGCCTAGATGTGTAGTTCTGCTGCCAGCTATTTCAGTTTCTTCTGATGGTAAAAGATAGGTTTTTTTCCTACACTACAACTGTTATACCAGCAGAGTCCCATAGCGTAGATGCAACTTACACTGACAGATGGAGGAGTTCTGCTGGCATAGCTACACCGTGTCCTGAATCACATTACTTAATAGGCGCACTCTTCTGTCAGCATAGTTGCATCTACACTGGTGGGGCTGCCTCGGTTGTAACTAGGTGCTGTGCTTTTTTCACACCCTGACTGACAAAGCTATGCTGACAAAACTTGGTAGAACAGACCTGCCCGTTCTGTATGTGACACCCACCAAAAGGTTTAATCAGTTCTCAGTATTTGCGAGGTAATCTGTCCATAGGATAGTTGCAGTCAATGTGAGTGTTTTGACAACACAATGCTTCCATCTTGTGTTTTAGTGGTTACCCTGTGGTTGCTCAATACATTGTAAGAGTGGAGGTCTTAGATTAACAAAAGGGTTATAGCCTCAAGCTTTATGTAGCTCAACTTAATCCTTAATGTAAATTAGTTATTTTCTAATTCGGCTGAAGACTCACATAAACAATATTGCCTTTGTAACAATGGGCAAAAAACAAACAACATCCTTCAAGAATGCAAGCTTGCTAAACATCTTAGAGTAGACTAAATAAACAGAGCAGTTTTAAAAAATTAACTTTTGTTTATCTAAAGCAAGTTTTGGGCTTGGGAGCATAAGAATAGTGTGAGAAAGGGCATTTATTCCTAATGCTTCATCTGTTGCAGTTAGAGGGAGAAGACCTTTTAATGGAGGATAAATAAGACAAAAGAATTTTATTTTGAGAGGAACAGCGGTATGCCCAGATTTTTCTTGGTCTAAGAATTCTGCGTTTGGTGGATTTTTCTGGGCCTCAGCTAAGTGTTGTAACAAATAATGCTACTTTTCTAATAGCAATGAATGCCTTGAACTGGCTATATTCTCTGTGCCCAGTCCTACAATGGACATTTTGCCTGGAGTATGGATGGAAAGTTTGGACCCTCTTTGTATGCAAGAAGCAGAAGTGTTCATTTAAAACATCGTTTACAAACTGCAATGCTGCAGAAATGGCATCTTAGCTTCCTGTGGAGCAACAGATCTAACCCAGCTAAAATCTAAGAAAGCCTTTGCTACTAATTGCTAATACTTCACGACAGAGAAATGAAGGAGGAAATCCCCAGGTCATGAAGCAAAAATAGTGCTGGTGCTGTTTGGAAGCTATCCAAGTCATTTTATCATATGACAACAGGTAGCACTGATTTAGTTAAAACAATGCGAACGCTGTCATGATACCTTAGAGGCTGGAGTAGTTGGAGGCTCATACAGTAAAAGAAAGCCAGAATCAGAAGATTTTGGTTAGAAGGGACTTCAGAAGGTCATCTAGTCCAACTCAGCTCAAAGCAGGACTGACCCCAACTAAACCATCCCAGCCAGGGCTTTGTCAGGTTGCACCTTAAAAACCTTTATGGATGGAGATTCCACTACCTCCCTAGGTAGCCCATTCCAGTGCTTTACCACCTTCCTAGTGAAAGTTTTTCCTGATATTCAAACTAGACGTCCCTCACTGCAACTTGAGACTATCGCTCCTTGTTCTGTCTTCTGCCACCACCGAGAACAGCCTAACTCCATCCTCCCTGGAACCCCCCGTTCAGGTAGTTGAAGGCCACTATCAATCCCCTTCCCCACTCTTCTGCAGACTAAACAAGCCTAGTCCCCTCAGCCTCTCCCCATAAGTCATGTGCTCCAGCCCCCTAATCATTTTTGTTGCCCTCCGCTGCATTCTCTTCCATTTGTCCACATCTTTCATGTAGTGGGGGTCCACAAAACCAGACAATACTCCAAATGTGGCCTCACCAGTGCCAAACAGAGGAATAATCACTTCCCACGATCTGCTGGCAATGTTTCTATTAATGCAGCCCAATATGCCATTAGTCTTCCTGGCAAGAACACTGTTGACTCATATCCAGCTTCTTGTTTACTGTAACCCCCAGATCCTTTTTCGCAGAACTGCTACCTAACCAATCTGTCCCCAGTCTGTAGCAGTGCATGGGATTCTTCCATCCTAAGTGCAGGACTCTGCACTTGTCCTTGTTGAACCTCATCAGATTTCTTTTGGCCCAATCCTCCAATTTGTCCAGGTCACTCTGTATCCTATCCCTACTCTCCAGTGTATCTACTTGCCGAGGATGCAATCCACTCCTCCTCCAGATCATTAATGAAGATGTTAAAGAAAACCAGCCCCCAGACCAACCCCTGGGGCACTCCGCTTGTTACCAGCTGCCAGCTAGACATTAAGCCTTTGATCACTACCCATTGAGCCCAATGATCTAGCCAGCTGTCTATCCACCTTCTGGTCCATTCATCCATTCCATATCTCTTTAACTTACTGGCAAGAGTACTATGGAAGACCTTATCAAAAGCTTTGCTAAAGACAAGATATCACGTTCACTACTTTCCCCACATCCACAAAGTGAGGCATCTCATCATAGAAGGCAATCAGGTTGGTCAGGCATGACCTGCCCTTGGTGAGTCCATGCTAACTGTTCCTGATCACCTTCGTCTCTTCCAAGTGGCTCAAAATGTATTCCTGCTCCATGATTTTTCCATGGACTGAGGTGAGGCTGACCAGTCTGCAGTTCCCTGGATCATCCTCCTTCCCTTTTTTGAAGATGGGCACTATATTTGTCTTTTTCCAATCAACTGGGACCTCCCCAATCACCACAAGTTTTAAGTGATAGTGGCCAATGGCTCTGCAATCACATCAGCCAACTCCCTCAGCATCCTCAGATGCATTGCATTCACCTCATGGACTTGTGCAAGTCCAGCCTTTCTAAATAGTCCTGAATCTGTCTTTGAAGACAGGCAAAAATAGCACTGAGTAGTTCAGCTTTTTTCACATCATCTGTCACTAGGGCTGGGTCTACACTGACGGCAGCAAATTACCCACCGTCAGATTGATTGCTCTGGATTGACTGAGCGGTCTGTGTAGACCCACTCAGTCGATCCAGCAATCGACGTAGGAAAACCACCCTGGTAAGTGGCGTAGCACAGTGTGGACAGCACGCGGAGCAGACGGAGTGAAATTGACGGCAGATAGGCAAGTGATTTACATCACTTGCCTATCTCCTGTCGACTGCCACCGAATCCAGAAGGTAAGTATAGACCAGGCCTACGTTGCCTCCCCCATTCAGTAAATCCATAGGACAGTTATGCCTTATATACAGGTCTCCTCTTATTGCTGCTTCTTCTTCTTCTTGACTTTCTGTTGAGGGGTTTCCCTCCTCTATGCTATCATAAGGTCTGATCCTGCTGTTCTGATTCTAGAAAAATTCCCCAAGGAAGGGCGTAACTTCAGTGAGGGATTTGCCTCAGTTAGGTCTTGAGGACTGAGCCCACAGCAGTGCAGATACTGAAGATTAATTAAATTATTTCTGTTTCAAACTCTGGCAATCATTGTGGAGTTTGCTTGTACTGTGATTGAGTTGCATGTGGTATTTATTTACACCGAGGGAATATAAGTATCTGAATTAAATTTAATCTCTAAAATACAACAAACAACTAATATTGAGGCTTCTCTGATAATTCTGATGTACAGTAACCTTCTGTTTTTCACAGTGGCTACTGTGTTCCAGCTCAGTTGGGATACTCTCTAAATTTATCCTCTAATAGCTTGCTTAATTTTATTTTTGGATTCCACAGTCCTTGATAACAGCAAACCAATTTCCATAACCCTATTTGATGAAAAACGTGCTGATGAAGCTCATATTTCACTTCATTGACTATAATGAGCTATTTCATCAAAATGTCCATATGACACCATTATAGAGCAAATGATAAATTTACTAATTTATTCACTTGAAATTCCATTTGAAATTAAAAAAGGAAAAGAAAAGAGCTCTGAAGTGAGGTACATTAGACTTTTACCAAATGATACGTCAGGGCCTACATGAAACAATAGTACTGACTAATGCTACGCTTAATGGAGTATAAACATTAAGTATGCGTTGATTAATTATTAGCTTTGCTGAAACTCAAAAGAACAAATACATTCTCTGTAATGCAGAATCTTCTTGTAAATATTTTTAAGCTTTGCTTATTCATAATATGTGGCAATCCTACCATTCTTAATCATTGTTCCATTCATTCACCTATTCTTCTCTACAAGACCTCTTCTTCATAGACATTATTTGAACAAGATCAGTGGATGGAAACCAAGTTTTTCCATTTTGCTCAGCTTTCCTAACCAGGTTTTATGATGTGGCCAAGTGCACTCTATTAGTGGTTAAGAAAACCTAACCACCTTTTAAACAGCTGACCAAAAGGTCTTTTTCCAAATATTTGTTTGCACGAATCTCCTTTCTAAGGCGGTATCTGCTAATATATTACAATATAGTAACAATGTTTTTCAATAATGATCATGTGATTTGGCCATATGTCTGATATGAATATCAACCCTGAAAATACAATCATTGTCTAACATTATCAACCCAACTGATTTCATCTAGCTATCCTTCCCTTAATTTTATGAGTTATGATTCCATGTCCTTGGAAGGTCAGAAACTGACCATTCTGAAACCCAGAGATTTACTTTGAGAAAATTCAAAGAGAATAACCATGATGTTTAATCTATTTCTTTTGATTCTTCACTTTAAAAAAAAATTCAGGTGTTTTCCTCACCTATACTTATAGCCGTGTCTACACTTACAATCTTACAGTGGCACAGTTGTACAGAAACAGCTGTGCCACTTTAAGAGCGGTCATGTATCTGCCTTATGCCAATGGGAGAGAGCCCTCCCATCGACATAATAAAACCAGCTCAACAAGCAGCAGTAGCTATGTCGGCAGGATTGGGTCTCCTGCCAACCCCATAGCACTGTGCATGTGTGCTTATGCCAGGAAAACTTGTCACTCAGGGGTGTATTTTTCACACTCGAGCACTAAAAGTTTTGCCGACAGAAGTGCTAGTGAAGACATGGCCTTAGTCTGCCTCCATTCACTCACTTTCCAAAACTGACTCGTTGTGAAAGAAGATTTTGAGAGATGTTGGGAAAGAGGAGTCAAGTCAATTGTCAGTGATGCCCAAAGAAATCAATACTCTAAAGTAGCATCAATAAGCCTGAAAATAAAAGCAATTCAAATAGGTCCATACAAGGAAGGGGAAAATGCTTTTCACAAAGAAGAGAAGAGGCAACTCTAATTTATTTGAGGTGGAGTTTTCAAAAACACTTAAGTGAGTTAGGCGCCAAGTTCACATTGGTGCTTTGGAAAATGCCATGCATCGTCCACTGGGCTTGTCTCAATGAAAGACACCATAGTTTTCTTTCTTTCTGCAATTGTCCAACTTAGAAGCCTCCCGAGCAACGCTTTTCAGGCTTTATCCTATATGCAGTCAATGATGTACAGTTCACATGCAAATAGAAAACTATGAGGGGTTTTTTCATATTAAGATTAGGGATGGATGATGAACCTCAAAAGTTGGGTGACTAAACTTCATGTTTGTATAAACTCAAAAGTTTGTTCAAAGATTTCCTAAACCTTAAAGTACTCAAAGTCAGATGGAAATCTTCCAGTAACAGATTTTCTCATGAGATTTCTGGAACTTTGACTCTGAGCATTGTGGGAAGTGTCACAAGAACAGCCCAATAGGATATTTTGGCACGTCTTATCCTATTTGGAATCCAAACTCCAAGACCTCACTAGTAATCATAACAAGCAAAGTATTTATTTGTATAGCACTAGTCACTAGGGGTTTCAATCAGGATCAGGCCCCCATTAGGCTAGGCACACGTAAAAAGATTGTGAGCCCTTTGGAAGAGGGACTATCTATTCTACAGGCTTGGCTACATAGGTCGGGGGCAGGGTTAATCCACAGTTTATTGCTGAGCATCAGCACATGGCACACATACAGGAAAGTGCACCCTTTGTCAAGGCACATCACTGTATACACATCAGTGGTTTGCTGCACACTGAAGGCATAATGTTTGCAGAAGGCATCCCATAGTCCTTTGCTTTGCTACTGAGCAGCATGCACCCTGGCATTTTTAGTTATTTATGTAACTGTGCACTGCGGCATGTCTGGTGGAAGCCAGGTTAGTGGGTTGTTTGTTTTTTTTAAATCCCATGATCTGTCTGTCTCCACCCCCTACTTCCTCTAGGGGTGGGCAACCGCCATTTCTGAATGGTCATCAGCTGCATGGACCCAACAATGGTCTGTGCCACAGTGCTGGTAACTTCTAATACACAGAAGCTGCTTGGGCTATATTTCATCCCTCAAAGCTGGAAGAATTTGATATGGGACTTTGCTTGCTGTACCACCAAGATTATGCGGCAACAGCAGCTCCTCCGGCAATAGTAGACTGACACAGATGAGGAAAACACCACGCAATTGATCCGAAAGGACCAGTTCCCAGAGCAGCTTCCGAGAGTGCAGGGCTGTTTCCGGGCTCCAGAAACTAGTAGGGAGTGGTGGGAAGAATTGGTCTGCAGAGCTGGGATGATCAGCAGTGGCAAGAGAATTCCAGGATGGGGAAGGCAAACATTTTGGAGACATGTGCTGAACTAATCCTTCCTACCCCTCACCCTTAACTCTCCTTGCTGGAGCTGTACTTTAGGCCAGCTATAGAGCCTCTCCCAGCTTCTCCTCCAGCAGGCCCTTTTCCCAATCAGTCCTTTCACCCTCAGGCTCAGCAGGCAGGCCTTCTCCCTGTTGAACCAGGGCCCTGCAGGACCATTCATCTATTCTGCTAGGAGGTAACAACATTTATGCTGGTCTGCTTCTCACAGCTTATTCCCAATTGGCTGGTGGAAGAGGAAAGCCTTGCCCCACTTTCTCTGCATGGCTGTGGGCCCTAGGCCTGTAGAAATACATAGGCACAGATTTCCTCCCATGAGTATTCATTCCAAGGACCACTCTCACTATTGTCCTTGGATTGGACCTCTTACATACTTAAAGGGCCATGTTACATAGAATGGGCTGACCACTAGCCCCTACGGCATTTAGGGATAGACTACCACATCATAAGGACATGACACTGAGGCAGGTGACTAGGAAGTGCAAGTCAGCTAGGGAACAAGCTGACAGCATGCTTGTCTTATGAAGATGGATCCCAGTGGGTGTTACATGCTGAGACAAAAAAAAAAGGTTAGCTCACCTAAAGTCTCTGAGGCAGAAGTGTGTCTTGTTAGGGTTCTAAACTTGAAAACAAAAGCATAATGTGCCTTTTAATGTAACCAGTACTTCTACCTACATGCTCTTATTTGAATCTGTTCTTTGTTACACTTTGCACTATAAAGAAATCCAAGTTTATGTAAGTGCTGTAGGATGAGCACAGTGGTGATCCTGAGCTGAAATGGGTAAAATGGGATGTAATGTTCTTTTGGGAAGGGCTGACCTAGCTGTATCCTGTGGTACAGCCCCTGGCTGCTCCAGGAGGTGGCTTGAAGTACTCAGGAGTTGGCGTATGCCTAGTGCACATTTGGAGGGGAGGGGGAATGTGTGCCTGCATGAGTACTCCCAGGAATATCCTCTGCATTTAGTATGAGGAAGCGAGGTGCCTCACAGCCCCTGGAAATGTCACAGGGGGTGGGGGGTAGAGGTTGTACAAGGCTACTACTAAGGAGGAGGTGCTGAATGGAGTTTGCAAAGGGGAAGTTTGCCAGGCAGGACAGGGGAAAGAAAAATGTACAGAGGTCTGTGCCTTCCACAGCATGGGCTCGAAAACGGGCAATAGTTGAGGCAGTAGCCTCTGTCTCACGCTCATTGCCCAGCTGTAGAAGCTGCCATTTTGCAAAATATGCAGCAGTGGAGGAGGTGCGTGGCAGGGGTGATTAAACAGCATGACCCAATGCAAGAAGGGGAGATGGGGGACCTGGAAAGGCTTCCAGCTCCCATAAATGGGTGCGGGGCACTCCACAGGTGCTAGCGCAGAACAACAGAACACTAATAACTTAAACATTTTAAAAAGTTAAGTTTTAAGATGACTTACATGCTGAGGTTTCTTCTCTGGGATGCTGCTCAGGAATCAGGGCTGGTTAGCACAGGGCAGCTCATTTTCTACCTGGCCCACAGCAGAATGCTGAGTTCTGAACAGATGTTCATTTTCTGGGGCCATAATTCCATTGAATTTCTCAGGTTCATCCTCCTCGAAGCCTTGCTGGTCATCCTTGACCAGCCACTTGGCAGCTGCACTGAGCCCCTGGATCTTGTCGTCATCCAGGGAGAGGCAAGGAGATTCAGGACACTTATGGCTGGGGGCAGGGAGAGACAGACAGACAAACAGGCGCCACAAGATTCCTGGGTTGGGTGGTCATGCGGTGACTCTGGCAGACCAAGGCCAATGGCTAGGTGTCAGCTGAGAACTGACAAATTCACAATTTGAAGCCAAGCCAATTCACTTCTGTATTAGTATAGACCAAAGTGATTTATGTTTAAACATCATGAAAGCCAATGAGATGCTGCATGTGTTTTCCCTTATCTGTATCCTGTTAAAATGTAATAGGAAACATTTACAATAGATATGCCCCTGTAATTAAATAACCCATCAAATGAGAAAGAAGCCTTGCATCATGCAAATGAAGAACTTCCTTCTTAAAGAAGGCTAATTCTTGTGCATTTGAAGGTAAGTGGTCAGTGTGTGAAGATCAGAAATCTACTCTAAATGCATTCCTCTCTTTCCTCAAGGAAAGAGCCCATGTGGAAAGTGACCCTCTCAACTTGTTTTCTATGAAAAGAAGCCAAGTATGAACACAAGGAAGAATTCTTTATCTTTGAACTGCCTGGATTCTAATAAAGCAGAGTAACTGAACAAGACAACAGACTCCCAGCAGTATCCGGGTAGCCCAGAGAAATTTTGGGACACTGGAAGATTACATCTCTACCACCATTTGGAAATTAGAGACTGACTCACTTATACATATAAGTTACCTGCTTTAGCCTCTCAACCATTTTATTTTCCTAGCCAATAAACCTTGAGTTTACTATAGAATTGGCTACCCATGGGAGATCTAAGATACAAATCAACTGGGTGAGTGACTGGTCTCTTAGAACCGAGTGTAACCTGAAATACTTGTGATTTTTGGTGGGCCTAACCCTTTATCACACACACTGGAGTGCCTAAGAGGACTGTCTGACTCCATTAAGACTACTGTAATACATTAGGGCTTCATATTTGTTACTGGTTTGGTGAAATCCAATTAGGGAACAAACCACCACTTTGAGGTGTCCGCCCTGCATTTGACAGTGTGCCCTGAGGTGCTCACAACTGAGAGTGCCTGCAGATAGCATAGTTATATAAAATCCCACCCAGCTACTCAAAATATAGGAGAGGTAACATGTATCTTGCTGGAGTTTCCAGGCATTCCTGGTTTGAGCACAAGTCGCCCTGAGCTGCTTGCACATTATCGAGCACTTCTCAACATCCTAATTGCGGCCCCATCTGCCTAGCACTGTCCACAAAAAGATTGTTATTCTGGGAACTGTCCACAAGAGCTACACATACAGACACTTCCCCCACAGTTGGTAAGGAAAGCCAGGAGCTTATCACAGCTCCAAGTGGATGCTCAAGGCACGTTACAGGGCTTCAGGTGTAAGATCACAGGTATTGTGATCAGCTGGATTCCAGGAACAAGGGACAGAATCTGGCTGTCAACACCTTATGAAATTGTCAGGGGACATCCAATCTTGTGACTGCAGAGCAGGAAAAACACACCAGCAGCACGCACAAGGAGGACAAGTAGGGGACCTTGCTCTGTGACCCTGCCACAGCCAAGTCCCTGTATACACATTTATGCAGATTGCTTCACGGCACAGAGATTTTCATTGAAACGTTCAGTGTACTGCTGTTTATTTGTAGGCATGGGATGTAGGTGCATAGGTTGATAGGGTTTAATGTATGTGTTTAACATGCCCCTCAAAGTGGTCACATTTAAATTTCTGCACACGTCCCAAGAAGCACACAGGGCAGTAATGGTCACCTGCAAGGCCTGGGATAGCTACCGGAAGAGTGTCATAGCAGCATTGCGTGCACATAGACCCGACACCAAAGTTATTCAATTTGCAGCAAAGTTAATTCACTTTGAAAAGACTCCACCTTTATTGCCAACTCTGGAATTAGTGAGCAATGAACAATTACATCAGGGCCTGGAGGAATGTTCAGACTAGATTAATTTGATTTATTCTAGTTTAAACTTCCTGCCTAGACAAGTCCTATATAACATATTTTATTTTGGTTGTAAAAAATAGGTAAAGGGTCAAGCAGGGAGTGGGTTCTTATTTTAAGAAAAGATTATCACTCTCAAATTAAGATAATACCAGGCCTGAACACATCACATTTCAACACAATCTCCCTAAGGTTCTCATTAGATTCCTAAAGTTCTTAAATCTCTGCCCCACAAATTGAACAGAAGGAGAAATGAGGAAAGATTTGTTTTTATGATACAAATTAACACACTACATTATCTGTATATAGTACCATCAATAACCACTATAATGGTAGACGCTTGTTCTTTTCTTCCAGAGGAGACACAGCTGGGTAGGCTTTTCATAATGGAGTGAATGTTTTCCTAACCATCACCTTTTGGGTCAGCTTCCACATTGAGGGGAATTTAAAGGTCCATTGGTTTGCTGCGTTGCCTCTAATGTTTTGGTTGTGTGTTTAAATGTTCACCATTTATCAGAAGCGTAATAGGCACAATCTGGCTCACAGGAGGCACATAAACTAGACCAGTAGTTCTCAACCAGTAGTACATGGATCGCTGGGGGTCTACAGACTAGGTCTTCATTTGAAGTTTGGGGTCCACCATACTAGATAAATTAGTACCCATATTACATTAGCTGCCATACAACAGTGCAGCTGCACCAGGGTAGCAACAGACTAAGTGATACTACAGGCAAGGCACAAGACAGTTGCTGTATAAACCTCTGGGCTACCTAAACCTGCAGACAGTTGCTATAACAGGTACTATTTTTCTAGTTCAGCCTAATGAAGAGTAAGTATAGTGAAAAACAGCACTGTTCAGTGCAATCATTGATATTTGCTCAAATCTGTTAAAGTTGATTTTAATGCAAGTCTTCAGGGATCAACAAGTACAAAAATGATTTAACAGAGGCCTCTAGTAAAACATGTTAGCCAGGTAACTGCATCTAACTAACTTAATTAACCTGAGACTAAGTACCCCTCTGATTTCTCCTGTCAGCTCTCAGGCCTCAGGCCATTACCTGGCTCAGGGTGGAATCAGTTGTCCCATTCTCAAACTAAGCCCAGGCAACAGTCCCCTGTGATCAACCATGGTTTTAACTCAATATGTCTGGCTTATGACCCAGCCCTGACTTATGCCACAACCCAGGAGTAGTGAGTGATATCAGTGGCCAGAGAGCTTTTAGAAACAAAGTATTCATGAGAACAAACATTTCAGAGAACATCAGATCATAAAATAAAAGATACTATATACTAGGTATCTAACTTCAGCCACATAGTAGTCCTGGTAGACCTAAGCTTCTTATAGACCTCTTGAGACCACTAGGGTCTGGCTGACAGTGTTCCTTTAGCTCACAAACCATTTCTCTTCCTTGTTTCTGGGAAAGTATCCTTTAAAAGCTACTTAGTCCACTGGATCTCCAAGTTCCCAAAGCAAAGCAAGCTTGCCTTTTCCTTGGGGACAAGATATAGGATCCTTGAAGCCAATAGTTTTCCCCCTGGTAACATAGCTTTATCAGAAGGTCTTTAGTGACCTGAAAATCAGAAAGGAATCCTACAAATTGCTAAGGAGGAACACAAAAGTAGTGCAAACATAAGGACAAAAATCAGAAAGGCTAAGGCTAAAGCTAAGCTAAAATGAGTTACACCTAGCAAGGAACATAAAAGGCAACAAGGAGGTTCATTAAATACACTGGGGCAAAAAATAGATTGACGTTTATGTCCTCTACTTAGTGGGAAAGGAAAATAACTGATGACATCAAGAAGGTGGAGGTATTTAATGCCTATTTTTCTTCCGTGTTCACTAAAGAGATTAATGTGACCAGACACCCAATATAATTAATTAATTAATAAGGGGAAGAATGCAAGCCAACATAGAAAAATCAGCTAAAGAATATTTAGGTAAGTAAGATGTATTCAAGTCAGCAGGGCCTGATGAAATGCACTCTAGGGTACTTCAGGAACTAGCTGAAGCAATATCTGAATCACTGGAAATCATCTTTGAGAATTTGTAGAGGACAGGTTAATATAATACCTATCTTTTTAGAAGGTAGAACAAAAAGTACATGGGGAATTCTATAGCAGCCAATCTAAGTTTGGAACTTGGAGATACAAGTTGTTTGAGTAACAAATTATAAAAATTATACCCAGAGGATAATAGGGTTATGAGGAATAGACAGCATGGATTTGTCAAGAACAAGTCATACTAAACTAAGCTAACGTCTTTGATAGGGTTACTGTACTAGTGAATGGGAGGGAAGCAGTAGTTGTATCTAGATTTTTAGTAAGGCTTTTATGACAACAGTCCCCTGTGACTTTCTCAGAAGCAAACTAGGGAAATATGGGCTAGATTAAATTATCAGCTGGGTGCACAAGTGGTTGTGAGGCTACTCAGAAGTTAATGGTTTGCTGTCAGACTGGGAGGGCATATCTAGTGGGGTCTCTCAGGAATCTGTCTTGGGTCCCGTACGAGTCAATATTTTCATTATCAGTTTGGATAATGCAGTTGAAAGTATGCTTATAAAGTTTGTAGATGACAGCATGGAGAGGGTGCAAGCAATTTGGAGGACAGAATCAGAATTCAAAACAACCTTGACGTATAGCAGTGTTAGTCTGAAGTCAATAAAACAAGGGAAAATACCCCACTCAGGAAGGGGGGGTACCAAACAAAAACTCACAGATGCCAGTTACAAAATGCAGAGGTTGTCATTGGCTAGGTGATAATACTGCTGAAATAGGTCTGGGGGTTATAGTGGCTCAAAAATTGAATACGAGGCAATGTGATGCAGTTGCAAAAGAGGTAAATATTCTAACGTGTATTAACAGGAGTTTTACTGCAGAAGGTAATTGTCCTGCTCTACTCAGCACTGATGAAGTCTCAGCTGGAGTACTATGTCCAGTTCTGGGCTCTACTCTTCAGGAAAGATGTGGATGAACTGGGAAGAGTCCAGAGGAGGGCAACAAAAAAAAATGATAAAAGGTTTAGAAGACTACAGATGAGGAAAGGTTTTTTGTTTTTTTTTTTAAAGGGGGGGGGGACACATTTAGTCTTGAGAGAGGATGACTGAGGGGGGACCAGACAGTCTTCAAGTCTGTTAAGGTCTGTTATAAAGAGAACAGTGATCAGCTGTTTTCCATGTCTGCTGAAGGTAGGACAAATAGTAATGGGCTTCATCTGCAGCAAGGAATATTTAGGTTACATGTATAGTTAAATATTTCCCTAAATAAGGATAGTTAAGTTCTGGAATAGGCTTCCCAGGGAGGCTGGACTTCCAGAGGTATTTGTCCAACTTGTTCTTAAAAACCTATCAGGGATGGTCAGGAAGGTCCCTACATTTCTATGGATTGTCTTGCAATTGCCTCCTAAGTGTTTGTCCAGGGATTGCTTCTCTGGATCCATTTGTGTTGCTTCCCTGTTTGTTTTTCCCCCTCAGTCTCCTCTTAAGGGAAAATGCATTCATGCAGGAAAAAAAATCTTTTAACCCAATACATTTCACTGACCATATCACATATAGTAATAGATTAGATGAATTACTAATCTAGCCTCAGATATATTTGCCACTTTCAGGGTCTCTTAAAAATCTACTAACTGTAAAGATTAAAAATAAAGTATGTTCAATAGTACCAACTGATATTTACAGCTTGAATGTCCCATAATTAGCAGAGAAGAGGAATTTGAAATAGACAGTTATTTATAT
>ML675603.1:60969822-60984314 GCA_007922155.1 Mesoclemmys tuberculata | reverse complement strand
AAACAGTGTGAATTTAGAAAAAAGAAAGCAAGCCACCAGCAAGGGGTTACTTGTAATAAGTACAGAGTGCTACTCTCCCCCCCAAAAAAACAAATTACTGTACTTTGGAATATCTTGTTTCACACTAATTACAATATAATGGACACTCGACAAATTCATTTTCAGATATGACGCATCAGAAGATGTTCTGATAGCTGTCTCATAGAAATGAGAACGATGAGGGCCACGATTTGTCCATTTTTTAAGACTGAGTACTCAAGCCTCAGGTTAAGTCCAATTTCCAAAATGGTACCAAGCACTGTTTGTCCTTACCTACACAGAAAAGCCATGCTGATCATTACTTCAGCTGCAGCCTCACTGTGGCTTGTCTGCAACAGTTCATTTTAGTAATGTATCAGACAAATCTTTAAAGCCCAAATGCACAAGATTTTTCAGAGTTGGGGAAAAGTTTACTGTAACATGCCAATCCCTAAGCCATAACAATTTGGTCTGGTTTGCATGGGTGAGTGCAAAACACTAAAGTGTCATGGTTTCCAAACACATGGTTCCATTTTTAACTCTACAGGGAAGGTCAACCATTTAAGTTTTAGAGTACTTGTGAAAGTGTTGTGTTCCCATTGAGAATACTGTGGGAAATCCTTAAGTAATATTTGTCATTCATTTGAGTCATTAAGCTATTTTTCATAGCTTTCCATGACTCAAAGCACCAGGACTGATAGTGTTAAAGCAGCTCAACTTCTTCAGAGACATTGTTAATTTATACCTTGCTTATGACAACTCTTAACAGCAGATGAGTTTTTAACTGCATTCAGGTGCCACTTCAGTGGTACAGAAGGCAATTTCTTGCACTATCAGTACTTGACAATAGACACTTTACAGCCTGACTAATCTAAAGTCTATTAATGAGGCACTAAAACGCTAATGAATAAAAAGGATGTTAAATGAATTGCCTTAGAATGAAATAAAATGCATCAAAGAAACTTTAAGAGTTGCAGCTCTCAGACAGGCATATAAAATGGTTTATTATATACATTTTATGCATTATTCATTTTTAAAATGCATTTGCCATTTATTCATTTGCTAATTTAAGCAGGCTTCCCTGTACTCAGAAAGTGAAAATTAGTAGTTTCACGGAACTCTATACTTCACAGATTTTACTTATTGTGGTAGGGAAAGAAAAGCAGGCTGCTAGAAGGAAAATCCACAGCATCATTCACAAACATGCCCCCTTTCTCACATGTATTCTTCATTTCAAATTATGTGGTTCTCCTGAGAGACCGGCCCTGCAAGTTCCTGCACATAGAATTTCCATTCAACTAAATGAAAATTCTGCTTGGAGATGCATTTCAGAACTGTTGCATTGATGAGATTGCATTTGGTTTATGCCTTAATGGATAGTTTTCAAGTAATTAATTCATAAATGAAAACTCAAACAGATTTCTGTAGGCAGAGCCAAGAAGAAACAGCACACTGTATCCTCATGAACAAGCAGGTACACAGTGAGAGAATGTGGAATCTCCTCAGGTATAAGAAAGGGAAACAACCAGGGGTACGACTATTTACCAAGTGGATGAGAGGGAGTTACAGAAAGGAATAGCTATCTACAAAGTTGCTACTTAGGGCTGCAGCAATTTGCCTGTCACATTAAAGGACCCTCCCAGAATGCCTTTCTGGGGCAGAAGTGCCTGTAAGAGAGCAAACAGATTATTACTCTGAATTTTCAAATTCTTGTAAAGAATAACAAACATCTTATTTACAAAGGAAAAACCTGTCAGGGTGTAACTAAACATCCTTCGTTCACATTCTTCTGCTTCTGAAGATCTTTAATAACCTTTTGTTTCTGATGTGATTGAAAAGTCAAAAGGGATAAAATGGAGGAAAGCAGTGACTGTACCATGGAGATAACAAGCCAAACAGCCTCCTCTTTTGGCTTTTATACTCATTCAAACAGAAAAGGCTTGTGGCAGCTCAGAGCATTAGAGCTATTGCTCTGGGTTTATTGGTGAAAACAACAGGCTTTCAGAATTTAGTTAATTGTATTATACATGCCATAGTAATCCCTGCAAGAGCACAAGTGAACAATGTAAAAAACTGCCATTGGATCATTAACTTACCACAAACTGGAAAAAAATAAAAAAAAACACTTTTAAGCAAACATCCCAATACCACAGAAAGACTCAGGAAGGGGTAAGAGTGCTCAGGTAACAGTGAAGCAGAGCTTCAAAGAAATAATCGTTTCAATAGGGAAGATTTTGGAGCATCACAGAGGTAACGCACTGAAATGCTAGCCAGCCAGTATAGCAATTCAGGACCTGACCATAAGGAAACCTGAGCATCCATACAGAGATATGTAACAGGGTACACTCACCTCTGGGACACCTCCTGGCACCCAGAGATTCACTCTCACCCACTTGGCACCCCTTTCCATCAGTTGTTCACACCACAGTGTCTTTTTCTCTGGGACTCAGGATGCGCCTTTTTTGGAACTTGATCCTCTAGATAGGTCACTGTTTAATCCTTTCCTTCAGGACTATCCAAGTCCCATTGGGCAGG
This sequence comes from Mesoclemmys tuberculata, assembly GCA_007922155.1. Taxonomy (NCBI): domain Eukaryota; kingdom Metazoa; phylum Chordata; order Testudines; family Chelidae; genus Mesoclemmys; species Mesoclemmys tuberculata. The sequence continues at coordinate 60,981,761 of ML675603.1, read as the reverse complement.
CTGTCCATATGCCATGTCAGGCAGTTTTCCTTTCAAATCCAGGTCCATTACTACTTGCCCAGTGGCTGCAGAAGTAATAAGCAAGGCCAAGTTACCCTAAATTCTAAATCAGGCACTCTATGCCAAGCAACCACAGTCCACTCATTTTCAGGCCCAATTGCTCATTCCCTGGGTTTTTTACTTCATTTCTCTAGCTTCTAGCACACCTGTAGGTTGACAAACGCAAGCTTCCTCCATTTCCTAGAGCTCTTCTTGCCAGACTCTTCAGTACAGCTCTTCAACAGTGCCTTGTCCCTAACCAAACCCATTTTTCTCTAGAGAATAACTGCAGAATTCCTCCCAATAGCCCTCTTATGCATACATTTTCCTGACTTTATACAAGCCCAACCTACCCCTGCCCAGGTGGGCTTCATCTTCAGTTAGACTTTATTCAGCCTTGCTCTCCTCCAGGTGCAGCCTATAAGGTTAATTGGATCTTTTTAACCTGTCTTTGTGTAATGGAAAACTGCATCACAAGGTCCACCCTGCCCCTCCTATCACAATATGGTTCTTTGTGTCTGCTTTCCATGTCAGTACAACTTCTTCAGGAGACAGGCTAGCATTGGCTTTTTCTGCCAAGCATACAGCCTCTATGTCTTCTGAGTAGGCTAAAACAGACACTATGTTCTATAAAGTATGCAAAACATGAAATTGGACCTGAATACATCCAGCAGAAAGGTCATCAACTTAGTACTCAGCCCCATTTGATACCATGCTAAAGGTAGAAAGTAAGAGGTGGTTTAAAACTCTGATATGCCTCTACATTTATAGCAAGAAATTATTTTTTAACAGAAAGAAATATGCTAGAGCATGTATTTTCTAGTGTGCTATTTCAGGGGGCAACTACATGACTGAATTCTGTCCAGAAATGAGTCTCATGGGATTATATCACTTAACTGTAATTCATCTGTCATTTTCACTTTGCTACAAAGGTGTTGAGTTTAGCTGCTTTGCTATACCCAATGTTTTCACCTGTGTGTGTGGGAAGGGGGTCTATTGTTTGTTTGGTTTGTTTTTTAGTTTGGAGAAGATAGCTGAATAACCATCCAAATAACCATGGTATAAATCTTCTTTGTTAGACTACATTTTACTGTTAGCATTTGGCCTTCCTCTGCAATTACAGTTCATCATCCATAAATAGTACTTGACAGTCTATTAATTTTTTACTAGAATCCTCCATTATTGTTCACTTGAGCATGTAGTTCAAACTGCTTTGGGATCCAGCTGGTAGTGACTACTATCGCTAAAGAGGAATTCCAACTTGCAGTCAACCCTCCCCTTTTTCAGTTGCTCATAAATTTCTCAGACAAATTCCATTAGGCTGAAAATTTTCCATGCTTGTTCTCAGCCCAAGGTTGAATTATTTTGGAAAACATGAGTAAACTTAGTTCAGCCATTTGGGTGAAGCTAACATGAAAAATGTCCTGACTGAAATTTTGAAGCGTGCAACTCTCAAAGATGGCTAATCTACACCCTCCAAGATAGGTTCTTTCATAGATCATCACTGAGGAAGGAAAAATTATTCATGGCTAATGAACATAAATTCTGTTATTGTCAACCTATGAACACGTATTCGTTTAAAGATTCCCAAAGATAAACAATCATGTTAATGCCTTCTGCGTTTACGACTAATCAATTAATGGCTCCTCCGTGAAATCCACTTCAGTTTAGGATTATTTAGGTAAAGTTGCACTAGAATTTAGCAGTGTTTTTTCCTAAACAAACCGTGAAAACTAAACACAATAGCTACATTAATGCGACATTCAAGATGAGAAAGAAAGCACTCAGAAATCAGGATATTCCAGAAGTTCTGAATTTCCTCCAGTTTCAACTCTGCCACTTTGGACACAGTCATTTTTATTCCTGTTTTCTTCATTAAGTGTAAATACCAATGTATTCTAGTTTGTGGTGTTTAATTTATTCTGTAGCATAAAATGTAGAATGTGAGCCATGTGGCCAGACTAATATTATGGTTGTTATTATTAATTGATAATTTATCCTATGTTAGTCCAAAATGCCCGTCAGCACTGGAGGTCTCACTGGTGTTGAGCCCTGAACAAACACATACGAAGAGACAATCCCTGCCTCAAAGATCTTACAGTTTAAAAGACACAAAAATAGACAAGGGGAAGGAAAAACAGCTGTATCATACAAGTGAATGTCTTGTTAGTTACACTATTTAAAGGGAACTGAGAGGAGGTCAAGAGGAAATGGTAAGTGAGGAAGAGCTAGCATGAGCAAGGGAGTAGAAAAAAAAAGGAAGGCAGGTGAAGAGGAACACTCAGAGGAAGGATGTGAAAGGCAGGTGGGGAGAAGAAGAGGAAGGTAAGGTAAGAAGGATGAAAAGGAGCATGCAGGCTAGGGTAAATGAGGAAGGCAGATGAAAAGACTATAAGGGGAGGAGAAGTAAAAGACTACATAAGGTACAGGTCATTGAAGAATCTTTTCTCATTTCTTTTCTTAATTGCTGAGATTATTCATCTAAAAACAGATCATGAGTTCTAGGGCCAAAATGGGTTGTTTAAGCTAGAGCCAAAATTAGTAAAGTCTGTAAAAAATGAAGTCTGTAAAAAATGAAGTAAGGATTTGCCCTCTCAATTTATATTATCTGGCCTACTTTCAATATTCTCCCTAGGAAACTACTGCTTCCCATTACAAAAGTAAAGTATTACATATTCCTCTGTGTGCTGGGAGTCAATAATGTTCTCATTAAGACTGACTGATGTTCTTATTGTGGCTTGGAACACTTTATTTGTCTTCAGAGCTGGGTTAAAGGTTTTTAGAAGTAAATTAATTGTAGCAGTGTTTGTCTGAATTGAAAATATTCACATCTATTCATGAGGCTTGATGGTCAGTGCCACTAAATCTTATCTGGGAAGCAATGATATGAAAGCTAATGGTCTCGCCAAGTTTTCATCATGGCGCTTTTAAAGGAACAAGCTGTTGTCTGAATAGTAAAATTTTAGTAGTTCTTAATGGGATAGTAATTGTTGAATAAGTGTGGTAGGATCAGAGTCACCAGTTGTGAACTAACATCTGCTGGTCTCCTTTGTTTGCCAGAGTTTTATATTTTCAGCCCCAGGAAACATATCAAGTGGTTTTGCAACTCCAAACTTACAATGCAATCATTACCCAATAACCTTTGCACGCATCCCTATTCATCTTATCAGCTTCAAGCAGAACACCCCCAAGATTTTAATCTAACAACTTCCAAATGAGTTTGTAACCAGTCATGGCATGGTTGGTTCTCAGAATGAACTGTGTCCATATACAATATAGTTACTACCAAAATTTATGATCACTCTTGAAATGTTTTTTCCGCAGAAAATTGCTGCTGGCTCATGCTGAACTCATAAATATTTACTTACTCCAGTCCAGTCATTTTGAATGTAAACTGTATTGTCAAAAGATGCTTGTGTGCTTTCTGTCTTAATAGAGCTTTGACCACATAAAAGAAGTTTGTTCCTGAATTTAAAAAGACCATTCTCAGAGCTTCTACAATTACAAATTGCCACTACTGATTTTAGTTAGTAAATTAAGAAATCCTTGTTTTTAAAGCACATTCCTTCACTATTTCAACTGACACCAAAAAAATTATCTTTACAAAAAAAAAATGTAATCCACTTTTTTTAACTTGATACGATATGTTATGGGGAACCTGGGAACAATAAGAGTCTTCAAGCCAAACGTAACAAAATAAAGAAGACCTAGCTCATGCTTGGATATTTGTGTCATTTAAAAAAAAAATCAGATGTGGGAAAACAAGTAATATTTATTTCCTTTCAAACATCAGCAAATAGAAATGCCATGTATTCATTAAGAGGAAAAATCTTCTCTCTCCCCTTGCTCTTCCTGCAGATGCAGGAGTCCACAGGCACAGCGAAATTGATGTGGTACTAATGCACAGGGAAACAAAGGGAAAGATGGGTTTCAGGGAACAGTGGTGGAATTTCACACTGTCTGTGTACCATGAAGCCGTGGAAGCTCTCTGAATGCTATGGGAATAGGGTATGGACCAGATGTGGGTCTGGTCACTTTACTTCTACATGGATCCACCAACCATTTCTTTTTCTGGAGGGGGTATGGTGAGGCAAACATGGCACAGCCGTGGAGCTGGAGTAGCAGAGGTGAAATGGCTACATTAATGCTCTGTGTCCTCAGTATGGGGTGGGGATTCTCTTTCCCCGGCACCTAGTGAACTGCCCAGCTGCTCAGGTTGTGTGCTCTAGGACAGGATTTAGGAGTAGTTTGCCCTGTGGTTTAGCTGAAATGCAATGAGTGGCTCTGCATTTGGATTTTGAAGTCCTGGACCAGTGGGGAAGGAGCACCTTGTGCTATGTTCTAAAGATCCTGTGGTGAGTGCATGGGGGTGGTGCTCTTGAAATGCTGTCTCATAGAGTTCACAAGCAGAACTGATCATTAGAGCATCTAATCTGACTTCTTGTATATCATAGGCTACTACGTTTCACCCAGATACCCCTGTATTGAGTCCACTGATTTTAGGTAGACTAAAACATTTCAGTCCTCAGGACACTAAAGTGTTGTGTGCCACAGTTTAGAGAACAGGACAGACTGAAGTGAGAACAATGCCTCAGGCCCCTGCCATGGCAAGTGTACCAGTTAGCCTTCTGATGAATCCAGTACAGTGCCAAGGCTGCACTTAGCTCCACAATCTCTAAATACTAAAGCACTGATACAATCACGCTAATGTATGTGTACGTTCCTGAGAATGATTATATTCCGTGAGCTTAGATATCTTACATTTCGTGAGGAACTTGTATTTAAGTGAAGTTTACCTTAAGCCTTCTTGTGCTGCTGATACAGTAGCTTAGCCATGAATGCAGTGTCAGGTATTTTTATCTTGTGCAAGAATATGCTTCCATGAGCAATTATAATCTAATTAAAGTCATTAATTTTATACCCTGGGGAAATATTCAGTTATTCAGAGGCATCTGAGCTTTTCCTGTCTTCCCATCCCCACTATAATTTATGCTTGTTGAACACTTCTGAGAATATTCAGAAGTCATTTCCCTGCCACCCTGAAGAAGGGAAGTAGCCTATGGCAATGTTTTCAGTGCCTCTATTTAGAGTTACATTGAATAAAAATGACTAATATGTCTCTTTATAGTATCAGAGCTGGAGTCAACTTTTGTGGCTAGATTTTATTTACATCTTGCTCCATAGGATGGTAAAGTTTTCATATCCTAAATCATAGATTACTCAGCCTATAGCTCTTTAGGACTCTAACATTCAAGTGTATCAACAGAAGTGTCTGAGAATACTAATGTACTGGTGACTACAATCTTAGTACCAGTATTTGTGATGTTGTAATGCTTCTATACGCAAGTTCTCCTTTGTAGTTAAGAAAAGTATAGAGCAAGATACTAGTGAAATGGTGGGTTTTAAAATAATAGAAGAGAACTGAATAGTTGAAAATTTTATTATATAGCAAACTTTTTCATCCACTGAATGGCAAAGGATCGAATATCAAAACACTTAAGGCATGGCTTTCAAATCCTTCTCTATTGGAACCTGATTCAAAGCCCATTGAAGTCAATACAAAGATTCCCACTGACTTTGCATCAAACTGCTCTGTTTCTCATAGGGCCTATTATCACAGACTCTGAAGCCCAGGGAGGAGGTTAGGTTTCAGAGCCCAAGCTCCAGCCCGAACAATGTCTACACTGCGATTTTTAGTGGCCTAACACGAACCCAAGTCTGCAGCCCAGGTTCTGAGACTCGTTGCCATGGATTCTAAAATGTAGTGAAGGTGTACTGCTGAAGAGGGGACTCCAGAAGGATGCCAGTGTTTTAAACAGAGTCTTGTCTAAAACCTGCTCAGAACAGGTTTAACAACATGGTGGTAAAAAAGATGGCAATTGCTGGCATGCTATTCACACTAGTGCTGCTGCTCTTCCTGTTGCTATCAATTAGAGCTGCTTAAAGTCTTTTGAATTGCAAAATGTCTAAATTAAAGATCAGGAAAAATATTGATGGAAGTCCCCCTTCCCTGCTCTTTCTTAAAGTCCAACTTTAGATTTGGTTGAGGTTTTTCAAAATTTCAAGTTTGGGGTAAAATTTTTGAAAAAAGTTGTAATTACTTCCCCCACCAACCAGCATTATAAGGCTAGTTTGGAATCATTGAAAGGGTGGGGTAGGATGGAAACTAGTAGACAAGACTATAGAGGTGGCAAAAGTGGAATAAATTATTCAGAGATGGGAGCAGAGGACAACACACTCTTCACTCTTCAACCTCTTTATCAATAACTCCCATTGAACTTGCTTGAATGGACTCCTACAGAAACACAAGACTGGTCTACACTGCCATGCTGGGTTGACCTTAGATACGCTAGTTACATAACGTAACTAGCTTATCTCATGCCGATGTACTTATGTCTACACAGTGTGGCATCTTCACAACGCTATGTTGATGAGAGAGTATCTCCCATCGACACTACTTTCTACCTTTCTGGGAAACAGACTAATTCAGTTGATGGGAGAGTAAACACTGTAGGCTTCTTAAATCATTCAAGAGCAGGGATATAATTTTCTTTTAAGTGGTTTTAAAGATGATTTTTTAAAACCTATCAAACAGGCAAATACTATAGGGACTTCTACAAGGGCCCACTCCCTGACTGCTGCCTCAGGTGCTATTTCTGGAGAATGGGAGAAGATAAAATGTGAAACATTAAAAACGTGAATTGACTTTTTCAAAATATGTACACATGGCATCCAGTTCTGAATGTCTAGTTTGGGGCTTGGCTCAGCGTAGGCTGCCCAAATCAGTATTCAGCCACCAAAACACCTGTATTAGATTCCTAATGTAGATTCTAATTAGCGTGTAAAATTTGAACACAGGCACCATAATTTAGGTATAAAGCCTGGTCTACACTAGAAGATTAGGTTTGTTAACTATAGTGGTCAGGGGTACGAAAAATCCACACGGCAGAGCACTGTTATTAGGCTAACCTAAGTCCCCATGTACATAGCACTAGGTCAACAAAAGTATTCTTCCATTGACCTAGTTACTGTCAATTTGGGAGTTGGATAACCTACACTCATGGGAGAACCCCTCCCATCAGCGTAGGTAGCATATACACTGAAACACTACAGTGACACAGCTGTGCTGTTGTAGCATTTTAAGTGTAGACAAACCCTTAGTATAAAAATTATGTTTTCACTATTAAGTTATCACTTCAACCCTCCCAGTGCCACTGCAGAGAACCACCATACGCTTCACATGCTATACTGCTTTTAAATTCTGGGAGTACTTTCCGACATTGGAAATGGAAGTGTTTGATTAATTTGTGTGTATGTGTATGTGTTCTCTTGTGAACAATTCAAGTGTTGAGTTTAATTGAGCTACAGCTGGTGCTAACTGCATATGCAGAGAGTAGGGATTTACTGACTGATTGACTGTCTCTACCTTTTAACCTGGATGAAGATGTGTGCAGTAAGAGGTGACATTTGCTGATGATACAAAATCATGTGGAGGATAGCATGAAGGAGGAGGGTAATAAATTGAATAGATTTAAAGCATGAGAAATCAGATGGCTTATGTAGAATGAAGGAAAGTAGGCACACCAGTTAGATTATATTAAATCAAAGATTTTATCCATAAATCTCCAATTCAAGTTGAACAGAATGAAAGAGACAGAACAAACAAGCATTAATATTCCAATGATAATGCAAGCCTTCTTTGGAGAGCCAGAATAAATTAAAGCCTCTCACTTTTAAAGCCCTCCAGCAGACAAGAACTTACCCATACTCAATCACAGATGTTCAAGTAACAGTAGACAGAGAGAGGTGGGAGAAAGTGGGAATGGGGAAAGTTATAAAAATAGAAAAGAATTAAAAACCAGACTACAGAAGGAAGCGGGAAAATGGTTTTGGTCTTTAAAAAAAAATTAGAAAGGATTAAAAAGTGTCATGTTGGATTCCTTTCCTTCTGCTTACCCTCATGCCCTTCTCCCCACAAATGGAGGTTGGAAACACTGGCATGGAGCAGTGGTTCTGTTTCCCAGACACCGGGTCAGATTCTTCTCCCCTTACTCATGTTGAATAGTTATTACCCAAGTAACCAATCAGGGAATAAAGCACTGCTTAAGATGAGCAAGGAGGATTGAATCAAACCCTCAAAGGGCTTTCTCCTCTGCAGGGGAGAAAGAGTAAAAGGAAGTAGAGGAGTCTTCAATCTAGCAGACAAAGGGATAATAAAATCCAATGGCTGGTAGCTGAAGTGAGAGAAATGCCGACTTGAAATAAGGTCTCCAATAAGGTCTTGGGCTAGTCCTGTTTGCTCCCAGGGTACTCTCTCTCTTTCAAGTTGCCTTCTTCTCACAAGCGTCCTCATCTTAACGGCACCTTCCTTCTGACAGCAGCACTCTCCGTGACTAAGGCCTGGTCTACACTTACCATGAAATTCAGTGGCAGTCAACAGGCGATACGCAAGCTACATAGAGTAACTTGTGTATCTCCTGTCAACTTCCTAAATTCTAAATAGCCCTCCTGTCAACGCAGCATTATTCTTTTTCCAAGGGTGGATTTATTCGGTGAATTTCCAGATCAACTGAGCAGGTCTCCACTGCCACTCAATCGATCTCGGAGAATTGATCTGGCGGTGCCAAATTTGCCGCCGTAAGTGAAGATATACCCTGAGCCTCAGCAGCCTTTGAATAGGGTGTGGGTGCACCTCTACTAATTGACAATTACCAGCCACGTTGCACAACCAATTACTCCAAGCTGAGCCTTCAGAAAGCCATCATGGGCAAACTAGCCTTTGGTTCTCCTTAAAGGGCCAATTGCCCCATGACAAGAACCTAGTAATACTATTAATTTTTTAAAGGAAATGAACAAGCATTTAGAGAGAGAAACATATTTTTGAGGGCACAATTGCTGATTCCAGAAGGTATGGAGGAGTTGTCTGTAGTTTGGACTCCCAGCCTCCTTCTATCCCAGAAGGTTCTGTGTTCCTAAACTGGAAATAAACTGGGGGCTTTCTGGATTATGTGCAGAAGGATGGTAAAAAAAAATTCTGAAAACAAAGCATTTCAGCACACAAAACAACGTTTAAAAAAATCACATACAGTACATTTTAGTAACAACTGAATTTTAAAAATCAGGACTTAATTCAATTTTAATGCTGGAAAAAAATGTGATAGGTAAAATTTGCTCTCTACAATTTTGCACCCACGTTACTGAAATCACATTTCAGGTCTCTCAGCTAGCAGCAGATAACCTTTGTCCTCAACAGACAAGACTTTTACTTCTACAGTGGTAGAGTAATTAAAACCAGGGCTGCAAAAACTCTGATTCCCCAATGGATTTGCTAAAATCCCCTAATTCCTGGTATTTTTTCCTATATACTATTTATAAACTGTCCTTTGAGGCCTTTTAAGCAAGTGCATTTGTAAAGTACATTCGATTTGTAGAGTAATCTAGCTCCACCAAGTGACAACTTCTTGTGGGTGCCACTCTGTAAATGAACTTCAAATAACAAACGTGTACTGCACACTAAACCAGTGCAAAATATTTCTTCACTGTGGAGGCTCTGAGACAAACAGTTCATGCCTGTAAACTAGCTTCTCTTCACTCTGGTTATGTCACAATGAAACACTAAGCAGTTGGAATTAAATTCTTATTTGCCCAACATTACTAGTTAATACTAAACGTTTGTTTCACAAAAGTGTCCAAAGAATTAGCAGCAATTATAGTAATATCTTTTGAACCAATATCCAGGAGAGACATTAATTGCCTGAGTTCTGCTGGCTTCCAGAAGCAGAAGTTAAATTGCAGGCCCACAGCTGTGGAAGGCCTGACAGTGGGTACAGAGATACAAACCACCTATAGTTCCCATCCTACATAAGCACGAAAGACCATGCATTGGGAAGGCTCAAAGCAAAGTGGAGATGCTTGCTGACATGCAGTCCCCAGCATGGGTACCAAAATATCTACCTGTCGTATTCTGCGTAACATTTGTGAAAGCAAGGGCGAGGCAGTTAAAACACCAAGGAGCAAGGTGGCTGCAGGCCTTGCAGCAAGCTATGCACAACCAAACAGGGAAGCTGCACCACTAGAATCAGTGACTGTTCTAAACACTGCCTGCACCAGCCCAAATTTTCAAAAGTACTTCAGTGGGAGTTTGAGGATCTGGGCCTTTGTGTTCATACTTTGAAGATGCAGAGGGGCATGAGGGATTGGATCTTGTTGAAGCCTAAAATTAGCACAATCAAATGTTAGCATTTGATGTTCTTAAATATAATTGTTTCCTAGTTGGTTGTGGGGTTTACTTCTTATAATTTTATTTTTATCTGAATATCTTTTATCTTTTTATAATATTATTTTTATTATGATTGTTTGCCTTTATAGCACTTTGGGAATTATGGAATAGTTAAGCAGTGTTGTCTTTAGTTTAGAGTATTTTTCATGAGCAATTAACAGAGATAGAAATGCTGCTAATCAAATTTATTTAACTAACAAATATGCAGGTCAGTGGCAATACCTAGGGCAAACCCCTTTATGCCCCCTTCTCCCACACAATATGATTTCTGGACTATGCAGAGATGAAATTAATGTTCTGGGGATTCCAGTTCTCTGTCATGCTCACTAGCAGTGGTGGAATGCCCTGGGAATTCATGGGAGGGAGTAGATTAGTACGGGAAGTTCCATAAGAGCTGCTGCTATCCTGTATCATGGCATTACAGTGAGGAACATGCTGAGGCCCGTGAGTAGGATGCCAATACAAGTCACCTTTGGCCCGGCATGTACTCCCTCAGATGTTCATAGCAGAACTCTTTCACTTCCATTTGCATTTCTGTTTGGATTCTTTGTCCTTTTGCTGTTTCTGAAAAAATAAGAAAAAAGTTGCATTTTTCCTCCTTGAACTTAAAATTTTTGTCCCTGTAGTGGCTTTGAGTGGTTCATAAGAACAGCCATACTGGGCCAGACCAATGGTCCATCTAGGCTAGTATCCTGTCTTCTGACAGTGGCCAATATCACATGCTTCAGAGGGAATGAATATAACAGTGTTATGCTCATCTAATAAATAAAGGAGGAGAAACAATACTAGGTAGTCTTTGGAATGAGTCCAATCAAAACTAACCAACGTCTCAAAGTTTGACTACTGAAGAAAATCACAAGCTGCTTGTGGACAGTTTACAGACAAAAAAAGAGGCAACATTTGCTCAGCAGATTAATTACTTAGAATTATATTGCTCAGGTCTACTAGAAATCCCCCTGTCCTACAGAAGCTACCATCTACATATAATACCTCTATGCCAAACTGTGTCCTCACTGTACTGCACTTATTTTTGCCTTTACCTTAGAAACTTCTTGGAGCAGGAGCTCATGTTCTTTGGTTAATATATTTTGCACATTCTAAAGCATAATCTACTGCTATGCATATAATACATCTAATAAGCCAAATCCAGAGAGACAATTCAGGAAGTTGTTCCCCTACCATATGCCCTTCCCATGATCCAGACTCTGGCAACTGCACTCAGACCTTGTGCATCTCCTGTTCTGGCCCCCAGGTACTCTCTTAAACTCCCTGGCAGCACAGCTCCATTGGAAACCTACTACCAGGGACTCTACCTTGTCTGTAGCTGCCTATGCGGAAGCTCCATGGAAAAAAGGGGATGTTCCATGTCCTCCAGCCTTGCAGGACCATAGGGGGTACAAATCACACTCTCTAGTCTTGTGCACTTTTCACTCTGGCCTGCCAAATCCCTGTCACATCCCCCCGCATGGATTCTGGGTCCTTACATAAACCAGCATGGGATTCAAAGATGGGGAGGGGGAAACCATGGAGGTAGTTATCACCCCAGTCTGTGTAGGACAGGAAACATCTGCATATAGAGCAGCGGTTCTCAACCTGTGGGTCGCGACCCCGGCGGGGGTCG
>ML675603.1:60896352-60955105 GCA_007922155.1 Mesoclemmys tuberculata | reverse complement strand
CATAGTCATCCTGCTATCAACCAATACCCCAAGGTCCTTCTCCTTTTATTATCAGTCTGCATAGAGAAAAATGTATAATTGCTTACAGCACAGACAGCTATTTGAGCTAGAAAAATTCACTGCTTAAGAATCAAATTTTATAAATTGCACAAAATAATATAGTAGATGTAACCTAAAATAATCTAATCGTGTAGTAACAAAAAGTCTCCAGATGATGAATGATGTAGAAATGAGCACAACTTAGTTATTATTAAAACGTATATAAGATTATCAGAACATAGACTTTATATGTTTAAAAAAGAGTGAGATCTAGAATAACTCCTCAAACTTTTTTTACAGTTATGTCAGAAACAAGAGCAAGTAGAACGAGACAAGAAATTATTATGCCTTTGATATCAGTATTCTCTGAAAAAATAGTAAGTCACTGGTAGTGAGGCAGCTGGTTAGGAATGAGAAAAGACTTTCTTTTCAATTGAAGTACGACTTTAGCATAGAAAAACTAGACATGATTGAATAAACAAGTAATTCAAAAACTAAGGGATTCAACACTTCCCCATTACTTTCATTGCTGGAAACCATGAACTGCTGATTGGTCAAAAGCAAAATATTTATGTCAGCCCTAAATGGCAGAATTCTAGAGATTCTGATCTTTAAAGGCAGAACACTTGTGGTAACATTAGAAAAGAAAAAATACATTCATTTGGGGCACATGGGAGTAAAAAAGTGTAAGCACAGGGCCAGAGTTCTGCTGTTTTGGCATCAAGTGAATTCACAAATTGAAAAAGAGCACTAACATGTCCATTTGGCTTACAGTATTGCATGTCAAACTCTAAAACGCTCATGATGCTTCAAGATGTGCGGTCTCACCTATGAGATCATTTTCATACTAGATCATAAAAACTATATGCTCAAAGTGAGCTGGTCAATTCTCTGCTGAAGTCAGTGGTGTTACAATAGCAAAAACCTGTGTAACCAAGAGGAGAATCAGGCCCACAATTATGAAATGAGACTAAGAAACACAAAAAATTCCAAGTAATAGGTAAGCAATAATGAGTAAATCAACATGGAATATCTGAGGAGCTGATTTCCAACAATAAATCCCAGTACAAGTCACAAAATTTCCCACAGTTTGAAGATGATTTTCTGTCTCACAATTTATAGTCCCTGTATCTACAATCAAATGGGCAAATAGGTAAAATAGTAATTGCAAAACATCATCTAGAAAAAAATCAAATGGAGCACATTAATACTTTTCCTTGGTTGAGTGCAACAATACACTACCCTGTTTCCCTGAAAATAAGACCTACCCCGAAAATAAGCCCAAGCATGATTTTTCAGGATTTTTGGAGTATGCTTGAAATATAAGCCCTACTCCAAAAATAAGCCCTAGTTACAGTTTACAAGCGGTTCACAAGTAAAGGTCCCTATACACTTTACACTCATGGAAAAAAATAAGACATCCCGTGAAAATAAGCCCTAACCCATCTTTCAGAGCAAAAAATAATATAAGACCCTGTCTTATTTTTGGAGAAACACGGTAATTACCAGGATGGGGTCACCTGCTCCCATTATTGTGTATCATGTATTTCCATTTGATTTAGCATCTCATAAGTCAGAAGTTACCAGTCCTCTTTCCAGCTCAAGAAACAGCTTAAAGCTAAACAAGTCAGCTAGGACAGATCTCACAAAAGAATGTAATCAAACACATTATCTCATTTTGTAGGAATGAACTATGATGAAAGTTAAACAACAATGATTATTTCCCCATTAGTCTTCATAACTGCAAGCTAACCCTTCAGCAGGGGCTGACCCACAGAATTTTGTTCTTCAGAGACACACACTGAGAACTGCTCTTTCAAAGTGGACACCATATCCCATTTTTATCTCGAAGGCAAAGGATTTAAGCGAGCCTTACCAAGTATGGTCACTTCCTCCCGCTATTCCCAATAGAAATCGCTGCCCTAAGTAGGTGGACGCCTATGCTGCCAGGAGGCAGAGGCGTAGGGTGACAAGCAGTATATATGAGGAGGGGAGCGCATGATTTGCCTTGGTGTGTACAGGGCAAGCTGCAGGCTGTTGGTGTGTGTGTGTTTGTCCATCCATGGGATAGGAAATATGAAAATGGAGATAGGGGTGTGTATGTGCAGGTCAAAGAGGAGAGAGTGTGGGTAAAAGTGTGTGTGTAGGGCAGAGGAACTGGAGAGGGTATGTGTGAGCAGGGCGGGCTTGCCCACAGCTCCGTGTAAATGGGACCAGGGCCACTATGAACGCGGGTGCTGATGTTAGACAAAGTCCAGGCGTGTGTGAGCGGGCGGGGCGGATCAGCAGGTGTCTGAATGGGCAGGGCCGGGAAGCTCTGGAAGGGTGCGAGCGCAGACCCGGGTGCTGGGCAAGGAGGATCTAGAGACGTGCCGAGGGGGCGGGGCCAGGCACTAAGACGGCAGGGCAGGCGCTACAAGGAGCGCCGGGCGGACCAGGCTCAGTCACTCAGCGGCCGGCGGCGGCGAGCGTCCGGAAGAAGAGGCGGGCTCGAGTCTAGAAAAGAACCCGGATGAAAACAGCAACAGCGACACGCCCACCGCGCGCGGTGACATCGCGCGCGAACGGTCAGGTGACGTCCAGCCAATGGGCGGGGGAAGCGGAGAATTTCGAAGTAGGAAGGAGACCAACGAGCGGCCCCAACGGTCGGCGCGTTGGAGTCCCCCGGGCTGGGCCGAGGCGAGTGCCCTGCTCCAGAAGGTCAGAGCCGCAGTTTAAAGAAGAAGAGCGCGCGCCAGGAGAAGCGGCGGCTGCGGGCCGGGCCGGGCTTAGTGGCGCTCTGCGCGGGCAAGTCGGGGCGATGGACGGGGCCCGTGGGCGGAGGGGCGCGGCGTGGGAGGGCTCGTCGCTCCTTGCCTGCCCCGGGGTCTTTCCGGGCCTGGCTCGGGGCCCGGTTTCCCGGCTCCCCGGCACCCCACGGCCGGACCGTGGCCCGGTGCCCGCCACACAAGCCTGGGGCCCACAGACGAGGCCCGGGGGCCACACGGACCCTGGGGACACAGTCCGTCGGCTGCTCCTCGGGCCGCCTTCCTTCCCCCGCGCCCGTTGCTCGCTCTTGCATCCGGAGGCGCGGGCAGTGCTTTTCAATGGACTCCTCTGAGCGATGCGCTGTCGGAGCGTGCCCTTCGCTGCCGGCTCCTCCCTGCTCTTCAGATACAGTAAAGGTTTTCCTGCCCTCCTCAAAGACCGTCCTCACCCAACGCGCTCAGCCCGCTTCAGCGATCGTACCCACAGCCCTCCCTTCCGTGCACATAGCCCGCCTCTGTCTTCGGGGTTAGCCTGCGTTTACACTGGAAAACAGAAACCTGCCGCAGGGCAAGTCTCAGAGCTCACGTCTGTAGGCAAAGCAGATGTTCCGGTTTGGGTTCACACCCGCTTGTCTCGCTGGGTTTCAGAGGCCACGCAGGAAAGTCTATGCTGCTATTTTTCGTGCTGTGGCATGAGCCCAAGTCTACAGAGCCGGGCCCTGAGGCTCCCAGCTGGTGGGCTTTTTCAGTGTAGATGTGCCCTTCAGGTACCCGCAAGGGGGCACGGTCCTAGGGCTCAGGCTGCAGCCTGACCCCAAACGTCTACACTGCAGTTAAACAACCCCCAGCCCTAGTTCCCTGAGCCTGAGTTTAGCTGACCTGGACCAGCTGCAGGTGTTAAATAGACATATCTTTAGAGCTTGAGGAAGAGCACGCATGAATAGAGTTGAGCAAGCCTTTTTAGATGAATAGCTAGTTTTTTGACACTAATAGTTTGGATCCCCAATTTTTATTGGTTTGGGGGAGGGAGGCTAAAATCACAATAGGACTCTGTCACTATTCACAAAACAGCCAGAGGAGAAAATGCTGTCTTCTCCTATCAGTTTTAGTCCCATGATTTGGGAAACTTATCCAGTGTGTGGTAGAGCCAGGTTTGTTTCTTCCCTCTACCTGATTCAAAACAGAGACTTGAACATGGGTCTCGTAATTTTTGGGTGAGTAATGTAATTGGCTATCAACAAAAATATAAAGTGGACAATACACAATTGCTGTTAAATGTAAAAAGTTAAAAATTATCTAATTTCTGCTCTATTAGTCTCGGGTATTATTTGTTGCAATAGTAGGCACATTTTCAGGTTGAAATGTGATTATTTTTTTCCCAATTGTCCCTTTAAAGTTCCACTTCAGTCAAGCAACTGATAGTGAAGCAATAAGTCACTGTTTTTCAAGTATCTCCTACAGTCTGTTAAGTATATTTAGATGTTTATCACAGTACTAAATCTCACATCTTATAAGTATAGCTGTATTTGTGCTGAGGAATCTTATCTGCACTCATTTTTAAAACCTGATTCACTAAAATGGATTTTTTCATAGTGCAGGAGGACATATAAACTACTGTTTGCAAGTATATATTAGTATTTTAATCAGTTTTTTACACTTACATTTATTTCTTCAGGTAGAAGATGGGCAGAGAAAAATGCTTGAAAAGGCCCTTTAAGGACAGTCTGGATGATATAAAAGAACGAATGAAAGAGAAAAGAAATAAAAAATGGGCAAAGTTGGGTAAAACTAATCCGGTCTTGGCTACAAACTGCAAAACAGCAAGTAAGATGATTTACTATTTTATTTTACAATTTTTCTAAAAGTTCATTTTTAAGTAACATTTTAAACATTTCTTTATACTGTTTATTTTGTTTCAGCAAACAGTTCTGTGCAACTGAAAAGCTTCCAAGCAAATAATCGTGCACTAGCTCTGGCTTTGCAAGAGGAAAAGGCCAAAATGAAAGAAGCCCAAGATATCATTCTGTATTTAAAGAGAGAGTATCAGTCTCTGAAGTTTCAGATATTTGTTTTACAAAGAGAACTTAATTCACAGCAAGTGAAAGAACCTGTTGAGGTATTTTCATTGTAATAATGTCTTTTTATTCTGGTAGGAAATAGGTTGAATTTTGAAAGGCTTTAATCCTGTAGATTTATGCACCGAAGCCCCACTGAAGTCAATAGACATCCTAACAATGGATAGAGTTAAGCATATGCCTAAATCTTTGTAAGATCGGGGCCAAATCCTTGATAAAAGACCATAAGTTTTAGGGCCTGATTTTGAGAGGTGTGCAGCACCCACAACTTCAGTTGAAATCCATGCGAGATAAGGGGTGCTCAGCAACTCTCAAAATCAACTGTTTAATCCAACTGTTACTGGGAGATTTTCAGTAGTGAAGGATTTACTGGTAATTGTTTAAACTGAAGCCTTCCCTTCCTCTCTTCCTCCCCTCTCCCCAGCCTGAAAGTCCTGCCTGGGTTAAAACTTAGTTTTGAATTTGCTGAAGTTCTCTATGGTGGAAATTTCCTCCCAGATTGTAAATATCTATTTCAAAAACCCTTTTGTTGCAGGAGCCAGAAATAGTGCTTTCCAATATAATGAGCCGAATTAGTGATTAACTGAAACACTTTTTGTGGAGCTGTACTTGTGTGATCAATGTACACTAGTATCAATCAAACTTAAACAACAATCAATACGTTGCGTCGGTTTAAGTAGAAATGCTTGTGACATTTCTTTCTTCCTACACTTTGATACATTGTTTATCACCACCCATTTATGGTTACTTTCAATCCATGAGCTGGTATTACACATCTAACTCAATTCCAATGAGTTCTCAAAAGTCATCATTAAGGTTAAGATTGTCAGTTATTTTTAGTAAAAGTCACAGGCAATAAACAAAAATTCACGGAAGCCCATGACCTGAATGTGGTGGTGGTGTGTTTTTAGTTTAAAAAAAAAAAAAATAACCGGGTAGCTGAGCCCGGCCACAGGGGGTGAAGAGAGAAGGGCTGACAGCTCCTGCCATGGTGGCTGACAGCCATGGCAGGGACTGAAGCTGAAGTAGTCACGGAGGTTCCCTACTGAAGGAGTCCCTGACTAAATCATATCATTTGCCATTGTTAGATCTTGTCAGAAAACTTTCAACAAAACAGTTCAATTGAAAAACATCGGTTCTTTGAACACAAAAGGTTTTGCAAATATGGTACAGGTTCAGTGAACTTTTATCAAATCACAGGCAGAGTTCCAAAGGAACCCAGCTTAGTAGGATGCTAATAGTCCAGACTTCTAGAGTCTATTGCAGTCCAGTCATGTGGACTGTCCCTGGATTTCTAGAGGTTCCACAGCGACAGGACAATCTTGCCATGCACTGTCTAAAGGTCAGGGACTTAATTCAAAGGATGTCCCGCCACATGGGCTGCCCAAGGGCCAGAGCCTCAAGTTTCTCCAGGCAGTCTGCTATGCCAGGATTTTAAGGCTACCTGCAATGGAGCCTGGAAATCCTGGGATTGGCTTCCAGGTCCACAGCTTTGGGACTGCAGTGGCATGTGGACTGCCCTGGCCAGGTGACCCCACCAGTTCCAGATTCTCTAGCTGGCCCAGGAATCTGGATGCCCTGGAGTTTGTGGTGGAGTTGCCCCAGAGAAGCAGACCCTGGGAGATGCTAACAGAAACTGAATTTGTCTGTTTTACCAGCAGTGGTGAAAATGGCAAAAATGTTGATTTCAGGCAGCAGCCCCAGGGTCCCAGGAGCATTCTGTTTGAAAACAACCATATGCATTGGTGTTTCTTAAACTTTTTTTTTAATTCTGGTTTATAGAATTTTTTTTAAAATAGCTTTTGTTCCAAAGAAAACTTTTAAAAAATTAAAAATGTCTAAATTTCTCCTAAACCAGAAATTCACTTTCAGCCAGCTCTAATTGCTATAATGGTGTCAGGTATTTCCTGCCTGTCCAAATATCTGTTCTTTATTTTTCTGTTTAATAGATATTTTTAAAAGTTCAGCTTTTATTTAATTTCAAACATTTATAAAAGTCTTTTCTAACTCACCTTAGCAGCAGCATTAATATAGAGCAGGTCAGAACATTTTTTCCCCCCTCTGGAAAATTTTTTGATGTTAGGGTTCTCAAATTTTCAGTGACAATCCAAATATTGTGAAACTAATTTTTTCATGAAAAAAATGTTTTTGAGAAACCCCCTTTTTTTTAAAACAACTTCAACCAAATCTAAGTAACTCCAGTTTTTTGCTACCCTTTACTTTTCTCTGCCAAGCCATAACTGATTCTCTTCTGTTTGGTTATTTCCTCTTTTCTTTGTATAACATAGTTTACATGCTACACTTAAAAAAAGAGACATACTAAGTATCCTAAAGGCATTATCTCTTTAAAAAAGAGAAGAATAACCTAATGGTACCAGAGAGAGTGTTACATTGCTTGTTGAGCAAACAATTTTACTATAATTCTATTCTTCTTCCCCATTAGACTAGATTGTCAATCTTGAGCAAGATTATTTCTAAAGTTGCTGAAAACTTACTCAACACAGCTGATCTTCTTGGTCCAGCTCAGGATTTGTGTTCCACCGATCTTGTAAGTCCATCATGTATTTTTCTGACATACAAATCTGTTTTTGTGGATTGTAGTTTTTGGGTTCTTGGATAGGATTTTCAAAAGTGACTTAGCATAAATCCAATTAGAAGCACAGGTCCCACTGAAAGCCAAGTCACTTTTAGTGCTTACAAAAATGCCACCCCTTATTAATTCAACATCCACAAGATGTTAAATGCTTAGACAGATAAGCTAGACAGTCATTGCCTTGCAGAGCTTACAGTGTAATTGTAGATATGAGGCAGAACTAATCATCAACAAAAAAAAAATACTTAGCTCTATCAGGATTTTTCACCTGCAGATCTCAAAATCTTTTGCAAAGGGAAAGGATACAGAGAATAAGGTGAGATGGAAGTACAGTAAATAAAGATATGCAATTACTGAAGACACTTATGCATCTCTTAGTACATATTTAGTGTGTGTTTTTCTCTTTAGCCTATTTTAAGGGAGATTTTGCCAGATACTTAAATCTATTATCCAAGAGGATAAGAACAGCTATTAAAAATGGATTGCAATCTGTTAGGACTGTTTTTTAAAAGTTTATAGAACTACAACTATAACAGTACATTTAGCAGTCAAAGTACATTCCCACATTTTCAGTTTTGACATTTACAAAACTGAAAGAAAGATTCCTTTGAATTCTAGGTTTTTCTAAATCTTCATTCTCAGAAAATTTACTCGTCAGATAAATTTTAAACTTTTAGGTAACTTTTCCAAGTGAGATACAGCATGTGTGGGCACACAGGTATTATCTGATTTCCAGTTTCAGAAAAAGGTACAGGTACAAATTATATGCACGCTATTTTTTTTCCAGGGGTGCCTGTCTCCTGCTTTGAAAACACGTCCATCTGAATTCTGATTTTTTGACAGTTTGGTTTCTTTTTGATGACATATTTGTCATGTTGTCCCTCTACAGCCATCCTAAAGGCATGATCTGTTTAAAATAATCTCAGGCCATATTTGGCCCATCATGTTTGTAGCTTTACTGTTATCCAAAAGCTGGAAGAAAAAGCATTGAAATCAATCATAATTTGTTCTAGTTACTTGGTTACTAAAATACCATTTAACATTAAACTATTTATTGATTAAAAATATATACTTCTAGGCTAACAACTTGTATAATAAGCTTTAACAAAAGGGATTTGTAAAAGATGGCATGGTATTAAACTGAAGTTATAACCAAAACAAATTCTGTCTCAAAAGAATGCCGTCAGCATACATTTTTTCAATTAATTTTAAGATATTCCAGTGTCTTTTAAATCATGTATCCTGAATTATTTTTAAAGAGTTATTAAAAATTTAGAGGCACCTCTGTTTGAAGTCTGTTTTTTTCCAATAAGGGAGAAACAGTGAAATTAACCATCCACTAAGAAGCTGTCAAATGTGCAAAGCAAACAAACTGAAAATTCTATGCTCCTTTCTAACAATTATAGTAATGTGTTACATGTAACTATCTATGTACAAAATTTTCAGGCAGAAATGTGATATTTTTTTTTCAATGTTGTGGTGTCCCATTAATTCTTAACTCTGCTAGAGTTTTGTAACAGTCTGTATATTACCACTTCATCACAGTAAGATTTATTTTGTCTGCAGAACCATAGGATGTGTCCCTCAGTTCTTGAAGATGACTCCAATACTTTAAGACAAATTGGTTCTCTGTAAGTGCTTTTTTATGCATTAATCTTTATCTTTGTAAAGCCTACTATAGTAACTTTATGATCTGCATCCTTCTGTTTGCTCATGAAACAGTGATGTTTGACAAAATGTACCCATACGTTGCCATTAATGTCTGTTCTGAAGTGAAATCAAGTTTTTGGAGTCCTGTTTGTATGTTTGGCCAATGAAAATGTGACTTTTTTGTTGGGGTGTGGAATCTTTCCAGGACACTCAGTGATTTCTTTTCTTTCCAAAAACTATCTGCCCCAAATTTTCCAATTCCCACACCCAAAAAATTCAGGTCCAAGGAATGCTACTCCTGGAATATCTGGAAGTGTTTGCTGTGCTTCACACTTAGCTCTTGGGAGAAGGACAGTACTGTTTCCAAATGTACTCAGTATCTGTTGTTGAGGGGCATGATATGAGCTCAGTCACTACCTGAATTCCCAGCATAGTGTACTATTCCTAGACCAGTTCATAATTACATCATCTTTATATTTAAACAGATCTCCTTTATCCTTCATCCAAAAATATAGTTTCAATTTAAGAAATAGTTTGTTTGGTAAACAGACATAGTAGTGTGCAAAGATGCAGCAGTCACGTTTTCAAGAGCAATCTGAAATGTTTACAAATAGACACTACAGTGAGGTTACCCGCAATCCTGTATATATCACCAATTTAGCACTCAAACTCCCGTCACCACCCTTCCAGAAACATTTTCTAAAGATAAAAATAAATTTTGCCAGTGTTAATCATTGTAAGAAACTGATTACTTTTATAAGTAGATAAAATCTCGTATTGGAGATAGAATATGATGGTAGAAATGGATTTGAAAGTTTAAGTTAAAAAACATGCAAGAGTTCAATTTTAAATTAAAGATGTACCTCCTTGGTGTAGTTCTCAAATGAGCGAGTTAGTGTTTCATACAGAATTGATGTGGGAAATCATTTTTCAGATTCTTACAAAATATCTTTGTAGTAGGAATTAAGGGGAGGAAACTGTTA
The DNA here is from genome assembly GCA_007922155.1 of Mesoclemmys tuberculata. Classification (NCBI taxonomy): domain Eukaryota; kingdom Metazoa; phylum Chordata; order Testudines; family Chelidae; genus Mesoclemmys; species Mesoclemmys tuberculata. Next base: position 60,945,018 of record ML675603.1, on the reverse strand, counting down.
AAATAAAATTCATTGTCTTAAAATGTATGCTTAATAAATAAACTCCAACTCTTGTTCCTAGGGGACTTCCTACACATGTTCTTGTTTCAGATACTAGCATAGAAGGTGAAATGTGTGGAAATGAAATAGAGACTAATACTGATACAAAGAATGCATCTTATTCTGTGTCAAATTCCTGGCAGACCTTTGAAAATACCACTTTTGTTAAGAAAATGGCATCAAACACAGGTAAGTAAATCTAAATTTTAAGCTAGAGATGGTTCCTCCTCTTCAAATTGAAGCAGCAGATGAAAGTAACTTTCAAAACATAATTAAGGCTTTTGAGAGTGATTTCATAAACCATCATTTTTGCTTTCCTTTCCTGCTTCTGATTTGCTCTTGCAAAATTCTGACCCTTGAAAAGAGTCAGCTCATACAGCTGATTTGGTACATTTAAACTGACATGCAGTGCAGTTCATATATAGCAGGGTGGCAATTTCAAATGAAGTAAGATCATTAGTTTTCAATTGTCTGATCAACATTTTAAAATTCCCACAAATAGACAGTAAAAATGCAGCAAATCACCAAAAGAATTTCCAAATTACTTTCTTTGAATTCCCAATTCAAAGACCATGTGCCTCCATGGGAGGATCTCACCACACCTGTTGAAACAAGTGCTAACTCTTCTGTATGCACTCTTAACTAGAACTTTGTCTCTTCCTCCTTCACAAAAACATATTAGATCTTAAATGCAGCATACTTTCTGAAGGTAAGCAACTACATCTTTAAATATCTTCACTGCAGAATTCTCACTTCTAGGGTTTAGCTTCCTAGCAAGAGAGAGGCAGAACCATGCACCCTAAAGGCTTTTTTTCGGCCCATATGGACAGTGATAGTATATAGAAGTATGAGCCACCCTAGCCCAGCAGTAGTAGTTGTGTCCTTGAACCACTAACTACAATTGGTTGAACATTCCAGTCAGTTCCTGAATGGCTTAACCCTGCCCAATCACCAAACATTTGATTGAAAAATATTATACTCAAAGGGAGCACCAAAAAACGTACCATGCAGGTATAGTACCATCAGAAAAATGAAAAGCCACCAAACTCAGAGGGAAGGATAGTGGTTCAGTGATAATCTTAAAGGTGTCTTGAGAGAAGTAGAATAGCAGGGTAAGCATTTTCCTTTCTGTTAAGATACCATATGCACAAGATTCTCATTCCTGGAGAATATGTAGCATGAGGGATGTCCTAATGTAAAAACCTAGTGATAACTAGTGAAAAGGGCCTCAAAATGAAGGTAAATGCCAGGAAAGGACAATTCTTTTAAATGAAGGGGTGGGAGGAGGTGGGAATTTGAAGGCAGCAGTTCTTAAACACCTGGAGTGTTCTGAGACACTAACTTTCACTACCCACTGAATGATTTGAAAGAATGAATTAATTAGGCATACAGCTAAGATTTTTTTCATTAGCATATAAATGTAATTGTTAAAATGCAAATATTTAAGAAAACCCTGACCTGACAAACACATGACTAAAGACAGAGTCCTCATGAGGTAAAGTACTGAGTGTGAGCTATTTGTATCTTCCAAGCACATAAGGAAAAATTAGTTTTGTCTTGGAAAAAAACTTCAGTAAGTCCAGCTATGAATTACTTTCTTGAGGCTGTGTTCAAGGGATTACTTTGGTTGTCTTTGTCATGGATCATACTTGCCTGTAGAAAATTCTAAAATTGTTCTTATTCATTAAACAAACACCTCCAGGTACAACAGCATTTAGTTTGACATGTATTATCATCTTCTTAAATCAGAAGGACAAAGCTATGATTTTCATCTGGACAACCTAGAGGCCGAGCTTGAAAATGTTCCTTCAGATGAAGAGGATAGGCAAGTTGGTAATATTTTACCAAAAACTGTGTCTACAAGGCGTCGCTGTTCAAACATGAAAATTCATGTGTATGATCTTGACCATTCAGAAAGGGCTGATTTGACCAGAGAATTTCGTAAACAGGATGAAGCTAGACTTAAGGGAAGTCTAGAGAAAAGTAATATGGAAAATACAGAGCCAAATCTTTCTCACCTGAGTGAAAATAAGATTAACACAGAGCCAATATTGGATCAGGTAGATACATTCACTGAATTGAACTACTTAGTTGCAGAACCTAAACTTAAACAAATTCAGCTTAAAAGCAGAGAAGACTCTCAAACAAGGGGAAAGAGAGTACAAAAAGGAAAATTGGAAGGAACTAAAAAGCCTTCCAGAAGATCAAAACGAGAGAAAAGCCAGACTAAACAAACTTCCAAAAAGAAACTGGATTTATCAGTTGGCTCCAGTAAAGCTTACGATTTTCAATTTGAGGAGAATGTCCATATCACACCTTTCCGACAGAACAAGATGAATTACTGTGACAGTGACATGGATGAAAAAAAGGATACATCTGAATCTGAAACACACAGCAGTGAAGCAAGTAATTCAGAAGAGAATTCTGATGACAGCCTCTATGTGCCTTACAAGAGTAAATCAAAATACAGGAAGAGTTCAGTGTGCAAAAATGATAGAAGTCCAGTCCACACAAGACCACAATCTAAAAGATCTGTGGTACACCAGCAACAGAAAAATAGTAATAAAGAAGAAACTAAGAATACTACATCAAATGAAAAATGTATCAGTAAGTATCCTTTTAGGAAAAAAATTGCAAAATGCTTTCCAATTTAGTAGTAGTTTATTGCTGTTTTAGCTAATGAAACATGCTAAATTTTAAAAGCATTTAAAACTTGTTATTGAAACAAATGTCATATGATGCATTTTTTTAAATGTCAACATTTCTCTCATAGAGAGAAGCTAGTTTTAAGGTGCATTTTCTTGTTAATTTCCTTTAACTGAATGAATGCTGCATTTCTTGATGGCACTTAATTTTTCCCAAATCCAACATATTTAAGGTGTTTTGGGGATGAGGGAAATCAGAAGACCAAAAGGATAAATTCAAAAGTACAAGTAGCACAATTTATGCTATAATGTACTAGGCAATAATTTGTTTTTATAGAAAATTAAAGCCTTAACAGGATGCTATCAGCTTAAAAAAAATCACACCACTTTATCTATTATTACTACTATCCTTTGGGTGGCTTATGCTGAAGTTATTTGGAGTTAAACAAGGAGTTCTGGATTGGAGTGTGACTAGCTTGAACCAAAGAGAATGAAACATACATGTGCAAGATGACTAAACCTTTGTTACCAATCAAAACATTTTGAGGCAGACTATTGTCACATTAATTGGATTGCTCCAGATGTGCTGTGATCATTGAACCTCAGCTATACCCAAGCACTGAATCTGAACCTTACCCTTGGCACCCTTTAGAGCAGGGTTTCTCAAACTTTTTTCTGGGAACCCCTTTGAAAATGTTTCAGGTTGTGATGATCCCGAACTCCTCCCCCCATGCCATCCTTACTGGCATGCACAGGGGCTGAAAGCTCATGGCACTCCCCCCCATAATAACCTCACGACCCCATGAGAGGTCTCAACCCTCAGTTTGAGAATCCCTCCTTTAGAGAATGTGGGTTGTATATGTGCCTTGCTTGCTGGCTCATTCTGCAGTGATTCCTTTGGCAAATTTTGCCATGAGACCAAAATTTCTGGTTTGAGTGATATTTTAAAGTGCTCTAAAATCCATATGTGGACTCTGATTTTACTTTAGAAGTATTGTCAAGAAATTAGCTTTAATTAAATTGAGGGAAGATGAAAGATTATACTAAGTAGTTTACTCTTGAGGAACTTATGTGCCAAAAAATTAAAAGTTTTATGCATAATATTTTAAAATTCTGCATATTTTGTCATTAAATAAATGTGGAGGCTCCAGCATGGCAGTGGGGAGCACACGCTGGCTCCATGGAGATGGGAGATCACCCTGCAGCCCACCTGGGATGTGGCAGTGAGGCTGCATCTAACCCTGATAAAGTGCAAGGGCCAAGCCTGCCCCAGTAACAGCAAGGGGGTCTGGTATGGGGGGTCCAGATGCACAAGAGTTGGGTGGATGGGTGAGCATCGCCCTATACAATGACCGCTCCCCTGCGGCTAGGAGCAATGTGGGGCACAAGCAGGGAGTGAGGAGAAACATGCTGAGCAGCAGTGGAGCAAGGGGAGGAATGGTGCATCAGGAAGAGAGGGGCTATGGCTAAAGGTAGATAGGATAAGTGGGGATGATTGGTAGGAAAGGGGTTTAATGGGTTGGTCTTGGGCTGGAAGGAGAGCAGGGGGATACAAAGTCCTGCTAGGTAAGAATGCAAAAAGTTAACCAATGAAACGTTAATCAGCAGGGAGGCTCAGCTCCCTGCAAGTGAGAGCTGCCCAGCTACCACAGCAGGGGGAGCTGCAGCTAGGCAGCTCTCACTTGGCAGTGAGGTGCGGAACCTAGCACTGCTCAACTCCAGCATTTAATTGTTTAAACGTTCTATTTTTAGAATGCTTAAATGGATTTTTAATTAAACTAATTTTTACATCACTTGAAGAGGGCAGAGTTAGGGTTTTGTTTCAGGGCTGGTATTTACCTTAACTTTGTATTTCCCGGCTTTCAGAGGTTTCGAGTATAGATGATTTGATGTTCTGGAAGGGCACAAAGCACTACTAACTAAGCAACCTTGACTCTGCATTAAGGAAATTTTTGAGCACTTAATTTTATTTTTTTTTTGTCTTTGACAAGTTTGTCAAACTCAAACTGGCAGAAGGGTTCTGGAGTAGGTTGTAGTACCTGAACTCCTTTTAAAAATTGACTAGACTAAGTTTAGTGTCCTTTTACTCACTGCAGCTCCCCTTGTAATAGTTAATCTAAATACATGAAAAATTGTACTCTAATTTTATATGTAAACCTATGTAAGCTTTTACATATTTTACTGATGTAGGGGGATGTGTGTGCCATCAAATGTTCTATATAAAAAACTGATGAAGTGCACAACTCAGTGGTTCTTCTAAAATCTGTTTAAATTGCAGGCACCGTTGAAGGTACTCCAGTGGATAGAACCTCCATGATCAAAAAAATCCACATTCCATCAAGCCCGGTGATGAAAGCAGATGAAATAAAATCACATTCTCTTCTATGTCCTATGGATACAGTACCAAAAGTAGATAAGAATTCTTACTCTGGAAATACACATTGCGATTTTGCTAAAGGTACACTTTTGTTTTGGGGGTTTGTTTTTTGTTGTTGCTTGCCATCTCTGACTAGTTTGTATCACTGTAGCACCTCTGAGCTCTCATCACTGCCAAGGATCCTATTGTGTTAGGTGCTGTGCAACCACAAAACAAAAATCCTTGGAGCTCCATTACTTTTTCAAAGGTAATGCTCTTGAGCACTCTCACATCAGTTAGTAGCTGGTGCTGTACGATCGGCTTCGACAGGATTCGTGAGATCTAACTGAAGTTCTCAAACCCCTGATTTTTTTAAACAAACCTTTGCTTACTCGAGAAGTTCCAGAAGAATGGAAACAAGCAAATGTGTCAATATTTAGAGAGTTAATGGGATGACCTGGGTAGGCTAGCCTGACATAGATCCTGAGCAAAGTCACAGAAAGGCTAATTTGAAATACAATCTGTAAAGAATGGTAACAAATAGTGACAGGACCTGTTTTCCATAAAACAAACTTGATATTTTTCAATGAGTTTGCAAGTTTGTTGATAAAGGTATCTTTCACATAATATACTTAAGACTTCTGGAAGCCATTTGATGTAGTCCTCCGTGACATTTTGATTAAAAATTAGCACTGTACAAAATGAGGTAGTCCATATTGTATTAATTAAAAACTGGTTAACTGCTAAATCTCAAAACATAATTGTAACTGGGGAATCATAATCCAAAGTGTGTTGCTAATGGATTTCCATGGTAATCCATTGTTGGCCCACTGTGGTTCAGTGTCTGTATGCATGATCTGAAAGAAGAATTTGCAGCTGACACACAAGTTGGTAGAGTGGTAGATGATGGGGCAGGTCATTTATACAAAGTGATCTGGATTGCCTGGTAAGGATGTGTGCTCATTTGAACATGTTAAATACCACCAAATGCAAGGTTCTCTATCTAGGAACAAAGACTGTAGGTCACATAATGGAAGACTATCCTAGAATGCAGTGACACTGATAAACATCTAGGGGTCATGTGGATAGCCAAAAGAACATGAGCTTTCAATGCCATGTTGTAACTAAGAGGACTACTGTGATCTTTGGATGTACAATGAGAGACATAAGTAGAATTAGAGAAAAGTAGTATTATTTCTGAATATGGCATATCAATTCTGGTGTCCAGAATTCCAAAATGATAAACTGGAAAGGATTGAGAGAGCTAAAAGAATTATTAGAGGTTTGAAAAACATGACTTACCGTGAAAGACTTTAAGCTTTATGCATTTAATATATCCAACAAGGTGAGGTGACTTGATCACTGTCTACAAGTACCTACTTGGGGGAATACATTTGATATGTGGCTCTTTAATCTAGCAGAAGAAGGCATAATAAGAGCCTATGGTTGGAAGCTGAAGCTATGCAAATTCAAATTAGAAATAAGGGGTGAATTTTTAATAGGAGAACTACATTGGAACAGTTTATCAAGGGGCATGTGATAGGATTGATTCCTTCACTCATGAGCTTTAAAGCAACACTGGATACCTTTCTAAAAGGTATGATATACCTCAAGCAGAAGGTAGGGGCTTGATGAAGAAATTACTGAATGACGTTGTGACCATAAAGGTCCCTTTTGGTCTTAAACTATGAATATAGTATTTCATGGATTCAAAGATTTTGTGGCATTTCTGTGGAGAGATGGTAAGCATACCAATTACTAATGTACATTTTATTTACAGTGCTAAACTGCTAGTTTAACCACTAAAGGTAACAAAAGAGGGGTTTTAAATATAAATGGATATAAAACTTGCATTATATCAACGAGGACCATGTACCTGCATATATTTGCACAGAGTTGGAGAAGCCGATGGAGCTTGTAAACTCTAGACACTTCTCAATTTTTGGTTGCCTTTTTTAAAAGACACTCTTCTGTGGAATTCTTTAGCATTCTGTGACAACAATAAACATTGCTGCTATACCTGAATTACTGCTAGCTTTAGTCCCATACCTGTCAATATTGTGAACATCAGAACCTTTACTTTTCTAGGACACTGATTAAAATGCAGCTGAAGTCAATAGTGACCAAAAGTTATATCTTCTGATGACTGTTGGAAGCTTGTGACATGGTCAGTTTGGTTCAGTGGATAGATGTCCCCAGAACTAGCATGGTTTCCTAGCATTCTTAAAGGCTGAGGTTTCAATGGGTATGGGAATGAAAATTGCCCTCCATTCTCCTTTGGAGGTGGTTTATCCTGAACAAGGTTTGAAGCCTTTTGTTAGGGCACCGAGTTGGAAGTTCACTCTGTCTCTCTCAAAGCAGCAGTCCTTAGAAAAAAAGCAGTAGAAGAGAGGAATTTGGTCTACCCCATTCTCATTCAGGACATAATCCCTTTACTAGATAAAATTACATTAAGGTTTAGTGCTTTTTTCCCCCCTATAGACCACTTTCGATCCTTGTCTCAATAAGTACTATATAAATTAGTGTTAAACATTAGCATATCAATGCAAAAAATAAGTATTAATTGAAAATTCTTTCAACAGGGAAAATTGAGGCTTCTCAGACATCTCGTCTTCACCTATGTGATGTCACCAACATCTCTTCATCTTCTGGTACAAAAAGTAGAATCTCTCATCCATTTTTCAGTATTGATGAAAAACTAGGAACTCCCACCCAGAAACGCAGGTGTACTGTTAATGTGAATTATAAGGAACCAAATATCGGCAGGTTTGTATATTTTATTCAGTTTAATATACTAAAATATTTTTCTTATGACAAGGAACATTTAGGATTTTATTGGAAATAAAGGCTTTGGTGAGAACTTTAATAATTTGAAGGTCTAATATTAATAGTGAATTACTGCTCAAATAAGACTTAAATGTAACTTTCTAGCTGAAAACAGTGATGTTTTACATCAAACTCTGCACAAATAACTTTTCTAAATTATTTTGACAGGAAGCTCAGAAGAGGAGATCCGTTTACAGATACATATTTTCTGAATTCTCCAATTTTCAAGCAGAAAAGAGATCCTAAATGCAGTTCTATTAAAAAGGAATTGCTGTCCAAATACAATGAGGCATTTGTTGGATGTCGTTGACAAGCCCTTTCGCATCCCCTTGTCGAGTTCCAAGGCAAAGAACATTTGGCTTACAAATTTGCTGTAATTTGATGCTTGTCAAAATTTTGTATTACCGTTATTCTGTAAGAGTAACATCTTACTCCGTGTCCTCTGTACCAGGAAAATCTAACTGTATATTTGTGTAGATAAATGATACTATAGACTATTTTAAATTTAGATTCCATGGGAATTTCAGTAGGGCTCAGAGGAACACATTTTTATCACTAAGATCATGAATATAACAGTCTAAGCAGTAACTGCTATTGTGCTTGTTAGTTATAAAGGCAGTCTTGCTACCTAGCAATAGTTTCTATTTAAACTCTTTCGGGGAAAAATGCATTCTTTAACTCCACTGTGAAGTCTGTTATCTGAAAGCATACTGAGAATCTCTGGTGTAAAAAGATAAGCAGTATATGAATTATTTGACTTTCAATACTAGATATCAGTCCCTGCTTATTGTAATCCCTCAGTTGATATAGCTGAATTATAGTAAAGCTTGGGATCTGATCATAATTTTTAGTGAGCAAGTTTGTACAGATGTCTTGTTACTTATACAAAGCTATAGTCTACTAATGTTGAAACTTATAATAAAACTTTTAGATTTTAATCTTGTAGAGAACTTACATTCTTATTGCAATGCTTTCAGTCTAAGTAAGGCTGTCTACACTACAGCTTATGTCAGCATAATTTGTCACTCAGCAGGGTGAATAAATCATCCTGAGTGATGCAAGTTATCCCGACATAAGCGTTGGCATGGACAGCGCTGTGTCAGCAGGAGAGCTTCTCCTGCTGACGTAGCTTATACTGCTCACAGGAGCTGGAGCAGTTAAGCTGATGGGAGAGCTTTCTGTCAACTTAGCATGGCTATATGAAAGAGCTTACAGCAATGCAACTGCATCAGTACAGCTGCCCTGCTATAAACTCTCTAGTAGAGCTGTGCCCTAGAGCTCAGAGGTGGTAAAGAAAATAAGTTCTACTTAAAAGCTTCCATCCATGGCTCCAGCTGTTGGCATTTTCAATTCCACGTGAAAGTAGTAGTCCATGTGTAGCAAAACTGCATGCCAAATCAAAAATACTTCATCAGGTAGATGAGTATCATGACGTAGCCTTCAGATGCAATTTTTTTTAATATTAAGCTTCATCTACATAGTCAAAATAACAGTAAGATAATGCATATTAGTCGATTGGTAACACGTGATTTTTAACTAACACTGTTCAGCACAACTTACACAGATGGGAGTGAATGGTAGTAGTCCACTTTGGCAGCCTGTCCTTGGCCCCCAGGTTTTTACAGATGATGATGTGGTAATAGCTAGACTCAGGCTGTAGGGAATTAACCTGAAACCCTTCCTGGATGACATTCTGATCGGAGTTCTATTGAAGACAACACCACACAGGCCACGTTGAATCTCTTCCAGGCTGTTTCATCAGTGCCAAGAAAAGTTCTGGTTCCATCCGGTAACTTATTTTCTTGTTCCAGAGCGATAAGAACTATCAGTTTTATGCCTCCAACCACTGGGACTCCTGGTATCATGCACTGGGATCACTCTATGGGCACAAACACCTTTCAGAAATCTTCATAGGAAAGATGTGAGACCACTCCCCAGAACACGTGGAAAATCAAGTACAGTTCCAACACAGATGTTTAACACCCATGACAATGTCACAAGGTATGCCACTCTACCTTCAAGATCCTAGAGTCCTCATAACTGTCAGCCTGGAGGGCACTGGAGAGCCAAACAGCCCAGAGTTGCTAGAGCAAGGAGGAAAAGGTTTATAGCATAAACCTTCCAAAGTTGAGAGGATTCAAGTTAGGTCTGCAAAGATTCCAGTCCACCTTAAGGGGGAAACCACATCCTGGTTCAAGAAGACAATATAGTTGCAGTCACATTTACACAACCAAGGGGAACAAGTCGTCTGGCACCACACACAGAGACAAGTATAATGAGGTGGGCAGAACAGTTTCTCCTTTCCTTCTGAGTAATCCAAATCAAAGCAGACCTGAACCAAAAGGCAGAATGGCTTGACAACCTCAGGGGCAACAACTCCAAGTGTGTCTGAAAGATTTTCAATTTAAATTGTTCATTGTCTCCCGTCAATTGACCTGTTTGGGAATCATATGAACAGGAAGAGGTCAAAATACTTCACAAGTGCAGGAAATGATGGATACCTTATTGCACTGTTGGCTGCAGGGCCTACTTTGCAAATTTCCATTCTTTCCAGTCCTGGATAATGTGGTTGAGAAAACAAAATGAGGGCAGGTGATGGTAACACTGATAATTCCTCATTGCCAAGGAGACTGGTGCACAGAATGGACAGAGCTAACAGTGGAGCTCTACTGGAGACAGGACATCTCGCAAGGTCCTCTTATTCACTCAGAGCCAAAGTGGCTTTGGGTAAGCCTGGCTATTAAGAGGGAAGCACTAGAAGGTGTTAGTCTAGCCTCCATAGTCATTAAGACATTGCTCTAGTCTAGGAGAATATAGACACAAAGTGTATTCCTGTCTGGTCCAGATTCAGCAACTGGTGCCAAGAGCACAGTGCAAATCCCAGAAATTGAGGAATTCCAGCCATTCTGGACTTTCTCCAAAAGACAAACAGATGCCTTAAGCTCAGTACATTGTCAGGTGTCTGTCAGTAACATGCAATTGCAGTATCCTTTGACTTCCTAACAGACAATCCACAGCTAGCCTGATTCTTTCAAACAGTCCAATTAGCCAGATCATTCAGTCCACCCTTTCCAAAATGGCACCTTCTGCTAGGTTTGAGGGCTCTGATAAGCCATCTCTTTGAGCCACTGACTTCAGTGTTGACCTTTTATATATCTGTTAAGGCTTGTTTCTTAATAGCTGTCACATCCACCAAGCAAATGTCTGAGTTGGCAGCCTTATCTATATAGGAATCTCTACTGCATTATCCACAAGGAAAACGGTGCTCAGAACACCAAAATCCTTTCTTCTTAAAGTAAATTCCTCTTTCCACACTTCCCAAATGCTTCCTTCATTCTGTCCAAAACTAACATTCAACTGAAAAGGAGTGACACACCTAAAAGGTCAGATGAGTGTTGAAAAATCTCAAGACATACAGAATCCACAAGATCAGGCCCCTATTGTCCTTCCACCTGAAATGGCAGTCTTTGGTTGCTGGTTGGATTAAACTATATTGTAGCAGCCTACAACTTATTAGAGGCTCCTGTCCCAGAAAGAATTGCGGGAGATGCTGGCTGCATAATGGAAAATTTCTTACCAATTTCTTTTCTGCTAGCAGTCTCCCCCACAACTGTGCCTGCTCTGGATAGCTAATGAATCAAGGGTCAGGTATTAAGTGGAATTATTATATGACTGTCTTTCTTGGTCTAATGTATACAGTTATTTTGTTAATCGCTGGACTATTTGTTATGCAAATTTTACACTTTGGAAATAACTCATCTGGCTACGAGCAGGAGTAGAGGGGGCATGGCCAGACAGTGCAGTGTGAAAACATTGATCTGTCTCAGTGAGCTGCAGCGAGGGGGAAACAACCCAGCTGTCAAGAATTGTGGAGGAGATGCTGCAAGCAGAAAGGAAATTATGTATAAATTTTCCATTCCTATGCATGGAGCATGTAGGATTCACTGCAGGTAGGAGTCTGAACCTGGCCCTACCCTCTGCCCTGCCACATTTCCAAAATTACCCAGATGACTGGCTAGACTGCACCTGAAAGGCACCTGCTTAATCACTGGATAAACTACTAAAGGTTTATCTACTCTGCAATTAAACACCTGTGGCTGGCCTGAACCAACTGACTTGGGGCTCAGACTAAGGAACTGTTTTAAGTTCAGTATAGATGTTCAGGTGTGGGCTGGAGCCTGAGCTCTGGGATCGCAGTCTGAATGTCTTCACCACAATTAAACAGCCCCTTAGCTTGAGGCTAGCTATGGGTTTTTAATTGCAGTATACACATATATCCTAAAGGACTGACAGAGCTACAGTTCCCACATAGTGCCAGACCAAGTGTCACATGGGGCAAGGATAATTAATTCCAACTCTCAAAAGTTTGACTTTTCCTCTCTCACACTTTTGCAAGTTATGCCTGTGTGAGCTTTGACTAGTGCAGTGATGAACTTTATCTATTATCTGCAGCTGGCAGAGTACAGCAGCAGGATTGTACCTACCACGATCTGCTGCTTCACAAGTGGTGTCCAAATGGAAGAGCATTAAAATCCAAACTGGTACTCTGGAATGTAGACAAGAGAATTAACTGCACACAAATCAAAAGCCAGAAGCCAACAAAGACAGCGAAGAGCTCTTGGGTGGGCAAAAAAGGTTACTTACCTGTAATTGGAGGTTCTTTGATATATGTAGTCCCCATTTGAATTCTAAGCGTAAGTGTGCATGTTCCAGAACAGTTCTGAAGCAGTGTCCGTTGACCCGCACATGCATCATCTGTGTGCTTGCATCTAAGGCTATAAGAGGCTGTGTAGATCAATGCCAATCCTTCTTACCACTAAGCAATGTAGTCTGCAGCAGAGGGAATGGAGGGCGGGTATTGGAATCCAAATAGGGACCACACATCTCAAAGAACTTCCAGTTACAGGTAGGTAACTTCTTCAAGTGATGGTCCCTATATGGAATCCAAACACGGGTGATTAGTGAGCAGTGCTGAGGGTGGAGGTGGGTGTGGTCTCACAAGAAGTTATAGTCCGTAGGACAGCGCAGCTGCATATGCTGCCACTGCTGGGGTGATGGCGCAGTGAGCAGTAAAGGTGTGGACAGAGTGCTATGTGATCATCCAACAAACGTCCTGCCAGGGTACGTGTGAGAAGCAGGCCGATGTGGCGGCATGCACCCGCGTGGAGAGCCTTGTGACTCTAGGGAGTGGAGTTACCCAAGAGAGTGTGTGATATTTGGAAATGGAACAGGTAGTCCATTTAGAGATGTGCTGTGAGAAAAGGCTCTTGCCTTTGCAATGTTTGGCAATGGTGACGAAGAGCCTAGGTGAAGCTTGGATGGCACAGGTACACTGGAGGTAAAAGGCGAGCACCTGGTAGATATGGAGAGAGTATAGTGTTCTGGCCGTGTGGGAAGCAAAAAGTTTGGGGTAGAAGATAGGAAAGTGGATGTTTCGGTTTAGGTAGAATGTGGAGACCATAGTGGGGATGAATTTTGGTGTAGACACAAGAGACTGTCTTTGTGGAAGACGGTGTGTTTGGGGGAGGAGAGAGTCAGCCTTCATGGCGACCAATTCGCTAATGCATCTTGCTGAGATGACGGCCACCAAGATCACTTTCATGGAGAGGTGGGTGAGAGTAGGTTACGATCGATTCAAAGGGTGGTTTGGTGAGGACAATGTGATATTCAGATCTCAAGAGAGGGAGTAGGTTTGAGCACTGGTGGAAAGGTATTTAGCAAACTCTAGAGGAAGCAAACAGTGGTTGGGTGAGTGAAGATGGAAGAACCATCAACTGGAAGGAGGAATGCACTGAGTGCTGCCAGGTACACCCATATGAAGGAGTGGGTCAGAACCAACAGTTTGAGTTGGAGAAGGTAGGCCATGAGGGTAGGAATGGATATGTAGTTCAGTGGGTAATGGTGGTGGTGTTCCCAAGTGGTGAAGCGTTTGCATTTTGTCTGATAGCATGTTCTGGTGGATGATCATCTGCTGTGCATGAGGACATTGCGTACCAGGGTGAAGCGTGCCCCGTCTATATGCAAGCTCCATCCAAATACCAAGCCAAAAGGAGGAGCGGGCTTGGGCTGGGGTGTCAGCGTCGTCCCCGGGCCTGTGTGAAAATATCCCGATGCACACAGAGGTGCATTGGAAAGCGAGCAGAGATGTGGAGGAGGTTTGTGAAACAATACTGGCAAGGCCAAAAGGGGGATATTAGTATGACTTCCCAGGAAGTTTTGCGCAGAATTTGCAGGAGGAGGAGAATGGAAGGAAAGACATAGTGGACATTGTTGGTCCAGGGCAAAAGAAAGGCATCACCATCTGTCTCCAGTGCCCTGTGGAGTAAAAAAAGGGGGGGAGTTTGTGGTTTTCATTCCCAGTGCAGGGTGCCCCACCTGTGGGGAACCAAGCATAGTTCCAACTCATGGTTCGCATAGAAGGCCCTGCTGAGTACGTCCGCAAGGGAGTTGCTGATGCCTGGGGGATGTGTGATCAGGAGTTTGACCTCATACTGGATGCACCAGTTCCAGAGTTGGACAGCTTCCGCACATAGAGAGGAAAACCTGGCACTGCCTTGCTTGATGGTATAGACAACTGTCGCCATGTTGTCGGATAGCAGTTGAATGGGATGGGATCATATGAGGGGGAGGAACGCCCAACAAGCAGCTCTCAATTCCAGAAGGTTGATGTGCATCCTGACCTCTCTCAGTGTCCAGAGGCCTTGGGCTTATGACCATCCAGGTAGGTGCCCCAACCAGTACAGGAGATGTTTGTGGTGAAAGTGGCATGGGTGGTGGGAGGTGTAAACAGGATGCTGATCAGGACCTTGCACGGATTGGTCCACCACATGAGGGAGGCCAAGACAATCCATGGAAGGAAGACAGGCTTGTCCAAGCGGTCTGTATGTGGTTTGTAGATCGATGTGAGCTATATCTGAAGGCAGGCTGCCATGTGGCCAAGCAAGGAAAGACATTGATGGATGAAGGTGCGCACTCTGCAGTTTAAGCCTGTAAAAGAGAAATGAGGGCAACAAATTGATCCACCAGAAGAAAAGCACAGGCTGTAAAAGTGTCAAGGTGCACCCCAATAAAGGTGATGTAGGTACAAGGACTGATTTTTCCTAATCGGTACAAATGCCCAAAGCAGTGAGATCACGAAGGGCCTGGATGGCTGAGAGGAGGTGGTTGCGTGACATTGCAAGGAGGAGCCAATAGGAAAGCACAGAGTAGCTGAGGCATTGCATGTGAGCTATGATTACAGCAAAGACTTTTGTGAATACCCAGGGAGTGGTGGTGATACCAAAGGGGAGCACACGGAACTCATAATGGGAGTGACCGACCGTACATTGGAGAAATTTCTGGTGAGCCTGGTGAATGTCAATGTGGAAATACGTATCTTTCATATCATGAGCTGTGAATCAGGCTCACAGGAAAGCGACTGGATTATGAGAGGGAGTGTGACCATTTGGAACTTGAATTTTCACATGAACCTGTTGAGTAACTGGCGGTCCAGTTGCCTCCTTTTTTGGAATAAGGAAGTACGGGGAATAAAAGCTGAGAGGGAAGTCTCAGGCCACCCTGGTGTAGGCAATGAGGGGGGGGAATGAAAGGGATTCTATAGAGTACTCCTGGCAAATGATGTCCAGAACCCAGAGGTCCATGGGGATCTTGCCCCAATTGTTGGCAAACAGGGCAATATGGCCCCCAAGGATGATCTGGGGCACCATGGAAGGGACAGGAGGAGGTTCTCAGTTCTCAATGGAGGAGTCAAAACTCCTGCTTAGATTGATGTTGCAGGAGGGTTGATGGAACAGAGATGGGAGTGGTGGAGTAGTGGGACCACTGAGCACCCTGGCAATGGCAGGATGGCACCTGTTGTCTTTGAAAGTAGGGTGGGTAAGAGAAGCAGAAGTGTGATGTGGTGTCTGCAGCATTGCACTGTTGTCTGGAGGCTCATCTTGGAGACCACTCTGCCTTTGTCCAGCAGCATCCGAAAGTCTTGCTGCTTGTCTGGCAGTAAAAGAGCCTGAAATGCCAAGAGCTTGGAGTAAGTGTGAAAGTCATATTTTGCCAACAGGGCCTGATAGTTGGCAATATAGAACTGGAGTCCCTCAGAAGAGGGAATTTTTCTACCTACAAGATCCAGCTTTTTTTGCCGCCCTGTCCAGAGAAGTGAACTTGAGATGTTGTTGGCGAGTGTGTTTGGTCACCATGTGAACTACCAGCAAGTTGGAGAGTGGGTGGGTGAAGAAGAAGTCTATGCCCTTAGATAGGACAAACTATCACATCTGTGTGTGTAGGATTAGGGAAACAGGAGGCTGGTGTATGCCAGACCAACTGAGCCGGTTGCAGGATAGCTTCATGGGTGGAGAGGGCAATCTGGAGGGTTCCTGGTGGTTGTAGAATATCCAGGAGCTGGTTTTGGGGTTCCTGTACCTGTTCCACCATGAGGCAGAGGGCTGCAGTCACTCGCTGAAGCAGGTCATGGTATTATGTCTGGTCATCAGAAGGGAAGAGGGAGGATGGAATCAGCACCTTGTCTGGCCACGACAAGACGCCAGTAGAGACAGGTGGTACTAGCTGTCGGGGAACTGCCCTTACACCCATGTCCATGCTTCTTATGCTCACAGTGGGGCTTCAGAGGCTTTGGTGGTACTGATGGCTCCATCGCCCAGGAGGAAGATGGAGGGGCATTCACTGACGGTCATGGATGCTGTTCCGGTGGATCTGTCTGTGCATATGAGCACATAGCCTCTTCCATTAGGAACTTGCAGAGGTGAAGTTCTCAAGCATCTTGTGTCCTGAGCAGGTGTCAATCTTGTGTCAATCAACAGCTACTAAACACAACTAATAGACTTATAAACACTACATACAGGGGGAAAACGGACAGTCAGCGCTCTTTGCAAGCTAAGAACATAGAAAAGCAGGGGTTCCAACTCTGGCCATGTGGCACTAAGAGGAAACTGGACTGGTGTTGACCCTGCACAGCCTCTTATATCCTCAGATGCAAGCACATGGAGGATGCACAACACGTGCAGGTCAATAGATACTACTATAGAACTGTTCCAGCTCCAGCACATGGCACCCATCCACACCAATGTTTGGAATCCATATAGGGACAGTTCCTTGAAGACTGACAACATGAACCATTCAAGAGCAGATACCCAAGTAAAAATAATATAGAATGTCAACTTTACTAAACAGCTAAAGTCAATAAAGATTTATTCAAATCATTATGGGCACTGTAGTCTTTCGGTTTGAGTAGTGACTATACTGTATTTGCAGACACATTGACATTTTCACTGTTCTTCATGCAGAATGGCCCAATGCTGCAGACCTCACATTCCAAATAAATTCATTGGCCTGCAGTGTTAACTTTATGGCAGTGCAACAGATAGATAAATGAATTGCATAGCTGTACCTTGCAAATCTCTGTTCAGTACAAGAACATATAAATCACGTCAGTGTATTTTTTTAAAATGTGAGAACTAATAAAATAGTCTTCAGAGCAGTCACCTATTGAAATAAGAGAGCAAAATAATTAGGGTTTTTTTTAATCTATCTATCATTTAAAACTATTCTGTACCAGAACAATATATTAATTTTACAAATGTAAAATTTATCAGCTGTTAAAGCATTTGCAAAACCACACATCCTACTGTAGCTTTATTGCACAATATCTATGAAAATATTAATTTTTAAATTAGAAAACAAATGCTTTCAATATAGAAGAGACAATCTGATTTAAAGACAGTAAGAAAATCTACTTAGAAAATAACAAACTTTCACAGGATACCAAGCTCAACAGGTGCATCTGTAGGCCCAGTTTACAATATAGTTTATAGTCCAGTACTGGATGCTTTAATACAATTCTAGTATTGTACCTTGTAGTTACAAATCTAAATGTAATTCAGACTGCTTTCATATATTAAGCATTGCGGCAATTCTAATGTTAACATTTTGAATACCTTTAGTACCACAGTAACTACTTCCAACTAATTTCTGGCATCTACTTGTTGAATAGAATTGTGATTTAACACTGCACAGGCATTTTGCTAGAATGTTTGATCACAACTCAGTTATTTTCAACCTGATAACTACTGCACCTTACCAGTGTAACATCTGTACATATAAAAACACAAACGTTAAAGTTGAGGCTTCACAAAAGCAGTTTATAAATTTCAATTATAAAATTAATGTCAAGTGACAATTTCTTTTTGGCCTGTATTAATCTCTCTCTATTAGGAAGGTAAGTATGTGTACCTCCTATTTGTAGTGTAAGCAGTAGTACACAGAAGTGCTTAATTTGATACCTAATGATATACTAACATGGGCATGTATAACTTTTTAAATATACTTTTGGGTCTAAATACCATTATATTAATAAAATATTTACAGTAGAGCATGGTAGAAAATCCAGTTTACCACACAGGCAAATATATAAACTAGAGGCTGTGATATGGTAACATTTTGGTATGTACAGTAAGCAACGGTCTTCATGATCTTTGTTGGGAACTCTAAAGAACGTATCAGTTAAAAGACCAGTAAATGGGATGGTTCACTGAAGTACATAAAAAATGTATGCCTACTAAAGCAATTAAATATGAGAATATAGTATTTGCCTACCACCGTTTGAGTTATTTTGGGAACTTATGTCCTGCATAAGCAAAGTTAATACAATAATATTTTTAAAATAGTGGTTATGAAATCTCAGATTATTTGCAGGTAGATATTTAGCAAAAACAAAATCCATAGAAAAGTTTGCACCTAGATAAGATTTCTTCCTAAAAAGTCAAAGCAGTTCCTTTCCAGAGTAAGTTGCTCTTCTCTCAAAGCATCTCAACTGACTGACTGCTTCTTTTAAGAAATAATATATATAAAGGACTCTACAATGAAACGTAGAGACAAAACGTATTTCAGTGCCTCTTAAACTGTAATTTTCTCTTAATGTTTTGTTTTTACTGGAAAAAACCAAAACTTTTTCAAATAGATACTGTATTAGATAAGCTTAAACATTCATTGTATGGGAATTTCTGATTCCAAATCCCCAAACATGTGCAATTTCCCATATGAAAGTTTTGGGATATCCAATAAAAAGCCTATTATTGACCATACTGCAAATATGCATGCAAAAGAAGTTTTACAGTAATGTTAAATACATTATAAAGCTTCATTTTAATAAAATAAACATTTTCTGTAACTTCAGTATAATACATGTTTGCAAAACTAAAAGGGCTTTTAAAAGTGCTAGTTAAAATACACAGAGGGGTTTTTTTTTTTAAACATAATACATGTATTAAGTCCCAAATCTATATGAAGTATATAGCATACTGTGCCCATAAGTTAGGCACACAGACTTGGTTGAAAGAGACAACTGTCACTTGTCAATTAATCCAGCTTCTTTAATTTTCGTGTAGAAGAATTTCTCCAATATATTGGCACATTTGTAGTATTCACTCTCAGGGGGGTTGTACTCTCTGCAATTTGTAAAGACCCGCTGCAAGTCTGCCATGAATAATTTCTTAGACACGTAGTACCTATTCTTGAGTCGTTCACTCATGGTTTTCAGATCTGTACAGGAAAAAAAATATTAGCAATCTGATTCCTACAATACTAAAGACACATACAGTGCTTGGGAGACTCAATCTTTGCCATCTGCTCATTTCTTTAATGGAAAATTACTAATTCTTAATTACTTTTATTCACTTAGGGCCTGATCCTGCTCTCATTGAAGTCCATGGCAAAACTGAACATAGTGCAGGATCAAGCCTTGCAGGATCAAGTCACATAAGCATCTTCTCTACTAACAATGAATGCAATTCTGTAGCACCTAAAATGTCTCAGTTTAAAGGTTAAAGCATAGTTGCTGTTCTCCTAATACTCGTTTGGCTTTGTAAGGCCCCAATCCTGTAAGGCATTGAGTGTCCTCAACCTCAGAAGTTGAGCTCACCACCTGGAAGGATGAGACCCTACAAGATGTGAATAAAAAGTTCAAACTGACATGTACTCTCTAGGTATCTATCTGCATTAACAAAAATAGCATCATGTAATCAACATATGCCATTCAGTTTGAATACAGCAAAGAATGGGCATCTCTCTATTACATATGGTAAGCAAAAGTGCATAGAAGTAATACACTACGCACAGTTAATGCTATTTTATATTTTGATGAAGAGGAAAACCAAGTAAAATATACAGGGTATTTCTGAAACAAGATTTCTGGGTTTTCAGCAGTCTAATCAAGTTTTTTGGGGGGCTACTGTAGAAGTAGCTTTGAAACGAAGTGACAAAAGTCCTCCCCAATTTTTGCTCCCCAAACACATCAGTGAACTTGACCCACATCGAGCTTTTACAGCCCAGAGTTCTAGACTAGGTCTGGTTAAATCGTTTCTATTTTGGATGTGCTAGTACTGGACAGAAACATTCTGAGATAGTGGCATGCTGCCTGTGTGCATTGGCACAACCAGAGCCAGAATGCTTTCCAGTTCCCAGCTATATCATAGCAGTACTGGAGCCCAGGCTCTGGAAACATGAAAGAAAATGATTAATATTTTATTAAAATACCTAATAAGTGCACCAGAAAAGTCTTACTCATTGCCAAGGACCATGCATAAACCACTACTGGCAGTGGAGGTGCTGACACATTCACTGCAAAGCCATGAGCTCCCTAAAGAGGAAGGCACAACTCCAGAAAATGACATTCATGTCTCAGTTACAGTGGAGTGATGGTATCAGACCCTGCAGATATAAAGGTACTATACGAATTTCTTTCTCCATCCTTCTGTCATGGATCTGCAAAAAAGATGACTCTCCAAACAAGAGCCAAGCCCTACATAAATAACGACACGAAATTCTTTTGGAAAAGAAGAACAATAGCTATGCTGCATCAGTGGCACTGGAACAATTTGTACAGTCCGAGTGCTGAAAGCCATTGAACAAAACTGTAAATCCTGTATAAGATGGAAATCACTTAAAGCCACACTTCCAGCTCCCCAACTGCCAGCACCCCTGAGCTGAGTATCTGCAGCCACCCTAGAAATCTTAGCTGCATAATTTTGCCATTTCTTAGTCTGTTGCACAGCATCCTACAACATAAACAGCTGAACGATACTCATGCCTCAACCTATGAACAGCAACGAGACCAAAAACTCAGTCAGAGCTGCTATAAAGGCAAAGGCTTATCCACTTCCTGTCATTTTGTATCTCCAACAACCTGGAACACTTTGCTTTTATTTAGCACTTAACAGCTGAGGGCTTCCTATCCTACTTATAGCTGTACTTATTTGGGGGGCCAATTCTTGAGATCCCAACTCGGCTTTCACAAAGGCAAGCTCCTCCTGACTTCAGCGGAATGTAAATCAACCCACCATACATTTAAGTAAATCATTGTGTCAGCTCTCTGACTGTAATCCAGAAACACTTTCTTTTCCCTCCATTTTTATCATTTTCGTCATTAAATGATTACATTTTATAAAAAATAATGAATTACTGGACCTCTTCCATATATCAAAAATGGGTAAAAGTCATTAAAACACTGGCTATTTATCTGAGCACGCAGTCAATATTTTCATCCCAGTTCCTCAGAGGGTTTTTCCTCCCGCTTAGATGTAACAAAATTTGTACAGTCCGCATATAACAAACACAAAGCAGCCACTGAGCTATGATTTCGTGTGTGTGTCTTTCTGGAGCAATCCACAAATTATTAAAGCACATGTCAGTTTATGGAGAAATCTCAAAATGTTGCTAAACTTGATTTTTAAACTCCTTGATTTGTATGTTTTATTTAGGTGAATATAATGAAATATCCACCTAAACAAAACATACAAATCAAGGAGAAAAGAGAGAGCAGAATAAAAATTACTGACACAGACTGCTTGGCTGTGAAAGAATTCTAATTTAATTTTTATTAAACTCATTATTAAAGCAATGGCACAAACATATGTAGATTGTAAAAAAATTAATGCAGACACGTGTGAAACAATACAAACACACACAAATTAAGTGTACCTTTCAGATTTCTGTCAAATTTCTATTTCGGCCACAGTTCTGCCTATGTCAAAACAGAGCTAGATAGTATTTTAAGTTTCAGATAAATCCCCAAAGGTCCTTAAATTTAGTTTGTGAAGGAAGACCATGGAGGTTATTGGTAGTGGGGAAAATACCAGTAGGATGATGTCAGACCTTAGATTTCTATTACTGGAAACTCACATAAGGAAAAATCACTTTCCTAGTGGCAAATGTAGTGTAGGGAAAAAGAAATAAACAGCCACTATGAATGTGTAAGTCACTGATTCTACAAGCCAAAACCACTGGCAACAGTAATAAAACATTTTATGTAAGTCAGAGCTACCAGTGACCCCAAATTTGCAAGCAGATACTGTGCAAAATAAGTGGGAATATGCAAAATGTAACAAAACTATGTCAATATGTTCGTAACACCAAACATTTGAGGACATTGCAGCTTATAAAAGGGTAACTGAGGGTGGGAAGGGAACTGAAGTATTCATATATATTCATAATTATGAAGTACCTTACATTATTATAGTACTACCTAGCATGGCAGGGAGTCAATCCCTTCCTTTATATTCCACTTGCACCTTCATTCGAGGGGGTGAGGATGGCAAGTCCCAGAAGCGGTTGGCTGGGACTAGGATGAAAAGGAAGGGGGCTGATGGAAACCTTCCTCCTACCCACCCCATGTAGATACAGAAATGATCAGAGTTACCTGCACTGTACACTTATCTGCTGGGTACTCCCAGACAGTTAATAATAAAGTTGTGGCCTAAATTAAAGCACAACCAGTGTCTCCTTTCCTCCTTCACAACAGAGGGCTTTTTCCCCTACAGACTAGTCCACAGAGATACTGAAGTGGTCTCAGTGAAGCTGTGTTCCGTTCTCCGATTACAAGAAAAAAAGTGCTGTGACAAGAAGCAGTAAGAGAGGGAGAAGGATATTGTAAGGGCAATGAATGCATTGTTTGATTCAGTGTTAGTTCTGTGGTGCCAGAAAGCAAATAAGCATCTGTTTAGAACAGGGTGGAATCATTATATACGATTGTACAGCCCAGCAGCCAAAGGCAAAGTAAAAATTCATTTTTTTTCTCACTGTCATTTGTGTATTCCCTTGTTTGCAATAGATGAATGAACAATAGCTGTGCCATAAAAAGCATATACACTGATTTTCAAGATCTCAGAATAGAAAAGTTGTAAGACTGGTTATGATATCAGTATACAGCACATGTGCCGAGCTTAAATGGAAACAAGCACTTGATTTAAATGTTAATTACAAATGAAATGGGTGGATAGGAGGGGAAAGTCTACAGGGATAGATAGAAAGTGCAGGATACAGTTGGAGTCAAGTCAGGAGACTGTCATTGTGCTGCCATTCCTGCTGACCCCAAGGGCAACACAGTGTGTGTGTGGGGAGGAGGGTGGATCTTTATACCCCAGGCAGCCCCAGAGAGGCCATCTTTTATGGTGAAATGAATTTTTTTGCCTTCCCCACAGCAGGTCTGGGACCTGGTGGGGCAGGAGGTTAGGCTCTAATGTCACAACTTAGTGTGTAAAACTTGCGGTAGATGTCCAGTGCAGGTAATCAGTATGGAAGAGATACGATTACTGGATAAAATGGACTGGAAGGGTTCTGAAGGAAATCATCCCTTAAGGGAGCTGAGGAAGGGGGTTTGAGCTCCTATGTGTTGTATAGCAGGAAGCTGACCTTCCTCCTTTCATATCTCCCTTTCACCTCACGCGAGGGGAGAGTGGAGGAGTCCCAGCAGCTCGATGGCTGGGACCAAGTTGGGGATGATGCGGAAATGATTTAGGAAAGCATGATGACCTGCGCTGTACAATTTACTGCTGGGTACTCCCAGATATTTTAAATGAATCAAGTTGTGGCCTAATGAAACTACATCCATTGTGTCCTGTCTTTCTTCCAGCATGGCTGGACAACAGGTCCTAGGTTTCTAAGTCACTTAGGTGATTCTGGAAATTTGGTCTCTGGATTTTTTAACAAATTAGATAAAAATACAAACCGAAGTATGCAATGGTAAATTAACCTGCATGTGAGATCATATCTTCACACGTGTCTTAACCAACACAGTCAGCTAAAAGGTGCTGGAATTGACCCAGTTTAAGACCTTGCGGATAATCTCTTGGGCACTGTAATATTTTGTGTTGTCTTACAGGAGTACATAATATAGATGCTTCACAGAAGTTACACACTATTCACACATTTCAACTGATAAGTGTATATTTTTGCCACTGCTGAGTTGCAAACTATCCCACTGCAAGCAATACATTAGAAAATGTTTGTAACAATCAATCTTGATGACTATACTTGTCTCACACGTCTCCAACTAGAGAGAGCTTTAAGTTTATGCTTTAAAAATGTTAATGGCATTACCCATGGGAAACCTTATAACTTCATAATATCCAGGAGCTTCTGTTCTCTTCACAGGTTCCATGAAGGGCCAAGCGCTTTGATGGCTCTTTGGTAAAGAAAAAAGTAAGGTATCTAATATGGAAACTCCATATTGGAAATCATTTCAAAATCTTTGCAAAGGTAAATTAAAACTAATACCCACCTTCACCTGCTGCAGGATGGTTTTTAATGTGCTGTAAAGCTGATCTGGATCTTTGGGCTCTTTACTTGAAAGAAAATATTAATAAAGAAGATAAGCTTTATCTCTTATGCCCATTTCTACAATTCTACACCTTACATAAGAGCAACTCACAAATTTAAAACATTTTCTCATTAATGGAAAAATAATACCCAAGAGCTATTCTCCAGCAGATTACTTATCTCAGTTTTGTAAGAGATAGAAAGATATTTTAAAGTTATTCAGGTTAAAGATGTTTGTTCTCAAGAGTCCCAAACCGCTTCATCATTATCCTTTGTCCAAGTAGTACTTACCTTCTCTCTTTTCCGCTTGGTTTCCAGCCAGTCTCTCCTGCACACCAACAAAATTAGACATTACATGAGAACTACTTCATGTTGAAAGTTCATATGAATCTAAAAAGTTCATAAAATTACAGTACCCCTGCAATAAAAAACTTTCTAAAGACTAATCCTAATAAAATTACAGCACTCTAGCTCCCGCCCCATCTAATTTCCTACATACCACACTAACATGTGCTCTAACATGCTCTAAAAGGAATGCACTGCTTTTTAAAAATTCTTTACCATCTTTTATCATTACCTCTAGTGTTTTCTATGTAAAGAAATCAGATGTAAAAATGATTCAATACAATAATTTCCTATGGACATAAAATACATTACACAAACAGACAATTGAAAAAATAATTGGTTGTAGTAGCTTTGTTGTGCCCTGATTCAAATAAGTATCTATTTAGCACAGGACTATATTGCTGTATAGGATTATACAGCATAAAATGGACTCAGAGGGAAAATACTGATTGCACTGTGAAGCAAAACAAAGGGGCAGAATTAAATAAATGTATGTAGAATGCCTTAGGGAAGTCTCTAAGCCAGAAGAGAAGAACTGTAATAGAAACAGATTATTTAAATCAGATTAACAAACCTAGATAATTGAATTCTATTAAAAAGGCAATACTGGGAAAATTCATATTTCTCTAATCTTGGGCCTTGGCTGTTTTGATGTAGTTCTGCATTAATTAAGGAAGGGAGGTTGGTACATACTAATTCCAGGAATGCTTTCTATAGGAATCTGTCGTACTCCATCTTTGAAGCAGGAAAGGCCAGGATAGACTTTTCGAATCTGAGCTTGTTTCCTTTCTATCAGCTTTTTAATGATCTGTAATAACATAGCAGAGGGGCAGGGGAAAAAAGACAGGCTTAGTTTTGAAATTCAAGGAAAGCAGTTGACTGGCTCAAAGGCACAGTGGTAGGTAGGACATTAAGGAAAACTGTGGCAGTTAGAAACACAACAGGACCCTGATCTTACAGTCCTTGGACAGCCAAGACTCTCATTGAAATCAGTGAACTTTTTAGGTGCATAAAGAACGCAGGATTGACCCATCAAGAAATGTTTTACTAAACGAGAATACTGTTCACACTCCAGATTTTAGAAAAAGCTCTTCCATTTCAAAATCTCAAACTGTGGAAGTGCTTCTATGTTAAAAGAGAGCTGCCATTTTACTAATGTTTCCCCTCAAGGAAGTCCAGATTGATGATATAGCTCAAGACACAAACTCAGCTCAAAATCTGATTGCATAAGGAGGCTGCCCCAACTGGAAACCAAATTCTATTCTATTGTTTTTCCTTTAGTTATCTCAATTCTAAGTAATCTGGTTTTCTGCTCTTGATGTGCATTAAAATGCTTAGCTATGCTTTGTTTCTCAAACATGTCATTGTTAAGATGATTGCTTCCTGTTTAATTATTCTTTTATACATTTAGGACACTTAATATTGATTATTTACTTATTTTTTTAATTAGTTAGCGATCACAATATCTTTTAGATTACAATAGGCTTTCCTTTAATAATGGAGACACAGAATTTTCTTCAAAAACAAAACCAAGCCTACACCCCCGGATTTCTAAAGGCTCATCCTTCACTATTTTTCTCTCAACAAAATTCAGATTTTTGACACATCTAATAAATGTCAAAGAACTCCTGTATGGGCCAGAACTGTGGCCTAGCCCTCCAGCATGTTGCAGAAGCCAAATCAGATGGAAGTGTTGATATCTTCCTTAAATTCCACCCACAATCCCAGAATTACTGGATATTACGGATGAAATGATTGGTGGAATAGTTCATGCTGAAATTTAAACCATGTCCATTAGACTTCAAAGAAATTATCAAGGTGATTTGGGATTTTTTTCGTACCCCCCAGAACTAACTTTTTTTGTTTATTTATAGACTATGCCAGACAGCAGTGTGTTGGTTCACATTCAGAACCTTCTCTTTGCAGCCAATGGGGTACAACCCAATTCTTTAAATGGAATCTTAAATTCTGTACAAGCTGATAAGACTAGAAAAATCTGGATATGGAGTACTGGCCACTGGAAGATCAATTACACCCCTAATAATTGGAGTCGGGAAACGCTGTGGAGGTGACATGCAGGACCCTGTGCACAAGAGTAGAGAAGAGCCTTGTATTGCTCAGCTAGCTATCCACTCAGATAAACAGAACCGCATTTATGAGCACAAAAGGCACAGCTATTTCCACCAGCCCTCATCTGCTGAAGGCCAGGTTATCAAAAAGTGGGTCTCACAGAAGGAGGAAGAGACTTAAAGTCGCAGAAATTGTCCCTTTGAAGAGAAGGGAAGAGAAATGCATGATAACAATAAAACACAATGAACAATAACTTCAATTACTAACTTAAAAAAAAAACTAAATATGGGAGAATAAGTCTGTAAAACAAACATTACCCAACAATGTGCCTGATGTCACCACACTGAATCTAAGCAAATTCAGTTGTAGTATTCATGAAGATAGTCTGCAATTGTCTTTGATGAACATAAATTAATATTCAGAAAGCTGACATCGTTCCTTAGCGTGAAGATAAATTTAACAGAAGAAATCTATTTTAACTTGGCTTCTATAATAAGGAACCTGTTTTGGATTTACAACCCTGAAGTCAGTAAACCAAAGTCAATACATCAGCCATACTGTTAACATCCAAAATTCTATTTACATCCATAAATCTTAATATGTCCATTTGGATTGACAAGACAAACGAGCACTCTTTATAAAGTTGCAGACTCTGAGGAATAAATGTTGGTTTCCTTAGAATACAGAGAGCAAAGTATCTGATCTGTGCTTTGTATATCAGATAGTGAATCCTAAAACGTTTCAGAAGAAATGTTCACATAAAACACAACAACAATCACCACAAGTCATTAAATAATATTTTTTTTCCCTAGTAACTGTAGATCCAAGATTCTGGGAGGACCAAGGCACGCTATTTCAAACAGAGACACTTCAACTGCCTTTGAAACATAATATACAAAGGTAAATAGTGGAAAACACATACAATGCATAAAATAACTAAGAAACCAGACCTGGGATAAAATTTTCAAAAATACCTAAATGACTTAAGTAACTAAGTTACTTTTGAAAATAGGCTTAAGGGTGAGTAAGGGCTTGTCTACACACAAAAATGATATACTTTATATTGGTACAGCTAAAGTCGTACAACACTCATAGCATGGGTGCACTTATAGCAGTATGAAGGTGCTTATACTGAAATAGCTTATTCCCATATAGGGAGGAGAATAAATTATACTGGTCTATGTCACCTTCATACCATTGTAACTTCGTTCACACCAGAGGTTGTTCAAGCATAACTACTTTGAGGAGAAAAAGATCACACCTCTAACAGAAAATCAGTACATCTGTGTGCAGATCAGGTCATTTTTGAAAATGGGATTTAGGAGCTTTTGAAAATTTTATCCCTAGGTTGAATTTTGTGACACCTAAATAAAGAAGAAATCTGAAATTTCATCTGGCTGCCTGACTAGCTAAAAAATTTGTTTTGTAATACACAGCATATATGCCAAATTCAAGAGGTTCTGAAAGTTAGCTAATGCGCAGAAGAACTTTTGCTCAGAAGGGTAAAAATGTGAGAGAAGTCTAAATAGATACAGGTAATACAAGGTCATGTAAATATACTACCACAATCAGAGGGGGAGACTACTTTATCTTCCCTACTATTTAAATATACACATGAAAGAAGAAACAACAGTAGAGAAAAAACTAAGATGTTTTCATTATTTAGATCTTAAATTTCCATTCATTTTGATCTATTATAGATATACATTACAAGCTTTAGGACCTTAAGGATCTTAAACTCAGAATTAGCTATTAAGTACACATGCAACTTTCATCATCAACTTTAGGTTCCCTAGCAACATCTAAAAACCAATGTTTTCAGAAAGATTGAATTTTTTTTAAAGTTGTTTTACTTGGCATCAACTGTAGAAAGTAAAAGGAAATGAGAGAGAATGTGTGTGAGATTTAACACACAGATGCAACAGGAGAGATCTTTTTTTCTTTTTAATTAAGGCCAGAATCAGTTGTTTTGACTCTGTTCTCTAAGAACAGACTGCATCTTCCATTCATATTCTGAGAAACCTCTTTGTGAACATTTCCTGTTTCGTCTGCTACCCAGCTGGACAACATTTCAGAAAAGCACTTAAGCCATGTGCTTAACTTTCACGTTAGTGCCAAAATGCTTTGCTAGATCAAGATCATTGTGTGAAAAAATGGTGAAGTAGTTAAAGCATATAAATAAGAACTTTCCACTCAAAGGGACCATTCATGCATGCTACAACAACAGTTATGTAAATGAAATACTTGACAAAACATTTGAAAAATAAATTAAAGCAAAATTTCACATACCTGTTCACCCAGAATGAGTAATTTTATTTTGTGACGTAAGTAATATATCAATACTTTTTTCAATGTCACCATTATGTTAACTGTAGGAAAGGAGAATTTATGCCTGAGAGATTTATGATAATTTTTAAGGCAAGAATAAAATATAGGTTTTAATTAATTAAAAATGGCTTTTGTGATGTTTCGAATGCCAGATATGGCATGAAAAGGAATAGATATCTGAGTGCTGACTAGAAATATTTGTATAAGCCATTTTAAATGTGTAGGACTTTTTAAAAACATTGTTAATATTAACAAATATCTTATCAGTTTACCTCTTTTTGCTTTTTAATGATGACAGAAAATTCAGTGTAGGGAATCCTTGGATTTAATTCACATCCCATTAAAGTGGCTCCTTCATAATCCTTGATATAGCCAACATATTTTGCTTTTGGTACTTTAATATCTTTGGAGAAACCCTAAGAAAAGATTAACTCAAATTGATACAATGCATTTTCTTTTTACATTCACATTGCTTGAAAAACAGCTATGAATTACAATCACATTCATTACACTGTCAAAACACTAAAAATATAAAGAAAGAGCTACCGATCATGGCCCAGTCATGCCAATAGTTTAGAACAGGAGTAGCTGGCTTTACACACCAATAGCCAGTTACTCACATGCAGGATTATGGTCCATATCAGGAGTGGAAGCTAAGCTCCAAAATATAACCAGTTATGTTGTGGGGTGGGTGAAGGGGAGAGAGACAAGTTTTTATTCAAAGTAAGATGTTTACAGATGAATATGAAGGCAACATTCAGCTCTATTTCAACATTACATTAAAGGGTCTCAATCCCGCAGTCACTAGTCAGGCAAAACTTTTGCTGAAGTCAATGAAAGTTTTGCCTAAGTGTGACTGCCACATACTGCCCCAAAAGAACAAGCCAGCCAATCAACCAGCCAACCCACCCACTCTTACAAAAATCATGGGCAAAAAATAAAAACCAAAATTTAAAACTAAAGAAAGTTCCACAGATTACAGCAAACAGATCTCATAAAATCTGCAGGTGCTCGGGACAGAGCCCCACACTGCACCCACGCATACCCTAGGAGGGCAAAACCCACAATTCTCTGACAAAACAACGAAGGGGAAGTTTTGGTCACTTCCCAAAGTCTTTTCTTACACCAGGGGAATCTGTCTTTCGTTTAAATTTGCCAATATAGGTGCCCAATTCTGCATTTAGATCTGCTATGACAGATCCTCCCACACTCACATGGATTCCCACTGATGTCAACGGAACTTTGTATGGGTCCACGGTAGCAGACCGAAAAACAGGACTGATGCTTTGGTGCTGAACTGACTTTTTAATTAGTATCTATTTTAAAGAAGGATCAAAGTAAGATCAAAATTTGCAGTCACCACACACTAGACCAAAATTTTCTGCAGGCATAAAGAATGGTTACTTACCTTGTAACTGTTGTTCTTCAAGATATGTTGCTCATGTCCATTCCCAATTTAGGTGTGTGCGTGCCACATGCACCGGTGCCGGACAACATTTTCCTTTAGCGGTACCCATAAAGCCAGTTCTAGCACCCCCTGCAGCGGCACGCACATAGGCGCCCCGGCTCCCCCTCCCACTCCGTTCCTTCTTGCTGGAACTCCAACTGAGAGGAAGAAGGGCGGGAATGGGCATGAGCAACACATCTCGAAGAACAACAATTACAAGATAAGTAAACGTTCTTTCTTCTTCGAGTGCTTGTTCATGTCCATTCCAAATTTAGGTGACTCACCAGCAAAGTCTCCAGAGGCGGGCAGGAGTTCATGTATGTGACACTTGAAGCACCGTTCTACCAAAGCCAGCATCATCATGAGCTTCCTGCGTTAAGGCATAGTGGAAAGCAAAGGCATGTACTGTTGACCAGGTAGCTGCCCTGCAAATATTCAGTACGGGGACATGAACTTAGAAGGCCACAGACGATGCCTGCACGCTTGTTGAGTGGGCTATCAGGGACACCGGAGGCACGACTCCAGCCTGCAGAACACCGTTCTGATGTTAATGCCCTGATCTCCGAAACTCACCTGGTGAACATGATAGTGACCAGAAAGGCGACCTTCCAGGACAGGTATGTGAGGGAGCATGAGGCCATGGGTTCAAAATGTTGTCTGGTGAGCCTGGATAGGACCAAGTTCAAATCGCACTGAGGAGAAGGGTCTCTTATCAGTGGGAAAAGCCTTTTCTGTCCCTTAAGAAACCCAATAGTTATTTCATGTGAAGAGATTGTTCTACCTTCCACCAAAGGGTGGAAAGCAGATATGGCTGCCACATGGACCTTGACTGACGAGAAGGCCAATCCTTCATTTCAGATGGAGCAGATACTCTGAAATTGTCGGGACTGACGCATCTGTTGGGACACACCACGTTCGGTCACTCAACAGGTGAAGTGCTTCTACTTAGCCCTATAGGCTGATCTGGTCGATGGCTTCCTGCTTTCCAGGAGCATGCCCTGAACTTAAATTGAGCAAGCTTGCTCCTCTTGGATCAGCTATGGAGTGTCCATGCCGTCAGATGAAGGGAGGCCAGTTCCAGGTGGAGCAGGCAACCTTGATCTTGGAACAAGAAGTCCAGGTGCAGCAGCAACGTCCACTGCCTGGGTCCCGCCAGCTCTAGAAGCATCCTGAACCAATGTTGTCGGGGCCACACTGGTGCCACAAGGATTACCCATGCCTTGTCTCTCTTCACTTTCAGGAGAACTTTGTGGATCAAGGATATTGGAGGTGAGGTGTACAGGATGCTCCTCAAGCAGGAGAGGAGAAAGGTGTTGGTGATGGAGCCTGCATTGAGGCCATGACGGAAACAGAAGCAATGGCACTTTCTGTTGGCCTTGGTGGCAAAGAGGTCCATTCGGGGATTGCCCCACCTTTGAAAGATATGAGCCGCTACCTCCAGATGGAGGGACCACTCATGGCAAGAGCAGAAAGACCTGCTAAGACGGTCCACCAAAGAGTTGTTGACTCCCAGAAGATGAACTGTTATTCGCATAGGGCAGGGGATTGGGCCCTTCCTTGCTTGTTGGTATAATACATAGAGACCACATTGTTCATGAGAATCTGCACCACCTTGTTGGCAATATGTGGTAGAAAAACTGCACAGGCTAGACAAATTGCTCTGAATTCTTTGATATTGATGCGTAACCACAGTTCCTCCAAGGTCCACGTGCCCTGGGTCTTCAGGGAACCAATGTGAGCTTCCCCATCCCAAGTCCAAGAAATTGGAAATCAGCATTACCGACAGTTGGGGCACTTTGTAGGGTACTCCCGAGAGGACGTTACCTGGACTACCTGGACTACATCACCATAGCAGGGAGGTAGGTATTTTTGGAGGGACCGTGAGTATCCTGTTTAGGTGGTGCCTGACTGAAGAATACACCAACGCCAACCACATCTGGAGGGGTCTGAGTTGCAGTCTGGCCTGGGGAACCAAGTAAGTGCAGGCCGCCATGTGGTCCAGGAAGCTGAGGCACACCCACACTATTGTGAGGGGATGAGTCGAAATGCAGGTTATAATCTCTGTCATTGCCTGGAATCTTTCCTCTGGAAGGAATGCTCTGGCCCTTGATGAGTGCAGCATCGCTCCGATAGTTCCTGTACAAAGAATAGAATTTAACACCAATTTCTGTTCATTTACTAAGAGCCCAGAGCCTGACAATTGCTTCAGGTGATTGTGGTGTTGGTCTGAACCTGAGACCTTGACCTGCTCCTGATGAGCCAGTCTTCCAGGTAGGGGAACATCTGCACTCTTCTCCTCCTGAGGTACGCCACTACCACTGACATGCACTTGGTGAAAACCCTTGGAGCAGTTAAGAGGTCAAAAGGGAGCACCATGAACTAGTAATGGTGGTCTCCTACCATAAACCTCAGGAATCTCCTGTGACCAGGAAGATTGCAATGTGAAAGTAGGTGTCCTTTAAATTGAGAGGGGCATACCAGTTGCCGAGATCCAGACAGGGAATGATGGTGGCTAGAAAGACCAGGCGAAATTTCAGCTTTCTGAGGTACTTGTGAGGTGCCTTAAGTCCAGAATGGGCCTCAGCCCTCCCTTTGCCTTTGGAATCAAGAAGTAACAGGAGTAAAAACCTAGATCCCGTAGGTCTCTGGATACTTCTTCCACTGCAGCCACCTGCAAGAGTGTTTGCATCTCCTGTTCAAGGAGTTGCTTGTGAGAGGGGTCCTGAAAAGAGACAGGGAAGGGTGGGTGGGAAGGCAGAAGTGAGGCAAACTGGAGGGTATAACCAACAGCCACCATGCTAAGCACCCATTTGTCCAATGTTATGGTAGCCCAGGCTAGGAGGAAACAGGCTAAATGAGAAGAAAACAGAAGAGGGGGATCCATGAGTAGAACTGGTAGGTCGCTCTCAGATGCACCTTCAAAAGGCCTGCTCTCCATCCTGATTATAGTGGCTAGCACCTAGTTGAGGGCCTGCAGATGATAAGCAGCGCTGGTGCCTTTTATAACCTTTGTTCTTCTTATAGAAGTCTCTGTGGGGGTGATTCCCAGATCGCTGTTCATGCTGGGGCTTGAAGTGTCTCCTAAAAGAAGGTGATGTATAAAGGACGAAGGACCTCAAAGTAGGCCTTGAGTCCTTCACGCCATGCAGACTGGTGTCCATCTGCTCCAAACAGGACCATGCCGTTGAAAGGAAGGTCCTGAATAGACTGATGGACCTCTGACGGGATATCACCAGAGCCATCATCCTGGCTACAGAGTACGCTTGCAGAGATGCCTTGGTTACTGATCTCCTTTCTTCTAAGATGGCCTCAAACTACTGTTTGGAGAAGGAGTCCATGAACTTGCCCAGCGACTGCCAGATATTAAAGTGATATCTACCAAGCAAACCTGTGGTTTGCCACTCATAGCTGCAGGCTGGCTGTGGAATAAATCTTTCAACCGAAAAAGTCGAGTCTCTTGGCATCTTTATATTTAGGGGTCGAGTGGTCTGTCCCTTTCGTTGGCGGCCGTGACCACTAGGGATCCCGGTGCAGAGCGGGTGTAGAGATATTCAAACCCCTTTATCGGTATGTAATATTTTCTTTCAGCCCACTTAGATGTGGGGACGGGCCAGGGTTTGCCACAGGGCCTTGGCCAGTTTAATAACTCTCTCATGGACTGGGAGGGCCACTCTCCTAGGAGCTGCCGAAGCTGATATTCCAAATAGCTTGTAGATCATCTCGTCCAGCTCCTCTATTTTGAGGCCCAAGTTGGAGGCGACCCTTTTCAATAAGTCCTGGTGCACCATAAAATCGTCCATCGGCACCACAGATGAGGGTCTCGCAACTACCTCGTGCGGTGAAGACAAGGAAGAGGCCGGTATCTGAGCTGGGGGAGGTTCCTTTGCTCTGGGTAAGGAGGAACCCCCGGGGTCTGAGGCACACAAACCTTCATGGTCCAAGTCTGTGTCCAGGTGTGGCACCGCACTCTTGAGGATTGGAAGACTGCGATACCGATGTTTCTCTCACGGAACCGACATACAAAATCCCAAAGGGAAATCCCCACCAGTAAGGCCACGGTCCAGGTCATTGACGTTGTGGCCACACCCTCATTGGCAGTACCGTGGGGAAACTGGGCATCAGAGTCGGGGCTTGTCTAGCCTGGACAACTTCCTCGCTGTCCGAGGATGAGGTGTCGCTATTCGACAGCCAGGATAGTGCCATCTCTGAATACCTAGAGGTGCTGTGCAAATTATATTGTTGATACACTGGGACCAGTGAGCGGCATGAGAACCTTGAATGATGGCTGTGACAGGACCAGCTCTTGGGCTTCTTGTATGGGCTAGGCAAGCAAGGTTGCAGTGCTGGGAAACACAACGTGAATCGGCAACCTGCGTCTCTCCATGGCTCCATAACGGTGCTCTGCTCAGTGCCGGTCCTCTAGAGAATGGCAATGGGAGCCTGATCTGGTGGTGTCCTGACCCAGAGAGGGTGGTCTGGACTCTGGGACCACCTGCGCACCAGTGAATAGTGCCTCGGTGATGGATACTGTCGAGCAGATTTGTCTCTCAATAGGCTGCCCCTAGGCACCAATGCCGAATCTTGGTGCAGCGCCATGCTGTCCTTCAGCATTTGTGGTACCGTAAGTGCCAGGAGGTCCTTCATCACTTTGAAAACCTCCCGAGTCGATGGCACCACTAGGCGATGAGGGCCTCTACCACTACCACTTCTTTGACCTTTTCTTTGGAACTGGGGAGGGAGATCAGTGCTGAGCAGAGGAAGAGGGCACCGGAGAGGCACTGCATGCCAAATCCATCGTGCTCAGTGCCGAGTCCAACCTGCCGGGCTCTGAGACCAATCTAAAAGCCGACTCCATCAGAATGGCCCTGAGACAGATATCCCAGTCCTTCTTAGTCTAGTGACAAAAACTTTTTACAGATCTTACACCTCTCATGGACATGGCCTTTCCCCAGACCTTTTAGACAACTTTGATGAGGGTCACTCCTCAGCATAGGCTTCTTACTCAAAACACAGGGTTTAAACCCTGGGGAACGGGGCATGCCCTGACCCTGGGATCCTAACAACTAACAAACTAGAGCTAAACCCATGAATAAACCACTAATTTTCATAAAGAAAACTTGCGAAGGAAGAGACGTTCCAGAACAGTCCCTGGTGGCAAGAAGGAACTGAGAAGGAGAGGGAGCCGGCAGTGCCTATATGCGGGTGCATGTGCACACCACTGCAGGGGGCACTAGAGCCAGCTTATATGGGTACCACTAAAGGAAAAAGTTTCCGGCACTGGTGCATGTGGTGCGCACACACACCAAAATTGGGCATGGACATGAGCAGGCACTCGAAGAACAACTCACTGATTTCAGTAGGATTTGTGAGCACAAAAGTGATACAAGGTAAGGCTCTAAATCTAAAGGTTCAGTGTGGCAAGAATACTCTATTTCCACATACGTCTGTCTAATCTCAAACTCCTTCCAAAAACAGTGATTTCTTAAGTGAATGGAGCTGGTAAAACTTTTTAACACACAATGAGGAAATCATAAAGTCTGAATTTGTCTTATCGAAGGTTCAGCTGTGACTTTGTTTTAACACTTGAGATTATCGTATAATCAATGCACAGATATATTCCGACTTTTCCTTCAAAATACACTGTCCTATAAAGACAGTACCTTAATCTTGGCTAACACAAAATATATTTTGTAGATTAAAATAAAGACAGTGCATTTTATCAGCTGCTTAGATACCACAAACTGCTAATACATTTTACTTAGTGTTACTACATTTCAACGTCTTGCACTGGCTGAAGACTTTTCTTAGGCTGACTTACTTGTTTTTTGAAGTAGCCAATTGCATATTCGTCTGCATATGTGAGGAAGTTGAGAATGTTATGTTTGATGTGATACTCTTTCAGATGATTCATTAGGTGAGTTCCATAACCCTGTGTGGAAATAGTTAAGGAAATTCATCTCATGAGGAAAATCTTTTTGGTGTTACGTGTATTAAAAGCTATGGGAGAGAACTAGTGCTTAACTTCAACTGTTCTTTTGAAGGGGTATTTTTCTAGATCCAGTACTCAGGCACCTCATGTTCATAATTTAGTGAGGGTTAACAAAAACTAAACTACTTCTAAACTTGGAAAGTTACATATATGACCCAATAGATGACACAATGTCATAGCTTCTAATTATTGATTCGCTTTTTATCTAAAAGAAATAGCCTCAACTCTCTTGGGGTGTTTTGACTGATCTAGAGGTGCTTTTTTCAAATAGTTATAATTCAAGGTGAATATATTTATTGACTTTGAAGTTAAATATCAAGTAGAGAGAGCTGCATCCTTGGGGACTAACAAAGCTAAAGGTGCTCAGAAGTACTCAAGATATAAAGGGATTTTCAGGGTTCAAATTCTAAGTTCACAAGGGTTTAAATTTAAATAGGAGAAGCTATGATCAAAATGTAATGAAAAATCATTTTTACCTGCAAACTAGAAGTGTGAGTGGTAGCCAAGCTTATTTCTCTGTAGCAGAATGATCAGAACAATAAGTTAGAGACTATAGGTATGTCTACACTGAAATTAGACACCCACAGCTGTCCTGTGCAAGCTGACTCCAGCTAAGGGACTTTTTAACTGCAGTGTAGACATTCCAGCTCGGTCTACTGCCCAAGCTCTAAGTCCCTTCCACCTCACAGGTTCCTAGAGCCCGGGCTAATGCCTGAGCCCCAGCATCTACACTGCAATTAAACAGTCCCTTAGCCTAAGCCAGCTGGCATGGGCCAGCAGTGGGATTTTAAATGCAGCGTAGACATACACTATGCCATTTTCAGTGCTCAACATTCTCTGGTCACAAATTTAGTGACCCATTGAAAGTTTTCTAAATTGTTTTGTCTGACAGCTAGCCCAATGTCACATCTTAGGTTTTTAGGAATATTTTTTAAATAATTCTGATAATGATGGTGCAACTACATATACACGGAACATTTTGTCCTAGAAATGATTTTTAAGTTAGCTATCTTGTTTTATGTAAATTTATTTAAGTTTTCTTCATTCTCACAAGAACTTCTGCAACTTAATATTCATACAGAGAAGGTAAAACATGCAGGTTACAATGCACATTGTACCTAGAGGTAACGTGCAGCTACCTCAAAACTGTTTCAACTTTAAAACCTCAAGCTTAATAAAAAGAAAATAGCCCCCCATCTTAGTGCAACTAGCTGAAAGTTCATAAAGCCAGAGAAGGGAAATAAAAACAACATCAAACCTATTATTTTTACATAATCTCATGATTTTTAAACAAATCTTATGATTTTTGCTGAGCCTGACTCATGATTTTTGAACATTTAGGGTTAGCAATACTATGAAAGTGACTTGAAAGTGTCAGTTCCATTCCTGTTTAAAGTCAGTTTCTAGTCTATTATTTGTAGTATGGTAACACCCCTAGAGCCCTAGGCAGGTGCAGTATAAACCATGAGGCCTTGCCTTAGTAGCATTTTTCCAAGTTAAATGATCTGTTCCAAGCTTGATGAACTGCAAAATGTAAGTACATGAAATGACAGAAAGTAATCTAACTTTTTTTACAATTGTTGTATTCAAGAGTTTGTAACAAAGTAAGAATATACATTATATAGGAATTAGACACAGTGCTTCTGTCAGCTAATTTCTAAATTATTACCTGAAAAAAACCTAGAATTTCCAGGTGCCTAAGTAACCCCTGGAATCACAATTAAAGTTACTCCTCCACCAAAATCGGAAATGGCGCCCCTGGCAGTGGCCACCTCCCACCGAAACGAACTCGAGAAGCCCACTTTTCAGATGCAGTCATCTCAAAGGTGTATGTTAGCAGGCATGCAAAATTGATAATTGTGCACCAAAGTGCTCATGCATGTACACAATTTAAGCAGCTACTTTTGACAGTTGGCCTTTGTTAGATTTTTTTGTTTATTTTTTGAAAGGCTACCCCCTGCAGAGCTGTTATTCAAAGTGTGTCAACACAACTTTGTACTAAGCCAGCGAAAACCATTATACAATGAACACACATTTTTCTAATTATTCAGCTTTAGAAATATATGTCTGGCTCTTAAATTTTATTGTTCAAATCTGCTGAAATGCTGGATGAATGCCTTCGTGACAGATTGCCAACTAAGAGAGTAAGTGAATCTCTCTCTCTAAAACTGGAGTTTAGTGAATCCACAGCTGAGAAGAGATACTTAAGGCTGTAAAAGCATTCAACTCCCACTCTGCTATTCCTCCACTCTGGCTCTTTGCTTCCAAGAACCTGAATGTAGCACACAACTTCTGCCAACTCTGTGGCATGAACTCTAAATGAGTTCCATTCTCGTCTATAAACATAGTTGATTGAATACGCAGCTACAGCACCATCTAAAGGCAAAAGGTTGAAATCAAATAGCTAGAGTTTTGATTCACCTAACATCCTCCGTTAAAAGGAAATCTGGTTCTGTATTTTTATACTCTTCATTCTTTAAGCAGAGCAGTTCATTCTTCAGACCTAGTCTACACTTAAAATTAGGTCTATATGGCTTCAGTGCTCAGGGGTGTAAAAATCCACACTTTGAATGCCGTAGTTGTGCCGACCTAACCCCTGGTGTAGACACAGCTAGGCTCCAAGGAAGAATGCTTCCATCAATCCAGCTACAATCACATGGAGAGGTGGGGTTTCTATGGCAATGGAACCCCACCACCTTTTGTTGCTTTAGAAAGTGTCTACACTATGGGTGCCACAGCGGCATAGCTAAGGCACCTTTGCTGTGCTACTGTAATGACTATTGTGTAGACATAGCTTAACATTTAAATACCCTTCAAGTAAGCACTAGGAGGATTCTATAGAATGCCAGCTTGTTTTTAGATGCAAGAATATGCCCATTTTTTTTTTAAATGTATTTTTAATTGAAGTCATTTAAGGCTGTGGTCCATAGCATTATAGCTTCACAAGAAGAATGCCCATTTTCATTCTACTACAAATGTTACAATAAGCTGAATTAAGGCCAGACACTGAAGACTGAAGAGCCCAATAATGGGAGCCAACAGACTAGTGTGTTGATGGAGGATTTTTTTTTAATTATTAAGAAGAGGGTGGTTCTCAAGTCCACAGATCTCTAGCATTTTTAGGCAGTTGACAGGTTTGTGTGTTAAATATATTGCCAAGTAGTGCTGAACAGGAAAGGGAAGTGAAAAGACAGTGATTCCAAAATTATGACTGTGGTTCGTAAGTGAGTTCTGGCCCAGCAGAATGCAAACAGACTTAATCAACTGTACAATAAATCCACTTCTAACATTGTCTTTACCTTGACTTGCTCATTAGAAGTCACAGCACAGAAAACAATCTCCGTAAATCCTTGAGATGGGAACATCCGGAAACAGATCCCACCAATCACACGGCCATCTTTTATTAATGCAAGGGTCTTGTGTTTTCTGAATGTATAAAATAATGACAGCCTTAGTTCTTGGATATAGCACAGGTGCCATCCATCCCTCAGAAATGTTATTCTTTGTTTTCCAAAAACAATTATAAATGCCTTTGTTAAACTAATTACTTGAATCTATAGAACAGTTGGTGATGTAACTAACATCATGCTCTATATCTACTGTAAAATGTTTCATAAAGTGTTTTCTTGCCTTTGTTAACTTTGTCACTATAAGTTACACAGTTACATTGCATTTCTAATCAAGATTTTACCCGGGCTACATTAGAGACTAATGGAGCTTCAGGACATTCAGCCTTTACTACCCGATGCCTGATTCCCTGTGTGCATTCTACATGCTTAAGTGATAATTTCCAGCACAGGTGATCAGGCAGTCAATTATTATAGGTATTTTTAAGCATTTATTCCCAAAAGCATGCAAGAACCAGAAGAAATATCCATTTCAGCAGCACTTACACCATGTGCTTTCAGTTAAAAGGACAACACTGCCATCGGTAAATCCTTCATAACTGTTTATGGCAAGGTTCAAGAATTTTACTGTAAACTTCAAGGTGTGGGGAAATTTTCACTGCATCCATTCCCTGCACTGGCCAATAACCAGTGCTATTAATCTTTAACTTTCATGACAACAACAAAGATTATTTCCAGGTTTCTCAACACCTTCTCATGATATCTATATTCAGTACATTTGGGAAGTAGCATCCGGATATATTTGCAAGGCTCAATCCCTGTTTGAAATAATAAAGCAAGCAAAAAACAGACATGCTGTCTGTCCTTTTTGTCCTGTAAATTAATCCTTTCCTGTTTATCTACCGCACACTACAGACTCATACATCAGAAAGAAGACACTAACGGATCAAAGACCAGGCGTGTAATGTACTCCTTTGGCATTCTGGGTAGCTGATGGGAGAATACATTCTGTAAGCCAACTAGCCACATCATAATCTTTTTGTTTGGCTTCTGGTTCAGGGAATTTCCAACTACATGAAATTCAATCACTCCCCTGCGCTCCTCCAGTCTTGCTGCTTCATCCCGGGCTGAATGGGCTGACAGAAAGTTTGTCTGTGTTGTGCAAGAGGAGAACAAAAATACATTTGAGAGAGTTTGAGGAGATATTGTCTTAATTTCACATCTATCAACAGAACAACCAAGAGATGTTCTACGCCTTTTACAAATGTTCAACATTTACAAACACGCACACAGGCAGCTCTGTTTGTATTTAATAAAAAGT
The DNA here is from genome assembly GCA_007922155.1 of Mesoclemmys tuberculata. Classification (NCBI taxonomy): domain Eukaryota; kingdom Metazoa; phylum Chordata; order Testudines; family Chelidae; genus Mesoclemmys; species Mesoclemmys tuberculata. The sequence continues at coordinate 60,903,703 of ML675603.1, read as the reverse complement.
GACACTGCCAAATAAGCCTGACAGAGTTTTTATTATTACTATCCATCGTTACACAACTACATTAAGAATTTGAAATCAACATTTCATTTCCTTCTAATTTTGCTACTAAAATCTTGCAATTGTGTGTCTATTTCTCAATGGAGTGGAAATTATTACACCCAATTCGTTTAACAACTTCTTGTACAGCGCCTTACCACGCCAAAGCATTTTTGCTTTTACATCAACAATTACTGTGGAAGACCACACAAGTCTGAAAATAGTGTCTGTTAATTGCTACTCTAGAAATACTAGAAAAAATACTTTTTGTGGTTCCTATTAAAATCATGGCTATATTTTGTTCTTAGATTTTTAGCTTTTGTGGTGAATTAAATGAAAGCTCAGCATAGTTACTCATAGTGAGCAAGTCTGAGGTACTCCCAACCATCTGCCCTTTGGAATGTCATGAAAAGAAAAGAAAAAAAAAGGTTAAAGATAGTTTTTCGATACTAAAATATTTCTAATGCTGCCTGGGAAAACCGACATACTTATACGCAAAGCCAATGTTCCTTGGAGCTAACAGTACAGACGTTGGACTGTCACCAGTTACAGTGGTTTCCACAGTAATGTTCGCTTTGCTCTCTACTAGACTTCCATGCATTGTTTGCTTTCCAGAGCAAAGTTTAGCTGCTGGGCATTCACAGTACCTGCGTCCTGATTGTCCCAACATTCACAATGAACATACCCATCGATCAGTTTACACAATTCAGTAAGCGCCTTGTAAAAGCACCAAATCTTCTGCAGACTCTGGTTAAAACTTGGCAAACAGGAAGGACTGGCAGAACAATCAGGAGGGGGGTGAGGAGAAGGAAGAGCCAGCAACGCAAACAAAAAAAGCACGCACAGTCTTGTGTATGCTAATGTCGGAAATGGGTAGAGTGCAATTCAGCATCCCATGTCCCCGCACAGTCAAGGAAAGGACTATGGGAGGAAAAGCAAAGAAATAATTTAATTTTTGCACCTCAGCACATCTAAATATTCACTAAAGAAAAATAGGCCCTGCTGTGATTGGCAGAAGTTTCAAATCTGGATCTAATATTCTGCTACAAGATTTGTACCAACTTCACCCATCTCTTAAAACAACAAGAGAAAATATGAAACATCCGCAATTAATAATGAAGTGTTCTAGATCTGCTCTGTAGCAAACGCACCTTGTAAAACAAGCTGTGAGCAATTGGAGTTACTGAAACATTGCTTTACTAACACTGGTATCAAAGGGTCTTTGTATGTGACACATGTTACATAACAAAAAATTTTTTTACCACCTGTAATGATTGTTCTGCCAAACAATGCATTACATTTGAGAAACAGACCACTTTAAGTCAAGAGAAACAAGGCATGTTAACTATCATGGACCCTTAAATTCTAGTAATTTTTATTATCCCCTTTGTGTTATAATGGTTACAAAAGTGAACCCTCAATATTGCCATGTCTACATTCTCACCTCTGGCCCCAGCATCGCAGCTGGATCTGTAATTGTTGACATTACTTCATTGATCAATTCAATAGGAATATCTCCTACAACACGGGGCTTTTTTGAATCTTCCTGAGAATAAGGTTCAGTATTTTTTCTCTTCTCTCCTATGCAATCAAAGCAGAACAAAATGAAAGGATAATTTAAAGACCAAGTAGGTTGCCACAGACAAAGTACATATTCCATTTATAAGATTAAAGCAGCAAGAAATTAGCCTCGTGAACACTGCAGTGGATCAGATCAAGTACAAGCAGGAAGTTAATCGCCTTCCTAATGTAATTGATTTCTGTAAATGAACTAAGATTTGAGGCTCTTTTTCAGCAATGCAAGAAAGTCAATTTTACAATTTAAGGTACTGACATGCGATCAATCTTTTTGTTAATAAGACTGTACTGGGCATGAATCCATTACTCAGAGCCCTAGGAAAATCACTACAAATCTTGCTAAAAACAACACTATGCACTGAAGTTGCAACTGAGCTACTACTGAGCCAATGCAGGCAGCTCATGTTACCAAGAGCCATCTAATTTAAAAAAAAAAATAACAATAAAGTAAAAATGTTGGTTAGAGGGAGGTACCGAAGAAAAGCCAAAGAGTTTAGGATAAAAGAAAGCCATATAAATACAGAAAAATTTAGCAAAAGACATAGCACAGCAGTGTACTGCAAAGGAGACAGAGTTTGAATCTGAGACTCCGCTCCTTGTTCAATATGGTGGGGGCGCACTACAGATGCCACTGCCCAAGCGCTCCTGGTTTTCTGCTGTTGGTGGCCAAGGGGCAGGGCGGGCTGCCAGCAAGCACCCAGGCTGCTACAGCACAGAAAGGCAGGGGCTCGAGTGGAGTAGGCAGCGCCCCAACAGTTACTGATCTGAAGGCTCCTAGCAGGAGTCGACCGTTTTCAAACTGGCATGTCCACCTGCCCAGTTTGAAAACCTCTGTGCTAAGTGGACGGCAGAAATCTGGGGGGGCACATGACCCCACGTCCTCACAATGCATCATCTCTATGGGGCGCAAACATGCTTACTCGTCCCACATGCTAAAATGCCTACTTACAGCTCTGAATGATACTCACCTTAGGTATCCACTTTTGCAAATAAGCATAACACTGATACACACCGTACTGAAACAATTCTCTCTCCGCAGACCTGTCCTATAAGGATCAAATATCTTCCCACTGCTATTTAAAATGTACTTATGGTATGAGGAGTGACTAAAAATGGCACTTTTTCTGACTCAACATATCTGCTCATTGCATGGCTTTATTGACCAAAGGAAGTTTTCACTACAGTCTGCAGTAGAGACACAATATAGCTAAGGAAGTCAGAGCTGGATTCTGTTCTGACTCATGCATTAGCCACAAATCTGGCACCTAAATTCCAACTGCAGAATCTGTTAGTTATTGTGTAACAGAAAGGAAGAAAAGAGCTTAGCTTTTAGGTCCTACACTGCATTTGCAATGATGGCATTTACAAATAAACATGTTTTGATTTGCAGTATTAACTGCTTTGACATGAAAGTCCTTGAGAGAATATCCCAACAATGTCAGTTTGAGAATTGCTTATGTGTCTTTATCAGCACTTTAATCTTCTCCTATTTTTGTTGGCAGCGTGTTGTGTGCCTAAGCACAATGGTACCAGGCTATGGATCATCAGCTCAGACAATGTTCTTGCTTTAGCTGGTTTGCATTCTAACACTGGTGCTAGATTTTGGTGTTTGTGTATAATTTCCTTTTTTTTTAAAAACCTAGAAAGAAATGTCACTGGTATGTTTGCTAATATCAAATCATCATATGTAAGCATCATCATTGCAACACTGCCCTTCTGCTGCAATGTCAGCACTGACTTGAGGACATACATTCATTTGCATTTTCTTGCCCCACATTATCTTCATAAATTCACATTAAAACCATTTTTGCCTCTTGTCAACACAATGTCCCTTTCAGAAATCTGTATTGCCATCATCCTGAAATCACATCAATCCAGCAGACTTCCACTAACCCGGTTATGAGCATTTGGGGATGCCAAGAAGTTTCAATAGAGTAAACGACGAATTCGTGCAATCACAAAGAAGTTCTGCCAAGTTGCTACTGCCCATGCTTAGGAGCCAACAGTACACATTTTGCCATTTTCTTCTAAACATCAGAACGGTTTACTAAATCCACTTCTTTTTAAAGAATTAACTCATATAATTTTATCCAAAATGTGACACAAAACGACGCTAGCTATGCCTTACGTGTTGTGAGCCTTAGAACTAGATATCCACTATTGATTTTTTTAAACTCGTTGTAGAAACAAAAGTGCAGCTGGTCTGACAGTGTGTATGTGTATCGTATTTCAACCATCTGTAACTTTAAGAAACCAAGATATTAAATCCCCCAATCAAAATACAATAGAAACAACATTAGTACTGACTACAGACTGAGATGTAATGTAGCAAAGGCAGACTGAAGACTGTTTTTAAAAATGAGTTAAATCTGAATCTCCGCAGCAAGGGGCAAAGATTATCCACTACATGACTGTTGTAAATTTATCTTTTATTTGTGTTAGGTCACAGTTCTCTGGCCTCCACTCTGCTGTGATGCCCCAGTAAGCATTACATTGAGATGTTCCAGCTTTCAAGTAAAGACACTGGAGAGATAACATACGAAGGGTAGGGGTCTGGGGTTAAGCTTATTTTTTATTGTGTTGCAAAGGTTTTGTTTTTCTTTTTATGGTCTTATTTTATAACCCAATAGCTTATGCTCGTACATGCTGGAGCATGGCCGTGGAATGGAAGTCAGTTACATGACTTCAAAGGACTTTAACAAAAGGCAAGTTCACAAACAGTTATGTGCTGATATCCGTCTGCTTTCTACTACTTGGAACATTAAGCGTATGACCCTAAAATTGCCTCATTTTTCAAACCAGATTTTTGGGTCACCTTTGATTTTTTTTCTTCTGGATTAACATGGGAGTTTTAAAACATATCTGTAAACAAAACAACGGTCCAGTATGTAACCGAGAGCTTGAACTAAACTGGCCATCATTTTGCTTTCCATTGCAATGGATATGTGCCATGGAGCTCACCATGTGGTGAATGCTATGCTGTAATTTGTCTGCATTAGAACAGACACTGATTCTTTAAAACTGACTTGTTTTCCTTCTCCCCCCAAGTTATTTTTAACAAGATCTGTGGATTTCAGCTATGCCACAGCTATTCAAAGCAAAACTACAGGTTTGACACAACATAAAACCATGTTGTAATAAATAGGCTGAACAGACGACAAGATGAACTTCCTTTCAGGTTACCTAGAGTTGGATCATGGCCAGAAGAAATTTTGCAAGCAGGACTCATACTTCCGCTGTTGGCTTGTTCTAGAGATGAAGGACTTGCACTATATGAAACAGACCTTGTCACAGGGGGAGGACTGATAACTGCAACAATATAAAAGAGAGAGAATTTTCAAGATATTAGAATTCACCACAACACTGACTGGAAGAACAAACAAACAACTTCAAGGAGTTACACTGGAAGTGAATATCCAATGGGTTTTCAACAGCACTTCATGTTATGTAGTGCAATCAAACACAAGGGTCTTCGATGAAAAGATGAAACACCTCACTAAAGTGGACTCCACTTATACTTCTTGGTCCTGTCTCAGTGCAGAGGGCTGCATGTGATGACTTCTTGAACTCCCTTCCAGCCCTACATTTCTCTGATTCTATAAACATGCTAGCCAAACCAAATCCAATGAAATGATCCTTGTGGCACAATTTAAAGTTATAAAATTATTTTTCAAAATAAAAACCTCACACTTCTCCATCCCTTCTAACATATATTTAATTCCACATGTTCAGATTTGTTTTGTGCCACTAATCATTTTCCGACAAGGGGATTCATTGGAAACTGGACACATGCAGTCTCTCTCTTTGTAAATCCTTACTATTATGTAAGCAAAAGCAAGAGGCCCCACTTTCAATTGTTTTCTGAAGTAATCACATGGGAAAAACCTGGCTATTTTGGTTCTGGATGAGTACAGGTCAATATTTGAAGTGTACTAAAGATTAGCTGATGCAATGACGTCTGTAAACAAGATACATTTAGTGCTATAGTGAGCTTCTCTCTTATACGGATCATAAACAGGCTGGAATATGTGGGGCGGGGGGAGGGAGGGCAAGTAGCTTGAGTCTAATTTCATGTGACCTTTTAAATATTTATCTCTTTTTATAGATACATTTTTCAACATGTGACTTCCACCCCAACCCCACAATAATCATGTATGATCAGATACTTGTTAGAAACTAGGGATTACTCACAAAGTTACATGCCTGTCCCAATGGAAGGGTCCCTAATACATGGTAAGAGATTCATTATCAGAAAGACAAAATGCTGGCACAATGTGTCCCCAGTTGACAGTCAGGGAAAGCTAGATCAGATGCTTCAATAGCCCCAACCCTGACTTCAGTGGTCTAGTAGATAGACAGACTACTGAGCAGTATGAATGGATTTTAAATATTCTATAAGCAAATACACCTTTCCCAGATTTCCCTGGAAATTTGTAAGTGCTGCTTCTGAGAGACAAAGTAAATAAGGAAGTGTTATTTACTCCTTCTCATAACACAAAAAATAGGGGGTCACCAAATGAAATTAATATACAGCAGGTTTAAAATGAACAAAAGGAAGCATTTCTTCACACAACATACAGTCAACCTGTGGAGCTCCTTGCCAGAAGATGTTGTGAAGGCCAAGATTATAGCAGGGTTAAAAAAAGAACTAGATAAATTAATGGGTGCTAGGCCATCAAAGGCTATTAGCCAGGATAGGCAGGGATTGCTGTTTGCCAGAAGCTGGGAATGGGCGATGGGATGGATTGTTTGATGATTACCTGTTCTATTGATTCCTTCTGAAGCACCTGGCATTGGCCACTCTCAGAAGGCAGGATACTGGGCTAGATGGATCACTGGTTTAACCCACTATGGCCATTTTAATGAGACAGCCATGAGTAAAATTCTGGGGAGCCCTTACTGGGAAAAGCATTCCTCTGAACTGAGCTGATGAACAACCAGCTGGTATGGGGCAGAAAGTGTAAATGGACACCAGGCAATGCCCGAGGGAGCTCTAAAAAAAAACAACACACGATAGCTAGAGTATGTATTACAGCAGCAAGATATAAAATGTTCTGAGGTAAGATATCATCAGTCGTATGCCTTTGTAGAGAAGAGTATTTCATCATCAGAGTAGCACCGTTCCATGAAGAACCAAAGGGACTGCTTCCTGTGTATATCTGGACATGGACTGATATTCAGGCTATTTCAGTAGAAGCTACCATTTAAATCTGCATTTCCAGTACTGCCTGCTTACAACTTCACCACTTTCTCTCTGTAGATTTTGCAGATGTATTGTGTTCTTTATACAGTATCCCCCTGATCCTGTGCTAAATGCAGATTACCTGTTTGGATTCCTAGCTGGCCAGTTCGAGAAGAGGACACCATGAAATCCTGATCCCAAATAGGAGAATTCTGACTATACACCTCTTCCTCTAACATGGATAGAAACCTAGATGCAGAAATAGAGGAATATTAAACACCAAAGAATTACTACTAATTGGGTAGTAGTAATTACCCAAAGGAAGATAGGCCTTCCTTCAGAATGATCATTTAAAACTTTTATTAAAATCTTTTGAATAAAGAATGAAGAAACTGGAAAAGTTAGTGATTCTACAGTTAAACATTGTTGGCCAATTTTTTAAAATTGTATTTTAATAAAAAAAACCATGTTGAACATGTAAAACCTGAAGTTATACATCTAAACTAGGTTTAAATGCTTCCTCTACAATAACTTTTTTGGATCACAGGTGGCATA
>ML675603.1:60751772-60896342 GCA_007922155.1 Mesoclemmys tuberculata | reverse complement strand
AGCCACGTTATGCCTTTTAGTGTGCTAGCTTGGAGGGCATGAGGAGGAAGAGCGCATGTGAACACGCATGCCCAAGATGGGAACTACACCTTCCCCCCGCAGTGCAGCCATGTCCTATGTTACACAGAAGGGTTTTTAGAGGTCAGAAGCATGACACCACGCATTTTTACTCTCTAGAGCAGTCCTTATTTACGTGACTTGTCCAACGAACTCAAATGTGATCATTTGAATGAGGCGGCAGTTAAACTGACTTGGGACCCAGGGGTGAATTTCCCTGAGGCGTTAAAGGTCAAACTGGTAGTTGCAAAAGAGAATTTAAAGTAGTTGAAGGTGCTGCCCCTAGGTCCCCTCTGCCACATTTTGTGGTTTTACTACCTCATTTTTTGGTTTTTAAATGTGTCTCTGCCTTATTCCACTGTCAGAGAGCTGCACAAAACAACAGGGAAGCTGACTTTGCAGGAGGTTCAGTGACACTATGTAAAGTGCTGCCAAGGGCACTAAGAAAACAAGCTGAAGATGCAACTGTTAGTACATGTCTTTCCTTCTTTGATCTCAGTACTCACATCACCAGTGTTCCCTGTAACCAGAGCAAATACAAGATGTTAGAAGGACGTTGGGAGTAAATGCCGCTGACTTAATATTTCTCTAATGCTGGAAGCCCATCTGAATGTATTAGTTTAAAATCCATACCACCTTCCTCCTTCACACACACACACGCTCATACAGATGTGCACATGTTCACAGTCCCAGACACTAGGGGCAGTGGATACACACCACCACTCAGGTCCCAAATGATATCTCACCAAAATAAGAACCTAGATCATCAGATGTCACCTTAAAGTCAATTCTTCATTGAATCATATAACCTGGGATCAGTTCCCAGCTCTGCTGCCCATATGCCACCTCCTTTTCCATATCTGTGGCTCAATTTCCCCACTGTAAAATAGGCGGATAATGAGACTAAATACATTTGCAAAGCACTTTGTGGTTCCAGATGAATAGCTGCTACAGAAGCACTGAGTATTAAAGGCTACCCATCCTTCCTGGGATCTCAATCCAGTTTTAACACTTATTGTGTTCCTTCCCTTTTTTCAGTATTAATTACAATCATTAATAATTATAATTTATAATTATTATTTGTATTACATTAGCATCTAGAGGTCCCAAGTAATCTCAGGACCTACTGTGCGAGGTGCTATACATACACACAATAAGAGACAGTCCCTGCTCCCAAGAGTTTACAAGCTAAATAGACAAGAGAGATAAGGGATAGGGGAAGAGATTCAGAGAGGGGAAGTGACTTGCCCAAGATCACACAGCAGGTTTGTGGCAGAGCAGGACCCAGGATTCCTGGGAAGGAGATTGAGAAGCGACTTGATCATGGTGTTTTAGTACCTGAATTGGGATTAAATAGCAGGTACTACAGGGCTCTTTAACCTAGTGGAGAAAAGCACAAGAACCAATGGATGAATGCTGAAGCCATTAGAAATAAGGCCCACATTTTTAACATTGTGGGTGAATAACCATTGGAACAAAGCCCCAAGGGGAGTGATGGATTCTCCATCACCTGATGTCTTCAAATCCAGGCTGGATGCCTTTCTGGACAATGTGCTTTAGTCAAGCATGAGTTATGGGGATCAATCCAAGGATAACTGGGTGAAATGTAACGGCCTGTGTTATACAGGAGGTCAGGGTAGACGATCTAATGGGCGCTTCCAGCCTTAACAAAACCAAACGAACAAAAACCAAACTATGAATGCATGAGTAAGGACTACTCTATAAGGATTTGCAGGACTGAGCCCCAGGATTGCATTTGATACATAATACCTTTATACATACATGCGACACACGGGAAGTCAATTGATACCCATTCTGGTTGAAAATGGCTATATAAAGCTGTAAGTGGTTGAGACCCTCCCAACCATTTTGAATCACAGTGACAGTGAGCAGAAAAGCAAGTGAAAGTCTAGCCAGGGCTGTGTTTACAGGTGTCAGAAATATTGCACGTACACGCCTATTACATCATTATCCTTGTACTCCCCTAGTTGCCTAGACACTCTCAGATATAACTTGTGTCGGGCTTACATCATGTCAATGTGTCAACAGGACTTGAAATTTGCGTCTCAGAAAATACTTCTGAATGAACACTTCTAAATTTTCTTTTAAGTATTAAAATACTAACTTGGTTAGGAAAGCAATAAGCTATGGGCATGTCTACACTGCCATACAAAACCTGTGGTTCAGTCTCAGAGCCCAGGCCAGCTGATTCTCGCTCGTGGGGCTCAGGCTGCAGGGCTAAAAGCAGCAGTGTCGATGTTTGGGCTTGGGTTGGATTCCAGGCTCTGAGACCCACCCCCTCACAGGGTCTCAGAGCCCGGACTCCAGTCCAAGCCTGAAGGTCTACACTGCAATTTTATAGCCCTGTAGCACGAGCCCTGCAAGCCTAAGTCAGCTGAGCCAGGCCACCTACGGCCATGCCACAGGTCTTTTACTGGAGTGTAGACATAGTTATGATTATAACATCAGCCTCATAGGGTAAGTCACATCACAAATCCCTCAAAGATCATCTTTAAGGCACACCTGCTTACCCACCTCATGCAGAAACGTTGTTGAACAAGGTGCAAGCGGCCAGTCAGGCTTTGACTGCTGAGAACCCCACTTTGAAAAGAAGAATGAGTACTCTGACAAATCAGCATTCTAAACGGTCACTTGCAGCCTGCACTAAGTCGGGGGGCTGGTCTACAGTGCAGAGATTTGTCGACACAAGAGCAGAGGTGTACGCACTGAAGTGCTCCTCCCACCAATGTAAGTCCCCCTGCTATGCCAACATAAAACCACCTCAGCGAGAGGTGTTGGGCTTATGCTGGTGTAGTTCAGGCAAAGCAGTGCCCGGGGGTGCTCAGCTCTCAGCTGGGAGCCGGGGTCCAGTTGCCCCAGGCTTCTCACCGCACTCCCAGACTGGAACAGGGTCCAGTTGTCAACTTCAGGGCTCCACCAGACATGACAAGGGTGACAGTCAAGAGCTGATGTAAGGAACGCTGATACTGCATCCCTCTATTGATGCTGACATACGTCCTACACCTCTCGTTGTTGAGGTGATTTTATTATGTCGGCATAGCAGGAGAGTTACGTTGGTGGGAGGAGCATTTGAACGTGTGCACCTCCACTGTTTTGTTGACAAAAGCTGACTTTTGTCGACAAAACTCTCTAGTGTAGACCAGCCCTGAGTATCTAGCAGAGTAATGAATTTAAGCTCTCAGGCTCATCTTTTGAAAGTGTTGTGCAGGTTTCCTTTCAGGATGAGGACTGATAGGTCAGATAAAGCAGTGACCCATTTGTGAAAAATGTTCCCCCACAGGTAATGTAGGGTTTTTGTCTTTTATTATTTTCCTATGTGAGTTCATCTGAGAACATCGTGATCGTCTGGTTTCATCCACACAGTTCTTATTGGGGCATTTAGTGCCCTGGAGGAGGTACACCGCATGTGATAGGCACATGCAAGACCCATGGATCTTGAAAGGTGTGTTGTCGGGGGTGCAGATCATTGTAGCAGTGGAGATATGTCTGCAGGATTTGCGTCTGTTGTTCTGGCAGGGTCTGGTGCCACTTTGAGTTGGTGTCTCCTGGTCAGTGGGGAGCTGGCTTCTGATGATGAGTTCAAAAGGTGTTGGGGTGGGTGCTTGAAGGCCACAAGTGGGGGTTCAGGAAAGTTTTCTTTCAGGATGGAGTCCCCATCAAGTATGGATTTAGTTGTTTGATAACTCATATAGGTTCCAGTGTGGGGCAGCAGGTGACAGTCAGAGGGGATTTATTTCTGTACTGAAGCAGATTCTCTCAAGGTATTTGGGTGACCCATTCCATGATGTGAGTGTGACCTACTTCTCTAGGGCAGTGTCCTTGTTCAATAAAGGTGGTTTTAAGTGTATATCCGGGATATACACCGTAACACACTTACTGGTGTTAATGGGCCACTATACCTTGAGTGATCCCTTATAATACCTGCTAACTCCTTATGCTAAAGAATCTGTTCAACCTTGCATTTTGCTGTGATCCTAGGAGCACCTCTCAGACCCGAAGAAGAGCTCTGTATGGCCCAAAAGCTTCTCTCTCTCACAAACAGAAGTTGGTCCAATAAAAATATTACCTCAGGCACTTTGTCTCTCAAATATCCTGGGACTGGAATGGCTACAACTACACTGCATAGCACTTTGCTTAGTCAGTTTCACTATTTTCCTAGGATAGCCAATTCCTTCCCTGAAGAAAAAGCCTTTAGGATCCCTCGTAAGGATTTTTAAAAATGGCTGTGCTTTTTTGTGCAAACAAGTCAATTTAAAAAAAATCAAAGTTAACAGCATACCTTTTAGCCATTCCTAGAGCATTTGAAATTAAGGACCAATAACCTTGACCAAGTTCTGAAACGAGATATGTCTCCCACCCACCTCAAACTGGGCCTATTATTGTTTAACCAGTTCTGAAAGGAGCTGCAATTAGTACTGAATACTAATAGCTGAAAGCCCATGCCGTCACAAGGGTGTGCCAGTTGAACCAATTAATCTACCATTGCAGACTCCCTCAAACAACCGAAGAAACTGCTGCACACAAATTAGCTGCAGAGTTAGCGTAGCGATAGGCTGAGTTACCTCTGATATCTAGGACTCTTGGCATGGCATAGATACATGCCTTATTGTAGCCAAAAGCCCGTGTTGTCACACAGGTGAAATCCATAAAGTCAAAATGGCTGAAAACTTAAGAATTGGATAGTAACGGATCGCAAATCCCAATGATAACTGAACCTGGTGAAATTCAGAATAAAAAGAGCTCTTTTGTAGCTGATTCCATTGTTCCACACTAACTCAACAGACATTCTAAGCTTCAGGGTGACACAGACAGAATGACAGAATTTTATTCTATAGCTATGTTGCTATTAATATTTCCATCTTGATCAGTCTGTCTTTTAATAAACGAATGCAGTGCTGTTGTACCTGTATTGGTCCCAGGACATGAGAGAGACAAGGTAGGCAAGATAATATCTTTTCCTGGACCAACTTCAGTTGGTGGAAGGTACAAGCTTTCAAACTACACAGAGCTCTTCTTCAGATCAGAACTGAAGATGAGTTCTGTATTTAAAAAGCTCGTAACTTTTATCTCTTTTAACAAATGAATCCATCTAGGTCCATTTCAAGCAATAACTTTGTGTCCAGTTAATATATTTCAAATACATTAATGGAAAGCTAAGTAGGATCTGTGAATAAGTACTCCAATGACATTAGAACAATACTCTAATTTCTTCATTGCTACACAACAAAGGAGCATAAAAAGATGCAGAGCTAAACAAACTGATAGAGAACTGAATCCACAGTACTACCTAGATACTTATATAGTCTACAGAAAAGAAAAAAAACAGTGTCCAATAATAAATTCCAGTATAAAGTGAGCACAATCCCTCTGGCAAAAAATATAGCCCTTCTTACAAAACAAAACCCCCATCTCAAAAGAGAAACATCTACTATAATAAATATATCTAGAAGGTATGAAAGTATTAAATGACTACATGTAGTGCAAGCAATGATACAGTGCTGGTGTAACATCTATTTGTCATTGAACTTTCTGTTGCAGTTCTAACAATCATTTCTGCATCCCAGGACAAAATTGCATATTGCTGGTTTGCAATCTTAAAAGAGGATGAGGAGGGAGTCCTTACTTTGGAAAATGGGTGAGGATTAGTGTTCGTTTCTCCTGAGGAAGCTTGTCTTTTTCCTGCCTAGCCTGCTCCAGGAGTTGCCGTCTCATAACAGTAAAGACAGAGCGTAGCAGAGTTCTCCCAAAAACCTGTGTGGTTTCGTACCGAGGTAGACTGTCACAGAACTGGGGAACATTGCAGTAACACAGCCACCTGCAGCAAAAAAACAAAACAAAAAACCAACAGATAATTGCCTCAACCCAACATATGATAACCTGATGTGTCAAAGCCACTAGCAACTAAGAATAAAATGACTATACAAATCCATTTCGGTCCCCTGCACATACAACAAAGTAGCACTTGTGTGGTCTGCCATTTCTCTGAAAATTGGGCAACTCTTTTCGTGATCTTCCTAAAGTCTCTCTAACCTTCAGACCCTGTAAAACACTCTTGCTACTGGATGAGGGAGCATATCACACATCCCCTATTATAGTGTATGTGTAGGGGGAATGTCACATTTTTATGAGGACTGACCAAATCTGTGTGAACTTTCAATCCCTCCCTCTCTCCAAATCACTTTCATTAAATCTCGTCTTAATACTCTCCTTTTTTCCCCCATTTGCTTACAAGTGCCTCCTTCCATAAAGGGTTTTGTTATACTATAGTAACAGACCAATACAAAAATACAGCATTTTGTATTACATCTCTCTAGGGAATGGATCATAGCATCAAAGGGTTAAGCAATAGTACAGCTGACTATGCAGAACAGCGTAATTTTAACAGCAGTTAATTTTATAATCAAGATTTAAGTCTAATGTGATATCTAATGTGATACCTCATTTACACACACACTAATACCTGTCTATCATTATCACAAACAGATTGGGGAATAAGCACTACTGATAGGTGATGCTATAGATGTCTAGTATGGTATCAATAATTCTTATTTTTTTAAAGTATTCAATTTTCTCTGAAACCTTTTTGCTATTCCTTTTATGCAGCTGATGGAACTGAAGTTTTGTAAGACTGATAAAATTAAGATGATTAGTATAAGGATAGAGAGCTCTGCTGATTTTGAATTGCAGTCCTTTCGAACAACTCTTGGAGCAGTTGTTATTAAGATGAAGTGGCATCTCTGATGTTAACCCAAAAAGCAATCACACTACATTTTTCTTTTTAAAAGGTTTAAAAATTAAAATATATTAGTTTTTTCCCCATGAATAGATCATTCCTTAGAATTCTGAGGGAAGTGCAGAAAATATACACATGAACTTTCAATTTAAGGAATCTAATAATGACAAGTAACCACATTCTCAGATCTTGAAAGGCGGTATTAATTTGAACATTTCCCCACAATTTACTTTGAAATGGAAACTTTGAGATTTCTAAATTTTCTAAAAATGTTTTTAATTAACAAGCTTCATAAATGTATAGTGCATGAAATGAAGCCCTGACATTACATCAAGCATCCAATCAAATTGAGAGTAATTATTAAATACAGCCCCAATTCTGTAAATAAAAGTGGCAGCATGGCACCTCTTGTGATAGTACGGAATATCAGTGAAGCCAGCAGGTCTACAGCTAAAGACAATGGTGGTAAGAATCTATGCTGGTGAATCTAGCTATGGAATCAGTGCCTATTTTTTTTAAAGGGGAAAATTAAAGCGCAGCATAGTTACCTTGTATAGTTCACTTTATAGCTAGCAATGTCATCATTTGGTGATCTCAATCGTCGCTGCAAAGGTGTCTCCAGATGCCAGTAGTTGATGCGGTTTAGAAACATTTTAGCCAGTTCAACTATTGTTTGCCTTTCCTTTGAGGGTAGGTGGCTAAACTTGTACTGCACAAAATTATTCACTCCCTTAAAACAGAGGGTGAAAGTGATGTTTACTTAACAATTAGACATAATCATTTTGTTCATGTGAGCACTATTACCTTTTTTAAACAACAGAACTTACTTCTATTACAATGCAGAGAATATAAACATAGGGAGGTTTGAAGTATTTACTCCTGCCGCATGTATAATTAATATATTGGTTTTGCTGAATAGAAACTCAGGCCTGCTTAAGTGTGTTTGATTCCATTTCCCTCTAGTGATTGGCCTATTAAAAGAAAGGGGATGAACCTCTACATTCTCTTATTTCACACAGTAGAGAACTTTTACTGGGGAAAGGTCCTGAGCTTTTTCGTGGATGCTCCACACGTGCAGTTTTGCTGGAAACGAACTGCTCCGAGATTTAAGCACAGGACTAAGAAAAGCATGTAACATACTAGCTAGGATGTTGCCATTTGCGAGGGACTAGGCAGGTTACCAATTCTGATTACAGTTACTGACGGACTAGAACTGCATGCAAACTTAGTGCCAAAACATTCTGCTGAGCTGTCACTCATTGTCATTGAGCTGTCCACTCTCAGCCCTCTCTCGGTTTGCTTCACTGTTTGTTATGTCTTGTCCTTTAGACTATAAATTCTTTGAGGCAAGGACTGTCGTTTACTATATTTGTACAGCACCTAGCACAATGGAGCCTTGCCCTGGTTGAGGCCTCTAGCTGTCATCACAATATCAATGTCAAATGATGAAATATTTGTGGTTATGTCACTCTCTTGCAGCATCAGCCTGCAAAGAGGATATACACCAACATGCTAGCTTATGTGGTGGAAGTCTGCATTTCAGAAACAATGTCTCTGGTCTGTATCTGCCATACTGCATATGTGCAATGTAATCAGGGATTAATTACACTCACAGGGTCAGACCAATGCAGTAACTAGTGAGTCATACCAACACTTTCCTGGTGGCTTCATCTGTTTCTGCAAAATTTAAATTTTCACTTAAGAAAAAAAGTTTCCATTCCTTATGATTGAAAAGGCACCCTTCAAGGGCAATCAAGTTCAGTTCTGCATTACAGAGTCAGCAGACAGACTGAAGCAATAGCTCTAGGAGAGGTGATTCCCTCGATCATCCCTATGACAGAACAAAGCCAAAATGGCTGCAGGTCAGCAGCAGGGGGTAGTTACAATCTTTCCTTCCTCTTCCCCACCTCTGCAGGAGGGAGCTAATCAGCGGGTTTGCCCTAATCCCAATCATCCAATGGCAGCTGGAGAGGGTGGGACAAGCTCTGAATTCAGACTCCATTAGAGCCAAACCACTCCTCTTGCGCCAAGAGAGAAAAGAGGCACCAGTGGAAACCTAAGCTCCCCCCTTTCCCCTCCTCCTCACCCACACAGGAGGGGGAAAAAGGTGGCTAGCGTGTCCCCTTTGCTCCCAGTTTGCTCCCCATTTGCAGAGAAGCATTAGAGCTGACCACTATGGATGAAGATTTAAGGAGAGATAACTAACAATATTTAATTCCTGATCATGTAAAAAAAATTCCAGCTACTTTTGAACTGTGGGTGGATCTTGGAGTACTTTTGACACCTCTTTACACAGCGTGTTATTTCTTCATGAACTGCCTGCACTGTGTATGCACATCATTTCATTTCACTCTTTACATTCTCCCTTTAACAAACTCAATTAAAGAGAATTAAAATGTGTCATTAAAATAAACTGCCAAGATTACAAACAACAAAATAGCATTGTTACCTTAGCGAATGTTTAGTGTGGGCTCAGATTAGCTTTATTTTTTAGCAATCCAGAATTTAACAGAAAATATTGTTCATTTGACATGAAATGCTTTCAGGATAAACTGTAAATAGAATTATCCCCTCCTCTCAATCATTAGGGATTTTTAATCCAATTAACCAAAAGGAAAACTTAAAATGCTTTACTACGAAAAAAAGTCTGATACAAAATGTGTATTTTAAGGATGAGAGTGTGTAACATTACATACACTAATTATTATTTGAAATTAAGAAATTTAATACATAATGTTATGTATACTCCAATTATTCCTAAAAACCAAGAAATTCTAATATGAAGAATGTTATTTTACTGAGTTATGATAAACTGAGCTCAAAGAAACATTTATTGTGCATAACAGTGTGTGCAAGTATAAAATAGGTTATTTAATAAAATATACCTTTCCATTAACCCACAGATTACTTGGAAGATATTCATGCCATGATTCAGTAAGGTGTTTAAGCATGTGATCAGTCTCATTGAAGATAACAGAACTACTCATGTGTTTAAAGATAAGCACATACTTATGTATCTTGCTGAATCAGAATCTGAGTTTCTGTGCATGTTATCTGTCTACTTATGTATTTCTAAAGGCACCAACTACTGTGGTATATAGTGGTTTTCTTTAAGTTCTTTCTGAGTTGTAGTCCTGGTGTGAAATCCTGGCCCTCTGACGCTGACAGCAAAAATCCCATTGATTTCAATAAGGCCAGGATTTCTCCTCTGGTGCTGGATTCCTCAACTTCAAATGAGGCTTTTCCAAGGGTACCAAAATAAGATTAGACCTGACATACCTGAAAAAGGTACTTTAAAAAAGTCTACTATTTAAATTAAGAAAAGCCATTCTAAATCGCATTAAAATGTGAGGTGAATTCTAAAAATAATTCAATAACTGAACCACAGTGGCTTCTCTAGGGGTTGGAGAGGAAATCATTCTCATGCAAACCTCATATTCACTTTTGTTCAAAATGATATAGGGAACTAATATTCACATATTGCCCAAATCCACACATATGGACTGCAGCAGGGTCATTGTCCATATAAATCATCATCATGTTCTGTTTTACCTGTTCGATACTGGGATTCTCAAATGGGGGGCTTTCCAAAGACCCTTCTACTACAGGTTTCCCCATCTGTAAGATGCATTTCCTCAAAAGCTATCAAGAAAAGATTATTTTTAAATGGTTAACATCTTTCTATAAACATTTGACAGTCAGTGAAATCTGTACTTGTACAACGTATTTTTGGTTACTGAAAATTTGTTAGCACATGTAATAAAATAAGTTTATAGCTACGTTAACTTCATAGTTAATTGCGTTGCCCTCTGGAATGCACCAAGAAAGGCTCTTCTGAGCGTGTGCATGCAGCTACAGTAGCTTCACTGTCAATTGGTTCTTCTCCTGATTTGTAATTAGGGAAGACATGACCGATGGTTGGAAAGAAAATATGTAGCAAATGGATGCTGACCTTGGGCCAGATCCTGAAATTCCTGGGATGACTTCAGGAATAAAGTACTGTGCAACAAAAGGGTAGCAGAATCTAGTCCAAAATTAAACAGCCTTATTATCATCTTGGAGAAAGAACAGCTTATCTCACAAGCTGTCTGAGGCAATACAAATATAATGGACATTAGGACAATGAAATTAGTGCAAGTACAAAAGAATGAAAAATATGACAAGATGCTACACGTAGCTCTAAGGCTGCAGAAATACAATTGTTTGAAGTTGCATTTGAAGAAGAATCTTCATCTTACCTTGAACAGGTAGAAGTAAACTTGTTTTGTATCTGCATCTTCTTCTTTGTGGACACAAGTGAAGAGATATTCCACATCCAGCACTATTCCCAACAGCCTGTTCATTTCTTCTTCAGACACATTCTCCAAGTGAGAAACGTGAGCAGCTAAACAAAATAAAAATCCAAAAATTGTGGGGAAAAAACTAGCTGGTAAGATGACATTCTATGGCCAAGAGGGCATAATTTTAAAGACAACACAAAGGACAAATCTTGCAGCCATCACCACCATTTAAATAGCACCTTTCATCAGACAAACCTCAGGGCACAGAATCCACATGAACAATTTTTATAATGGTTTCCAGCTGATATCTCTGTGCCACAGAGATAAGTGACTTGTACAAACTTATGCAGTCTGTGGCCATGCTGACAACAGCACCCTCAAATCCTGTCTTTTACTGCCTTACTCTATTTGCAGATTGTACTTTCACCATTTATGTAACCCACACTAGCACAGGATAGTGCGCTGTCTCTCTTTGAGGTCTAGGCTATGTATAGAGCTTACCAGTGTGATACTGCCTCCAAGCTAATGGATCTGGAGTCCTTGAACCAAAGACATTTTTAACCCAGAGGTCTGGGGTTCAATCCACCCAGATGACCTAACCATCGTGCTGTTACAAGTGGCAATTTAACCAGTGCTGAGAGAAAATTTCCTGCTCACCAATGGAAATTTCTCACTTTAAATTGGGCACTGGTAGATACGTTTCATGACTACTTATATAGTGTCAAGTTCCAAGGATACAAAGTGTGGATCACATTTACAGTGTTTCTTGCTGCTGCATGTTCTACCTGCCCTTTCAAGCTAAAGCTTCATGGATGTGTTTTTCAGATACAGGGCCAGATTTATAAAAATCAGCCATTCCTTCTAGCACCTGCAAAAAGCAAGCACAATTCTGTATTTGCCTTTTTTTTTTTTCCTTTCCCTGAGCCTGCAGTTTTGTAGGTGCAAACACAGAGAACCATTGCACGCTGATTTGAAAACTTGGCCTCAAAAGTACCTGCAGCGGGACTGAGAAGTTAAATCTGAAGAAAATAATATTTTTGATTCACAAGAAAATGGTAAGTGACCTTAACTGGGCTCTAAGCCAAGAGTCTCTCCTCAACCTTCCCTACAGCTAGCGAAGTGTCTTCTACAGGTCTTTCCAAGACCCTAGAAACTGGCTAGTGTCTTCAACATTACTAGAAGTTATAGCCATGAGAAGCATTTGAAAGATGCATTTTCAGTGAACGAAGACAAAATAATGATAAGCATGATAGAAGCCAGTAGCTTCCACTCCATTCAATTAGTAAAATTAATCCAGAAGTATTGAAGAAGTTTAAATGACTGACGTTTCAAGCATCCTGTCCCTCAAATCTTCTCACCTATTTCTAGACACATGATAAATGAAAGCTCAGAAACAGCCTTGTGTCTTCTAGACTGGTCTGAACCTCCAGTGTTTAATGATTGCCCTTCCCCTTTTATCAAGGATGATATCTTTTGACCAAGCATGAAGTGAACAGACTCCTCCTGAAGCATGCCAAACTGTCGGCGTGCCTTTGATTTCATCTCCTCAAATAAGACTGTTCAAATACTAGAATAATTCTAAATATTCAGTCTGCCCTATGAAAGGAGATTTACTATTTGTTAAGGCATGGCAATGTGATTGACATTGTACTAGTCAAAGGAAATTACAGTTCCTGCTCTGAGGCACTTATAATTTAAGAGCCCAATACTGCAAAAAGCACCTCAGTAATTCTACTCATTAAAGTAGTCCCCCTGAACCATGGCATGATGCACATTCATAAGCATTTGCAGGACCATGTTCAGCTCTTCCTGTGAAATGCTTTCTCAGAGTATACTTTAGAAGTGGAAAAAAACAGATTTAAAAGCTTTAACACAATAAATTGTAAACCTCTTAACATCAAGAAGCCTGCTGGGAAATTATTCATATTGTCCTAGAAGCAAAAATTTGGTTAGGATTGAGAAGGTATTTCCATCATATCTTCCTATTTTCAAGCACTTAAGATTTCTAGGGAGAAATGCCCTTTGAGTTGAAATTCCTAATTATTTGTCAGCTCAGAGGTGATGTTTTGTTCTGTAAAGTTTAATCGGTTCTATTCAAATCCATTGACTTCAATGGATTTGTATAGATGCAACTGAAAGAAGACTTTAATGCAAGATATTTAAGAGTATCTCCACTCCGTTCTCCTTAAAGGAATGTTTGCAAGATGATTTCTTATGTCCCTAGCATCCTCCAGTTCAAATGAGATAGTCGTCATAAGCTATCTTCCTTCATTTAAAAATATTTGGAGTTCCGGACAGAATAAAATTATCCCAGTTTTGTCCTCCACCAAGATATGAAAGTTTAATACTTTCAGCTGTCTATTCTGATTTTGCTAAAGTAATGAATTTTCCCTTCTAGATCAGCAGCACGTTAAAAATTAACAGCATAGTAAAAAAAAAACAACACCCTAAAACCACACAAACAAATACACCCTTGGAATCAACCAACAAATAGAGCGTGTCAGCACTACAAGCCAACTACATCCGCTTCCTGTACAACTGCTATCAGCATAGCATACACTATCTTCACTTCTGTGTGCTCATACGTCACCACTGTCATACAGTGAAACTATCTGCCATGTGGTGAACCCAACTGTAAATTGCTTCAAATGTATTAACAGTTTGTGTTTAACACAGATTATCATTTATGTATTATTGGTGAGAGAACTTTTTTCAAATCATATCAATCTACTGGTTTGTCTAAAATTACATTTTGGTAGCCCACCTCTAAATCTTAATGGCCAGCACTAAAGCCCGTCTGTATGCTTCCCTCCACTGATACCAAATACTGAGTCACTCTCACCCATAGCTGTGCAATGCCCATCAGTTCCATGATCCAATCAGTCTCAGCAAGAAGGCAATTCTCCACAAGAGTCTCATTGCTTAAGTCCTTCTGCAGCAGCCAGTGCTGACTAAGCCACAAGCATCAGTTGCCATGAAAGAAAGAGTCTACTAGCCAATCAAGATGCAACAGGGAAATGTGGCCATCCACACACAGAAATAAGATAACACTCACGTACAATACAGTAATTTGGCTCACAAGTGGATAGATCAAATGACAAGTTCAAAAACTGAGTTAAGGACCCCATTGGAGAAACCGAGATTATTCCAGATTTAGGCCCCGTCTACACTTACCTTTGCGATTCGGCGGCAGTTGACCGGAGATACGCAAGTGACGTAAATCACTTGCATATCTCCCGTCGACTTTGCGACATCTCCTCTGCACACTGTCCACACTGTGCTGCGTCAAAGGGAACAGCATTCCCTTCGATGCAGCGCTACGCCACTTACCAGGGTGGTTTTCCTGCGTCGCTTACTGGATCGACTGAGCAGGTCTACACAGACCTCTCAGTCAATCCAGAGCAATCGATCTGGTGGCGGCGAATTTGCCACCTTCAGTGTAGACCTAGCCTTAGTGTGTTCTTAATTAAAATCAACTGCTGCTGTTCTGATGCTATAGAGTCTGTTTTGTAAGGAACATACAGTAGTAGAATTTTAGAATTTAGAATTGTGCCTTTCATAACATAAGCTCTTTTTATCTTCAGCCTCAGAGAAGTTCTAAATCAAGTCAATTATTTTTTGTCAAGGTCCAAATCTCTTGATTCAGGGATTGTCAAGATCCAGACTCTAGAGAAAATAATAAGTAAACAAAAAGATTTCAGGATCTGTTCAAAAGCATCTTATGGTCCAGATTTGGCCCAGGGTCCCCGCCTGTTCTAAATGTTGTATTTAATAGAGGGTTCATTATCATTATTAATGAGAAACAAAACAAACAAATGAATTGTCTCACTAGGATCCCAATTTGTTACCCTTTATCTTTTAATATACCCATGAAAGACTAAATTACAGGCACTAACATAATAAAATGTACACAGCAGGGTTTAAGACACTGCAGATTCTTCCATGAAGTCTTTCACTTTAACCCTGTGTGTACTCCACAGCTTTAAATCTAAGAATCTCATTCTCTCACAATTGGTTTCACACCAGTGAGAGTCACTTGATTTTAGTGGAATTATCCCTGATTTACACTGGTATGAGGTGAGAAGGATCTTTTAAATGAAGTAAAGCTTTAGCCATCATTTCTGGTTCTACCACGCTAGAAAACAGCAATAAATTCAAGCTGCTACGCGTGCATATAAACTCAATGTCTACAGTAGCTTGACAGAAACTGCAAATGCTGTCTTCAGCAATATAACAGAAAAGAAATATGCATCAATATTACAAGAATGCCTAGTAGCAAAACCACAGGTGGTGATTAAAGCTACTCTGACTTCCCTTTGGTAGATGAGCAGAACTGTTATTTCTGTTTCAGAAATGTCCACACAGGGGTTTGCAGTTTAACTAACTCGGTTTAAAGTCAAGCCTTGTTGTTTCCACGTAAATCTGTATGCATATTGTTGAATTCATTTAGACAGAATAAATGGGCTACAGGTGTTACTATAACCCATTCATTGCTCAACATTAAACAGCATTAAACAAGGTTCAGGGTTTGGTATATA
Source organism: Mesoclemmys tuberculata (assembly GCA_007922155.1). Taxonomy (NCBI): domain Eukaryota; kingdom Metazoa; phylum Chordata; order Testudines; family Chelidae; genus Mesoclemmys; species Mesoclemmys tuberculata. Next base: position 60,880,713 of record ML675603.1, on the reverse strand, counting down.
GAGACCTCAGCCTGCTTAATACCATGGCAAACATACCATTAGGGATTATTTTAACCTTTTATTAAAGATAAAGAAGGGAAAACAGTTAAAGAATTTCAAATGTAAAGTATTAGATAAGGCTTTCATTTTAACAACATCCCTTGCTCCCTTTCCCTTTAGCTGGAGAATCTTAAAAGGAAAAATAAACATATTTGACAGTCTCCTAGATGCTATTAAAGATGGTAATTGTCCTTTGGGGGAAAAAGTAATTATTTCAGATGAGTTGGAGCTGTTGCTATTAAAGTCCATTTCACTGTTTCATCTCAGGTGGTGTCTGGGATTCAGCTAGAGTTGGTAGAGGTAACAATGTCATCTGGATCCCTTGCTCTGGCCTGATCTGGTCAGGTCATTCCTCAAGATTTGGATAAAGAAAGTCTGGGGATGGGGTCTCAAGAGATCGTGGGGGTAGCAGCCTGATAGTAAAGCTCACTCCAGTAGCTTCTTTCTGTTCTTCTCATTTTCCTCCCACAGTCTCTTTCTTTAAAGATTCACAAAAAAAGAGATGGCTGGAATAGCCCATCCTCCCATTATTTTGTCCACCAATTAGGCCTAATATCCAATACACTAATTTTGATTAATTAATCTTCAGTTCTACATCTTCTGTTTTTACCAAGCATGATTTCAATAAGGCCCTTGAACCATATCAGTAGGCACTTCTGTTTAGACTAATTTATTATGTTTGGTTCTCTTGCACCTGTTTAGAACATTCACTATTGAAAGTGACTTTGCCTACTTTCCATCAACATTTGCTATTATAGGTTAACATCTAAAGAACTTTCATATACTTTTTACAATTGAATGTATAATTAGGGTAAATTTGTTAGACCCAATTATCACAAGAGGACACTCTGAGAGTTGAGATAATGCTACATCCATTTAAGGAACTCAATCTAAATTAAGAAGATCCACATATGGATTTTCACCAAAATAACAAAAGATGTGATTTTATACCACTTTAGTTATTTCTGTGAAAGTCTGCATGTAGACAAGTTTTAAGATAAACAGAAATAAGCCTCACGTAAGCAGAAATAAGCGACCACAGTCATTTGCACTTGTTTAACTAAACCTTAAATTAAGCCAGTGAAACTGAATATACAAGTCCTGAGTGGAGAAGAATCTACTGTGCACTGATGCCTGGGCTCCATTGCTGAAAAAATATAAGCACAAAAACCAACACCACATTTACTCTTAGAATAGAAGAGAAAATTCTGCATAGCTATTTTTAGAGCTCACTTAGAAGAAAATATAATGCAAGTGAGGTGGCTGAAATAGAGACATCTCGTGACCTTCCAGGTTTTAAAAGTATTCAAGAGAGAAACATGCTGATCAGGGTGAGAACAGGAAAAATGTCTTGAGAAATATTTCTGAACAATGTTCACTTTTCCTCATTAGGTACAATAGAGAGGTAAGTGATTTTTTATTTCAATTATTCCAAATGAAACATCATCCTCATTATGCAACTGGGAAGATGACAGGTCTTTATCTTTCTTCACTGTGGGTAGTAGGGAAACTGAAACACTGAATCTGGTCTGATCAGTAATATATATTCAAAGTAACACTGTACTGCTTTTTTCCTGATTCCCAAGTGAATGAGTGACTGAAGACTGAAGATTTTCACCAGAAGTCAGATCCTCAGAAGTTCTGAGGTCTTCTGAAAGGAGGTGAACACCTTCAAATCCTATGAAAGACGCAGAGTTAAGGGCTCAGCACCTAACAGGATTAGGCAGCAATGAAGAAATGCCTTCAGTGTCCAAGAGCTTGGTGTGAAAGGGTTTCATAACATAAACGAATCTAACTGCATGTCCCAGAGGCAGCAAAAGTATGCGGCACATTGAGAAATTAAATGAACTGCCATGCTAAACTTGCTGAATGCATGTGCTGCTATACATTAGTTATTCCTCTCCTGCACGAAAGAAGAGATTTTGAACTGCAATGAAACAGTGAACAAATAAAAGCCTAAAAATAAATTAAATAACAGAACACACAAAAAGGAGGGCAGAGGGATAAAAAAATCCCTCAAAAAGCACACTGCTTACTTAAAAAACAAACAAACAAAAAAACCCACCTATTGTGAGGATTTTACATAATTTAACAAAAATTACTGATTTGTAATTCAAGCCATATCTACACAACCGAACTGTTTCATTTTAAACAGTTCTGAAATTTGCTGTGGCCCAACAGTTATTAACGCAGTAACTTTTTGACTTCATGGACAGAAAAACAATGCTATAACCACATTAAATCATCATTCTTTAGCTTAGGTAGCTGCAAAGTTTAAAACTGTCCCTGAAGCATGTTCTTTTTCTGGCCACCCTGGTAAGAAATCATTATGTTGTAACCTGGCTGGGATACAACCATGTTTCACAATGGACTTTAAACAGTTGTTTCTGTAGCACGGAGGCTGTGCACATGGTAACTTTAACCATACAGGGAGACTAGTTCCAACACAGCTTCCGACAACATAAAAGCATGGCTCCATTTTGTAGTGTACATGGACTCTTAGCTTTAGCACTGTCCAGGGACAGTCAAGGTCTCATCTATACTACTAAAATGGAATAGTGCTTAGACCCTGTTGAGAGACAACCATGCTGTAACTAAACTAGGTCACCTGACAAAGGTGAAACTGTAGCAAAGACAGACCCCACAATGAGGTTGCAGTTTCAGAAGAAGCACAACATAGAGATTGGCAACAATACTGGCAATGGGGGATGGAAAAAGAGGGGGCTGAATCTGTCTTTAAAAATCATTTTAATCTAATCTAGGACTACAAACACTAAAATGCCTTTATATTAGTCATAGGATTATTGCAGTCTCCCTACAGGGCAGAGTTAAAGCTATTTGGTGCACTAACTGCATTTTCTTACCGTAAAATATCTGGATTTCTTCTAAGTTTAACCTTAACTCTGAATTTCCTCGTTTCTAGCACTTATTTTCAAGGTTCTTGCAACATCTCTAACATATTTTACTGTAAATTCCTGATGCGTACACCCAACCATAACTCCATTTTAACATGGTTTTCGACTGGGAATAACAGAACACGTCACATTGTGACCTATGGGTCTAAGAACATGGCTTGCAAATCCAAGAGAAGCTAAATACTTACCCAGTGCATGACTACAGCTTCGACATGGTTCAGTAAGACTGACAATTGTTTGCTGCAGATCTGCCCTGGGAGGAGTCGGAGGTGGATTAGGGTTTTTCCAGCCATTACATTTGCAAGATTCTTCAGCCTGAAATAAAAACAGACAGTTAGTTTATCTACCCCACAACTAATGTATTTCGTGTTTTCTAATAATGCATGGAAATAAGGCTGTACTCATGCCTTAAATGCTGAGTTTCACAGTGACATGTGGCAGTCCATAACTGCTTCCAGCAGGTTAGAAAGCTGAGTTACCAGCTGAGAAAACAAACAACCCCTCCAAACCACGAGTTAACTCCTCTTACAGCAGGTCTTCACTCCAGCTTCTGTGCAAAAGCAGCATACATCTATTTGATGTGCTGGCACCTCTACCTATATCATCTAGACTCTTTTATTATTAAAACAATAAAATAAATAGGTCAGCCGTCAGGTAGCATCCACATCACTGCCCTGTCTTCTATACTGCTGACTAGGAACCATACAACACAAAACAGACACATGAAGACCAAAGCAAAATGAAATAGGCAATACATCATGCAACAAAGGCATCCAAACCACAGGTTTGGGCAAACCACCAAAAGAGTGAATTCCAGATGCACTGGCCTCTACTAAGGAAATGCTGTTGCTTATCTTGGAATGTTTAGATCTAAATATTGATGGCAAAAGATGCCCAGTAGATCTTAACTAACATGAATGACTATAAGGTAGGAGGAGGTGGGGCCTCAGTTAGCCAGATTCCAGACATTCAGAGGTTGAAGAGCCAATGTGCCCCTGGAATGCTAGCACTTCAAAAGCTATGTAGTTGGTACAAGAGCAACACTGAAGGTTTGTTGTTCTTCTGAGTGCCAGCAACAAGGCAATTAAAGGCCTTTTGGATGTTCTTAACTGAATTCATATTCCAGTCTGCAGACCTACCTACAAGAAAAGCATCTCTTCTCTGCTCTATATTTAGAAATAGTGTACTGCACTGTAACAAGATACATAATAATTTGCTGTACCAGGTTCTCAGTAATGAAATTACTGCAGAACTATGCAAAAGACTTGACAGTAACTTAAAAGTAAGTTTAACGCCACAAATTGCTGTACTAATGTCTATCTTGCGTGCGTCATTATATTCAGAAAAGGTTTGAAAAATAAGTATTAAATGTAGCCTATTCCAGGAAAACTCTATTTTCTTTTGTTTTTAATTGCCTTACTCCCCTAAAGTACCAGCGTCCAAAAGAGGCAATGGAGGCTGCAGCTTTTCAGGTATAAGAACTGAAAATATTAGTAGATTATATTGAGTTAGTTCTTCAACTCAGTCATTTCAAATCATGCGACCTGTACACTAAGCATTGCAATGACAGATGCTGCCTCTTTGTTGGACGACACATAATGTGTTTACTCTCCATAACATCTGAGCAATTACCATTTGCTGGATATATTTGGAAGGGTTTGTGGCACCACCAGTTTAACCCTGTGAGAATGTGTGTGTGTCAAATGATAGTCTGACTGCACCCTGTGCAGTCAGGCACATTAGAAGGGATGCAGAAGGCCCATGCAGCAGCTGAAGTCAACTTAGACAGAATTGCCTCTCGAGGTTCCCAAGAAGCACAAACCAGCACATCACCCTTGGAAAAAAGAAGTGTGCTTCTCCCTCTCCCGCCTCCACATGCACACACGCTACTGCAGCTTGGGGCTGGAATGGCTAGCAGAAATGGGAGAAGCTATTTGCAGCTGACAGGTGTAACCAGGTGGTAGAGGGGGTCCTTAAGCTCCCAGGAGATGATTCTGTAGGTGACAAAAGGGAGGGCCAGTTTTTGGAGGTGGGGAGCAATGGGAGAGACTTACAGGAATAATTTTTTTCAAAAAAAAAAAATTTCAAATAAGCTGAGGTCTAGAGGGATTTATGGGAATTCTGGTGAATTTGGGACTCTTCTTCCATGCTATTTTCTCTAACATTCAAAGAAAAATACCCTAATATTCATCAGATTATGCACGTAAGTATCTGGAAGGCCACAGATGCCCAGTTTATATGGACAAGCACTCACATTTTTCACATATTGACAAGGATGGGTCCTACTTTTTGGTTTAGTCTCCCAAAGGCTGTGTGGGATCTGTTTATATTTAGTTACCAGGAGGAAAAGGCAGAGGTTTGCGTGATGCCTGTGAACCAAGGACACGCTCTGTTGTAAAGCTTTCCGGGGGCCCTGAACATCTTTTTGGACGTGTCTACACCACAACAGTCTCACAGCCCAGATCAGGTGACTCGGGCTGAACTATAAAATTGCAGTGTAGAAGTTCGGGCTGGGGGTCAGAGTCTGAGATCTTTCCCCCTTGTGGGTAGGCCCCAACCTGAGCCCAAATGTCTACACTTCAATTTTATAGCCCCACCAGCCCAAGATAGTTGACCTGGGCCAGCCACGGCTGGGCCGCGGGTCTTTTACTGCATTATAGACATACCCTTTGCGACTGTTTGATACCATATTTTTCTTAGGATGTGAAGCAAGACAAAACCTGATGCCACCCAAATGCCCATATATGCTTTGTGGGAAAGTCAGTGTTGCCATGAAACTGCTAATTTTTGCGATTCCTAATTTTGACCTGTAAATGTAGAACTGTAGCACTGCACTAATGCAAGTTATTTGTGAGAGAAAGAAAAAACAGCCTGAACTATAACAAAAGCATCATTAAGGAAATTCAAAATATAGTAATAAAGGAGCTCTCAAAAATAAGAAACCAGAATATTTTTTTAAAAGGGACTAGGTTTTGATCCATCCATTTTCTCCCTGTGTCTGTCTGTCAGAATTGGTTTTTTCCACTCAGACCCAAGCATGCCTCTAACAAAGGCAATGTTTAATGCTATAAAAAAAGCCATTCAAATATTAAGTTTGTAGCTGCATCAATCATATCTAATAAAAATAGTAAGCAAAGCTGGGCAAAAGAATTCTAATACAATTTCCTATGAACATAAGCAAACAATTCACACAAGCACACAACACATTTATTCCAAATCCTTAAATCCATGAACAGCAAGCAACTACACAAACTTTAGCATCATGCGATAATTAACACCACAGATGCAAACAAACAGATGTATGAATAGTATAACAGCTCAGTTAAACTGCCAGAAATAAATATCAACCCTCCCACAGAACATAAAATGTGTTCAGTGGCAGATTTTTTCTGCCCTCAGTTGTATTTCCTAACCGAGACAGCTCTTTTGAAGCAGATGTTCAATTCTTTTGTTCCAACATTCTGGAAATCTCTCTCAAACAAACATTAAAATTTAAAAACTCAGCATAAAGCATCAGATACAGCATAAAAGGTCAGTCAGCAACACAGCAGCACAACCTGAACAAGGTCCTCTTGATAACTAAGCCTTCATTATGGACCCTGACAGTGCAAATATTTTGCATTGAATACTCAATGTGCATTCCGTAGTAGCTTAAATTACATCCCGTTGAGTTGTTTTGAGTCTTCCACCGTGTTTTGTTCACTCATTTCTTTCTTTGATCCTCTCATGACGGTTTTTCTTTTTACATGTCACTCATCTGATTTTTGTTAGAAAGGAAAGTATGAAATTACCTCTTCAAAAACTTAATTTAGCTTCAAAAGCAGTCTTTTAGGAGGAGGGGAGATGTCTGGGGGGAGTATCTGAGCTAGCACATCCAGTCCTTGTATTGATTTTTCTAGGCCTTAGAAGCATCCCCAAACCATACTAGCCTGGAAAGCTTTGGATCGGTACAAAACTTAGCAATTACAATGCACTTTACTGGTTAAAAGCAACATAAAAAATGTGTACAACTGAATCCTCATGATACCTCTACATTACATATAATTAAGTATTAAGGCGAGGAAAATATGTTGTATTTACCAAGAATAACCAGAAACAACTTTAGACACTTAATATTATTTGCTGTCCAACAGACAAATGGCTGACCTGCACTTTAGAACCGAGTACACTGACACTATGTCCAAAATGAGACTGAAAATGGCACACGTCAGAGGCTCTATATCAGTGGCTCTCAATCTTTCCAAACTACCGTACCTCTTTCAGGAGTCTGATTTGTCTTGCATAGCCCCAAGTTTCACTTCACTTAAACTACTTGCTTACAAAACATGACATAAAAATACAAGTGTCACAGCACACTATTCCTGAAAAATTGGTTACTATCTCATTTTTATCAGATAATTATAAAATAAACCAGTTGCAATATAAATATTATACTTACATTTCAGTGTATAAAGCAGTATAAACAAGTCATTTTCTGTATGAAATTGTAGTTTGTTCTGACTTTGCTAGTGTTTTTTATGTAGCCTGTTATAAAATTAGGCAAATATCTAGATGAGTTGATGTACCCCTGGAAGACCTCTGCATACCACCAGGGGAATCCCATCCCTTTGGTTGAGAAGCACTGCTCTATATTAACTGGTCCCTGTTTGTTTTAATTTTGGAATTACAATTTTAAGATTACAAAATGAAGCATTCAAAAGTTAGGAAATGCCAAACTTAAGGTTGCACATGCAATTTCTTATCTAAGGTTCTAAAAATGCTTAAAGATTAATCATAGAATCACAGAATTATAGGGCTGGAAGGGACCTCGAGAAGTCATCTAGTTCAGTCCCCTGCACTCATGGCAATATCTAGACCATCCCTGACAGGTGTTTGTCTAACCGGCTCTTAAAAATCTCCAATGATGGGAGATTCCACAACCTCCTTTAGCAATTTATTCCAGTGATTAACCACCCTGAATTAGGAAGTTTTTCCTAATGTGCAAGCTAAACCTCCCTTGCTACAGTTTAAGCCCATTGCTTCTTGTCCCGTCCTCAGAGGTTAAGGAGAAAAAATTTTCTCACTCCTCCTTGTAACAACCTTTTATGTACTTGAAAACTGTTATCATGTCCCCGCTCCGTCTTCTCTTCTCAAGGCTGAACAAACCCAGTTCTTTCAGTCTTGCCTCATAAGTCATGTTTTCTAGACCTTTAATCATTTTTGTTGCTCTTCTCTGAACTTTCTCCAATTTGTCCACATCTTTCCTGAAATGTGGCACCCAGAACAGGACACAATACTCCAGTTGAGGCCTGATCATTGCAGAGTAGAGCAGAAGAATTACTACTCATGTCTTACTTACAACACTCCTGCTAATACATCTCAGAATCATGTTAGCTTTTTTTTGCAACAGCGTTACCCTGTTGACTCATATTTAGCTTGTGGTCCACTATGACCCCAGATCCCTTTCCACACTACTCCTTCCTAGGCAGTCATTTCCCATTTTGTACACGTGCAACTGATCGTCCTTTCCTAAGTGGAGTACTCTGCATTTGTCCTTATTGACCTTAATGAGTGATGCTGCGCAATACTTCACATGGCAAGAAACAGTATCCCCATTTTATAGATGGTGAAATGAGCACAGTAAGGTATACATTCTGAGCTAGTTTAGCTATAAAGTAAAAGACCCCAGGACTCTTAGAATTGGCTCTTTGAGCTAGGCATTGCACCTGGCTCTTGAAGTGCAGAGGTCTGACCTATTTAGTAATTAAAGGTATGTAATAGATTAATTGCTAAATTCCAGGGGAAAAAACAAAATCCTTACCCAGAATTATTTTTCCTTCACATTTGGAAAGAAAATTTGTTTTCCCTCCCAAACAAAGTCTGTTTAGCTATGGTGTCCAAATTTTGCAAAGTCAGCTTTCCCCAGGAAGCAGGAACCTCAAATCAATGATAAACTCTTACACAAGAAACTCCATGCAGACAAAACCAAAAATGTTGATAACTTGTCAAAAGTTATTCCTATTTGTTCCTACTCAAATTTAGAGTATCCTCCATGAAAATATATCACGCTGAGAAGAATCACACACATATGTAAAGAGGGTAATAAATCCACTTCACCAAAATATTCTGTACAGCCCTTTGATTTCTGAGGACAAACTTTAGCACCTGAATTATTCTGTTTTTGCTGTCACTTTTACAGTAGCTGTAGGCTGCTAGAGGAGTCCTTTTAATAGCAACAAGAAGAAAATGGACCTTTCCCCCGGCCCCTCACATTTAAGTCAATGGTTGATTTTTCATTTACTTTAATGGAAGTTGGATTGGGCACAAAAACCTTGTTAGACAGGTTGCCCCAGCTTTTAAACTGGTAATGAGAAACCATTAAACACCACTGAGCCTATGGAACTATACAGAGTCCAAAGAACCACTCTAACCTTCTTTTACCCACTAATTTATCAAGCAGACAAGCTTCGAAGAGTTATACTTCCAGAGTACAAAGCTAAGTAATAGGTCCAACAGTCAAGGGTCATCTCAGTCCATCCTATAAAGCAGGCAACATTAACCAAGACAGAAATATTACACTAAATAGATGATATAACATCATCAGTTCCTATTTTCACATGAAATGGGACTCCACCTGAGCACTGGGGTCCACCCTCACTGAGCTCACTGCAGGATCTGAATACTACAAAAGCAGCGCACAACGAAAGCCTGATGGGAAGCAATGTGGTCCAGCAGCTAGAGTGCTGAGCTGGGACTCACACGACCTGGGTTCTACTCCTGGCTATAATTTGCTGTGTGACACACTTCACCTCATTGTTCCTCCTCCCACCTTTTGTCTATCTCATTTATTTAGACCAAGCTCTTCGGGGCAGGGACTGCTTCCTACTCTGGCCTGGTCTACACTTCAGATTTAGAGTGACATACCTACGACACTCAAAAATCACACCTCTGAGCCTCACAGCCAAACCAATATAATCCTCAGTGTAGACCCAGCAAGATCAAAGGAAAAATGCTTCCTGTGACTTTGGAAGATGGTGTTCTTAGAGCAATGGAAAAACGTTTTCCAGCGCTACATGCTGCATTTGCACTAATGTGCTGCTATCATCCCCCCAGCGCACACATGGTCTTAGTGTTTGTACAGTGCCAAATTCCATGGGGAACCAGTCGCAGTTGTGACTGCTAGGAATTAGCATGATATATATGAAGAATAAAAAATAATCCTGTTTTATTATATAGAAAATTTAAGAATACAAAAATAGTACATACTTAAAGACATTTATAGAGCTCCCAATGAGACTTGGTTTATAGCATGGGAAGGTACATGTATTAAAAAAAAGCCAATGATTTTGCCTCCTACTAAACATGCATTTATGAGTGTAAATCACACAGGGCTATTTTCATACCAATGATTGCCAAGCTTGCATTCAAACGCTCAATCTCATGCTGGGTGAAATAAATATTTATGAATTCATTCATATTTAGAAAAGTGTCCGTTTCAATGCACTAAAAAGCATATCAATGTAAATGGTTTTTTTTTTAAATTCATTTTAATTGTATACTATTTTGCCTTTCTAAAGTAAATTGTGCACTTTAACTTAAGGTTTCAGAGAGTTGGGTTTTGTTTTTTTTAAGTACTTCACGTAGAAAAGTATATTAAAATTCATGAAAATGGCTTTTGTAAAAACATTTATAGTGCTTAGCATATGGTTATTTTTATCATCTTGTTTTCTAATAAAAATGCCTTGTCTTTCCTATGCCCTGCCTCTCTCCTTTGTATGTGGTCTCCAGCATCCTCCGTAAAGGATGGTCCTTTAAAATCTTCCCTCTTTAGTCTCCTCCAAGGGCCTGCACATCATAGACACTCTCCCTGCAAAGTTTGCCAGTGCCTCTCAAAGATGAGCCAGAGGGCATCATTAGAGAGCAACAGAAGCAAGTATGAACAGTCTACTTCCATAAGAGCAAAAGCTGGAAGAAGAGTGTTGCGGAAGTCTTCTCTCTATCATGGCAACACTAGCCATCAGATAGGCCCACATTCTAGTAGTCTTTGTCTATTCAATGTTCTCACTTTCTCTGATCCTTCTAGTGTTATGTCTCTTCAGCACTAACCAATGTTCTGTCTTCCTCTGCCACTTACAGTGCCTCAGAGGTTATGATTCTAATAAAATCCATTTTGCTGACTGCTGTCATGAACGCTGGAGTGGGAGGAGAGAAAAATACAAGGACTAGAGAAAGTCAAAGATGCTGAGTGACAGGCACATTCTCTGAGCTCTCTAAGGTGAACAACTACACATAGATTTACTCTTTTGTTACAGGATTCACGTATGCTTACTGCATGAATGGGAACACTAATTACATACTTCAGTGATCTGAGGGCTTGTGAAATCAAACACAAAAATGAATCAAAGTTGAGACACAAAGCAAGAAAATTCAAAGTTAACCTCTTCGCTGCTGCAACCGCCTGCAAATACTATTCCATCGCTAAGGCACCTGAGCACCTGCCAAGTATTTAGAAATAGCAATCTCTCCCTTTCTTCCTTCCCTCTTAGCCAAAAGGAGAAAAAGCTTGATTAGTTCACAGGAAACTTGTTTGTTTGCTTGCTTATGTTTGTGGGTAGGAGGAGTGTTATGTCAACAAATTATTCAGGGAGAGCTAAATGAAAGAAATTAATTTCACATTTAATTCTGAAAGTGATCATTCTGTGTTCATTCTTATCCTTGGGGGAGTGAGTTCCATCATCAATTTCAGCTCCCATGAAGATTCTGACTCCTGCATTCAGAAGCCTCTGGCTCCTTGTACCGGTGAACAGTTTCATTGTTCTGGTGAAATGCAGGTGTTAGGAAGGGCCATGGCTATAGAGAAGAAGCCATCTCTCAGGTAACTAGAACCAATCTCCCTCAAGCTTTGACTAGACATGCTGCTCTTTTAAATTCTGCTGGACTGGTGGACTGTTAGCATGTCCCATGTAAACCCAAAAGATTAAGAGGTGATGCCTGGTAAACATAAACATTTTACTTTCTTGGCTGTTTCACATGCCTCCACATGACACTAAACATCCATCCATCCTGCTGTTAAAGGCCCCCACAACACCAGGCAGTGTTACATATTCCATCATAAACCTGCCTCAACCTATACACAGGCATGGGCACTTAGCCTTAGTGCAAGGGTCAAGTTGTCTGCTTTAACACTGCTCTAAGTTTGCTCCATTTTCTTTTTCATGTGCACCTCAATAATTCTAGTAATGCTTTTCAGTATTGAAAATAATGAACACGAGGTGCTGGATTAATGATCCCGAAGACTAAAGTAGCCTATTTACCCATACAAGCAAAGGCAACAGCAGCATCAACTTCCTCCAAATGCCTAAAGCACGAGCAGTAGGGATAGCTTTTAGGAGTTAAGAGGCTGCACTCACTCCTTTGCTTCCCTGCCAAGACTGCTGACGGGCGTGCCAATTCTAGCAGTGGCTTCTGTGATGCCAACAGCTCCCCACCGGGAACCAAGTTAAAATAATCAAACAGCCATCTGAGGCTAAAAACATTTGCTCTTTTATTAAAAGATTAATACAAAATCAAGAGCCTCCAAGCCCAACCCCTAACAGTGTGAATGAATGCCCATACGCTGGCCTCTTTTCTCCATAACAGAAAAGCGAGGAAAGGATCTTTACGGTGAGCCCTGGGAAAGCCGGCCTGCCACTGGCTGCCGGGCTCTGACCTCCTCCCATCCCTGACAATCCAGTAATACAATGTTTTTGTCAGCCAAAGGCCGCAGAAGCAACAAGGCGAAGTCCCCGCCTCCTTCAGCTGTCATCCTGTCAAAACAAAGGCGCTGCTGCCAAGCGCAGGGCCCCGATGGCCAGGGGCGCAGCTGCAGACCGCAACCTCCACCCTCGCCGTGCGCCCCCGTGGGCGCTGCCGGGGCCACTGTGCAGGCATGTGGCTCTGCCAGGGAGGGCGGCACGCCTCGCAAGCGGGGCGCTGGCGGGGGCCGGCCTTAACATAACGAGGCGGCAGCGGCGTGCAAAGCCGGGGCTTGTCCCGCTGCCAAAGCCCGTGTTTACAAGGCGAGCTGCTGCGGCAGCGTTTCACCCAGCAGACAGCAGGGCCAGGGCTGCTGTGCGCCGCTGGCCTAAATCGCCCCCCCTCGGCCTCGGGCACGGGCCTGGCCCACGTCCCTTTGGACCCCCCATTTCTTCAGAGACAGGCGCTGTTCTCCGGCGTCCCGCCCCCACCTCCTGCGGCCAAGTTCCCTCTTCCTGCTGCTCCGGAGCGAGGGAGGGGTTCGCCTGCCGGGCTGAGCCTCGGCGCAAACGGCCAAGCCAGCCACAAAGCGCTGCCGCAAGGCTCGGGGCGCGGGCTGCGAGCGGGGGCGCCTGGGGACTCTCCGGGGGGGCGGCCGCCCGGGGGTCGTGCAGGGAGCGAAGGTGACCGAGGGGCGGGAGGAGACGGGCGGAGGCAGGTGGCGGCGGGGGGGCGGCCTTGCCCGGGGCGAAGGGGGCTGTGGAGGCGGCCGGGAACGGGGGGGGGTCGCACGGCGAAGGCTGCGCAGAGGGACGGGGCGGGCGGCGCAGTGAGGGCGGCAGCCGGGGCCAGGGGACCGGCCGGCGGGTGCTGCCGGGGAGCGGCCCCCCCGTCACTCCCCCATTGGCTCCATTTTAGGGGCCTCCCTGTTGGCGCCTGTGTCAGACCAGCGCCGCACCGCCAGGGCGCCGCCGCTTCCGCGCTCCCCGCGGCAGGGGCCGGAGGCCGAGAGCCGTCCCCGGGACGGGAGCGCGGGCCCGGCCGTGGCTGGCTGCCCGCGGCCCGGCTCGGTACCTTGCAGGCGGAGTAGACGCCCAGCTTCTCCAGCTTCTTGGCCCGGGGAGCGGAGCGCAGCTGCGCCTTCTTCCCCGCGCTGCGGGCCGAGCCGGGCCCCCCGCCGCTCCCGGGGCTCTCGGCGGCGGCGGCGGCAGCGCGGGCCGGTCCGCAGGCAGCCAGCCCCCCCGCGGCCGGGGAGCCCTGCTGCAGCCCCCCGGCCCCGCCGCCTCCTGCCGCCGCCGCCCCGGCCCCGCCAGCCTCGGACATGCCGCCGCCGTCCCCGGCCCGGAACCCGGCAGGAGCCGCCCGCTCGGCAGCTCCCTCCGTGCCCGGCTCGGTGCGCCGAGCGCTAGACCCTCCCCTTCCCCGCTCCGCCGCCGGCTGCTCTCCCGGGGGGGGAGGGACTGGCCGCGCCGCGGGCGGCCCCCTCTGGAGCCGGGAGGCGGGGAGCAGCGGCAGCCCGGCAGGGGCGGGAGGGACGCCCTTTCGGCCCCCGGTCCCGCACCTCCCGGGACACGGGCCCCCCCCCCCATCTCCAGGAAGGAGGCACCGACCCGCTGTGAGAAGGGGGCGCCTGCCCAGCCCGCCGGGAGTCTCGCCCTCCAGCTCCCTGCAGGAGCCCGGCCACCGCGCTCCCAACCCTCCTCCTTCAGGCACAACGCACAAGCCGAGTGGGTGAGAGACACCGGCTTTACACTGTGCTCCCTCCCCCTGAACCAAACCCCAAGCCCGCACTCCAAGGAGGGTTAAGATGGCTGAAGCGTATTTTCTCGCCTCGCAAAAAGTATACAGCCAGGGAAACAATCCACACCCCGCCCCGCCCACGCATTAGCTGCTGCCGGCAGCCACACTCCACAACTGGCGGCTCACACCCTCACCTCCAATTCACCAGCGCTCTTACCCACAGCTCCGCTCGCACTCCCAAAGCGACACTTCACAATTTACACAAGTATCACTGAAACTGAAAGTTACACCCTCCAGCGAGAGAAGGCAATATTTTTCACCGGGCCACAGTGGTTTTCAACCTGGGGAGTTGCAGACTATATCTTAGATTTCCCAAAGGATCTGCACCTTCCTTTGAAATTTTGTATTGGTCTGCAAATGAAGAAAGGTTGAAAACCACTGCCCTTCCAAAACCACTAAAGTTGACTATTATATGTTTACTTTATGGCTTTCCATTAACATAATCAGCTCTATCCAATACATACTATCAACCCCCCCCATACAAACAGACTTAATCAATGCATGTATGTATACTGTTCTAGACCCAGACAAAATCTATATTAAAATGAAGTTAAGATTGAGAACATATCTGTAAATCAACAGTAAAAAATATTAGCAGTGTAGCAGATATTGTGATTATCTCCAAAACAGGCATCACAAACCCAGGAAATTGAGGGGTAAGGTTAAATTTAAAAGAAATGCACATATGTTAAGAGATGGAACTACTTAAGGCAGCCCACCACCTTAACTCCACTAGCTAATGAGGCTGTTCAATAGCCACACAGTTGTGAATGGTGCATAAGTGTTTTTACTCCTAGGCTAGATTAAATTGATATTTAGCCAGGCTTGCAAGGCCTGGGCTCAACTGGATAGCATTTCTATCTGTAACATGAAACCTTCTGAACACCACATCTGACCAATTCCAATATTTCAGGGAATGTTCTAGGCATCAGTAGGTAGTACCTTACTGATCTGAGGGAAAACCAGAAGGGGGAACAGGTGGGGGGAAACTTGGAAACGCTGCCATCTGTTTAGCAGAGCCACAGTGTCAGGCGCCTCTGCAATTGTCTGTAGATCAAAGATCAGGTTAATGACCAGGGCTGGCTGGATTTACACCTTACATGCCCATAAGGCATCTTCAGTGCCTCTCCTGCCTGCAGCTGACCTTAGTGTTTTCTATGCAGGAGGCGATAGGGGAGAGAGTGGCTCATTGGTCCAGCTATGCGCAAGGGGTACTGTGGGAGGGAGAGGGGCTGAGGCGACTGGCTCAGCCAGCTCCGGGCAAGGGGAATATGCTCACCCTGAGCTCCAGCTTCCAGACTGGCCAAGGGGCATGGCCTCAAGGGGAAGAGGAGCAGGGGCCCTGGGAGAGAGGAGGAGGAGCATAGGGCAGGGCAAGAATTCCAGTGTTCATGCAGGGCCCCCAAATTAACCAGGACCCCTGGGCTCGGGTTCTGTTGGCCCGTGTGGTGATCCACCACTGTTTAGGTACCTCTAGGCACATGCCTGTTGTGCCTAATTGGAAATGTGGCCCTGTTAACTACAGCCATCAATACCTTGCAGCATAACCATAACCCTATGGGGAGTGAGGATTGCGGGCATGCACAAAACCCCTGGCATGGGGATAAATGGGGACCCAGGTATGGGGAAGAGGGAATGGGGGCAGAGAGCCCCTGGCATGGGGGAGGGGGACCACAAAGAGGGCATGGTGAGGAGGGGCAATGGGGTGCACACAACTGCTGGCATGGGGGACGAATGGGTGACCCTGGTATAGGAGGAGGGGGAATGGATAATATGGGGAGAAGGTAGAATGGGGGCAAGCCCCTGGGATGGGGATAAAGAATCGTGGACCCTGAGAAGAGAGGTGGGGGGAGGTCATATAGCTCAAGGCATGAGGGAAGGGATGGGAGGGTTGCAAGAAATCCCTACAATAGAGTGGGACGGAAAGGTGATACACAGGGAGCTTATGGGAGGAACAGAAGGATACAAGTAGTCCCATGGGTGTGCAATGAACTCTGCCTACACAAGCTATTAAGGAGACCTTTAGTTAAAGGCATATTAGGTTGCTTTACCCTGCCCTCATGGTGTCACTATACAGGGCAGAGCTAAGGTTGTATTGTTGCCTTAAACTGCTTATTTTCATACCTTGTTCTGATTCCTTTTAGGACTTGTTTTAAAAATAAAATGTCAAATGTACTCAATGCATGAAAATATCAGTCTGTTTATTAAAATCATTCCAGATCCAAAACCAACCAACCACCAACCAAAAAAACCCCAAAACAAACACACAAACACAAAACAAAAACATGCAGCTTGACACTAGGTGCTAAATTTCTTTATGGACCTATCTTTAATTAAATGGTAACTCAAAACTAATTAATTTACTTGTGAATTCTCAGGAAATTCATTCTGTGCCCAAAGAGTGATTTTAGGCAGGATATGCTGCGCTCTTCATACAAATCGAAGTGGTTGAAACCCAGCTTGAATTGCAAAACTAAGACTCAGTTATGAGAAACCACGAACGGCAGTATAACAAAATCACAGTTTAAAAGGTTGGAGTTAAAGGTTGGCGGCATTTAAATGTGGTTTTCAAGTCTTTGATGTGTGCAATGAAGGCAATAGCACTGGTGCACAGGGGAATCCCAAGGTGAGCCTGGTACTGTGGTATGGGGCTACTTGTTTAGAGACTCTTGCAGGTTCAGGGCCTAAGTGTTTATGACCCAGGGTAAAGTGAAACTCACTATGCACAAAATGCTGCAAAATGCACAAAATAAACAAAGGGAGGAAAAATCCAACTTCTTTCAATTCAGCAATTTTAAGTGATACTAGTAACTATATATTATTGTAACTATAAGTGGTACAACATTTTTCTGACAAATATGTGATATTCAAGTTAACTGGGTCCTATTAAGATGGCTGGTGACAACCTTTTTGTTTTCTTTTTCTTTTCTTTTATTTATTTTTTTTTTAAAAAGACAGGCTACTAGAATGGCCTAGTTATTCAGTGCCAAGAATACCAGTAGATAACAGTGGACATCAGTTAAAGTTGTTTGTGGAAATTGAACCTCATATTACCTTAAAAATTAGTCTTTTTAAAAATTACGGTTATCATTTTAGGGCTTTATTTTTTGAGGGATTAAACATATATTTTAAAATAATAGTTCTTATCTGCAGTATGTTATATACACCACACTAGATCATTAAAAGATAATTTTTAAGCACATTTAGTTTTGTCTATTTTTTGTTTTTCTCTCAATATTAGTCAATTTCACTTTAAGGTTCTCTCTCCTGCACTATTTAAGTTGCAAACACTGTAGTGAAATGTTTATTACTTAAAAATAAATATTTTTTCCATTGGATTCAACATTCTTGCAGCCTTAGGTTTTTTGTTTTGTTTTTTCCTCAAACACCAGCTTCTCTTCAAGATCAGGCATCTTTACTTTACTCTCAGTCTGGAAGTGCATTGTCTGATCCGATCCTCCAAACATATATGCACGTAACTTTACACACATGAATAGGCTCACTGAATTCAATAGGACTACTCGTGCATAAAGTTAAGCACATGTTCAAGCACTTGCAGGATCAGGACCTATGTGAATAGCTGCTTCAGTCTATCCTCCAAGGTTCTAAAAAGCCTTAAGTGATTTTATTTCCATTTAAAATTAAAGCAAAGATGAAAAATGTTATGAGATACTGCTTTTTATGAACTGGTTGTTACTTTGTCTATTGCCTTTTATGAAGTGATTGTTACTTTGTTTATATTCTGTATATGACATTATTCATTTAAGTTTTGTGAAGGGAAAATGAGTTATGTTTCAATGGCATAAGTAAATAAACTATGATAGGATATTGGTTATTATGGTTTGAAAGAACTCTTTTATTGTACAGTACTTCCTTTTCTATCCCCAAGAGTGTGGTTTCCTTACAGCACCCATATATTTTTACTTTATTGCTTAATAGACAACGAGAACAATAAATTTAGCCTGTGGTTAGGGAGACAGTTACTATAGTAACAGTTGCAAACACTAGTGTCACTACAAATACAGAAGTAGTACTTAGCATTACAGAGAGGAATGGATCCAAAAGAAAACACTTTTTAGCGGTGATAGGTAAGCTTTATAATTTTTCATTGAATAACAAAAACAGTGAATGTGGTATTACATTCCTTATCTTCATTCAAATCCTCTGCTAAAATATTCAAGAGGTAAATCAAAGCCTGACACAAAATGTGTATTAAACTGCATTGGTAACAGCCAAAATATGCCCACCTGTCTCCATCCACTATATTCATATCTGTAAAATATAAAGGGGATTCACATCTTGGAAACATTGGGCTAGATCTTCAGCTGGTGTTACTTGTCATATCTCCAGTGAAGTCAGTTTTGCTATGATATTATGAAGTTCCATGTTTAGTGAATCACAGTGATCTCTGCTATCAGGTGTGCTTAATTTATAAGTATAAAAATAGCTTTTCTAACTGAAGTCCATAAACTCAATTTGGGGATTGTGAGTCAAACTAGTTAATTGATTCATAGATTCCAAAGCCAGAATCATAGAAATGTAGGACTGAAAGGGATCTTGATAGGTCATCTAGTCCAGTGGCTTTCAACCTTTCCAGACTATTGTACTCCTTTCAGGAGTCTGATTTGTCTTGCTTACCAACCCCCAAGTTTCACCTCACTTAAAAACCACTTGCTTACAAAACCAGACATAAAAATACAAAAGTGTCACAGAACACTGTCAGTGAAAAATAGCTTACTTTCTCATTTTTACTTGATAATTATAAAATACATCAATTGAAATTTAAATATTGTACTTTTATTTCAGTGTGTAGTATATAAAGCAATATAAACAAGTCGTCTGTATGAAATTTTAGTTTGTACTGACTTCACTAGATGTAGCCTGTTGTAAAACTAGCAAAAATCTAGATGAGTTGATGTACCGCCTGGAAGACTCTGTGTACCCCCGAGGGAACCCAGGCCCCTGGTTGAGAAGCACTGATCTAGTCCAGTCCTCTGCACTGAGGCAGGACTAAAAAGGCACCATTGTGATCATCTAGTCTGACTTCATCAAAAACAAGGAGAGTCCTGTAGCACTTTAAACACTAACAAATTTCTGCAGGCATAAGCTTTTATGGGCTGCAACCCAGTTCCTCAGATGCATGAAATGGTAATCACAGTAGGAGGTATATATATACATCCAAGGGTAAGAAACAACAATGGGAAGGGTAAGTTTTAACAAAGTCCATTCAGTTAGAGTAGATGAGGCTTATTCACAACTGCTGATTAGAAGGTGAGAATGTGTGAACAGTGACAATTACTTCTTGTAATGAGATGACCATTCCAAGTCCCTAGTCAGACCCAATTTGATTATGTCAAGTTTGCATATGAGTTCCAGCTCTGCAGTTTCTCGCTGAAATCTGTTACTGAATTTTTTTTGCAGAACTATGGCAACTTTCAAGTCAGCCACAGTGTGTCCTGGGAGATTGAAGTGTTCTTCTATTGGTTTATGGATGTTACCATTTTTTATGTCTGATTTGTGTCCATTTATTCTTTTGCATAGTGACAGTCCAGTTTGGCCCATGTACATGGCAGAGGGGCATTGTTGGCACATGATGGCATATATTACATTAGTAGATGTGCAGATGAATGAACTCCTTATGGTGTGCTGATGTGGTTAGGGTCTGTGATGGTGTCACTAGAATTGATGTGCAGGCAGAGCTGGCAATGAGGTTTGTTGCAGGGATAGGTTCCTGGGTTAGTGTTCTTGTTGTCTGGTGTACGGTTGCTGGTGAGTATTTGCTTCAGGTTGAGGGGCTCTGTAAGTGAGGATAGGTCTGCCTCCCACAGCTTGAGTGAGTCTGACTTCATGTGTAACACGGGCCATAGCGCATCCCCAAAATAATTCATGGAGGACACTTAGTAAACTGTTCTATTAGTTTATTACCCTCACAGTTAAAAATGTATGCCTTATTTCCACTCTGAATTTTCCCTGTTTACCCTGTCAAGGAGCCCAAGTGGACAATAAGAGCTGGAGATACTTTTATTTATTGCCATTTCTGATAGGTTTGTTTTTCCCCAAATACACTAAACTTTTAAAGGAATGGAAAACATAGAGAGGATCATTACAGTACTGGTGGGCTATTCTAGTAACACAAACTATAGGGAAAGTAGGAAGTGCTGCGTAGTTTGTATTCAATCCTTACACAGAACACAATCTTATTGAATTCAATAAGAGTTTTGAATTAGCAAAAACTAAGTAAGGGCTTAAGCATTTGGCCATAGAACCACAGGATACTGTGCTACTCAAACCTACAAGCTGCTGAGCACCTTATAAAATCAGCTACTATGTACTGGTGTTAAGTTCAGAAGCTCATTTCAGGAGATATTTAGCTACAATGAGAATTTAAGGACATGATCAAGGCCTTACTATGTATTGCAAGGCCTATATTGTATTATTTTACAGCATTCAAAGCTGGTAGGCTGCCCCATACATTGTTTTCCACTTTCCTTTCCTCCCCTACTATACCTAGCATTGTTTCCTGCCCTTTCCAATATCCATGTCTCTCCCCTTCCTGCCACTACTATTTTATGAAAAGCTCCCTGTTAGGTGGTAGCATTGTTATATTTCACATAGTCCTTACCTGTTGCTGACTCTGAACAGCTCATTGTTGGCTATACCTCTTCAGAGTCCTGCATTGTGCAGGTCTTCTCAATTCTCAGCATGTTTCCTAGCCCTGTCTCAACAGGCTACTGACTTTATCTGCACTGGTATTTTTCTTTCTTAATATCTCCCACCAAATACTACCACCAGGGCAGTTTCATGGCTGCTAGAGATATATCCAAACCACTGGCATTTTACCACTGTGACATCTGGATTTTTTCTGAGCAGAGTCTCATAGACGCTAAGGTGAGAAGGGACCGATATGATCATCTAGTCTCTTGCAGAACGCTAACCACAGAACCTCACCCGTCCATTCCTGTAATAGACCCCTGACCTATGACTGCGTTATTAAAGTCTTCAAATCATGGTTTAAAGACTTTAAGGTACAGAGAATCCACCAGCAAGTGAGCCGTGCCCCACGCTACAGAGGAAGGCAAAACCCGCCCAGAGCCTTTGCCAATCTGCCCTGGGGGAAAAATTCCCTCCCAACCCTAAATATGGCAATCAGTTAAAGCCTGAGCATTTTGGCAAGACTCACCAGCCAGACACCCAAGAAGAATTCTCGGTAATAACTCAGAACCCACCCCACCTAATATCCCTTCACAGGCCATTGGCATATCTACCACCAGCATGTTGTCCCATCATACCATCCCCTTCATAAATTTATCAAGCTCAGTTTTGAAGCCAGCTAGGTTTTTTGCCCCCACTGCTCCTCTTAGAAGGCTATTTCAGAACTTCACTCCTCTGCTGGTTAGAAACCTGCATCTAATTTCAAGGGCCAGTTTATATCCATTAGTTCTTGTGTCCACAATGGCACCAAACTTAAATAATTCCTTCCCCTCCCTGGTATTTATCCCTCTGATGTATTTATAGAGAGCAATCATATCTCCCCTCAACCTTCTTTTGGTTAGGCTAAAAACAAGCCAACCTCCTTGAGTCTCCTCTCATAAGGCAGGTTTTCCATTCCATGGATCATCCTAGTAGCTTTACCCTGCACCTGTTCCACTTTGAATTCATCTTTCTTAAACATGGGGGATCAGAACTGCATACAGTATTCCAGATGAGGTCTCACTAGCGCCTTGTATAATGCTACTAACAACTCCCTATCTCTATTGGAAATACCTCGTCTGGTGCATTCAAGGACCGAATTAGCTTTTTTCACAGCCACATCACATTGGCGGCTCATAATCATCCTGTGATTGACCAAAGCACCCAAGTCCTTCTCCTCCTCTGTCAGATAACATGGGGTTAAAAATGCAATAGCCAGACTATTCTAGTGCTCCTATTATTGCTGGCAGCATTGGAGCTGCACTATTGATATTACAGTCCTGAGAGACAAATTAAAATGCTAGGGTAGGCACAGCTACTTACTTCCATAAGGTGCATGCAGCTACCCTAGGAAAACCTGTATGCCTTTTTCTGCAGCTGTTCAGGAAAAGGCTTAGAAGGTTTTCCACTTCTCACCAATGGTGTGGAAGCCCATCTGATTTGCTTCAATAGCTGTGGCTCAACTTAGCATCACTGCTACCTGCACTGATGCAAACAAACCAGTGCAAGCTGCAACCGTGCAGTGTATTCATACTAGGCATTTGGTTTTGGGTGCACAGCGAGCACCGTGTCTATGGCATAGCTATTATTTCAAGCATTACAGCTTTGTGGGTTGTTGCACTTAACCTAGAATGGCCAGCAGAACTCCCTGAATCAGGTGCATAAGATAGATCTGCAGCACTTTTGGTTGGTTCCAGTGCCCACTTTGAATGGTTCTGCTCTTCACAGAGAACTGCATGTCTAGCCTATAGGGTGACCAGATAGCAAGTGTGAAAAATCAGGAGATGGGGACGGGGGGTAATAGATGCCTATATGACAAGCCCCGAATATCAGGACTGTTCCTATAAAATCAGGACATTTGGTCACTCTACTATCCTTAGGGGCTTAGATTACACCTAGCTACACCTTTACACTTGCAAATGTGATGGTGGAAACCGAGCTGGAGCCAGAGCCATAAAAATAGCAGCAGGGAGTTCCAGGCAATATCATGAGGAGCCCCGTCAGCACTGGGGGTCTGTATTCAAGGAAGTAAGTATGGAGCTTAATTATGTTCATTCTTTGATTCCATAATTATTCTACTTTTGGTTGTATTTTCTTCTTTTGCTTCACAGCTAAACTAAGAGTTTCCATCTTTTGCATTTTTCCTTAGGATCCAGAAATGGGAGTGGTCTGGGCACAAGTCCCTCTGAGCCCTCCCCATGCCAAGTTCCCCTGACCCCTTCCCATATGTACTGCTGTGGGGGCCCCAGGAGGCTATATCATTGCTCTGAGGTATACCATGGATGGGTGCTAATCAGAGAGTGCTAAAGCATTATGGCAAGATAAGTTGCTTCACTTAGGAGAAGAGACGTTCCTGTCCAGCCCCTAATTAATGTCCCTTTTGCTATGTTCCCTTTTTTAGATGCTCTGAGGCTGTGCATGGACACTGAGTCCCCCCCCCCATGACCTAAGTGCCCTGGTAGAAGGTTTATGGTGTGTTTGCTATGCTGACTAACAAGTTTTATCTTTCAGATGAGGTTTTTAGAAGCATTCAGTAGAGTTTATATCTGTTTTATTTTACAGTAAAGGTGTGGACCTTTGTTGCTACTTTCCGAGTTGGGGATTTGAAGCAAGAGGGCTGGGTAGAGCTGAGACCCAATGAATATTGCCTTGAGTGCACTTGGGCCTGCATACAGCTGGTAAGGGAATGTCTTGACAGGTGACAGAGCATGCTCTAGGCAGTCAGAGCCATCACTGAAGGGTGGGGCAGTAGTCTGGAGGAATTGCACGGAGGGACCAATTGCACCATTGCAACCACTCCACCAGCCTTTGCAGTCTACACTGGCACTACACTGGAACAGGATGACACAGAGCTTCTTGATGCTCAGAGGAAGAGCTATACCTGTGATGCTGTGAATACTGGTTCCCTATTGGAAGCATTTGTGTGGAGGCAAGGCATGTGACATACATGCTAGAGGGTTGCAATGGAAGTAGCAATGTCAACATTCACTAGTGCAGGCAGATCACTTTTGACCCATCTCCAACCTGTCCTTGTAGCACATGCTGAGGGAACAAGTAAGGAGAGGAGAAGACCTGACAGCTTAGGGACAGCACAAGCAGCATTTCTTTACATAATCCAGCTGGCAAAGAGAAGGGACAAGGAGGGAGGGGATAGGGAAGAGCAGGCTCTGGAAAGAAATGTGGGACAGAGAAGGATGGGACAATTGAAAGAAGGGAAGAGAAAGGGAGACAGGAGGGAAGGGAAGCAGATGAAAAACAATGGAGGGAAATGGATGATCCTTGTTCAGGAACAGTTTCCTGTATTGGCACCTTGGAAGGATGAAAAATATGTTGTTGGGTGATATTGTGATGACATTTTCAGGGAGACTATGACCTCAGAGACACATCATCTTCTCCTCCTCCTCCTCCTCTGTGTGCTAGACAGCAAAGGTAAGTCAGACAACGCCTTTCCTGCTTCCATCTTATTTTTATTTGTAGTAGTGATTATTCTGTAGTGCCAACAAGTACCATAGGGGTTTTCACAGAAAGCTCAAGGGAAAAAGTCCTATGCCCCAAAGAGCTTACATTTGAAGTGATAGGCATGATAAGCAAATGAATAAAGGGCACACCCTGGAAAAGGGAACAGAAAGACATGGATAAGGAAAGATGTTTATATGGCTCTTTCAGTTGGGTACTGTATTTTTGATGGTTACAATAGATAATGTATACATTTTATTTTCTGATCCTCGGTTTAATTTGTGACATGGACACCAACTAAAAAATTATTCAAATGTCACCTCACTTGACTCCATTATAACCCACCTGTAGCAGCAGTCAATACAGACTAACTACGTTCACCAACTCTGAGTGCAATACCAGTAAAATAACCCCAGAACTAAAATATTTACTGAGACTGCGATGCAATAGTAGCCTGTGGCTTCAGGCAGTGATCCACAATCCTATAACCTGATAACCTGCAACACTTACATGCATAAGTAGCTTTGCTCACATGAATAGTCCTATAGAAGCCAAGTAGCCTACATTTTACAGCAATAATATTTAACAAAGATTTAATCTATGACCACTCAGATTAAACTGCTTAGCAAATATTACATTGTTTGTGCCCTTTACTGCTCTTTCATGATGTATGAAGATGACCTGACATTTTTTTCTCACTATTTTAACATGTGGTGTTTCTTTGCTTTATTTTTAAACACATCAGCAGTATCAGGTCTTGGCTTCTCTTTTCTTACTGGAGTGGCACAGGGATATCACAATAGGCTGGAACCTTAAGTCTTCTCATTCCTCTTCCACTCAATTTAGAGGTGAGAAAGCTGTAACTCAGTTTCAGTATATTGTGAGGTCACTATCTCCCTGCAGTTCTTCAGCCTTCCAGCAAAAATAGGGAAGTCAAGACTTCTGATGTAGAAAAAACAAGCAGGGGGGAAAGATGAGTCAATCTTCATACATTATAAAGGAACAAGAAGGGTTTTTTTTTCCTTTGTACTTTCACCTTTAAAAAAAAAATCTTCAGCATGTTTACATTTCCATGTGCACATATGAAATACAACAAATAATGTATCACCAAGGCTGCCCATTGAAGAATGACAAACAGGAAGAAAATATGAAAGTTAAGACTTCAGCTGCAATGTAAATTCAGTCATACTGCACAACCTGTATGTTTCACAAGCCATTTTTATACTGTATATTTAACCATAATAAATGAGAAATAAGAATATTATATACAAGGATTATCTGATACCTTACACTTGGAATTTGATAGCATTACATCCACTTTGTACAAATATAAATGATTGCACTATGTGCAAGGGATTGGAGAATCAAGATTATTGTGACCAGGCTAACATTGCTGTTGAAATTCTAGCTTTTGCATTTCTTCTCTTTATTTTGGTGAGCTTTTAAAAAGAAAAAAAAAACAAAGTTGTTTTTAAAAACTGAATTGCTTTGTTTTTATAAAAAGGGAAACAAGAAGCCTGCTATATTTCATTTAAGTAGCCTTAAGTAATCTGAAGCATTCACACCTTATCATGGTGAATTCAGTGAGAGAAAACTCCTTTTGAAGTCAGTTTTCTATTGGTTTACAGTGTCACTGCTGTATCTTTGCAATGGATAGAGACAGAGGTAACCTACACACAAAAATTGCTCTAGTTGAATCAGTTATTATATCAATTTAGTTAAAGCGGTGCAGACTTCTCCAAATGGATACACTTAAATTGCTTTTCAACTGTCTTACATTTAATTAAGTTGTCAGATGAGGCTAAATTGACATAAACCAGTTGTAAACCAATTTAAGGCTTTGATCTTGCAAAGACTTACACACCTGGTTAATTTTCCACATTGAATATTCCCACTGAGTACTAGTAGATGCACGAGCCTTATCTACACAGGAAAGCATCATCAGTTATACTAATATAAACCAGTGTGGACACTTTATTATGGTATAAGAGTGTGGATTTTTTTTTTCTTGTTGTTGCTGTTTAGCTTACACCCCTTCCCAAGTTACCTAAACTAAACAAAACAAGCCACCCTTATTCTGGGATAAGAGTTCCCCAGAGAAGGGGTGTGTGTGTGTGTGTGAGAGAGAGAGAGAGACAGAGGAGTGTGATAACTATATCAATTTAAATTCATGCCTTCGGTTTTACCAAAAATATTTTCCATTCAGTCAATGCTTATTTGTAGGAACAGAGACTTAAAAGCTTGGCTACATAGGAAAGCTACACTGGTGTAAGCTAAGATGTGAATTTCAACCAAGGGAGTATAACACCCCCCTACCACCATGTGGACACACTTATTTTTGTGTAAGAGTGTCCACACAAGGATTTATAACAGTGTCACTGTACTTGTTTAATGATACCAGTATAACTGGTACTGTTTCCCTCTGTAGACAAACCCTAAGTGTATCTACCAGTGGGAAAGCACTAATTTAACTAAATTAGTTTAAAAACTGATTTTAGTTAAACCAGACAACTTTCATGCATAGACAAGACTGTAGAAACTGTTCCCAATTTAGTTTGGAGATGCCCCCGCTTTCATCATGCCTTTTTGATGCCATTACTTACATCAGGCCTTTTTTGATCCTTCTGTTCAAAATTTAATATGCGCAGAATGCAACAAAACCACACAAAGATTCCCCTAGCCACAGAATCTGCAACCTTTTTTCAGGTGTGCATTAATTTCTTCTGCATTGTTAAGGCAGTGCAATATTTTTAGAGAATCTTGCTGAATATATTTCAATGAGACACCAACTCCGTCATACAAATAGCTCCTTCAGCCTGAGAGCAATAGCTCCTTGTCTGTCAGTCTGGGCAGGGAGAACCTGTACTATGACGTTACAAAGGGTTTAATAAGGGTTTGCTAATATTTTAGCAGATGCTACTGGCCACAGAAGGGGACTTCCACATATACCTTTTTTAAAATGATTTTTCCCCACCTCATACTAATCAGAGACACATATTGCAGGCTTTTTACAACAGGAAAAATATTTTTTTAACTCTCCCGTGACTAAAAATCAACAGAAGGAATTTTGTTCAAACAATGCACTGCCATCCGAAAATATTCCCTTTTTCAGAAACCAACTAGGACAATTTTTATACAAAAAGGAGAGTTGAGGAAAAATATACTTACCGGCTCGGCAACAGGAACTGCAGGCAGCAGTGCTAATTGCCAAATAGATACCTTAGGGCTGCAGTTGCTTGAATCTACCAAATTTAAAGGGCCAGCTCCAGAAAAGCATTTGGGGGAAAAAGAGTTCCTATAAAAAACAGACTTGCAACTGGGAGTAAGAAATTGTTGACAAAGCCATTGTCTTCTTGGTGTGTCTTTCCCTACTGTATTACATGGGTATATCTGAAAATTAAGACTGTGACTAGAGGTTATAGGGGAAACTATTTTTCTGTCTGACCTATAAGAAGCACTGATTTCTCTCATATTTACATATATGTACTCATACATACAAACACAGCATGTATGTGTACTTACTAGACAGAAAGCTGTGTGTTGTCATTAGCTTTGTCACATACAACACTATTAGGTTCTTATACTGTACCTATCACTGTGCTATCTGAGGACCTATGTACACACACTAATCAATCTGTTTACCTAGAGAAAGGTGATGCAATTCAAGGAGTTGTGGTTTTTATACATATCACATTACAGTAATATAAGCACAGGAGAGAGTTAAAGTGCTTCGTAATATCATCTGCATGATTTCTTAGCCATTACATATTATAAGCAGAGGTGGTAGTGCCACATATAGATAGGTTGTCTGACATGTTCCATTATAACTATGCCATGCTTTTTCTGTTTGAATGGATTTTTTCCATGCTTCAGCCTGGTTTTATTTATAATTTTTCTGTTTGTTTTTTTCCAAGAATAAGATTAGGGAAAAATACATTGTTTTGCTGATGTTAAAAAAGTTTCTGACTGTTTTATTGAGCCCCTCCTCTCCCCACATGCTTTGGGATTTGGCTGGGAAGTCCATCCTGGTTTCTGATGAGCATCTTATCCCATCCCTAGGCAAATCTGTCCAAATATGTCACGCTATAAGCCTCTGAAAAAATCTCAGTTCACACATGCTCAGTAGAGATTTTATGAATGGTTGGCAGGTAAATTCCCTGACAATTCCATCTGCACGGAGCATGCTACATCCTGGAGCTGCAGTGGTTGAACAGGACTCTCAATGCTCCAGTAGCATCAGGCCTAATACCTGAGAACAGGGATACTCTCTCCTCTGTGCTCTCAATGCTTCCTCTGCTGGCTTACCTCCAGCATAGGAGAGTAGGACTGAAATGAAGAGGGGGCAAGAGCTGAAAACCCAGGCAGCGATAGGGTGAAAAGAGTGGACTAAAACAAGGAATTGGTGGTGGTGGAGCTGATACTGGGACTGGAAGGTCAAGGAGATTGGAACCGGGAGCTAGTATTGGGGGAGACTGAGATCATATAAGAAGCCAGGAATAGGAGAAACCAGACCTGGCTGGGCAAGGAGACATGGAACCAGTGTGGGGGAAGACTGAGATTGAACAAACAGCGAGGTGGGAACTGGAGCTTAGACAGGGCTGGAGACAGGGTTGGAGAAAGATTAGGACTTAGATGTGGAGTCTGGGGGGACTGGAGACTGGGACAAGGAGCTTAGGGAGTAGCAACTTGGACAAGGAGTTGAGAGGCAGGGGAGACAGGACCAGCAAGAAGGGGCTAGGAATGGGAGGCACAGGGACAGAAGGGTCTGTGCCCATTACAGAATATTCCTCTGCAGAAACTGAAGTGGAACCCAAGATCTCTGAGTCCCACCATTCCTCTGTTGACAGCAAATATCTGTGAAATTCATTGGCAAAGTGGGTATCTCATCTCCCTCTCGTGGTGGTTCACGCAGAGGGTGACAACCTACTATTCGTATAAGTTGTTCCCTTAGCTCAAGTGACAGAGGTCTGTACCGTAGATCTAAAGGCTCCAACCCTGCTTCTGAGCCATGAAGGGGTCAATATGAAGCCACATCATGGAAGTGTTGTTTTTTCTTTGCTTTTTTAAAAAGCTGGGAAACGACACACAAAAAACTACATTAAAGAACATAAGGTTGCAAAGTCAAACACTCAAAAGTTAGAAAAAGGCCAGAATTAAGGCTGCCTGTGCAATGTTAATTCAATCCTTTGTGCACATGCATTATGATACAGTCTTTTATTACATAATCAAACTATTTTTCCACTTGAGACCTTAGGACTGAGTTTTTACAGCTAAAATTATTGTCAATGAGGTCTGTTCTTTGAGCATATAAAGTTCTATATACATATTTTTCTGGCCTGAGGAGTCTCAAATTAGGCATCCAAAATTAGTGGATGCTTTTTCACTTTAATTTCTCTGTGCCACCACTCAACATCTGTAAAATGGGAATAATACCCCATTACCAGTGTATTGTGAAAATAAGAAATTTGTGAAGCATTCAGCTACAATGTTGATGAGACCCATAGAAAAACCCAGGAAGAAATTAATAATTCTGTATTCAGAAAAGTGTTTTAATAATGTGCTGTAAATAAGGAGTGGGACCATACATTGAACAAGGATAAAACTAAACACTGAATAGCTGCTTATGTACTATGAGTGCTGTTCAGTCTGTGCACTGAATTCTGGCATTTCCTACCTTTTGTGTGCTTGACTTTGCAATCTTACCATTCTTTTAACATAGTTTGTAATTTTATATACCATGTGCATTCAGCATAAATCTTCCAGCTTCTTGGGCATATGCATGAACATACAGTAATGCTAATAATTTTGAGATTAAGAGGGCATGCATGAAGGCTAGATTGTTGTAGTTTTTATCTGATATTAAAAGGGTAGTTTAACAACATATTCAACTCCTTTTGTAGAATGACACAGGAACCAAGTTTACAAAGTAAATCAGAATCAGCTGACTTTGAACTTTACAGAAATGTGGAAGGTCATACTGAGGTCGGTATTGTGCCCAGGAAAGTAGATTCTGGGGATATTCCAGTTCTTTGTTCAATATGCCAACAAACAATATACCCACCTCAACTTTTTTATCATAAAAAAGAGCACAAAGCCTTAGCTCTGCTGGGTTATTGTCATCCATGGATTGAAACAGACACTACAAAATTTATACTTCAGAGACAGCAATTAATTTCAAGACTGATCGAGTCCTCTAAATACACCGAAAGAGACAAACAGAAGATTGATTGTTCATTAGAGCTACTTATGAATAAATCAAAGGGTCCCTCATATTTTAATGCTGATAATATTATTGACAGTTCTGGATACCTTAAGAAAGTAAGCAATTCTCTAATAAAAGCATTAGCAATTTGGCAAGACAAAAATTCGACATGGCGAGCAGATATGGAAGACACATTTATTGTGCTAGATAATTATGGAAATAGATCAGATACATGTTTTTTGGGCTTATTTGATGGATATCATGGTGCGTTTGCTGCTGAGACAGTTTCAGCAGAGCTTCCACTTTTATTTCTTGACCAACTGTCTCAAATGGATTCCTCCTACAAAGTAAGTGAAAATGAGCAACAAATCCTAGATTCTTTTGTCACAGTAATCAAGGGAAATTACAGGAGTCAGGAGGAGGTTTTTTCTGGTAAAACAGACAATGATAAGACCATCAAACCAAACATTTATGAATGGATTCACAAAGCATATGCTAAGTCCTTTTGGAGAATGGACAGACTTTTACGACTTGGAAGGAATGAAGTTTCCAAAGTTCGCTGGAGTAGCTGTACCGCTGTTACCTGTTTAGTGGAAAGGCTCGGTAATGAAAAGGAGAAAGCCATCAAGGAACAAGGGGAGACTATGCTGCTTGAAAACAACAGGAATAATTCAGCAGAATCACCCAAAAGCAGTGCTGGGATATTGCATATTGCTAACATTGGTATGTAACTTATTGACTTAAGGAATTGTTCGTTGATTTGTTTTTTGTTGCTCCTACCCTCCCATTACAATGGGATAAAAACCTAAAGTAATTTAGTGGTAAGAGGTTTTACTTGACGTTCTGGAGATTACAAGACGATATCCTGTGCAACGGATGCTAATATCAGACAATGAGTCTCAAGTTTATTAGATTAGACACTTCATCCACATATTTAACAGTATGTTTTGACTTACAGTTGAAAATTAAGCTAACATTTAGTGTCACAGGTATAACTATAAGACTTCGAGGAGTGCAGGAGACGTGACCAGCATGAATGGGTGGAAGAAAAAGTCCAGGGAAGAAAGCTGAACATTTAGTTCAGGACATGCTGTCATTTTAAAGACACAAGTCTTCCCTCTTTTCCAGGACTTGCTCATTTTAACTTGGGTGAAAACATAAGCCAAACGCCAGTCAAACTTAAGTAGACACATATACGCACTGTCTACATGAGGGAATTTTACTCCCCAACCTCCACCCCAACAAAATACTGGCATTAGTAGCAGCTCGATGTATAGACAAGGTGTAGACAAGGGTCTGACTGCTTCTGGTGTTTTTAGTATTGTGTCAACGCAGCCTGCTGAGAATAATTTTTTTCTCTTTTATTCTATTGTTACATAGTGAGAAGAGCTAGTGCTACCAAATCTCTTGCATTGTTATATTCAGGAGTTATTTATGCAGATTTTTTTCCCCCTTTGGGAGAATTTTATGTGGAAGCTCTGCTCAGATTTAATTGTTTTCAATAGAATCCTGCTTTTACCTTGCTATAACTGCAATAGTCACAGATAGTCTATTTACAATAGGGGATATTACCAAGAAATTCTACCACTGGTATCCATAGTTCAGGGGCACATTGGTAGCCCTAGTCTAGACAAAGCTCATTTATAATTACTGAAAGTTCTCTCTGTTAATTAAATCTCTCTGGGGAATCTTTTGGGTAAAATTCACCAGTGTACACCAGGCAATTGTGGGATTAGAAGCCAGGTATTCAACTGCAATGCAGATGTGTCTCAGATCTCAGAAGAGAACAAGAGTAGGACCATGCCCAAACTAAACCAGATTCACAGCTGGATAGAATGACCAAGGGTAAATAAAAACAAAAATGTTTATTTTGGGTTGGAAATAATCAATGCTCATTAAGTTTCAAGACTTTGTACCACTTGTGCTTTATGATTAAGACTTTCTAAAGAGATCATTACAATCACCTCAGTCTCTCCATTGCACCAAACAAGTATTATCTGCCAATGGCCTGTTAGACTACCTTTCACAATTATCTAGGATGCTCCTATCCCTTTAGTACTTGGAAACAAGATGTGAGACTATGAATTGCAATTAATCTGGGAGAAATAGGAATTCTATTCAACCCTATTTGTTTTGGTCACTGGTTATTGTTAGCCAAGAAAATGTTTGAACCCAGATTTTGCTTATTTAGTGGGGGGAAAGCCTGTATAGTTCAATGAGACTGTAGCATGGTCCAAATGCAACAACCTTGGGATGATGCTGTTCTTTGGTATCTGCATTCCTCAGCCCCCTCATACCTAAAATGCTCTGCCTCTATGCCCAACTCCCAATCCAAGCTCCACCCTAGGCTCCGTTAACCATATGGTCCAAGTCAAACATAGCTAATGAAACAGGGCTGAGAGTCATTTTGAGATGCTTTGGACCAATCCTTTAAAAGGATTTTAAAAAAAAAAGACCAACACATTTGCTGTTTAAGTCAATTTGATATATTTCACTTATTCAAACTACCCAATGAACCATTTGTTTTAAATTAATTAGATTCATACACCATTAAGATGAAGCTTAATTCCCCCTGCCCTTTCCTATGCCATGGGAGAACAGGTGCATCATCTCACAAGTGTTCAGGGCTAGGTTCAATTTTAGAGTAGCAGAAAAGAAAATGTGCTAGTTGTCAGTTTAGCCTTGAGACAGACAGCATGTCACAAAATCACCATGTAATATGTTCAGAAACCGCCCACTTCTGCAACAAAAGGAGAGATATTGTGGGTCTGAACTGTGAGATAGCAAAAGTCATGCTAGAACTCACTAAGTATCACAGTTTTAAAATAATGTAGCATCTTTGCATTATATAATGATCTGACAACAGAAGCGTATTGTATTCTTGTGTCCCCATCAGTATGGGGCAGTCTAATATAATCACCAAGAATTCCACTGATTACAGAAAAGGGTTATTTAGTATAAAACCCACCTATGCACACCATTGGGGGCACAGCATGAGGGAGGAACTAGTTAATTAAGGGAACCTCATTTAATAGCATCAAACCTAGAAATTATAATTAACGAGTCATGCTAATAGACTGACTCAAATTTACATGTGCTTCTAGTGCACATAGGCAAAAAACCAAGCTAATACTTTTCCCATGTACATATTTAGTTCATACATATTTTCAGTCACAGAGTAGTGTTGCTGAGGTTAACACACTAAAGCTTTATAATAGTGTTTTAGGAATTGCGTATGCAGTGTTTCTTGATGTAAAGTGCACCAGTTTCCAGAGCACATGGTGAGTAACTGAAATGGCATGCTTGCAGAGTTGTGGAATAGGGGGCAATATTATTGGATGTCAGAGGACTAGCTAAACTCTTTTCATTTTCCCCACATTAATGACCCACCTGTAGACTCCATGCCCCAATTCCTGGTTTGGGAAACTTCCTTTAGCTCATCAGCATGGGACTCACACCTGCTTCATTGCACATGTATAGGGGTATCTGATTTGAATTTAGTAAATAATTCTGTTGACATCAAAAGAATAGAATCCAGGTCGTTAGTGGCTCTGTAGTGCTAGCCAAGAAAAAGTATGTAAAAAAACAAGTTATGTCCCTTAAGTATGTACCTAGGTCTCCAAATCCACAAAGGGACAACCCTCGTATACAATTCATTTTTACATTTTTCAGAGTCAGTTGGTCTCAGACACTGCCAGACAGGACATGAAGAATATGGTTTAATGGGGCTGAGTTTTATTAATTTAATATGCGTGGAAAACCGTCCAGCAATAACTCAGACAATGCAAACTCACCTTCCTTCCATAATGGGTACCATCTAGGGAAGAGCTGCTCAAAAACCTTCAACTGGGTCTCAGTGCTGTTGCTCTCCTTTATAGAAGGATTGATGATATGGAGTTGGCTCTTTCCTGTACTAGACATTAGGAACCCCAAAACAATTTATCCATCCCCTTCTTTAGGGGATGTGCTCCCCTAATCCTGCTTCTGGTGTATAATCAAAAGCAGGACCAAATATCTGCACTGGACACTTGCCAAGCTGCAACTCGATAAACACCTTCCAGTCTTCTCAGGCTGTAGACAAGAAGCGGGGGGCAGAGGGGGGAGAGAAACACACTCAACCAGCCAGGGTCAACCTGGTAGCAAGGGCAAAAATTCCTTCTGAGGCCCAGAAGCCTGGTCCTACTCTATCTCAAACAGGAGGGAACTATTGCTACCCTATGCTAGAATGCCACTCCAAGCAGGGGAAAGAACTGGAGACCCAGCTGGGTGTGCCACAGTCAGTGGGCTTCCGCTGCATTCTTCAATCCAGGAAATCCACTTTGGGGTCCTCCTTCCCTAAATCCACAAAGGTGAAATGCTATTCTTAGAAGGACCCAAGCATTTGCTTTCCCCTGCTGACTCAAAGGTTCTCCACCTCAGGATTAAACATACAATGCCCCTCTGCAGCTGAAGAATAAATTAATGCTACTGTCAAATTAGTGGATACATTGTGGAATTAGCCAATTTAATGGCCTTTCATAGGCGGTTACAACACTGAATCATGCAACTGCAGAAAAAAATTGACTACTTTATTCCTGAGAATCCAAGTTATAGCTGTCATGTTCTCATTTGCATTTTGTTGGCATAAGCATCTTGTCTTGAGACTTAAGCATTTTTCATTTCAAAGTTCATACCAGCACAAGCAAAAAGTCTTTTGGATCTTGCAAAGCATGTACTTTTAAAATAAGTAATTCACTCTAATTGAGGAGTTATTCTATCTACAGCATAGTGACAAGAAAACTAAGCAGAATATTTTATTGCAAATGGCCGTATGTCATATTATACATAGTTACAGCTATCCCAGTGCTTAGATTACACTCATCACTGCGGTATTTGATCATGGTATAAATTATGAATGAACACATCACAAAAATTAAATGTATGTGTTTCTCTTCTTTACAAGAGACATACTGTACTAAATATTTAGACCCTGTGTTAGTGAAAGACTACAGATTACACTGGGAAAGACTAAACAAGACATTTTGACTGGAACCATGAGAAATGCTAAGCTGTTTATTTTTGCTCCTGTATATTCAATTTCCTTTGGGACTACATAAGTTTTTTAAAATTATATATTTTTAATATCCATCTAAGAAAGGTGTTTAGGCAAACACTGTCTGCGAGTGCTGAAATATGTTTGAAATTCTTTATCAGCTTCTGGAATTTACACAAGATTACATTGTGTGTGTGATATTTTCAATTTCAATTACAACCCATCAGAAGTTTTGAAATACAACACTGCAGTGACATTGAGAAAATACATGTTCCTGCAGACAGCAAAGATTTGTGAGAGAGACCTTTGACAAATAGACTAGCATAAAGATGGAGGTCAGTGTGCAAATATCACCTCAAAAGCTAAGTGAAAGGGAAAAAAACAAGATTTCATGTACCAAAATGGCTCATTCCTGTGACTGACCTAGTAAGAATTTTGTAAAAAAAATTCAGTTGGCACTATGAAATGCAAAATGTGCTATTTTATTTTAGGTAATGTACATGCAGTCTTATGCAAAAATGGAAAAAGCTACTGCCTTACCAAAGAACACAGCACTTCTAATTCAAAGGAAAGAGACCGTATACTTCAGAATGGTGGCAACATCAGTACAAATGAACCAAAAGGACTAGTTGAAGGGCTCATCAGAGCTACTCGTGGCCTTGGACATCATGGAGATCCAAAGTTGAAAAAATCTGTTATTCCTGTACCTCATACTATATCTGTCCCTATAGATGATTCATGTCAATTCCTTATTTTAGCTTCTAATGGGCTTTGGGAAGTTCTGGATAAAAATGAAGTGGTTGTATTAACACTAAGAATGTTCACCTCCTATTTGGAAATGACTGTCCAGCTAGAAGAGATTTCTATGTGCAAATACCAGTATTCAATAGCTCCCTATAAAGACTATTTAGGTAGTTCAGTGGATATTAATGACTTAGAGGACAGAATCCAATTATGGTATTTTAATAAAGATACTTTTCTTCAGAATCTCTGTGAAGGCAGTCTGAAACAAAATAATGAAAAATCATGCTTGTGTAACAGAAGACATTCACAAAATGAAAAGAGGATGCAGACAGACTCTAACAAAGACAGTTATGAAGAAATACAGCAGATAGAAGATGATCACGTAAAACAAGCTGATACCAAAGCTTGTCCGTCTCATAATCATAGAACATGTTCACACACACAGATAATCCAGTCAGCCTCTGGCAGTCAAGAAGGTTCTAAAGAAGTGAAACAGTTTGAAGAGGATACAAAAGCATGTCTGTCTAATAATCATGGATCACATTCTCAAACTGCCAGCAAAAGAGAAATACACTCTGTGACATTTTATGACAGTGCAGCAAATTACATTAGTAAACAACTGGTAAAAACTGCAATAGCAGCAGGTTCTCGAGATAATATTACTATTTTGGTTGCACTTCTAAATGGATGTGACAAGATACCTAATTATATTCAAAATGTGTAATGTGCTTACCAGAGTATCATAGTGTATACAATATAATCTCGATTTAAGCAAATCAAGTTACATGTTTCTTAGAGCGCCATTCCACATGGTCATCCCATTTCTGGGCAAAAGTTAAACTTGTTTGTAACTGTGTGAAAGCACTGTAACTGCTA
This sequence comes from Mesoclemmys tuberculata, assembly GCA_007922155.1. Taxonomy (NCBI): domain Eukaryota; kingdom Metazoa; phylum Chordata; order Testudines; family Chelidae; genus Mesoclemmys; species Mesoclemmys tuberculata. The sequence continues at coordinate 60,843,245 of ML675603.1, read as the reverse complement.
AAATGCAATAAAGGTTTCTTGTTGAATTCATGGTACAACCAGACACTAATCACAATGCCTTCCTGTTTTATAACCACTTTATTCAAACCTGAGCACCTCAATATAAAACTAAACACTGGTGAACTGTCATTTTCCTTGCTAAACCCAAATTACTGCAAATTTACAATCTGCACAAGTTTCTGCTTGCAGTTCAACATTTAAATAGATTAAATCATCTCTTCTCATACACTTGGTAGATTTCATATAATGAAAATAAAGAATTAGTGCAATATACTGGACAGATCAAAATAAAATGGACTTTGGAAAACAAGGTTGCAGAGTTCATTACTGACAGACAGCAGTACTTAGTTTACAGGGACAGGAGCATCATTTATTACTGTTCTAGCCATAAAGGAAGAACTTAGAACCCCTTTAGATTAGGGGAAAAGAAAAGTTAGCTTTTTTAAGTAACTGTACATTTTGTATATCTTTACGCAACTCTTAAATATTACAGAAAGTATTAAACAAAGGTAGACTACAATGCAGTACCCTATTTACAGTACATTAATATCCAAATTTAAAATCAAGTTGAATGTACATAATTATTAGTGCACTGACTATTTCTTTTTCTTTCGGGGGGAAGACATAAGGAACTATGTAATGGCCAGCAATGATCAGAAAACAAAAAAAATCACAGACACCTAGTTTGTCTTTGTTTTACTTGGAGAGCTCTTATGGTTTGTGGAGAAAAATCTTGTAAAGTTGAATTCATTGGTTTATGCCTTTATAAACAGATAAATATGGAGTTAAACTTGATTTTTAAATCACTATTTTCTTTAAACAACTGGGTTGACTATAATTTACATACAGTGTAACAACTAAAATCCATTTTTCTGCAAGCATGGGATTCTTAAATTTGTTAATGCTGCAAGTATTGTTTGAAGTTAAATTATTAAAATGTGGAATGTATATTTAAATGGTAGATACTTGCAGAAACAACTGGTTGCATGAATACTGCGAATAAGCTTAATGTATCTTTAGACCCTGTTTCTAGAAAGATTTTTTTTTAAAAGCACAAATTGAAAAATTTGAAGAGCCCAATTCTATCAATTACAACAGTAACCAATACCTGGATATAGAGGAGCTAGCTGGTTAGGTCAATAAATGTAATTCTTCTATCTCTCTAATGGCAAGTCATTTTTAAAACCTTTCAATTGAAGCAGCCTTTCAGCTTCCACTTCCCCTCTACTGCTGAAATATTACAGCCAGTGTGATACATGCATGTTAAAAATTAAGATAAAAACAAAATAATTCTGTATTAGAAACTTGAGTATGTCAGTCTCTTCTGTTTTGGAAGCTGCACTGGACCAGATTAAACACTCCAATTCCATTGTTAACAGTTAGGAAGCAGAAGAATATTCAAGATAGTTTAAAGCAACTGAAAGTTTAGTTACTACAACATGGACCCTTGGGTGGTTGTGTAGATTCAGTAAGGTCTACTCCTCTTCCTCTGGCAGAGTTGGCTCCTGCATTCTGTGGCTCATTCTTTGGCAACTTTTTAGCTACACGATTAACAAGAAAAATGAGCAAAAATTAGCATAAAGATTATATTAAGTTTTAAATGTCTATTGAGTCCAAGAAAGCTATCCGAATATTTCCTTTTAAGGTATTTAGCAACAAAATACTTTACAATCTGTCTGCTTTAAATTTCCAGTGTATGCCATTCAGAAAATGTATGATTAAGACCATTTGTTATAACCATCTTAGAATCCATGCCTTCCTGATTGGCTGTGACAAAAAAAAAACAAAAAACAACAAAACCCACAACCGACACCCACATCCTTGGAAGTGGAGAAAAACAGCCAGAATCACCCAGCAACAGAAGTTAATGATTTTGGCCCTAATCCTGCAATTTGTTCATGCAGGGGGCTTCTCTGCCTACAAGGAATATCTTCAATATGGATCCACCTACAAGGAAAAAGTTGTGGGATCGCTGCCTTAGGTTACAGCAACACTCAGTGTGCTAGATGTTTCTAAAACACACTGCTCTGAAGAGCTAACAGTTGGAAAAAAAGAATACAGGAAGTGGAAAGGAACACAACATACATGCAGAGCATGCGTCCCTTTCTTCCCTCTCCTATTAATAAATTCCCCAATTGCGTCTCTGTTTAGCTAGAGGGTGTGTTAATGTTGTGCATATGAACTGTCCTCGGCTCTTGTCCTAGTTATTCATCTGTCCCAGAGCTGCACATTCCCTATAGCTCTGATTTAATTAACCACTAATTGTACATCTGCCTTCCTGCAGCCCACCTGCCCTCTCCATAACCCCGAACTAAAGCAGAAGAAAACTACAGCCAATCAGAACTTGATGACTTCTCTTGGTCCTGCTATGCAGTAGCTCCTGCCACTTTTCTGATGAAATGGTGTCAGTTTTTGCTGTGGAAAAGTGGAAAGGACTTTCACAAGGCCATCCCGGCCTTTGTTGTGGGAAGCTCCTGCCCTGCCCAAAGTACTACATTTTCTCTGCATATCCAGACTCTGAAGCAAGAGATTGAATGTCTGCTAAAGGATTCAAACATGAAGTATGAACTGGAAATAATTTAAAAAAAAAGTCAGCGGCCACAGGAGTATTTCCTTCCATAGTACCTTCATTTGTGACTACATGGGCCCTATTAAACTTTTGAGGCTGCCCTTTTAGAGAACTTTGCCCCTCCATGCAACATGTCTTTCTAGAAATGTTCATTTAAATTTGGCAGTCAAGTAGCAGCAGGTCTAAAATGGCCATTTTGCTAATGTTTGCTAAATTCCATACTTCCCTCTACTGGCAAGTATTCGTAAATCTTGTAATTTTGCTTTTCCATTTTCTCATTCTTGAGGAAATGGCAGCATGAGTTTCAGGCACCACTTTAAGTTCATAGGCCTTGTTCTGACACTGTGCACAGGGTGAATTTCACTGAGTGAATGCATGCACATGTGACAGAAAATATGTATGAATTAAACTCAGATTTTACATTCAGATACTACAGTGGTGGATACTATGGAAAACTGTACACAGATTATTGTGTCAAGTTAAGTTTATGTACTTCACTAAAATACTCAAAGGGGTAGAAGACGACAAAAGTTCCAATGAAATATTAAACCAAAAATCACATTTCTAGGCCTAGTTAAAAGGAACAGGAGAAAGACAATGTCTGAGGATTGAAGGGTGTTCCATTAAAAGTTCATTTGTTTTTAAATTTAAAAAGGGGCATAGCTACAATGTGGCATTTTCTAACATCAAAATCCAGGACTCCCTCAAATATTTATCTTAAAGATATAGACTACATTTTCCATCCCCATGTATTTGTTAGATGTTTAAATACTCTGAACTGATGCACATTAAGTGTTTTTTTTATATCATCATAGCATATTTACTAAGTTTTACTTATTTTTATACCTGGATAGAAGTATTCATTAGATAACAAGCATACCCTTGCTTAATACAAACAAAGGTAGCACAATATATGAAATTTTAAGAAATTGCAATGTTGCTATTTATTTTACATGACAAAATGGAGTACCACTTAGCTAAACAGACTATATCATCGTGAAAATGCAACACTTATGATCCATGTGCCATTTGATATTGTTCATTAGCATGTTTTCAACAGTATTATACCTATTGCTGTGATTATATGCAGATGACTAAGTGGGCCATTTTGAACATACTGAAGACATGCTTGCTTTGCTTCCTGCTTCAATAGTTTTCAGGAGTAATAATAAACGTTTTATTTCCAGGGATGAAATTTACAACACTTTTTATTTTAGAGTTTTCAGAAGTTTGTCAGAATTTCATAAAACAAATATGGTAAGTCTCCATATCTCTTGGGCATTTTCCCTTTTTCATAAAATGAAACTTAGATATGACCACAGAACATAGATCTGTAGACTTTTGGAATAAACTACTAGCAGGCCTTTAGTAAATTTGAACTCTGTTTATAATCTGTAATTATTTCATTTTAAAGAGATCAAAAGATCAAAGTACACTCAAAACCACGTGTAAGGGACATGGTCAAGATAAAAATTATAAATAAGGCCCTACTTAATTTGTGATATTGCGGATCCCCCAATATTAGACTTCCACTGAAATTCTGACTTCAATAAGCTAATTTAGCAAAGTCCACAATTTTACATACATTTTGAGCAAGCAATTAGTACTGCACTAACATTCAACGCCTGTAAAACATAAAAGGCTCAAGTGGCTGGACTTGATTGCTGCAGCAGTTGTGTTAAAGTCTTTTAGTCTTCTGAATTTTATATTGTACTGGTCATTTTTTTAAAAATGACTATAATATAGTTGAAGCAAAATGTCAGGTCATCTAAAAAATTAGTAAGCATAACATAATACTTGAGTGTTTAGATCATTTCAGCAAGTTTTTCTTAAACAAATAAGTCTACTGTGGCTTTTCCAATTACCACTATTATTAAAGGTCCATTATTACTTTTCTGTGATTGCTCATGTCCTGTCCACAACTTGGCCACAATTATTTGAATATAATTCCATGATTCAAGTGGGGCCTTAGTTATAAAGGCTTTTTGTTATTAATGTTTTACATTTTAAAAATAAATTACTTCTAATTCTATTAAATAAAGATATTCTTAAAACATTTCATTCAACATGGACAGATAAACTATACTAGACACACAATTGTTTATATTTAGCATCACTTTTAGGTTACTATACTTGGGTTACCTACCAATTCTGTGCAGACACATTTAGAGTCTCCGTGAAAAGAGTTTACAAAACTGAAGCATTCTAGACATTTCAACAATTTTTGTAAAATCATTGTCCTCACCCCTTCTTTAAAAAAAAAAAATCATTTTTCAGCCTCAATGTAATCATTGTTTGTCTCTGGTAAAGCCTACAAAGTACCAGGCTCTACACAAACACAGAACGGTGGCACAGTTTTGGTCCAAAAGAGCTTAGTGACATATTCCATATAAACTATCCTTTTCATTTGCAAATCTTTAGATTGTTTTAAAAGCAGAACTCCTAGCCTTCCCTAAAAGAAAAATTTTGCATGTCAAAAATTTTCTACCTCTCTACATCACACGAAAATATATTTTGATATATAGTGAAGTGTGTATGTCTTTGCTCATTCTGCTGGAAGCTCAAACAAAATTGACCATTGACTCTGAACAGCTACACTGTGATAGCAAGTTCAACTTGCTAAACAGAATCTTGGGTTCAGAAGACATGCAAAGATTCTTGTTCTCTGAGACAATATGAAGGAACCTGTTTGGTGCATAGGATGAAGCCAGAGCCATACTGCTCCCACTGAGTGACTGTCTGATGTCTAGAACATTAAGGAGGACTTCAGAAAAGATTGTAGAGAAGCAGACTGTCAGAGAGAGAAATCCAATTACTAAGGAGGGAAAAGTTGGGTAATATTCTATTCAGAGGCTAGAACAGAATGAACTTCAGAAAAGGACTACATACAAACCAGTTGTCTTAAAATGCAGCTTCCATTTAAAAATACTTACCAATTGCCATGAATATTTCATTTACATTCATTGACGTTTTAGCCGATGTCTCCATAAACAATAAACTGTTGTCATCTGCATAAGACTGTGCTTCCTATAAGTTACATATTATAATGAGAATTTTAGTTTATTTTTAATCATGCAACTTAGAACTTATGTCCCTGGATTAGTAGTGATAAAATACAGAGCATGTAATCTGTATGAAAGAATGCACACTGAAACTTCATTGTTTCATATGTTCATGGGTCAGACAGCATCCTATAAGTCTCCTACAATAATTAAAAGAACTCAGATCTCCGGAAATTCCCACACTTGCTGGTGGGAAACAAGAAACACACAAGAAAAATATAGAAATGTGTTTCTTGATCTGAAGCGCTGGCTTTGATAGTAAGTGGGAACAAATCCAAAAAGTGGACCTGCAACTAACATTGACCTCAGAAAACTAAGTTCCAAGCGGAGAGCTGAGTTGTCTTAGCAGCCCATATGTGATTTAATAGCACACAGGGAAAACAGCAATTTCTGGAGCTCCTCTGAATCGATCCACCTTTGAGGACAGATCATCAAAACAAGTTCACCACTCAGACAAGAGTTTATAATTATAACAAATGTGACAGGACAACAAGTATTCAATATTCCATACCACTTTTTAATTTTATACTTATATATTTTTTTTTGTTAGCCTGAATGCCAAATGTGAACTCTACTTTTTCTTTATTCTATAAATCTCTCCTTTAGTGCCACCTCCTACTGGCCAATATTATAGGCCTCAGCCACTAACTGTGAATTCTAAATCGCCCTTGAAATCACATATATTTTCATTCCACATGTGGAACTCCCTTTTAACTCAACAGAAGTTCTGCACAAAGACAGGTGAGAATATAGTTATGGATAGCAAGCCACATCACTCTCACTTCCATTATTAAGCAGCATCACTTGCTAACCATATGCTATGTTACATTCATTATTACAGAGACAGTGGAACTTACAATGATATATCTGTACAAGTCATTATACCAAATATAGTTACAATCCTAAGGTGTGCTGCAAGGATAGAAACTGAAAGCCAAGCCCCTAAAGTGTGCACGTATCCTTTTTAGCCATATTTTCTGAAGTGATTTTGATTGTTAAAAAGTTAGTTATATTTGGTCAATAAACCTGGCAATTAAGTTGTCCTATGCAATTCTAGGGATAGCAAATTCCAAGCATGCTTGTAACAAGCATCATTATGTCTTGCACACTAAACACTTTACAAAGTTATTCTACAGACAAACAACTAATAAATGACAGAAATCAAAAGAAATATCAAGAAATCAAGTGAGAAATCAGGGAAAGTAAAAATGAATTTGTTGAATTCTGGAGAGTAGATACTTTAAAAGCCACTGAGAAAGGAGTCAAAATAGTTAAGATATGGAAATTTAAGGCATGGGAAAGGAACTCAGATGGAATTAAGGTACTGGCATACATAGCAATGTTCTAGATAAGGCAAAACACATATGCAAGCAAATGAGATGGCAGAGGAAAAGGAAAGCTCAAGGCTGAAGATGATACTAAGATTACCAAGTATGCAAACAAATATAAAAGCCTAATTCTATTGGGTCATAAGCAAACCTAGAATCATAGTTTGCCACTGATTGGCTATTGGGCTTTTTCTATACTTTGATTTGGTTTTATTAAGATGCTTTTTTTAAAAACTAATGTCCCTGGACCCAGAGGCTTTTGGTGGCTCACTTAACAAAAAGTAACAAAAATAGCAAGAACTCAGTAAAAAGACAGCTAAAATTTAACTCACTTAACTTACGTTGTTCAGACCAGGCCATAAGTAGCTAGATCAGTCGTACACTGTACCTTGAATGTCAGTATGTGAATTCTAAATCTGTCATTGAGAATGGCCTGCCTTCTGAACCCCATTTACCCCAAGAATTGTTAGTGAAATTACTGTTCGTGAAATCATCCCTAATAATGGTTAAAGTGGTATATAGGAAAAGGCAGTTTCTCAGAACACAAATTCAATTTATTGATAGATCTGCTATATCTGAAAAAAGTTAGCTGTACCTCAAATTGAAATGTAATTAGAAAAGCAATCTTTTTGAACAGCTGTCAATATGGATCTTATTTATACTCCCCCCTCCCCGCAAATCACTAGAATACCATATATATTTCCAATTATACTATAAATTCATGTTTGCAATTATCAACAGAATTCTGTAACGTGTAGTCCTACAATGAAGTATTAATCATCAGAAGATAGTATGCTTCCTTCTGAGAACGCTATTTATATCATAGACTAACATTCTAACAAAAACATGAATGACATACCTGGAAATCCACAGCTCTTTTATTAGCTAGGTCAGCTTTGTTTCCTGCTAAAGCTATTACGATATTAGGACTTGCTTGCCGCTGAAGTTCTTTGACCCAATTTTTTGCTCTCGCAAAGGACTCCTGTTAATGATTTAAAAATAAAGCAACTCAGTTCTATTATCCTTTTACCCAACCATATCTTATCTGTCCTTTAAGAAAGAGACTTATCAGTATATTCATTCTCCAAAGCCAGATTCCAACTGGCTGACTGGGCCTTTTTACTGAAAAATTAAGAGTCCCTTTGTCAATTATGTTAAATGGATGAAAAACTGACAAGAATGACTCTCTTGGGTAGCATGAGACCAGACCAAACTCAAGGAGCGGAGGGAAGGGAGAGAGAATTTTAAACTGTTTTCTTCCCTGAAAGTTCCATTATTCACAAACTGTGCTGAAAGGGTCTCAATCACTCAACCCTGTTTCTACTGTGGAACTGTGGGCCAAGTCCTGAAGTCCTTACCCATTTTTTCCCCAGTCTTACTCAGGGAAAGCTTCCACTAATGATAATGGGCAGTTTGCCTAAGAACTGGATAAAAACCTGAGTGAAGACCTCAGGATTAGGCCTTAAATGTCTTTTTGCCAACTTTTCAGGTAGACAGCAGAATCTCAGAATTACAAAAACCAGAGTTACAAACTTACAAGTCAACCACACACTTCATTTAGAACCAGAAGTATGCAATTAGGCAGTAGAGAGCGAGAGAAAAAAAACAAGTACTGTAAAGTACAGTGCTGAGTTAAACGTAAACGACTAAAAAATAAAGGGAAAGTTTAAAAAATTTGACAAGGTAAACAAACTCTTTATGTGCTTGTTTAATTTAAATTAAGATTATTAAAAGCAGCATTTTTCTTCCATATAGTCAAGTTTCAAAGCTGTATTAAGTCGGTGTTCAATTGTAAACTTTTGAAAGAACCATAACGTTTGTAACACTGAACAAAACATTTCAGAGTTACGAACAACTTCCATTCCTGAGGTGTTCCTAAATCTGAGGTTCTACTGTATTCTTAGATGTCACTTGTAACAAGACAGACCTTAAATCTATGTTTTCCAATGTTCTCTCTCTACTGGAAAGAGAGTCAAGACCATTAGGTCAAAGGGTTCTGAATAAATGACAGCAGAGGTCACTGGAAATCAGAGAAGGAGTAAAATACTCAAATAGTTCAGAAAAACATTTTTTTTTAAAGTTAGTTTAAAAACAACCAACCAACCAGCCAAACAAAAAACCAAAACCAAGTATCTCCAGAAGATTCATCTTCTATATTTGCTTTTCTTCTCCTTTCAGTAGCTAGTTTTCACAGTGGAAGGATATGCATCAGAACTTTAAAAACCTCTTTTACGGAATTTTTAAGCTAATGAAATGTAAAATTTAGGAGCCATACTCCAATAGTAAAAGCCAAACCAAAGTGAGATGTGTTGACCACTGCTTCACTTCTTGGGTGATTTGAAGTACTTTGCCTCTGACCTCATACTGCAGAGGAACACACCAATAATTTACTAATGTACACCCTTTTGCGGATTTTTGTTATATTAGTATGTATGATATATCCCATCGCAACAGGTTGGGCTATATTCCCATACTTGGAAAGAAGAGTTACTTTTGCTGTAGGTAATAGCATTCTGAATGATTTTTATTTAAACATTCAGTAGAAGGGGAAAAATTCAAAAAAAATTCTATTCTTTAATTTCTCTGTTTGTGATTGGAGTAGCTCCTGGAGGGCCACAACCCACATTTTGCATCATATAACTGGTACGGTTACACAGCTGCAGAGAGATAATTTATATGAGCTCCTTGTATATCTGAAGAGGGTATTCGGAAAATATAATAGCCTCACTCATCTTCAGTAAAAAATAAAAGCAGTTTGAAGTGCTAACCCTGCCAAATCCTTTTGTCAATATGAAAAAAAACCAAAACACATTTTCCTATTTGTTTGAAAGAGTCAAACAGGAGTAACTGACTTACCATATATAGAACAGTGAAAATGGTAAAATAAACTGAAGTGAATTGAACATGAGAAAAATAAAGAAAAAAGTTTTTTTTGCTAACTTCAGTTACAATGTTTAGTTACTTGTAATAACAGTAAATAAAACATTGAGTTACCTGCTCAAATTCATGTAATTTAGTGGAAGAATCAGGAAAAGAAATCAGGTTTCAACTTCCATGCTCAATCCACTAACACACAGCTGCCCCCCTTCTCTCTCTATTGTACTTACCTCATTTGTAATGTCGTATACAACTATAGCTGCTTGTGCTCCTCTGTAGTACATTGGTGCTAAACTGTGATATCGTTCTTGACCAGCTGTATCCCAAATTTCGAATTTTACTGTTGTGTCATCAAGACACACAGTTTGGGTTAGAAAAGCAGCTACAAAAAGAGATAAAGAAGCTGAAACCAGAGGTCTTATGGTCATGTTTTTACACACATTCATTTTCAGTTATGTGCACATTTGAGTTTCCTTAGCAGAGCATGTCATCAGTTGGTAAAATACAATAGGTTGGAAGAGATTATTAAAAACAGTCTTATACTGCTCCAACAGTACAGAATGAAATTACATAGACAACCAGCCTCCCTTTGTAGTAATTAAAACATGGAAGGACAAGTGGTATGAGAAGATAATCCTACAAATATTAGTTTTATAATACTGAAATGGAATTGCCACAAATCAGTCAGCACTCAGCCTTCCAAAAGTGGTTCACCTTCATGCACTGAAAGGCATGACAGACCACCACTAATGATATCCTCACACTGTACATCATTAGTTTTGCACTATTCTCTACATTCCAGTAGGAGTAACTGCTACAGCTCTGATTCTGAAAACAGAGTATGAAACAATGTGGTTCCTTCTTAGACACCTGGGAACTAGAGACAAACAGAACAGTTTATAAATAGACCCTTGCAAGAAGTGCCTTAGACACATTTTTCACTTTGTAAGTGACTGAACACCTCTGAACCACTACAGCATTGCTTTTCATCATTTCCACTCTCAGGAGGAACTTAATCAATTTCAACTGCAACTGAACGTACTGGTATACCAAAAGGTTTGTCTTTTTCCTGAAAGGTTGTATAAAGCTGAAGTGACCTGCATGTTATAATAATCTTCAAATGGTCACCAACAGTAAAATAAAATAAAATAAATTTTTCCTGATCACATTAGAGTGATAGATTCTTAATTTTAACTAGAAAAAAAAGGTCCCAAGAGACACACAACCCCACTTTAGCACAAGGAATTGACTAGAAAGCAGTTTACAGGGTTGAGGATTTCTTAAAGGTTCAGATGAGGAAACCTTCTATTCTCAGATTAAGACTGATATCTACCTTTTTCATTCTTTAATTGAACAAAATAAAAAGTTTAATCTTTTGGCCTTTTTCCCTGGCTTTATCAAGTTTAGAAATAAATGAAAATATCAGGATAATATATCACGTCAGCATAATAGACTTCACATTGTAGAAAACAATTTCTGACGCTATCAACAGTCTTTCCAATGTTGTACCTCCCCCCTGCCAGTCCATAACAAAACCTTGATTACCTAGCTATACTAAGATGGCATGGGCTTCTCTTGCTGCCTCCAAAAATATTTTGCTTAGTGTCTTACTACATTTTAATATACTGCTATGTCAAAATGCAAAGAAAGGAAAGTCAATCAGCAGCAGCATGAGGCCTCAAAGAACGGGAAAGCCAGACTCATCTTTGTAGCTCCTATAAACACCAGGATACAGCATTGCACACAAATAGTGAGAGTTCCCAGTAGTATACTGAATCCTCACATGACCATGTGTGAATTCCTATAAAAGGGCCTTCATTTAGCCTTCCCAGAACCAAGACATTATCTGCCTTGGATGAAGCAAGTAGTGAAGTCGGTGTAATGTGCAATTATCTTATAGGTACAGTTTTCTTCAGAAACGTGTCCCTGTTCAGAAACTAACAGGTAAATACACAATGAGTAAAGGACTCGGAAAATCATAGAACAAACATTTTTCTTCCTTTGCCATATGGTAGTCTTGTTGCGAGGGCCAGAATGGATGCAGAACCAACTAAGGGTTTGTCAGCACTGAAATAAAGAAAAAAAACAGCCCTGAGTCTCAGAGCCCAGGTCAGCTGACTCTGGCTTTCAGGCTATAAGATTGCAGTGTAACATTTGGAGTTGGGCTACAGCCCAGGCTCTGAGACCCTCCCCCTTGCAGGCTCTCAAAGCCCAGGCTCTAGCCTGAACCCAAATGTCTATGCTACAATTTTATAGCCCTGAAGCCCAAGTCACGTGAGTCCAAGTCAGCTGATCCATGCTAGCCACAGCCTGCCACAGGTCTTTTATTGTAGCACAGACATACCCTAAGCCATTATGAAAATGCCACCAAGCTTCTTGCATCTTCTATAGCCAGATGCATAAAATTTGCTGCCTCATAAGGCCACAGTTAATACAACTAGAGTTAATTATCTAAAGATTATAATTCTTCTTAGAAGAAGTCATACTTTTTTCTAACTCACAGGCCTTGCTCCAGTAGTTTGCGGAGAGGAAGCTCTAAGGTTGCTTTTGAATGTAGGTTTCCAATACAGCAGCACTACACTGTCAATATGCCTGCCCCATCTAACTGCATTTTCTTTTACAAGTGCCATTATTCAGCTTCACAGTGCATTAAACATAAAAAGGCTACATAGTTACAGGGTATTTTCTCCAAAGAAAAATGTGTTTTTTGAATACTGACGCATCCAGTAACATTCCCAGCTGGATTATGTATTTTTCCTTCTCTACTTAGTAGAGTAATGAGACATGTTAATAGCCCCTATTTAGTATACTTTGTTTCCATTTGCACTCCTATAGCTTTCGGTTCATAATTTCAATGTTTTCAAGTATTCTTTCACTCTAGTTAGATGAGTAAAACTGAAACCAACCTGAGTAAATGTAAAAGTGCAAGTATAAGATTCAGAGAACACTGAACTCTACATGTGTAACAAGGCTAGGGAGGGAGAGGTTGCGTGTGTGTGCACGCACGCAAGCGCACGTATTAGGAATTTGCTTCTGTATAACTGTCCTTGGGACTTTTGTTACACTACCAAAAAACAAAAACAACTAAGTTATTGTTTAATAGACAAAGCCTTTCACATCAGCAATTCTAGATCACCTAATATCAGACATACACTTCAATAAAGATACCAGACTTCTGAAACAGAAAACAACTCACCCACTTATGTCAGAGTGTTAAAGAGATCAGAAGAAAGCAGTCTCATAGCCACAGAACCTACAATAACTAGATACAGAGCAATAAAATGATGTAGTAAGATTTAATTTGGAATTTTCTTATTTTTGTCAGCTTTGTCAGTCTTTACATTAGGAAAAGATTTTTATTTATTGTATGTGTAAAAACCAACTTATCTATAGAAGTATCAAAATGTAGATTAGATTCACACACTACAACAGCAGGAAAAGGGAGTACCACAGAGATGTTTCTAGTCTCTAGGATCTGGGGGCATATCTTACAACAGTCTATGTGCAAATAAGTGATTGTGGAGAATCACTTCTGTTTTACAAAAAGTTGTTCATATATAGCCAAAAGAGGAGTACAGTTCAGAGACCAAAAACTGCTGCTTCTCTTGCAGGTGGTGCAGAAAACACTGTTTAATGGGAAAAAGTAAAATCCACACAGACTATTATAAAATCCTTGTTTCCTCATCTAGTAACCAAGAGTCTGCTTTGGTTGCAATCAGATGGGGGTGGAGAAGAAAGCACACAAAATCCTAGGGCTCCTGAGCTATAAAGAAAAGTGCACATACAAATAAATACAGCAAGTCCCTTCCTTCACAATCAAAGCCAGGCTGTTTGAGTGATTATAAGAATTTTACATTTTGCGATGCAGCAACCAAGGTTGTTCATCTTGCTAAGCATCTTAATTATATGCATTAAACATTCAAATTGTTAGACTAGCTATACGGCCATCTAGAATTACTTGACACCAACTCATTTTAAAAATGGAGTACCCAAAGTTACGCTGTGGCACTCTGTCCCCATCAAGCAGCACATACAGGTTTACAAGTCTGCGTAAGCCTTGAACTAACAGCACTCATCTTTTAGCTCAGGCAGTAGATGCTCATGCTTTGAGATCCAGTGTCCCAGATTTGATTGCTACTCCAGATGGCCCACCATGGAGCATTGTATTACACTTATGAAGACAATCATTGACAAAGTAGTATATACTAAATACAAAGCAAGAGAAAAAGTAACACTATCTCTCACCTCCAATGGTGCTCTCTTGAAACTCATGAAACTGGCCTTTTACAAAACGAAGCACCAAACTTGATTTGCCAACTGCAGACTCTCCCAGAAGTACTAGTTTGAACTGGCATATTTTATTGCCAGCATTTGGCCCATTGGGTCTCGTTGCTCCTCGATTAGCCATGTCCAATTTAGAAATAAGTCCCTTGTTCCAAATTCTTGAGAGGAAAGAATTCCAGGATGTGAACCTCGATGTTCTTACAATTTGTAGCAACCTGTTTATCAAAAGACAGTATATGCTATTAGAGTCAGAAACTACTAGAATAGAACAAATATTACAGATCACAAGTGCAACACTAATTATATAAAATTAATTGTAGTAATAGTCATCCAAGTTAATGGTCCAGGGTTTTATCAAAACAGTTATCTTTATTATTTTAGGTGAAATAAGACAATGAATTCTACCACACAGCTCCAAGACATTTTTAAAATCAAAAGACTTTCATAAACACTAGGTTGACATCCAAAATCTGAGTAATCTTAAAAGACTGATTTTCAGAAGGGCAACTCGGGATTTTCTGAGGTCAGGCTCCTTCCCCTTCAAGATTTCAAACTGAGTACCCAAAAATGCCAGTCACTTAAATCCTGGTCTATTTCCCTACATTGTCTATGCTCTCTTTGAGACTTCAGTTCATGCTGTGTATGTCATGCTGTTGTTGCACTCTTAAATATTAGCCTTTGTTCACAAATCCAGACTTGCATATTTCCATTCCATTTCCTCTATGTTATGAGCTTTTTAATAATCAGAAGTTCCTCTTTTGTGATTTTGCTGATGCCAAGAAATTCTTGACTACTCAAGTCAGTATTAGTAAAAACAAATGGAAGGGCTTAATTAGGATGAAGAATTATTGGAAAACTCAATTATACCAGCATTTCAAATTTAATCAATTTATGGTGGTTTTCTAAGTGTTTATCCCTAAAATGTACGGGAACCACAATTTCTTCAAATAGAAAGGTACACATTCAAAAGTGAATGCGACCCCTGATTTGAACAGCTTTTCTGATTTAACATACATACCTGAAGGAGCTAAGGGACCGGTATTCTGATATGGAGCTTTTTGCCTTTAGGTCAATAGGAACCCCAAATCGTCTGTCTGGTGTCTTATGTAAAATTAATTACTAGTCTCAATCCAGGATGTAACACACAGGTATTCACATATTACAAACCTCAACTGGAACCTTTTGTTAGTAGTATCTGCAGAAAGGTCAAAGACTGAGAGACACTGGTTTAGTTGTGTGGGGTATCTTGCACAGCCTCTGCCAGTACATTATCTGATCGCCTGATGGAGCACTTTAGTCTCCAGGGATTTTTTAATAATTGGTTTCACTTCCAAAGTTTAGATTTTTTTTAAAAAAATGTAGGGGGAGGGAAAGTTTGAGAACAAATCTATTTTTCTTAAACTACTTTAATAGCTTAGATTAAGCAGACTTTTTCCAAGAAGACAGTGCCCTCAGAAAGAGTGCTGCAACATTAAGTTTAGTCCTTTCTGACTGGTAATTCCATTTAAAAAAAACAAAAGAAATGTCAGATGACCACATGTGGGAGGTATGTCTAGATGCTGGCCACTCCACTCTCTTATTAGGTAAAGGAGTGTACTCCTGTGTTCATTGTCAATGCACAAAATTAAAGCCTGTGATGACTTCACTAGGATTTTGATGCATTAGTTAACATGTTAAAAATGCACTTTTTTTAAAAAAAAAGAAGTGTAGACATAGCCTTAGTATATGCACTGCAAACAATAGGAAACAGAGCACTGAACTGCCTGAAAAATAAGGCTGTACTTGCCTAAAGTAAAGCAAGTGCATTTGAATCCAGCAACATATTCAGTCATTTCCAACCTGGTCCAGATTGAAACCAATGGCCAAGTTCTATATCCATTACGATTTCTGAGACTTCCAGTTCGCCACCAAGCCACAGCGTGTCTAATGCCCATGTTTAGCCTTCACTTAGCTTTGTAACTTCTGTTTTGTGGATTATATTCATACTGCAGCTAAAAGCACATAAAACAATTATCGCCATTCCCCAGGCTACTGGCAGATGACTTCTGAACCCTATACTAATCAGTTTTACCCTGTCTTCATATTTTTACATCTTTATTGCATCCATCCATGAAACCACATAGGACTCCATGACACAGTGCCTTGATCAACACATCAACTGATAAACATTGGCATCCCTCCCATAGTGATCCCAGACCAGGAAGTGAGACTGTGAACAGAATGTGAATTATGGTCCTTTATACGATAGGGCAGATCAACATCTGAATCCTTTTATAATGAAGTTGTCACTTCCTATAATGTTGCTCCCTTCCTAGAGGGCTGCACTTACCTAGCAGAGCACACCAAAGGTCCTCCTGCCAGAACATCCCAATCCCTTCATACACAGGCCTTCACGGTAGTAACTGTCATAATTTGTCAATTCTCAAAGTCACATTGAAATCCTTTTTGACTCAATTATAGTACCACAACCCACTAAAAATTAAATATATTGTCTCGTGTTCTTATAAGGTATGTCTACACAGCCAGGGGAAGTGAGCCTGCCACTGCTGGTCAATAGACTCAAGTTGGTGAGGGCTCATGCTAGCACTCTTAAAAAATATTGAGTAGACGGCACTTTGAAGTTGTGGCTCAGGCTGGAATGCAGGCTTTGAAGCCTAGGGAAGTAGGATGGCTTCAGAGCCCGTAACAACTTCACTGCATTGTCTACAAAACTATTTTTGGAGTGTTAGCCCCTTTTGCCCGAGTCTGTTGATCCAGGCTGAGAGACTTGCTCCTGCAGGCTATATAGATAGACACACTCACAACTCAAAGGAAAGAGCATACCCACACCGAAACCCAACTTCTGCTACTAGGCAAAAAACCAAACAAACAAACAAAAAAACCCATCACAGTGATATCAGTACCACCAGAAACGACATACCACAATTATTAACAAACATTCAGATCAAGAATGTTGCATCGCATTATTAATTTGAGGGAATCCTCCTGAAAATGAACCATTCTGTAAGCCTAAAATGCACTTTTGGTCTTACATATGATATAGAAATAGATCTAGAAATTTAAAAGCAATTTAAGTATTTTTCTTCACTTTTTTTAAAAAAAATTGACTTTAAAGGAGAATGAATTGTGTATCAGATGTGGATAGCTATTGGTTGTTTTAACAGAATGATGTACACATAATGTATCTAGACAGACTGCAAAACAACTCGTAACAGTAGATAAACATAAGGTAATTAATCACTCCCTAGTAACATTGCAAAAAAGAAAATGACACAAAGCAGTTATCTATGAAACAAGCTAAATCACATGGTGAGGTCACCATATATATGACCCTCAGTTCTCATGTTGAATTTAAAAAGTGTCAGATATTGGACTGCCTGATTTAGGAAAGTTAAAATAATCAAATCAGTATGTTTTCAAATCCTCTCTTTCGAATACAATACTCTAGGATGCATTGTATTATAGTTCAGTAAGTATGTTCAGGCAATTAGTCAAAGTATGATTTTCTTTTTTTTTTTGAAACTTCTAAGATACACATGATGCATCTAAATTCTGTCACCTATTCTGCACTCTGTAGCATTAATTTAGGCTCAACTAAGGGCCAAATCCTGTACCACATGCATACTTCAGGACCAAGCCACTTGCTCAGAATTCCTGAAAGGAAGTCTGCTACTCATTTCTACTGACCACTACTATTCTACATCCCTTACTTCATTCACTAAGAACTTGCTCACTATCCCTCCCCTACATCCTGGAAAAGAATGTGATTCATGACTGTAGGTGTGGCAAGGCTTCAGATGTTACTCCACATGTAATTACTTCTCTCAAAATGGTCATTTATAGGCTCCTATTACAGAATAGGAATAATTGCTCTTTACAGAGCTTCTTTCAAACTGTACACAGTTTTTTCATTATTAGTTGAAACAGGCTATCCAGATAGTATCCTAGATAAGAGTTGGGGGGAATGTACACCCTATTAAAAATGCAGAATTGTTGCAAGTATTTTAAAATAAATAGGTTTTTGTGGCCCTCATTCACCACAGATCAGCTGATGTGCTCAGATATTATGAATGAAAGGCAAAATATTTTATCAGCTGGAGGGATCAAAAATATGCCTTTGCAGGGGATTCAAAACACTACAAGTAGTCACAGGGAACCTTGCAACTTCAAAACAAGTCTACTGATAGCATGAAAGAATCTTCCTGCAATGTGAGGTGCAGTCTTGGAACCTTGTCCCAATTATCCTTGTAGCAGAGATGCTTTCTAAGTACTGCAGACTGGGTTTCAGCTGTTACATTTGGCATGTTTCTGGCATTTAGTAATTATTTTCCAGAAGAGAGAAAGAAAGCTTCCCCAGGCTGTCATCTGATGTCAACACATTTAATAATGCCATTAAGAAAACCCACTACACCCGTGCCACCCACTTATTACCAGACCATGGGAACTGTAAGTTTTCTTTTGGCCTGAAAAGCCAAATATTTTAATGCATTATCTATCTGTTTTCCAGGTTGTAGAGCGCCTCATCACCACTCTCCCTAAGCATTTTTTGAAGCATAAAGATCGGGCCTTACGTTTTTGTATTTCCTCATTTACTACTAGTAGGTGGTTCCAATACTTAGTATTCCTTTCATAGACACATTTTCAAACTCAAGTATGAAGTATTAATATTTTTCAGACTGTTTAAAAAAAAATCAAACTATTGGATATGCTCAATGAAAAACATCTACTAAATCTCTCATGCCACATTTGCTTACCACTAGTCTTGGGAACTAGAGAAAACAGGATATAAAAAGAGAACCGTGGAAGGGGCAATAATTCTTGTTTAGGTATACTAAGCACACATTGAATAAATTCAGATCTTTATGGGATAATTTTCCATCAATTCCAGACACTCATTTTAGCAGCTGTAGGTATTTCTAATCCTACATTATTGGTAACGATGTCCCAGATTGGGTAATACGATGTAGGGCTCCTAGGCATTACAGTAAAGCAAATAAATATGTGGTTTAAAAAAGTCAGCAATATGTTTGTATTGTGTAACCTTTCCATTTTACAAAATGTATTTAAGGGTAGCAAACATCTGAAGTAAAACAAGTTCGAGAATTAAAAATTTACAAATCTTGTTTTAATTACACCATTAATGACTTGATTTTTGAGGATGATCATAAATGAGCTGTAAAATTACATCTGTGTTGAAACTCAATATAAGGTTTTGACCTGAAGCCAACCTTTTAAATAAATATATAGGTTATAAAGGAAGAGAACTGGATAACTTTATAAAAATTAATGCTTCCCCAAACATTTTATTTAGTAGATGTAGAATGGACTGGTAAAATGAAGAAATGTTCTCATTTTGCATACATAATATTCTGGTGTTTCACATTAAATAAGTTTTTCATTATGTTACACAGTTCTTTAAAAATTAGTGATGAGTCAACTGATTAGCCAGATGTCACAAAGAACACCAACATTTTGTTAATTAGCATTTTGAATAAAGAAAGAGGTGCTTCTAGACATATTCTGGATTTGGGGACAAACTTCAGATAATCTGAAATATAGATGATCATGGTTTATCTGTAGTGCCAAGTTAGAACTCAGGAGTCACTACAGCTCACAGAATGCTCAAAACTTAACATGTGACATTATTTACAATACAACCAGTTTAGATCCCTTGAGATAATGATCATCATCTGCTTTAATTCTGAATTACAAACATATTATACATGGTTATGTTAATATTTTAGACAATAAAGGCCTTTCTTGAACAACTCACCATTCTAGGTACTGTTGCCACATTTATTTTCTTGTTGTTCCTAGCCATCTTAATAGTAAATCTTAGCAACTTTAATAGAATTAATGAAGTTTAATATGGTAGTTTCTCACCACAGCATGAGAGAGTTTTCATTAAGGCCCTACCTAATTCGCAATACTGTGGAAACTGCAGATCCTGCAATATTAGGCTTTCACCACAGTTTTATAGACTCATAGACTCATAGGTCAGAAGGGACCAATATGATCATCTAGTCTGACCTCCCGCACAAGGCAGGCCACAAAACCCTACCCATACACATTTATAACAACCCCGAACCCATGACTGAGTTATTGAAATCCTCAAAATTTTGATGCTAAATTCAGGTGTATGTATGTTAAAATGTAATAGTCAGCCCTGCACACGGACAGTTTTTCCAAATTATCAGTCAATAAATGTCCATTATTACTTTTCCAAGATTTCCCATGTCTTGTCTGCAACTCAGCCACAATTATTTGGCAATCATCCTCTGATTCACATAGGGCCTTATATATCAAGGTTTACAGTATGTCAACCAATTTATATTGAAAAGTAAGGAGATGATATACTAAACAAGTCATTACACATGCTACAAAGTTTACATCCTTCCCATTAAAGATAATAAGCCTTGTATGACTACATATGTAGGATGTGAGTTACTGATTGCTTTGATATCAGTTTCCTGTATGATTGACTAATCAATGCGGGTAGGGAAAGAGTCAATTATTACCAAAATCGTCGATCACCTCATTCAAATTAACATCAAGAACTATAAACTAACCAGAAAAGTGACTCCTATTGCACAAGAGGCTTAGAACATAAGCAGTTCAAACATCTGTTCACCTACTAGAAAAAAGGCTCACCTCACCCTATCCCCACCCATAAAATCTGATACAGCCCCCACTCACAAGATGCTTCTGAGTGGCTCCAAGTGCCAAGGGGAAATTTTAACTGAATGAATCGTCCAGTCTCTCCTCCACCCAGAGGAGCTGGAGACCCGGCTGTGCGGTTCATTCGCTCTCCTAGGCCCAGCCTTCTCACACGGAAGTTTCTTGTTAACTGGCCTGCCCCCTCCAGAAGACAGCAGACGGGCTCTTTTACAGCATCAACCCAAGGTGCGGAGTGTGCAACGACCCCCCTCCCCGCGAGGCCGGGAAGCAGCGGCGGGGGGAGGCGCTGTGCGCTCCAAGTCCCACTTCCCACCCCGCTCCAGGGCGCCCCCGTGCCAGCAGCAGCGATGGGGCCGGGGGACGCAAGACCCCCCGCCACGAGGAGAGCGAAGCGAGGAGAGCGCGGACCGGAGCTACGCCGCGATCCCCTCGCGCCCGCCTCCTCCACCCCCGCGGCGGCTGCTCCTGAGCCACAGACAGAAGATGGGGAAGTGGGAGACTCGGGGGCGCCATTTTGAAACGGGGGAGACCCAGGCGAGCCGTTCCCCCCGCCCCGCGGTTCGGCTCCGAGCCCCGGCGGCGCGAGGGCGGGCTGGCCAAAACGCCTCCAGCGCGAGGGTGCCCGTGGGCGGCTCGGTGCCTCCCCCGCCCCCGGTGGAGCTCGGCCGGCGCCTCCCGCCCGCCGCCGCCTCCTCACCTGGCGCTGCCGGGCAGCCGCGCGCGCTCAGCGGGCAGGAGGCGCAGCGGTTTCGCTCTCTCCCGCGCGGCTGTGAGGGGAGGGGGGCGGCGGCTCCTCCTCGGGGCGCAGGGGGGGAGTGAGGGAGGGGCGGGGGCGCTGCTGTGTCTCACCCGGGCCGCCACCAACTTCCGCCTCCTCCTGCGGTGCCGGACCAAAACACACACACGCACTTCCGCCGCCTCCGCCACGTCACGCCCGTCCCCCTCACTCCAACCCTGTCGCATTCAGTTCCGGGACCGGGCCGGGCCCGCCGCAACACAGGGTTCCTTCCCCAGCCACTGTGGCCGAGGCGAAGGCCAGGGGCGTCCTGTGCAGAGCGCCCCCAGCTCGGCGACCGTGGAAGACGCCACTACGGCACAGAGCGTGGAGGATGATGGGATACATAGCAGGGCGCGAGGAGCTTTTTGTCCGGGGGCTCCTCTGCCACAGGCGCTTCCGCCTCGGTAACTGGCGTGGCGGTGGCCGCTTGCTCAGGGACGTGACGTGACCTGCTGTAGCCTAGCTCTCTGGAAGGCAAGCGAACCGCCCTGGCTGCGCCCAAAGCCTTTTAAAGGGCCAGCGCTGTGATTTTTCCTGGGGTGCCGCCCTGCCAGCTGAGGGGTTTAGGCGACCCTATCGTGTTCTAGCAGGTGATCTATAGTCTGGGGGATAGTGTCTCAGAGGCAGTCACAGCCACCTAGTTATGGGTCAGAGCCCAGTGCTGCCAACCGCAAGCATTCAAAAAATCTTGAATGAACCCCCCCTATACCCTGGAAAATCACGAGTAAAAACAAAAAACACAATTTTTTTGAGGCAGCCAACCAATAGATTTTAGGTTGCTTTAGTCTGGCATCTGGGTTTTAGCGCTGGTAAGGTTCATGTTTTCAAGCTTTTCTCCAAACACCCAAAGGCTAGAGTAGAAATGTACCTTCAAAACATAACAGGGATAGTCTCACATAATCCCCTGACTCCAGGAGCTGGAGCTTTACAGAAATCTCCAACTGTCATAAAAACTTGTGATACAATCACAAGAGTTGGCAACATTGAAACCTGCTGATTGAGGTGCTGCAGGCACAGCTCTGGCCTGCCTACTCTGTGGCTTTGGGGAATTTCTCAGCATGGACTTAACGTAAGGTAGTGTGGGTGCCATATCCATGTAGTGACATGGGTTGCGGCATACAGGGAAAGTGACATTGGATAGAATTGAGGGAGATTAAATCCAAAGAAGGCCACAGAGAAGATGATTCTTGGAGTCATGACAGCTACAACTGGCCATTTTCATGTAAAGTAGAGATGTATTATTGCGTTCATAAATAAAAATAAATTTGTAAAATAAATGTAGTTTTTTTTTATAACAGGAAGTTACCGGAGTGGAATGAAGGGGATCCCTCAGCAATGAAGGAATTGAGGAATTTCAATTTCCCAGTTTTGGAATGTATGCAAATGGATATGTACGGTAAAGGATTTTAAAAAGCATCCATTCTTTGTTGCTTCTGTCTATGAGTCACAAATTCAGTTGAAAATGTTTTCAAGAAATCACGTTAAGCACAACACCTTATGATGCGGTTGCTTATTTAAAAGCGATCATGGCTCATTTACATTTATGAGCAAACAAAACAAAGTCCAAACCATTGATATATATACTTGGTGCTTTAAAAGACAAAATTTCACAAAGCTGAAAACAATAATGAGCCGAATCAAGTGGAAGAAAGAATTTAAGCAGAAAAATGTGAATGATAATTGGGTACTGATTACAAACATTTTAGTACATGGCTAAAAAGCCACAATCGAGAAACAAGTCTACGCTAGTTTAAAATCAACCTGGTTACAAGACTTAGTGAAAGAAACATATATATATATATATATATATATGTATAATAATATAATAAGTTAATATATAGTTAAATGGGAAAAAGGGGAACTTGATAGCAATGAATATAAACATTGGAGTACTTGGAAAATTCCAGGGGACTGGAAGACAGCTAATGTTGTGCTAATATTTTACAGGATAAACAGGAAGACCTGGGCAACTATGAGCCTGTCAGCCTGATGCTGATCTCAGGCAAAATAATGGAACAGCTGATACAGGCCTTGGTATTAAAGAATTAAAGGAGAATAATATTATTAATGCTAATCAACCTGCATGTATGGAACTAGATCTTGTCAAACTAACTTGATTTTTTAAAAATTACAAGACTGGTTGATAAAAGTTATAATGTTAATGTATTGTACTCTACTTAGACTTCTGTAAGCCATATAATTTTGATTGAGAAACTAGAAGGATACAAAATCAACATGATGCACATTAAATGGATTAAAAACTGGCTAACCTGATAGGTTTCAAAATATAACAATTATCAAATGGGTGTGTTTCTAGTGGAGTCCAACAGAGATCAGTTCTTGGTGCTATACTATTTAATAGTTTTATCAATGGCCCGGAAAAAAACATAAAGTCATTACTGATAAAGGTTGTAGAAGATTGAGGGAGTGGTAAATAATGAAGACTTGTGGGTCAGGGAGGATATGATTTTCAAGTGCAACACTGTGCCCAAAAGGGCTAAGTGATCCTTGGATGTAAAAACAGAGGAATACTAAGTAGAAATAGAATGGTTATATTACTTCTGTGTTTGCCACTCGTGCAATTCACTACTGGGATACTGTGTCCAGTTCTAGTGTCCACAATTCAAGAAGGATGGTGAAATATTGGACAGAGTTCAAAGAAGACCCACAAGAATGATTAAAGGATTGAAAAACATATTTTATAGTGAAAGACTCAAGGAGGTCTTTCAGTTTAAAATGGAGGTTGTGGGATGACTTGATCAGTCTGTAAATACCTACATTGGCAACAGAATAGAGGGCTTTTTCATCTAGCAGACAAAAGGTCTAACAAGATCCAATGGCTGAAGGTTGAAGCTAGAAAAATTGAGTATTAGAATAAAATGTAAAATTTTAATGGTGAGGGTACTTTAATCATTGGAACAATTTACCAAGGTTTGTGTTGTGTTCTCCATCACTGGTAATTTTTAAATCAATATGGGATTTTTTTTAAAGATATGTTTTACTTCAACCAGAGCTATTGAACTTGAAACAGGAATTAGTTCAGGAAAGCCCTATGGCATTTGTTATGCAGGAGGTCAGACTACAAATGATCACAGTAATCCCTCTGCCCTTAAAATCTATTAATCTAATATATGGTTTAGTTGTTAATCAGTCTTTCTGCCAATGCAAGATTATTTCTTGCTGCTATTGGAGTACTCATTCACACAAATCACTGTTTGGTATACTGACATCAGAGAAAATGGCAAACCAGCTGTTGTCAGTAGTCACAGTCCTCTTCTTTACCCCCTTCTTCCTGTCTTCTCAGGTACCTTTCTTCATGTCCTTTATCCTCCTTTTATTTTCTTCCCTTTCCTCTCTACTACTGCTTTAGGAATACCTTATTACTCATAAAAGTAAATGTTGTTGGGTGATGAGATAGATAAATTAGCAAGTATCTGCTCCTTCCTGTTTCTTTCTTTTCATTAGCTTGGGTGGATTTATATTTTTGGGGATTAATGGAATTGTGACACCCAAAGTGGCTTTCTGTCCTCTTTCTCCCTTTCCTTCCTCCACCATTCCCCTTTTCTCCCTCTGCTATGAATTGTTGGTTACTGTTTTTTTGACATCAAAGGTAACTTCACCACTCCCGTTCTTTTTTCCTTCTCTCCTGAGACAAGAATTATGACATTTCAGATTTAAAGTAAATCACCCTCTAGGCAATTTTCAAGGAATCCAAGTCACTGGACTTGATGGGTTTTCAAAGCTAGTAAAATATTACTTAGGACATATGGTAACCCAGCTCTCATACCTTATGATCCTCACTTCTGCACTGCTGCTGACCGTGGCACTGGCTGTATAGCTGAGTACCCTGCCAGCAGCAGGGCAGAAGTAAGGATGGCAAGCCCATGACTCACCTACAATAGCCTTGTGAACCCCTTCCTCCACCCCACCTCAGTGTCTTTTGGGTCAGGATCCCCTGGTTACAACACCCTGAAATTTCAGATGTAAACATCTGAAAATGTCAAATGGACTAATTTAAAAACCTCCTGGCTGTGAAATTGACCAAAATGGACCATAAATTTGATAGGTCCCTACTTATATCACAATGTCTTTCCTTACTAGTCGATTTAGAGCTGAGGAAAGGTACTAGTCTGAAAACATATTTTGGATGAACACAGAAAGTAGGTACAACATGGACAGAGATAGCACAAACCTCAAACTACCCAAGCAATACAGATTTATTCTAGTCACTCAGTGGAGAAAGGGGTAGTTCATTCTCCATGTCTGTTCATTATATGGTTTCTTGAGCAGTGGAACATATTCTGCTTTATATACAAGTAGTCTCAAGTTCAAAATCCATAAGGTGGCCTCTTTGTTGAGCCTACTAGCAAGAATGTCAGTTGTGATGGTGGTTCTTTTATTGTAGTCTGACCATTTATTGACTATGAAGCGGTGTGGGATCACTAGTTTAGTTCTCGTTAATGCTATTAAATAATAATGCTTCTGAATGCTACCAACCTAGGCCCCATCCAGTGATGATATCCAACCGGTTCGCACCGGTTCGCGCGAACCCGTTCTTAAAATTAAAAAAATTTAGTGAACCGGTAGTTAGCGCCCTCCCCTGTCGCGCATTGCGGGGCGCTGGTGGGTTTCGCGCAAACCGGTTCTTAAAATGAAAAAAATGTAGCGAACCAGTAGTTAGTGCCCTCCCCTGTCGCGCTCTGCGGGGTGCTGGTGGGGTCTCGAATTTGACAGGGGAGAGCGAGTTTCACAGCGGAGATTCAATTTCACGGCAGATGGGGTCTCGAATTTGACAGGGGAGAGCGAGTTTCACAGCGGAGATTCAATTTCACGGCAGAGAGTGTGCTCAGCTCCGCCGCCGAAATTGACAAGGCAGAGTCAATTTCACAGCGGAGACTACTCTGAAGTTATGTTAAGAATAGGTTCTTAAATGTCACCTGCCTTTATAGAACTGGTCACTGGAAATTTGGGATATAATCACTGGCCCCATCCCATAACTAAATACAGTGGGTGAAATCCTGACCCAATCCAAGGTAGTGGCAAAACTCCATTGATTTCAGTTTGGTCAGAATTTCACCCAGTGCATGTTTCTCTTTATATGAAAATTTCCTCCAAGAGTTTAAAGTTTGCTTTGTCCACTTTTTCTCCCTTAGGGTCTGATCCAACCCCCAGTATAGTTAATGGGTAGACTCTCATTGACTTCTATGAAGGTTGAATTGGGCCTTTTGGGATTTTCGTTATCTTGTCCAGCTTTTTCTTCTTTATTTCATTTTCCCATATCTTTCATTTGTCTTCTTTATTTCTTCCCTTTTCTGCCTTTCCTCTCTCTCCATTTTTTCCTCTTTTCTCTGTAAATCTTTTGCTGAAGACAATGAGTTCAGCTATTTCACAGCATGCAGTTTTTGTTTTGCTTAGGAAGCATTATTTCTATCCTTTCATAAAGATGCTGAATAAAGAAACCAACCCTCAGCCTTTGTGTAAGAGCACATCATCATTCCTCCAGAGTATCATGTTCTATACAAATTACTCATTTACCCACTATAGCTCCCAAGGGACCACTATCTTAAAATTAACCCTCTGCAAATGCTTAAAGCTTCCTGAAGGTCACACCACTGCTTGAATCACATCTACCCCAGCACCACAACCAATCAGAGTGAGAGCTGAGCTGCAAAACTCAGCACTCATTCTGGATCAGGGAAGTGAAAAGCAGGATTTTAGGTAGTTTCACTTCCTTAATTTTAGCCTGTGCAAGAGATAGACAGGCATCAAACTGTGGGGATGGGGATTTAACGGCTAATGGTAATGTCAAATACCAAACACTTGCTAGGGGCAGTTTTAGCTACAAAGAGCCTGTTGTAACAAGGAACTTCCATTTCTCCCCTGAAATGAAATACATAAGGTCCAGTTTTCTACTGCAGGAGACAAACTCCCACTGAAGTCAATTTGACTCAACATTTACTTGGCATTAGCCCCTGAATGTCATTTTAAGATTGTTTATGTTGTCACTAAATCTGTAGTTTGTCTAAATTACACAGGGAATTGGGTTGTTTCCCTGATCCTTCTATCAGTCCTGTTATCAGGGAGAGAGGTAAACTAGATCCCACTCCAGTTATTATGCCTTATACTTAAAATAAAAGTAACAAGATTTAGGGAACTAATTAAAAAGGAGGTTTATTACTATTTCTAACACCCTGAGAAAAAAAAGGAAGGGTAAGAAATATATACACTTAAGCAGAAAAACTGTTATATTTTTTTCTGTAAATAAATGCTTCCTAGTCCTCAATGAAAGCTTTCTATATCAAGAAAAATTATTAGACTCATAGTGTATCAGGTCATCTTAGAGCTCCCCTCTTCTAATGTGTCTGCACAGATGATCTGTATATGCCATCAGTCATTTTCCAGTGTGGTATGAAGGAGAAATTGTAGGACCTAAAATTCTAGTCCTCTTACATGGCAGTCCAAGTCCTTCAAACACCATATCTTTCCAGCCCTCCTAAGACAGGGAAAAAAATACTGATCCTTGAAGTCACCATCACCACCCAGCAGCCCCCCCCCCCACTAAACCCAAATTCTCTCTCCATCTTCTCCCAATCTCCTTACATTTCCCCAGGCTGATGATGGGGGTCAGGGCACTATGGGGGAAGTGGGCAGATGGGGTCAGGGCACTGTGAGGGATATGGGCAGAGGGTGAGTGGCTGAGGCGCTGCGGGGATGTGGGCGGAGGGCGGCTGAGGCGCTGCGGGGGACGCCGCCGGCGGTGAGGTCGGCGCGGAAGGGCGCAGTGCCCGGGGCGGGGTCCGGCCGGGCGCGGGGTGACCCCCGGCCTCTCTCCTCGTTCCGTCGGCCAAGCGGGACCGGGCGCGTTACCAGGTAACCGGAGTCAACATCCCGCGGGGGCCGCCGCCGCCTCTGAGCCTGCCCGGCCCGGGCGCCGCCATGGTGGGAGGAGAGCCCCGGCCCGTGTACCTGGGCCGCTTTTTTGACCGCTTTCCCGAGCTGCCGTCGGTGAGTCGCTCAGTGTCCGTGTGTCCCTCGGCCTGCGTCCGTGTGTCCCTCTGTGTCCATGCATCCCTCTGTGTCCGTCTGTCCCTCTGCCTATGTCCGCGCGCCCCTCTCCTTGCGTCCCGGAGTCTCTCGGTGTCCGTGTGTCCCTCTGCCTTGTTGTGTCCCTCTGTCCGTGTCTGTTCCCCTCTCCCTCTGTGTCTCCGTTTCTTGCTCTCTCTAGTTAATCTGTAAGTCTCCTCCCGTCCCGCCCCACACCCCTGTGTTCTCAGGGTGAGCTGCCCTGTGCCCCCAGCTGTCCCCCGAGCCGGGGCTCTGCTCACACTTTGGGGACCCATCCTGGGGCGTGTGAGAGGGGCTCATGGGGAGGGACCGTTCCTGGCACAAAGAGGCTGGGTTTGTATCTTCATTTTATTTCCTTTTCTTTTTTTAAATAAGGTTTTGTCAAAACGTTGCTGCAGCAGAACCAGGCAAAATTCCCTACAAGGTTCGAAATGCTGATCCTGCTCACCAGCCCCTATTGCTGCTATGTGCTGTGGTCTCTGAATTATTTTGTGCTTTTATTGTTTAGGCAGGAAAGCTGATCCCAATCGGAGATACAGCCGCCAGTTGTCTTACTGAAGTTTTTCCCAGGGTGAGTGTACTAGGTTTGTTTGGACAGTATTTCACACACCACATCACATCTCCTAGCAGAGACATTGAGCATAAGTATAATTAAAAAAAATAACTCTCTGCCATCTAAAAGTTTAGTTAGTATAATATACATGTGGCCTGATTCTCTTTTCAGATTGTCCACACTAAGGATTTTGTGTAACAGTTTCCCACTGTTGTTAAAACTGGGTCAGCTGGCCTGATGTTAGCAATAGTGGAAGCCCTAGTGTAGATAAGTTTCTTGCAGCCACTGTTAATTTTAACACAGGTGCCTGTAGCCCACCTCAGAGCTACAAATAAAAGGTAAAGATGCTGATAGCCATAGTAGCTGCCAACATTGGTAGAACTGAACTACTATTAGCAATGGGGAAATAATTTCAAGAGTGGAGAAGGCCTTATTTATACCTGTTTTAAACCAGTGTAATTCAACTGATGTCCTTGATTTATACCAGCATAACCAAGAGGAAAATCATGCCTAAGAGATTTTGCCTATCTCTTCTTTTCTCAAAATGCAAGAACTTAAATAATTTTCCATGCAGTTCAATATATTGTGTCCCATGTGGTCTTAGAGACCAACTGATGCCCTCACAAAACACTCAGCACATTTTTATTTCCATCATGTCTACTCTATAAAATCCACCATGTTTAAACAACTTTCCCAGCCATGGTATAATGTGATTTGGCCTTGGCTGTATGGACAGGACCAAACTGTGTTATAAACAGGTTAGGATATTGTGCTCTAGTGCATCTAGAGATAATATTACTCCTCGTGATGGAGATTGTTCTCCCTTTTAAAAGAACTGTGCTTTTGGTTAAAGATCCTGCCAATGAAGAGGATGGTGAGCAGGATGCACAGGAGAAAACCATGAAACAGATTAGCTGACATACTCTTCTGAGGACAAGCGTGTCTCTAGGGTAACCAGATGTCCCGATTTTATCAGGACTGTCCCAATATTAGGGGCTTTGTCTTATATAGGCAACCATATCCCCTTCTTGGAAAAAAAAAAGTGTCCCAGTTTTCCACATTTGCTCTCTGGTTACCCTGCTCTAATAGCAGGAACAAGGAAAAAGTCAATATTTCCTGTAAAATTGTTTTTCCACTGTCTTACAGCCTATTACACCACCTGTTGTGAGAAAGTTTCTCAATTCTACAAGTCCAGCTCCTGGTGCTGAAAGAATATTCTATGGCAGAGCAAACGATCCTGATATTGCAGTTCATTTGACACATGGCATTAGTTCCCCATCTTCACTGAGTGTAAGAATCTGAATAGTTTATGTGTTTAAAAATAGTCTTCATTTGCTTGTGTTGATCTGCAACTTGGTTCTGCCCAGCCATGATTGAGGCTATATAGCTGGTGTATGAGAGGGTATACATTCTTCATGCGGAAGAGAGATGTTATGTCTCCAAAGAGGAGAAGGAAGAACCAAATAAGGCTCCAAAGGAGAGAGATGCCACTGGGAATCTTGGGATGGGGAGGAAGATAAGAAAATAATGAGGGGAAAGAAAGGAAGAAGAGTGAAGGCAAAGAGACTCCTTTTCCCCCAGTGATAAATACCCCATACCCCTTCCAGTAAACCCACTTGTCAATGGCAAATGCTGCAAACATCCTCTCAGCTGCTAAAACAGTACCTATGACCAACATCTCAATCCCCATATAAACAACAGAGATAACTCTGTCACTCAGAGACAACTCTCTCCCATGCCTTTCAGTTGTTTGCTCCCTCCAAAACCTGCTACAATTATTATTATTATTTATGTATTTATTATTTGCTTAGCCCTAAGTACTTTATGCTGTGACTTTTCAATGTTATAGTGGGTTGTCTGAATTTTGAGGTCAAGCAAAGGAATTTTAATTATGAAATAAATAGAAAGAATTTTAAAAACCAGAGACATTTATTGAATTAAATTTTACAGTAGCAATCCTCATTAGTCGTTCCAACTTTTAGTTCTTTAACACCTTCCTCTCCCCCGCCCAACCCCCCAGCAACATTTTTACTGCTTTCTCCCTGACTGGTTTCAGAAGTAAAATACTGAACTGTTAATGAGCTGATTTAACACCTCAGAACAGCACTCACTGTTCAGGAGCACTGTTAAATTTGCTAACATTTTTCCTTGCTTTTGGTCTTTAAATGATTTTGTTAACTAAATGTGATACTTTTCACATCCCATTGTACTCTAGGTGTACACTTAATTTCAGAAATAATGTTTGTGGTATTTTATTTTAGAAACTAAGGACAAAATTCTGTCCTTACTTCCATATGGCAGATTTTAAGAATAATATTCTGCAGCCATAATAAGATGCATTCATTATCAAGCGACCGTCACATTAGAATGGCCTCATTTTGAACATGAGCTCCAAGGAGTTTGTATAATTTGGGATGTTGGTGGTATGAATTTTTTGAAATTTCTCATCATCACACCAGTAATAGGTGAACTTTATTTATAATTATAATAGATAATATGGTAGTT
The DNA here is from genome assembly GCA_007922155.1 of Mesoclemmys tuberculata. NCBI lineage: Eukaryota > Metazoa > Chordata > Testudines > Chelidae > Mesoclemmys > Mesoclemmys tuberculata. The sequence goes on along the minus strand of ML675603.1, from coordinate 60,811,546 downwards.
AATACTCATATAGTTTATTTAATCACATAGGCTTGATAAGTAGTAGTATCCTCATGTTACTATTGAGGAAACTGAGGCACAGAGAAGTGAAGGCCCAAAATTTCTAATTTGGGTGCCCAACTTGAGATATCTAGGGCCTGATATTCAGAGTTGCTGAGCATTCAGAGCTTCAGCTGGTCCTGGTCTTTTGTTTAATACTCAGAATTAGTGGCCATTTTAAAATGCCTGGCCTAAATAAGTTGTTCACACATTGACAGAGCTGGAAGTAGAACTCAGGTCTTTGGACTATCACTCTTCATTTAATCCAGGCTTTTGTTCACAACCACAGGCAAACTTATTTCACCACTGAAGAGTAAGACTCTTGTTACTATCCTGATACAGTTCTGGTTATGGAATCTTTTGACTACAGTTGAACCTCAGTTATTTATACTAATGACTACAAGGCCTGCTCTGTTAACTGGGCCTACAGATTTACCCTAACTGAGCTCAATGACGAAAAGTGAGGGAAAGTTCTTAAAATGTCACAATAATGTAAAACAACAAATGTTGATGGGAAAAGGTGCAAAAGGAAGACAGATTGAATTAGTCCAAAGAAAAAGGCCTGCTGATATAATTCAAGGACTACGTTAAGATCAGACCTGATAAACAAGAGAAGTGTGGGACCAGATTTCAAACCAAAATCATTGTGTTGAAAATTAGGCCTACTAGGGGACAAGATAATGAGAAAATGGGCTATTTTGCCCGTCACTCCCTTCTGGGATTCTCAGAAAGAGACATGGCAGAGAGAGGAAAGAAAGCCAGCTCTTGTGACACTGGCTGACTGAGAGACAAGGGGAATCATTTAGCATACCACCGTGACTGCCACGCCCACCATCTCCTGGGACCCCAGGATCTAGCATGATATCATTGTGCCTTCTTTGTTCTGATTGTGAGAGGGACCCAGGTGATACTGCCACCTCCACTGGCTCCGGTTAAATCCTGGATATCATCTGGGATATGAGACTTTGTCACCCCCATACCACTGTTTCCTTTTCCTTCTTTACTTTATTTCTTTTCTTTCCTTTCTCTCTGCTTTTTCCATCTGTCTGGTAACAGTTAACTTAACTTAACAGTTATGTTAACTTTTGTTAGAAGCAAACTTAACTAAATTGGCTAAAACTGCATATTTTGCAGGATTGCTGTAAGCATGTGGTCAGAGAGGCAGTGAAATGCAATTCTCTAAACAGCCCAATTCTGATACAAGTTTGCCAAGTCTTGGTTGAGAAGTCTCATAGACTCATAGGTCAGAAGGGACCAATATGATCATCTAGTCTGACCTCCCGCACAAGGCAGGCCACAAAACCCTACCCATACACATTTATAACAACCCCGAACCCATGACTGAGTTATTGAAATCCTCAAAAATGAGATTTGAAGACCTCAAGCTGCAGGGAATCCACCAGCAAGCGACCCATGCCCCACGCTGCAGAGGAAGGCGAAAAACCTCCGTGGCCCCTGCCAATCCGCCCCGGAGGAAAATTCCTTCCCGACCCCAAATATGGCGATCAGCTAAACCCTGAGCATGTGGGCAAGACTCACCAGCCAGCACCCAAAAAAGATTTCTCTGCAGTAACTCAGTTCCCATCCCATCCAACATTCCCACAGACCATTGAGCAGACTTATCTGCCGATAATCCAAAATCAATTGCTCAAATTAAACTATCCCATCATAACATCCCCTCCATATACTTATCAAGCTTAGTCTTAAAGCCAGATAAGTCATTTGCCCCCACTACTTCCCTCGGAAGGCTATTCCAGAACTTCACTCCCCTAATGGTTAGAAACCTTCGTCTAATTTCTAGTCTAAATTTCCTAATATCCAATTTGTACCCATTCGTCCTCGTGCCTATATTAGTACTAAACTTAAATAATTCCTCTCCCTCCCTAACGTTAATCCCCCTGATATATTTATATAGAGCAAGCATATCCCCCCGGAGCCTTCTTTTGGCCAGGCTAAACAAGCCAAGCTCTTTGAGTCTCCTTTCATAAGGCAGATTTTCCATTCCTCGGATCATCCTAGTAGCCCGTCTCTGAACCTGTTCCAGTTTGAATTCATCCTTCTTAAACATGGGACACCAGAACTGCACACAATATTCCAGGTGGGGTCTCACCAGCGCCGTATATAACGGCACTAACACCTCCTTTTCCTTGCTGGAAATGCCTCGCCTGATGCATCCTAAAACCGCATTTGCTTTTTTAACAGCCATATCACATTGGCTCATAGTCATCCTGTTATCAACCAATACCCCAAGGTCCTTCTCCTCCTCCGTCGTTTCCAACTGATGCATCCCCAACGTATATGTAAAATTCTTATTATTAATCCCTAAGTGCATGACCTTGCACTTTTCACTATTATATTTCATCCGATTACTATTGCTCCAGTGTACAAGGTGGTCCAGATCTTCCTGAATAGCATCCCGGTCCTTCTCCGTGTTAGCAATACCCCCCAGCTTCGTGTCATCCGCAAATTTTATTAACACATTCTCGCTCTTTGTGCCAAGATCAGTTATAAAAAGGTTAAATAAGGTCGGTCCAAGAACCGATCCTTGAGGGACTCCGCTAGTAACCTCCTTCCAGCCTGACAGTTCACCCTTCAGCACGACCCGCTGTAGTCTCCCCTTTAACCAGTTCCTTATCCACCTTACAACTTTCACATTCATCCCCATCTTTTCCAATTTAACTAACAGTTCCCCATGCGGAACCGTGTCAAACGCCTTACTGAAGTCGAGGTAAATTAGATCTACCGCATTGCCCTGTACATGTCCATTGTACATGTCCATGTAACATGTTTTCCATCAGCAAGATTGCAAGTGAAAGTCAATGCTAGAGACAGAAGCTGCATTTTCTATCTTCTCTGTTCTTTTCTTTCCCCTTTCGTGTGTGTTTGTCTTTTGTTTCCAGAAATTGGGTTGGGACTTTTCTAACAACAGAACAATGATAGCTCCGTCTCAAATAACTTATTCTCTTTTCCCCAAAAGGACAGGTATTACTACTTAAATACATACTATAAAGCAAGGATTTTTTCCTTATAAAACCTCTCTACAGCTAAAGGGAAAAGGAACAAGTAATGTTGTTAAAATGAAAGTTTTAATTAATATTTTACATTTCAAGTCCTTTAACTGTTTTGCCTTCTCTTCTGAATCATTAATAAAAGAGTCAAAACTATGTTTATTGGTTTGTTTGCCATGGTACTATGCAGGCTGAGGTATCTGAACCTTGTTTAGCACTGTTTTATGTTAAAACAAAAAACCAACCAACCAACCAAACCCAACAAGAGTCCTGTAGCACCTTAAAGACTAACAAACTTCTGCAGGCATAAGTTTTCGTGGGCTGCAATCCACTTCATCAGATACGTGAAATGGAAATCACAGTTAGGAGGTATATATATATATCCAAGGATAAGAAACAACAATGGGGAGAGCAAGTGCTAACAAAGTCAGTTCAGTTAAAGTAGATGAGGCCTATTCACCTCTCCAGGTGGGTATTGTAGTTTTAAGAATGTTTTATGGAGATCCTGTAGATGTTTGTTTCTGTCTGAGGTACCTGGTAACTGAACTTTGTGACTTTGTCCTGACCCACATCTACTTCAGATTTGGAGGCAATCTATACCTCTCTTAAAAATACAGTACCTACCTGGGGAGGTGAAGAAACAAATTGACAGAGCCAGACGGGTACCCAGAAATCACCTACTATAGGACAGACCCAACAAAGAAAACAACAGAACACCACTGGCAATCACCTATAGCCCCCAGCTAAAATCTCTCCAACACATCATTAAGGATCTACAACCTATCCTAGCAGATGATCCCTCACTCACTCAAGCTGTAGGAGGCAGGCCTATCCTTGCTTACAGACAGCCCCCCAACCTGAAGCAAATACTCACCAGCAACCATACACCATACAACAAGAACACTAACCCAGGAACCTATCCCTGCAACAAACCCTGTTGCCAACTCTGCCCGCACATCGACTCTAGTGACACCATTACAGGTCGTAACCACATCAGCCACACCATAAGGAGCTCATTCACCTGCACATCTACTAATGTAATATATTCCATCATGTGCGAGCAATGCCACCCTGCCATGTACATTGGCCGAACCGGATTGTCACTACGCAAAAGAATAAACGGACACAAATCAGACATAAGAAGTGGTAACATCCATAAACCAGTAGGAGAGCACTTCAATCTCCCAGGGCACTCTGTAGCTGACATGAAAGTTGCCATACTTCTACAAAAAAAATTCAATAACAAACTTCAGCGAGAAACTGCAGAGCTGGAACTCATATGTAGACTCGACACAATCAGACTGGGTTTGAATAGGGACTTGGAATGGTTATCTCATTACAAAAAGTAATTGTCACTGTTCACACATTCTCACCCTCTAATCAACGGTTGTGAATAGGCCTCATCTACCCTAACTGAATGAACTTTGTTAGCACTTGCCCTCCCCATTGTTGTTTCTTACCCTTGTATGTGTATATATACCTCCTATCTGTGATTTCTATTTCATGCATCTGATGAAGTGGATTGCAGCCCACAAAAGCTTATGCCTGCAGAAATTTGTTAGTCTTTAATGTGCTACAGAACTCTCGTTGTTTTTGCTGTATACAGACTAACATGGCTACCCCTCTGGAACTTTTCACTGTTTTATGTTGGATCATGTTGGATCATGTTAACCCCTTTAACTTTTGGGGCTCTTTATGCATCTAAATTAATACAACAGATGCACTGCATACTAGTGAATGTTGCAAATTAACAAGTGGAAGAACACAAATGTAAAAAAGAGAATTCTGCATCAAAAGATCTATTTTATTTAATTGAAGATGTAGCTTAGCATTAATTATTGATGTGAAGTGTCAGTAAGTGTACTACTAAGTCACTGTACTAGTAAGTGTTTTATGGTATACTTGATGAAAGTAATGCTCATTAAAGCACTCCTACTATTAAATCTTTGCTGAGAAATGAGGAGAGACAGCTTCCTCTTGGTTCTGAATGAGAGAGATTCTGCTATGTCTGTGTGATTCATATTGTGTGTGATTTCTTCAGGCTGGCTTGTTGACAAATCCACCTCGAAAAACTAGGTTTCAACAAAAACTTCAAGAGAGGAAAGAAGCCCTGTATTTAAAAAATCGGCAAGCACCTTTGGGGAGGTCACATGATCAAACTTCAATGTTACCTAAGGGCCTGGATGTGACTAGCACCACTTTTGGAACAACAACCATCAGAGGTAGCAAAATTAGTGTTAAAACATATTACTGTTGAGTACACAACAATTTATCATTTAACATGGAATTCAGGAAGTTACATAAATAAAAAGCATTATTCTTTAAAGCCATTCTTGTGTAATAGAAAAGATGTACCAATCACAACTGCTAATTACAAAAATGAGCGTATAAGTAATAAAAATGTATTAACTAAAATACTCAAAGATCAAGAACACACAGGAAGCTGGAAGCACCTCAGAAAGGATAGGGATTTCTGCCCTGCCCTGAATTTGCAGATTTTCTGAGATTGGTGCAGATTTCAGGGGACCCACAAGAGACCAGGGTTGATCATATAGAGGCCCAATGACTTTGAAGTCCCATCTCAGCCACCATCCCATGTCATCATGTCTCTGTTGATGGAATGCTGACTGACTGAAACCTTGATAGTAAATATTATAATGCCAAAGTATTAATTGGTATCTTCTAGTAATATACTGTTAAAATAAGACTTTTTCTGCATATTGAATTTTTAAAAGAGATTTTATTACCATATTTAATATGTATTTGTTCACTTTACAGACACATCTGGTGGAGAGCTTATAAATCCACCAAAAACCTTTGAAGAAGTCGATAATGAAGCAAAAGAAGGACATGAGTTGTATATTGTGACACACAATGATTACAATGTGGGTGAGTAAGATCAAGGACTAGTGATCAATAATACAAAAAGTCTAAATATGTATAAGGCTAGTTATAGCTCTTTGATGCTTTACAACACATAACATACCATGTGTATTCATTCAAATATACATTAATATGAAGTTAAAAAGTTACAGTACATTTAAAAATCATTATTTGGGAAGAGGTATGATAGTATCTATGATGTAGTACTAATATATATGTACAATAAGAGAACAAAACAGATTTGTAAAACTGTAGCTCATTTAATATTGCATCATACTGGGCAGTTTTAGAACTTAGAAAAGGACATTAGGAGTCAAGACATTTGGATTCTGTTCCCAGGTCTGGGATTTTGACATACGCTTGAGCTTCAATTTACCTTTATATAAAGTAGGTAGAATAGATAACGTTTTGTATTCCACTGGCATCCACATTTTCCTAGATGCTTGCCAAACATATAAGAAGGCACAAGCACTGCCATAAAAAGTTTGCAGTCTAAGAAGATAAATAACACATGGAGGAAGGTGGAGAGAGATAAAAGTGCAAGGCCAGATTCTCTGCTCCCTTTAAGACACATTTACTCCTCCCATATTCTGGCCCCAGCCAGCAGCCTACTTTAAATTGTGCTAGTTTGTAATGGCACTCTATTTACACCTGTGTTGGAGGTTATGATGGGGTATATAGCAGAGAGCCATTCGGATACCTCTTTGATGATGGAGGTATTCACTTGGATCTGGTTCCATCCCCTTTATAACCTCTCTACACCACCAGTGCAGCATAAAGAGTCCACAGCACAAGAGAGAATCTATCCCATTCAGCAAGAATGTCTACACTCTTCAAAACAACAATAAATGTCAACTATCCTCATCAATACTGATTAATAACATAGAACGTGTATGCTGTTGCAGCCAGGTGAAACTTTTAATGTAAAACTAACAGTGGAAAATGTTTTCCTTAAAGTGTCAAATAAGGTTCTTTCAAGAGCAGATTTAAGAGAGGTACAGTAAACCTGATGAAATAAGAATATTTCTTTGGTTGAAAATATATGTTTAAAATTCATGAATATTACTTTCAGTGTTGATATGATGTTTTTGGATATTGAACTTTGTTTTATAGGGAAGAATTATGATGAGGAATGATAGCTTAAAAAACAATGAGGGTGAATTCCTAGGCCTACTGAGGTCAAATGGCAAAACTCCTATTGTCTTTCATGGGACAGGATTTCATTTGTACTGTGTAATGAAGTCAGGATCAACGTTTTCTTTTTTAGTGAGATTTATATTGACATGTTGTTAAATTATCCATCTCTTTTAAGTGTCTGCTATAGCACTCAGATTACGAAGTGATTCATATGCATAGAATTCATTTTCCATTAATAATACAGGTGTAGGTTGTTCCTAGCCCTTACTCAGTCATAAAGGGGAGTAAAGGAGAGTCACCCCTTGCATACTTCTTGGATCCCCCAAAATATGGCATTTTTGCATTTTGTTCTGCACTTTGCCAATGGGATGGATTTGTAACTAGTTAAATAGCTGTGAATGTACAAATGATTTATCTAATTCAATTGAAAAATTGTTGTAAAGATTTGGTTGTTTCTTCACAGCATTGTAGAAGTTAAGGTATTTACCAATATATTTTCCCAGTCAAGGTATTTCACATAGAATAAAGGAAAAACATTTATTTCCACAGGGGAAGCAATAAACAGGAAATATGAGACATCAAAGTTCCAGAAATATAATCTTTATGGAAAAGAAACACCTCACTTTAATGATGGACGAAATGCATCCAAATCTTTACGCTGGCTCTACAATCTACAATTGTAAGTTACAATGGATAGTAATAGATTGGGGGCCTGAATTTCCAAGCCAGGCCTTTATGATTGAATGTAGTTTTACATCTGCAATGAATCGCATCCAAAATTCTTTTATGTTTTTCCTGGCAATTCATTATAGCTAAGAAATTGTGCCCACATGTACGCAGGCCAAATTGAGAAATCAGCTCCACCCATTTATGGAGGGGACCCTGGTGTCTACTTCAACTAGTATGATGGAAAAGAAGATGCTGAGCAGCTATGCTCTTACATTGTGGCCTGCGTAGAAAGATTTTCATGTAGGTGCACAAATAACTGATTTAGTCAGGCAAGTGTGGGATTTTGGAAGGGCAAATGAGACATTTTATGGATGCACCTGCTGTGCTTCCATTTGTATATTATTTCTAAATGTTATTACATTTTAAAAGTTGGGAAAAAGCAAAATGAAAATATACATTAAAATTAGGTTTCTAAACACAAACCAAATAAATCTTTGTTTTCAGAATAGGAAGTTTTTAGATTGGGGGTGTTTTCTTATTTCTAGTTCCTTCAAATTGTAATGACATCATTTAGCAAGCGTGTCTGACAATTATTTTCCAATTTTGTAGAAAGAAAGCAGCAAAAATAGTGTCCAAAAGAAGTGATGATTTCAAGGAAAAATTTCAGCCTCAACTTGGAAAAGTCCTTGATCCGTAAGTGAACAAAGAGAAATTTTTCATAGATGGAATTACACAGGCCCTGTGCAAAGACCTCAGCATTCTCAAGCCCCATTGTAGGACTGGGAAAACTGGTGGTGTGACTGGACATGAGTGTCACTACACCCCATATGCTGCAGAGGGGGCTTTTCATCAACCTTAAAGAAATCAGTATGGAGAGGAGTTATTGATGGAGGGTCTGATGAGGCTACTGGATTTATGGGAACAAAGCTCTTATTTCATTGATTAGGCTTGAATAATGGTCAGTGGGGGGCTGCATTGCAGCTTTGCATCCTGTCGATATTCCATCCCTGGAATGGATTCCATCCCTCCCCAAACCGCACAGTTCTTCACAAAATGCCAGATTAATTGGGATTTGTACAAGGTTGGAAGAGGAGAGAAGGGTAAATTTCACTTTGAATGGTAAATGTTTTGTCAATGAGTTGAAAAAGTAAATTGGTGTCAGTAACTACAAACAACATTTCTTCTTTTTTCTGTATACACATACACAATATGAATCTAAAAAGACCTAAATCCATCTCATTTGGAGCACATTTGAACAATGTCCTACAGAAATTTACTGTCCCTCTCTTTAAAGCACTTTTAAGAAATTAAGGCCCTGATATGGGCCAATTTGAAAAATTAAGGCCCCAAAATATGCATTTAACTTTAAACACAGGCTTAAGTTTTTTGCTGAATTGGGGTCTAAATGTGAGTGTAACTTAAAAGTAAGTGTATTGCAGATTAGTGTGTGACACTTCCCATGTGTGGTGGTGTCTGACATGTCTGGCTTCTGCAACCTTGCCTGAGCTACCAAAGTTTGAGGGAACTGACATTCCTACTCTGTAGAGATGGGGAGGTAAGTTAACTGTTTTTAGCACCACCACTGATGTTAATTTTGGTGATCTGTTTGTATCACTAATATCCCCATTTTCCCTCCATAGAAAACCCATCTGACTGTCTATATGGGAAAAGGGTGTGTGGCCAGGCATTGGAGGAGTTGAGGGACAAATAGTTTAGCAACATGTTCTCATCTACCAAGGATTAAAATCTAGGGAGTTGATGTGGTTGAAGCATCATTAACCACTCTTAAGCTCTCCAAGCCCCATTGTAGGGGTTACAGAATGGACCACTTGAACCTACAGCCAAAGGCAGCATGGTTGGGAGCCAGCTGTGTTATTTCTGGAGGACCCTGAATGAGTGTAAAGATTCTCTATGCTGCTGCCTGGGGTTTTGCAGGGTTGGCACCAGGAATTCTCAATCTCCACTTGTTTTTGTAGCCCCTCCCTTTAGTCTATCCACATTCCACCAGTGATATGGAAAAGGTGAGAAAGCAGCCAAATAGCTGCACACCAAAAACTTTTTGAGGCTGGCTGATTATTGTGCTCCCATCTGTGGAAGGGGAACATAATGCCTTTGTTGTTTATGATGGGGATTTGTGGTTCACGTGATAAATTTCTAGCTCTTAAACTAAGAGTTAAAGAAGAATATTGATTCGTTCTTACATTTTTAAGGAATATGTTGAAGCAGCTATTCATGTTAAAAAAATCCTAAACAAACAAGTATTTAGTATCATCGATTAATTTTGGTTTTAGTTAATAAAATAGGGCCAAATTTTCAAAATGGATGTTGCTTCTCTAGTTCTGTGCACAGAATTGCAAAAAATCAGACACTTTTGAAAATATTGTGTCATGTGATGAATGTCCTTTCTCCAGTTGATAATAGTTATTTGTAGATGTTATTTTGGCTAGTGATCAGATTCAGCCTAGATATAATGTGTTATTTGACAGATACACTAAAAAGACTTTTCACTTGCATTTCTGTCTGATAAATAGAAAGATAACTTGTTTGGGTCACAAGATTTTTTCCCTCAGAAAATATAAACATCAAATTAAAAAACACTGAAAGTCTGGTATGCAGTATTTTTGACAGTTGGTATTTTAGTCAAAAACAGGGTTTGTAAAAGAAGGGAATTAGCAGTTATGGCAGCTTTGATTCATATAAAAAAGTACCAGTGAACAAGTTTCAGGTGAACTCTGCTAAACGGCTTTTGCAGCTTTCTTTATTCTTTGGTTATGGGTAGAGAGAGATGATAGATTAATTTTTCACAATTAGAATGTAGCATGCTTTTTGGCCAGTAGTAAAACACTTAACTAGCACACTCCTTCTCATTGACAGCATAGCAGAAACTATGAACGTTCCACCAGACCATACATTTGGGATGTTTCTCCGTCCTGATGAGTTTGGTAAATATATTAATAGCTTGTTTAAAATGTTATTTAGTTAGAAGGATTATTTTGAAGTGATAACTACAAACTCTGTAGTGCAGTGATTTTCTAAGTGCTTTTATGCAGTTAAAAAACTACCTCGAGAAAGGAAGATTTAAAAATCTAACATAGTGACACTACGTTTTAGAAAGAGATTTCAAGTATTAATGAAATTGAATCAGAAGTGATTCCTTAGATTTGAGGTGGATGGTACCTAAAGAAACAATAATAGCCTCAGAAGGCAAGCATACCTTAGTCTAAGCAAAAAGCGAAGCAGGAAGGAATCCAGTAAACCGGAGAATGTGGCTAATTGACAAGGTTGTTCAGCTCAAATAGACATCCTTCAGAAAATGGAAATCCAGCCCAAGTGAAGCTAATAAAAAGGCGCATCAGCTACAGCAAGCCATATGTAAGAAGGAAATTAGGAGGAATTTGACAAGGAAATAGCTGAATGTGTGAAAACAAACATCAAACATTCTTTAAATGTATTAGAAGTAGGCAATTAGCAAAAGAATTGTTGGGTTCTTTGGATCACCCATGGACCAATTAAGGACACAATTAAGAAAAATAAGAGCATTGCTAAAAAGTCATAGATTTCTGTTCTTCAGTCTTCACCACAGAAGCTGTAGGGGAAATTCCTACCTTGGATCTGCTTTTTTCCAGGTAATAAAAATGAGGTATTATTAGTAATTGAGGCATCAAAAGAAGTGGTGCTAGATGAGATTGATCAGTTGAGAAGCAATAAGGCCCAGATGGTATACATCTAAGAGTTCTGAAAGTAGTAAAGAATGAGTGTCTGAGCTGCTAGCAAAACTATGCACTCTCATTAAAAGCAACTACTCTACTGAAGAACTGGAGTTACAAATATTGGATCTAAGATTTAAAGGGGTGCTAGAGATTATTCCACACTTTACAGACTTGTAAACCTTACTTCTGTACTTGGTAAATTGGTTGAAATGATAATTTAAAATAGAATTATAACACGTGAAGAAGGTCATAATATGACAGGCTGGAAGGAAGGAAAAGAAGTAGAGTGCAAAGGGAAGTATTGCTTCTGGAAAGGAAAATTGTGCATCACTAATGTATTAAAATTCTTTGAACATGTTAATAAAGTAGTGAAAAAAAGAACTGGTTAACATAATTTTATTTGGATATTCAAAATGCCTTTGGCAAAGTCCCTTAATAGAGTATATTAAAGAAACTAAGTTGTCATGGATCAGAAAATGGCTAAGAGAGAGAAAACAATTTTCATCATAGCAAAAGGTTAACAGCAAAATGCTTCAAAATTCCACTCTAGGACTGGTGTTGTTTTAGTATATCTATTAATGATCTGGACAAGGGGGTGAGTGATGAGTTGGCAAAATTTTCAAATGACGCAATTACTTAGAATAGTCAAAGCCAGAGAATATTGGCCCCAATTCTGCAAACACTTAATCACAAGCTTACTTTGACTACCTTGAGTAGTCCATTGAAGTCAAGTGTATAAATGTTTGTGGTGTGTTTGTATTGTGAGGAACTTCAGAGAGACTTTAAATTAGCTAAATTACCGAGCAACACAATGGCAGATGAAATTCGGTCTTGTCAAATGGAAAGTAATGCATATTTGAAGGAATAACTTGAACAACTACTACATTTTAATGGAATCTAATTTCTTTATCAACTCAGAAAAATGACTTCAGTGTATTGGACTGCTCATTGAAGACCTCTGCTCCATGTTTAGTGGTCAAGGAAGCAAACAAATGTTAGGATACATAAGGAATGGAATGGAGAATAATACAGAAAATAGTATGATGCCACTATAGAAATGAATGGTACATCCTCACCTGGAATACTGTGTTCAATTTTCCATAGTTCTTAAAAATATTTTTGCCTCTTTGGAACAGGATGGGCTAGAGACAGGGCATCCATAGAAGATATCCTTTGACATTGGCTGTCCACGTTCCCCACCTGTGCAACATATTCCAAGTCTATTAACTTTCAGCACATCATGTAATGCTCATGTCTTTCAGGTGTTTTGGAGGTTCTGGATAGAGTTGTGGGAGTCTAGATCAGAAATATTCAAACCTTTTCATGGAATGGATCATATGTACATAAGGAAAGCATCTTAAGGACTAGCTGTCTTCCCATTTGCAATTAGATGAGTAAAACAGAGTTAGGAGTAAAACAGAGTTGGGTGCTCAACAACTCTGCAAATTCAGCCCTGGGTGGCCCAAGTTGAGTGTATCTCAGCAGAGGCCCTCAAAATTAGAATCCATTTTTGAAATTTTTTGCTTACTGTAAGTGTGTAACTAAATAGGATTTTATCTATTTTATAGGAGTTGGTGATCTTCTTCACAATAGGGTTCCGAGTGAGTTCCTTTGTGGTAAAGACAGAAAGAGAGCTGTCTTCACTGCCATTCGACAGAATTTGAAGAAAGCTAACTACCACAATTTTGGCACATTACTAGAAGCGTTCAGGCATTATGACAAGGTCAGTGCTCTGAGAGAATACAAATTTACATATGCATAATTTGTGTGCATAGTTTGTGTGTGTGTGATACATATTAGCCTTCCAAGGTCATAGATATGTTCATGAGTATATATAGAATAGTAATAAACTAATTAAATAGCTTTTGAAAATATGTTAGGACAACACGACAGACTAGCCTTTCTACAATGCACTCTATACAGAATGGTGTGGTGTGGCATATAGGTTTTATTGCTGGTTTCAATTCTAAAGATAAGACATTGCATTCTGAAATGGGATTAAAACAGATCATACATTTCTGTTTTTCTCTACATGTAGGTGATTTTTCATGTTAGTTTTATGATCTTTGAATTTTCTATGTAATTTTTATTTTGTTTCTTTTCAGACATTTTGAATAGAATCTGTATGAAATGGGTCTGGCTGTAATTTATCTGGGGAAATCTCACTTTTTTGGTGATGTGTATCTCTAAAATAGTATTATATAACTCACAAAAATAGGGGATAGTTGAATTTTCAGTAAATCTTGCACAAGGGGTAGTTAAAATAATTGTTGAGGCTTAACAACTTTTGTCATTCATCATAAATAAAAACTTCTGTGCAATAGGCAGCTGACACTTAAAAATTTATGCACTGGCAAAATCTTCTCTATTTTGAACAAAATATCTTCCGTATAGGATACAAAACTTCTCTGGCAACAGCTACACTTTTCTGGCAGATTTTATTCTACAATAGAGAAGGTTTTATATGCAGCTGCTGACATAATACTTTACATGCAGCTGAGGACATGAAGATTTTATATACAGAAAATCTAAAAAGGATAATAATTCATTCATATTTCACTTTATGTCATTTTGCTTTACAAAGGAGGTAAGGATCATTATTCCTATTTCACAATTGGGGAAACTGAGGCACAGAGCAGCAAGTGACCTGCCAAGATGTGGTAGCAGGCCAGTGGTAGCACCAGGAATAAAACCTAGGTCTCCTAAGTCTCAGTCTATTGTTGTATCCACTGGGCAACACTGCTTTCCGTTCTCCAGCGTCAGCTATGCTTCCACCAGCACCCAAAGTCCCATACTCCCCAAGCAAAGTACCTACCTCTACTTTCGATTTGAAAAAAATATAGAGAAAATGAATATAAACTAACTTAATTAATTAAGCAATTAAGGTTGCTGCACACATAACATATCTTACATAAAACCACACGAGTGAGGAAATTAAAAGTTAAGCCGCCTAACAGTACATACTCGCTGCTCATGCATCCACAGGTACACATCTTACTACTAGCACAACCATACACCACAAGTTACACACCACAGCCAGAGCTCTGTCTCAGCTAAGGATACCAGTGTTCCAGCAACCACTTTCCCAAACTACCATCTACCACCACACTGAATTACTGCAAAAACCATTCACAACTAATAGTGTTTGGAGGGGCAGAATAATTTTGTGAAGGGGTGTTTGCAGAAAGGGGACTCCTGTATAATATTGTAGAACTGAACAAAATTTGTAGAGTGGGGCAAGTGGTGGAATTGAGGGGAAGAGGGAGGTTAGTTCCCTGCAGTGGAAATATTATGGGGACTTTGTCCCTGTGTAAACTCGTGCATGCCCAAGAATGGGGAGTGGAAATAAGAGTAGGACTGCATGCAGTGGTGTAGCTAGGGGTGCGCCAGTGTGGGACATGGCTGACACACTTTGAAAGCAGACCCAGCCAATCAGATTTTAAGCAATTTATCCTGCATTTTTATCAATCTTTGTTTTGCTTGTGACACAAGGCTTGTGCCCACCTGTGTCAACCACAGGCCCTGCCAAAAAATCAGTTGTGGCTACGCCTCTGACTGTGTGGGCCCAGGATTGGGCTGGGGAACAAAGAGCAGGACTCAGAGGGACTGGAACAGGTCCTGGAAAAAACCCTCAGGACCCTCCCTCCCATCCTGCAGCTGGCTGCTCCCACACTAAGTCTCAGTATCTCCCCTCACTCTCCCTTCTGTCCTTTCATTTACCACCCCACTGACATGACTCTAAAATCATAGGATCTATGATATTTTGAGAAACTATGATTTTCTCTACTTCCTGATGTTAAGGCTCTTTGTTGAGAGGAATTGCTATGCATATTTCACTGACACAACTGTAGTTCCCTTACATCCAAATTATCACAACAGCCTGAGAACAGCTCCACTTCTTGGCTGGGCCACTAGGCTGTTTGTAACAATACATTGAACTGAGATTTTGCTGAAATTTGCTACACATCTTAGCAGATGCCCATGGACATATTCAGAAGCAATTTCTCAACCACATAAATATTTTAATATATTTGTTTTCAAACTTAGCTAGGTAACTGTTCTTCATGAAAGACTATCTACATGCCAAATTTGAAACTCTTGTTCCATTGTTTTTAAGACATCAGCCTGCAAAGGAAATCAGTGAGCAGAAGTAATCAACTTTTTTTAAGCTATAAAAGTATATTTCTGCCTGTCTTTCATAATTCAAAAGTGTTTGAAGGCTTTTACTCAGACTTTTCTCCAAATTTTGCCTCTTGAGAGACCATGTTTGATAAAATTCAGGTTCACAGGAGAAAACCTGGGAGTTATATTGGAATTCCCTGTGGAACCTTAACTATAGTGTTCACTCCTGATTGATGCCTTATTTGAAAAGAAGACTTATCTTTGCCACAACATTTATTATTAGACTATCATCTTGTCACAGTACACTGTTACATTGACATTACCTCTTAATTTCAAGTTAATATATTATCTAAGTAAAAATTTATTTCACTGAAGCTTGTGAATTCAGGTTGTGAATTCCCAAACTATTCTGGATATTTGGATTCTATCTTTGGGAATGAGGTGGATAAATTGGAGAGAGTTCAGAGGAAAACAAGAAAAACAACAAAAAGCTTAGAAAACCTATAAACCGACCTATAAAGACAGGTTAAAAAACTGGGCATGTTTAGTCTTGAGAAAAGAAGACTGAGTGGGGACCTGGTAATAGTCTGCAAATATGTTAAGGGGCTGTTTATAAAGAGGATGGTGATCAATAGGACAAGAGGTAATGAGCTCAATCTGCAGCAAAGGAGATTTAAATTAGATATTAGGAAAAACTAACTTTGAGAGTAGTTAAACTCTGGAATAGGCTTCCAAGGGAGGTTGTGGAACCCCCATCATTAGAGGTTGGACAAACACCTAACTTGGAGATCTAGGTTTTTATCTACCTCAGTGCAGGAGACTGAACTTGATCACCTCTCATGGTCCCTCCCCAACCATACATTTCTATGAATCCAAGATTCTGCAGTTTTACTTTTCTTAAATTATATGATTGGCTACATATTTATGACCTCTTGTCAGTATCTGGACCATGGGCCAATAGTTTGAACATCCCTTATGTGGTGTTTGTGATTATAACTGTAGTGTGTTATTTATCACAGAATGGTGATGGGAAGATAGACAAAGAAGAACTGAGGAAGTCCTGTTTTCAGCTAAATCTCGATCTAGATGAGGAACTCCTGGATGCTTTATTTGATTACTGTGATTTGGATAAAGATGGTCTGATTGACTATCTGGAGTTTGTAAACTTTCTTAACTGGAAAGACAAAATGTCTATTGAAGAATTTGAAAAAAACATAATTACAAAGGGTATGTGTTTTACTATTAGAAAGCACTTAGGGGATAATTCTGTCTGTTTCTCATTCACTGGAAAAGGCCCTGGCTGAAGCAAAACACATGCTGCATAGGAGGGGTAGGATTTGGGGAGCCTACTCAGAGCTTCCAGGCCCCCAGTACATTGTGGAACATGACTACAAAGAGGTTCCCTCTGTGTGCTGGATGAATGGATTCCCCACTGGGAACTTGCATTTACCAAGCCCATTTGCTAGAGTTTGGTAGTGGGGTTAGATTGGAAAACAAAAAAGAGATGACTAGAGGAAAAGGTTAAAAGTTTGCCTTTGGTCGCAAAAAACCTGGATTCATTTGTTATGTTTCCATTTGAACACTGAGCTCTACATACAGTTTCATATTTTGAAATTGCTAGCTATCATAATGTGCCCTTTAGATATTAAAGAGAAGATCCTCTGGTCCATTCAGCTCCCTTTATACCACCTGATCAGAGTAAAAAGACCACAGGTCACCCACAAGTGCTTACTTGGGAGTTCCCCAGTAGGTATAGTGTAGTATATGTAGCTCGTCATCTTCTGCCTTGATGTCTCTGGCTACCAAAAGGACAGGTTGAGTTAATATCAGAGCCTATCAGGTCTAGATCTCAGTCAGAACAGTAGGATTTTTTCTTTTGTGAAGAGTTTATTTTGCTATGTGAGTGTATCTCATAAAGCAGAAGAGATTAAAAGTCTCTCAGAACCATTTGAAATGTGCTATCTATCTATTAGATCTTTTCTACTCAATAATAATAATGTAGATTTAAGTCACTGTTTTTACTGCATAAAATATTTGCTATGTTGTGTGCATCTAATAATTTTGGTCATTTCAAAATTTTTTATAGGGAAAAAGCCAGAGGCTTCTGAACCTTCTCTACCTGAAGATGCAGAAACCAAAACAAATGATGGCTCACTGCTGAAGGATGAAGATCTTGTACCAAAGGAACCTGGAACCTCAGAAAAGACACCAAAAACTCTTACAAGACCTACAGATCGTGTATTTGCTGATTATCGCACAACTTCTTCTCAGTACAATGCAACTGTTGGAGGTCTCCCCACAACTTGTATGTATATTGAATGTTAGTGAAGACAAAATCAGAAGCAATT
The DNA here is from genome assembly GCA_007922155.1 of Mesoclemmys tuberculata. Taxonomy (NCBI): domain Eukaryota; kingdom Metazoa; phylum Chordata; order Testudines; family Chelidae; genus Mesoclemmys; species Mesoclemmys tuberculata. The sequence goes on along the minus strand of ML675603.1, from coordinate 60,793,630 downwards.
TTAGAAAGTATTAGCAAATGTGCTAATTACATAGAATAATCTACTACCTAAATCCAGTTTATCCAACAGTATTAAACCAAATTTGATTCGTATGCTTAAGACTGAGGTTTGGAGGTTTATTTTGGATAAGCACTCAAAAGTGTATGTTAATCAAAACTCTTTGGTCTAGAAATTATGCTGGAAGTCTCAGAAGAGTCAACTTTTTATGATATTTCTAGTAAAATGCTGTTTCTGACTTGGTTGAAAATAAAGCAACGGTAACCTTCCTTACAGTATTTAAATATTTATGCTTCTGGTTGTAGCTGAAACTAGGAAGTGCAGAAGCATGTAAACACTGGGTGGCAGAAAATTTAATCTCTTTTTTAAAAACCTCATAAAAGATTTGACTTGATTTTCAGGCAAAATTTCAAGTCAGTTCTTATTTTATCCAAAGTAGTTCACCCTTCCCTCGTTTGTGGGAATACTGTATGAAATCGCTGCTCTTTCTGTATGAGCTACTGCTGAAAGAATAGTTCTTTCATTTCTTTATATAATGTATTGATTGTTTTTCCACAGGTTACCCATTATATGGTGTTCCAAGCATTCGTTCAGATATTCCTGCCCCTCGTATTCGTCGCATCAGTGACAGAACTAATTATGGTGATGAAGCCAATGCTTATGCATTATTATGTCCATCTGTCTTCAGCCAGAAAAGAGTGTATGAAAGAGACTTTTTTAAGACAAGACCAAAGGCAGAGGTACTGTACTTTACTTCAGAAGATTCTTTCTATATATGTCTGGCACACCTGCAGAATAGGTCAGGGAGGGAATGTGGTCAAGCAGATAAGGCACCACACAGAAAGTCAGAAGACCTGGGTTAAATTCCCAGATTTTTGATTGACTTACTGTGTAATTTGGCAAGTCCTGTAACCTTCTGTGCCTCAGTTTCCCTATCTGTAAAATGGGATTAATAATGATTGTAAAGCACTGAAATCTGTGGATGAAATATTTGGCATTATACAAGTGCCCAATATTAATATTTGCAGACAGAAAATTATGTTAAATTGATGTCAATGTTAGCGGTACATATCACTAATTTAAGAATGAAAAAACAATAAGAATGTTTTTATTATCACAAAAACAAGCACTATGAACCCAGGAAATTCAGAATTTAAAATTAATTATAAGCAATCCAAATGTGAAGGTAAAGAAATGCACTGCTATGGCACCCAAACATCCAGTCTTGATTAAAAAATTTTCAGTGATGGAGAATCCACCACGATCCTTAGTAAAATGTTCCAATGATTAATTACTGTCACTGTTAAAAATTTACATCTTACTTCCAGTCTGAATTTGCCTAGCTTCAATTTACAGCCATTGGAATGTGTTATATCTTTCTCTGCTAGACTGAAGCCCATAATTAAATATTTGTTCCCCATGTAGGTATTTGTAGACTACATTCAAGTTGCCCATTAATCTTCTCTTTGTTAAGCTAAATAGATGGTGCACCTTGAGTCTATCACTATAAGGCAGGGTTTCTAATCCTTCGGTCATTCCCGTGGCTGTTTTCTGAACCCTCTCCAGTTTATCAACATCCTTCTTGAATTGTGGGCCCCAGAACTGGACACAGTATTCCAGCAGTGGTCACACCAGTGCCAAATATAGTGGTAAAATAACTTCAACTCTGCACCTTGAGCATCTATGAGGAAAAAACATGAAAGCATAATTTACATTTATATATCAGTTTAAACTAATCTGGGACCATGTACACTAAAAGTTGTTAATCATAATCATATGATTCTTGAAGAAATGTCAACTTTCTCTACAGCCTTACATTGTCCAATGAAAAATATGTACATTTCACATTTCTTATTAGACAAATAGCATAAAGAAGGTAATCATTCAACGTTCTTCATTAAGGCTCCAGTTCAACAAAGCACATAAGCAAGTGTATAAGTCCGTTGTTGTTAAAAAAAGCACTTAAACATGGGTTGAACAGGGATGCTTTAAGTTTCTATAATTCACCAATTTTACAAGTATTAGCTAATACAAATACATGGCAGAGGAACAGGGCAGGAACTGATCATAATAGGATATGCAGTATGTCATAAAACCAAATGATTGGAATAGGCTGGTTATTTTTGAAAATATATTAGTATGAGTCAGCATTTTGAATAAATTCCTTACATTTAATGCAAAGCGTATGAAGGAAAACAGACATTTTTTATTTGATTTGATTTGATTAATTAATTAATTAATTTATTTATTATATTTACATTTTTGTCCTTGCAAAGAAGAATGAGATAAAATCATAAATTTTGGTAGGACCCCAATCCCAGAGACCACTGTCCCTTCCTCACACACCTTTAAACATCTCAGCATGCATATCTAATTTATCAATGACTTGTGTATCTTCCATGACTTCTTCTATAATATCTTGTTCTGTTTCACTGTTTTATTACTGAATACTACTTTTCTTTTCTTTTCTTTTCTTTTCTTTTCTTTTCTTTTCTTTTCTTTTCTTTTCTAATGCCAGCAATGTTAAAAATTAAGAGCTGATTTTATTACTTTAAACAGATTCCTAATAAAGTTCTAAGATAATATTAACTCAAAATATAAAATGCAAATCTAAAATTAAAAAAGGGTACTTGACAACCTCCTTCTCTCCCCGGTTATTTTATTACATAAAATAGTCAGTCATGCTTGAAAGTGCCCTTAGAGCTTAGTTAGGTAAGGTATACTGCTAATTAGAGGCCTCCGATATAAAAGATGACTTGTCAGAACTTCTCAGAATTAACATTTTATAATCTAGGTCTGAAGTAGGAAATCCATGTACACAGAATATAGCTAACAGCAAATAGAATTTATGCTTCATTGTTAAGCCTGTCATGCATTAAACAAAACTGTTCTCTGATGTTATAATATAGTCTGAAAAGTCAGACTTCATTATAGACTATCCAGTTTATGAAGAACATAGTAGACAGCAATATTGTTAAATCATCCTGTACTCAAGCAATGCATTGAATATTTCAATAATTCTGTTTAATTTTTTAATTTATTTTGATAATGAATATTAACTTTTCTCAAATATGCAATGGTTAACTAAATTAATTTAAAACCATGGAACTGTATCATACCATCTGTTTTGGATCAGAAAGCTCTATTGAAATCAATAAGGAGTTTACTTAATAGTCAATTGCACAATATGACCCACAATTCCAGCCTTCATTACAAAAGATTTAAGAGGACACAGGATTACTAGCCAATAAAACATATAAGACCATTCTGAAAAGACCATTAAGACCATTCTGAAAAATTGTTCTCACTAAGGCCCCAATTCAAGAACGCATTCCTATTCAGGAAAGCTTTTAAGGACATGTTTAATTTTATTGAACACATTGGGACTTAAGCATGTGCTTAAGTGCTATCCTGAATCAGAGCTTGTTCCAGTGTCCTTTGGAGTCAATTACAGTCTATTCATTGGGCTACAGATCAGGCCTTTAGACTGAATGAGTTTATTTTGATTGGCAAATAACATGTCATTCACTTATTCAGTATCAACATGACCATCATAGTAAAGGGTAGGTGAGCAGATTTTGTACCTGGGATGGTTTTCAACATGGGAACAGGTCACAGCGTGACATTTGACCTTTAAGAGTGAGCAGGACCAATGCTCATGTGTACCGTTCATCTGACTCCCAGTGAGCTTTAAAAGAGGGCATCTGGGCCTAGAGAGATCTGGCAAGGGGGTGGCTAGGTGAGTCAGGCTGACAGCCAGTGAGGAAAGGGGCAGAGAGAGTAGACATGGGGATCTAACTGCCTGCTTCCTGGGAATATGAAACCCTGGAGAACTAGGACTGCCAGAGTCCCCTGAGTGGGGAGGTAGGGAAGCAGGAGCAGGAGCACTGCCAGAGTCCCCCAAGAGCGGAGGCAGAAGGAACCTGAGAACTAAAGGAGGAAAGTTCATGGAGCTGTAGCCCAGTGTGAGTTGAGGAATTGTGTTTTTGTTGAGTTGATCTAAGTTTGACCAATAAAATGGCATAAAAGAGACTGTGGGCATGGTTGTGAATCCTTAGCACGGTGGGGAGAAGCTCAGCCTTGTTACACATGGTGGAAATGCAGGCAATTTGAATGGCCCCTGATACCAGGGAAAAGTTAGATCAGTCCCGAGGGGTTTTTTTGTTTTTGTTTTTTTAAAAAGTAAGAGGGAAAAGATAGAGCCAAAAGGCGGTGACCAGCACCTGCGAGGCTTCCTGCTTTAATTCCAGGAAGTGGTCAACCAACAGCAGCAGACCTATATAGTTCTGCAGATTCTGATGAATCAAACAAGACATCAGGAGATGTCACTGGAGAAGCAGAGGTGACCGGTGGCAGTAGAAAAGCAGCAGCAGTACATGATGGAGATTCTGAAAAGGGAAACTGTTAACAGCAGCAGGTACCAGGGAAGGAAAAGACGTTTAAGAGCCAGGAGGCCTGAGTCACAGTTGAGGGCATGCTGTGCATGTGAGTGGGTAGACCACATTAGAAGGACCTGCCCCTACAGGAACAATGATGGCAAGGATGAGTCTGCATAGGGTGAGTCTGCACAGGATGTGCAAGATACTGTAGGGGTTCTGGCTGATTGCTAAAGCTAAAGCAAGGGCAGGGCTAGTAGGTTGTGCCTATGGATAGCAGGACATTCAAAAGGCACTGCCATCATAGGGAAGAAAGTTGCAACAAGAGAAAAGAAGAGGACTCCAAAACTGGGTAAACCTGGAATAGTCAGATGTGGTGGTAAAATGTGTAAGAAGCTAAAAAGGGAGTGAGTGTCCCACAGCACCAATACAAAGGCTGTTGGGAAAGTGGTTGTGGCAGTAATGGTGGTGGGGGGCCTACAATTATTCATCTGACCCATGCAGTAGGGAGTGTGAGGAAACTGGAGTAGAAGAATATGATCATAGAGACAAGCTGATGTAAAGTTGAGATGAATATGGAAGTTAAATGTTCTACCGGGGATGCAGACTTTGCCTCCAATGATGATGTGGGATGGGGGGTGATGACTGTCAACCTCCTTCAGTTTATAGAGGTTCAGGCAAAACACCAGATAAAGAGCGCTATGACCTTGGCAGCTAGGGGAATGAGGAGGGCTGTGATTGAGGATAACATGGAGGGCCTGATGGGCCTATGGGAGGAAGGCTGCTAGGATGTAAGGAACACCTGAGGAGCAGTGGAATAATTTTGGAGAAAGATATAAAGCAATTTGAAGTAAGGCAGGATTTTTGATAAAGGAAGAGGGCATGGACTATAAGACTGGCCACACTACAGAGGATCCAGTATGGCATGGAGCTAGAGACTTGTTTCTGCAAGGACTATTTTAAGGAGTTGGGGGTGGGGTAATTTGGAGAATCCTTATATGGACTCTCTCTAATTTGTCCACATCTTTTCTGTAATGAGGTGCCCAAAACTGGACACACTACTCCAAGTGTGGCCTCACCAGTGTCAAATAGAGTGGAATAATCACTTCCCTCAATCTGCTGGCAATGCTCCTACTAATGCAGCCCAATATGTCGTTAGACCTTGTTGGCAATAAGGGCACACTGTTGACTCATATCCAGCTTCTTGTCCACTGTAACCCCCAGGTCCTTTTCTGCCGAACTGCTGCCTAGCCAGTTGGTCCCCAGTCTGTAGCAGTGCATGGGATTCTTCCATCCTAAGTACAGGACTTTGCACTTGTCCTTGTTGAATCTCATCAGGTTTTTTTTGGCTCAATCCTCCAATTTGTTTAGGTTACTCTGTGTCCTATCCCTACCCTCCAGGGTATCCACCTTTCCCCCTAGTTTAGTGTCATCTGCAAACTTGCTGAGGATGCATTCTACCCTATCCTCCAGATAATTAATGATTATGTTGAACTAAACTGGCCCCCGCACCAACTCCTGGGGCACTCCACTTGTTACCAGATGCCAATTAGACATCGAGTCCCAGCACCCAGCCCTGGGGCACTCTGCTTGTTACCGGATGCCAACTAGACATTTTTGTTGATTTGACCAAATCTTGGACAATAAAAATACATAAAAGAGACTGTGAGCAAGGCAGTTGAGTCCCTAGCAAGCTAGGGAGAAGCCCTGCCTTGATATAGAGGGGATAAACTGACCCTTGACAATTTGTGAATTTGTCAAGTGAGTATTTTATATCTGTTGGCATATTTTTCCACATTTCATTTTTATAATTTTTTTATACTCTGACTTTTGAAAATGAAGCTCTCAGCCTACATAAGGACCCAGTATAGAGGCACTTGTGGTACTTTTAAACTGAGTTAATGGGGTATATAATGTTTTATAATCCATATGAGGGTAATGATAAAGGTGTCCTAGAGCAATATACTTAAATGGCATTGTAGTATTGTTTTTAGTTTAGGAAGCTATGAATGTTGAAGGTTAAAGACTTATCAGGCCAAATCTTGTTCACTTTTATCACGAGTAATCCCATTGACTTCTATAACATCATTAAAAATGTAGTCTGCCTTTGGTCCATAAGGAATGCAATTAAAAGTATAAATGTTGTGGACTTACAAATCATGAATTTAATATTCATTTTTGATTATGTGCAAATTATGGGCCAGATGTTTAGCTGCTGTAATAGCAGAATGGCTTCATTAGCGTTGATGGAGCTACAGAGGTTTATTTTGCTGAATATCTGGTATGATATATTTATTTGTAAGTGACCCAGTGGATTGCAGGCGGTTGACAATGCTGATTCAGTTGTGTTTTAGAGGTTGCTTTGGTAGATCATAATGTGAATTAATAATATTGCAGTATGGCAGCTGTCCATCTCAAAAGACGATGGTGCAAGCACTGAAGCAGCTGAGTTACTATGTGTCATGCTGCAGCATCATGAGTGGCTGAAAAGTCAAATTCTTGAGTGACAGTCCTTGAGAAACAGTGCTCTTGTAAAGCGCAGGGCCAGAGGATGAACCCAGCAAATGACTAGCACTTGAGGGCTACTGTGCTTTCCTCTTCACTTTCCTGTCTTTCAACCACCTCTCTTCACCCACTTTGACTCCCTGGTGCAGCGCAGCTCTCCAGTGTGGCCTGTTGCTAGTTGCATCTTCCCAGTTTGCAGCATCCATGTTAAGTCCCTTTTGTCACATTTAGTGCTGCTACAGAAACAGTGGTTTCATGTGAATAAAGTTCATGATAGAGAAACAGCATTGTATCTGTTTGCTTCTGTTGATGATGTCTCCAGTAAGAGACTTAAGTAGGGTAGTCTTCTTGGCTGAAGGACCTATTCCTTTCTTAATTTCATCACACATGCCTCTTAGATCTCCATTCTCAAAGGATGCTTCCATCTTCTCTCACAGATTGAGCCATTATGAGCATGTTGCTGTGCTGTTCATTGCAATGTGCTCTTGCCCACGCTGAGGTTAGCATGTCTCAAGAAAAGGGCTGAAAGGAAGGAAGGAGGGAGCTGGGGAGTGAAAGCAGTCTGTCCCTGCCTGGGGAGCGGGTGCCAAGCTGTGTATGAGAAAAGGTATTGGGAACACAACTTGTTGAATGTGTTCCGTGCTGCATCAGCATTCAGGGGAGGTGCAACTGATGACATAGCTTCTCTGAGATTTGCAGTGCATTGGAGATGTCTTCCTCGGTCTTTTATTTTGTTGCAGTTAATGCATGGACAACTGCTTTGTTTAGTACAATGGAATTGCAATAGTGAAATCCTCAGTTTGCAGCATACAAGTGTATGGTCTGTGTTGCAGTCTGCACCGTGAAAACTGAGTACAGAGAACATCTTATAGGTGATTTCTGTGAGTAACAAATCCAGTTGATGCCAGTGCATAGACCTGTGGCGGTGAGCACCATGGGAGTAGGTGTTGGTAATTCATAGAATGCCAGCAGTCTCTGCCCATTATCATTCATTTTTACCATTCCTTTGGTCAGTGCATAGTGGTCACATGATGTGATATGAGCTGACTCTAGTGAAGAAGTCTCCCAATAAATAGTCACTTACACAGTGGTTGGTGATGATGTCAAGTTGCTGATAGAACAAGTCCTTCTCTTCAGTGGTGAATAAAAGTGTTGGGGCATTAGTACTGAAGTACTGATGTTGGCAAAGCAACTTGTGGTAGATATCCTTAGTGATATATGGTCTGATGTTGCTACAGGACATCCAAATGTGGGTGCTAATAAGATTTTGACCGCAAAACCCTCCCTGTATTTCCAGCAGTGTTGTTTGCTTTTTCTATGCCAGAAGGTGTAATGCATCTTCTATAGAGAGCCCATGTCGATGTTCAGTTTCCTCTAGCTCTCTATCGATGATGGCAGTCTTTTTAGAGTCATTGCCATCCTTTAGATCATTTGACATACCAATTCCTTGCGTTCCAACAAGTAAGTTTGAAGAGGGTGCCCCATTGTACCCAAATCTTTAGCGTGTATATCTAGGCAAAAAAAAAAAAAGAGTCCTGTAGCACTTTAAAGACTAACAAACTTAATTTCTGGGGCATAAGTTTTCATGGGCTGCAGCCCACTTCATCAGATAGCGGGTGTATATATACATCCAAGGGTAAGGAACAACAGTAGAGAGGATAGATTTAGGAAAGTCCATTCAGTCAGAGTAGATGAGGCCTATTCACAACCATTGATTAGAAGGTGACAATGTGTGAACAGTGACCATTATTCCTTGTAATGAGAACCATTCCAAGTCCCTATTCAGACCCAGTCTGACTGTGTCAAGTTTGCAGATGAGTTCCAGCTCTGCAGTTTCTCTCTGAAGTCTGTGTTTGAAGTTTTTTTGTATTACATCTACTAATGTAATATGTGCCAGCAATGCCCTTCTGCTGTGTACAGTGGCCAAACTGGACTGTCACTATACAAAAGAATAAATGAACACAAATCAGGCATAAAAAATGGTAACATCCTATAAACCAGTCGGAGAGCACTTCAATCTCCCAGGACACTCTGTAGCTGACTTGAAAGTTGCCATACTTATACAAAAAAACTTCAAATCATCTGATGAAGTGGGCTGCAGCCCAGGAAAGCTTATGGCTGCAGAAATTAAATTGGTTAGTCTTTAAAGTGCTACAGGACTCGTTTTTTTCTGTGTACAGACTAACACGGCTACCCCTCTGGAACTTTTAGGCAAAAAAGTAAGGAGATAGGGAATTCCCTTCGATCAGAACCTTCCTATCTGGGGTACTGACTGAGCCCCAAAGCTTGGAAGACTAAGACCTTTGAAAGTCAGCACAACTGCAGGCGGGTAGGTCTGAGTTGCAGTGCCAGTTGCCTGATGCTTTCTCCACCGTGGATTTGATTCAGGTCAAGCCAGCCATGTAAGGCCGTTTACTGGTACTACATAACCCAGTCATCCTGCCATCGGTTAGGTGCTTGGCAATTAAACCACGTGGTGGTGGGTATGCCAGAAAGGCACTGGAATGAAAAACAATATCCATAAAGGAGTAACTCCATCTGGTGCTGCTGCCTTGCCCTCAGTTCTTGGTTGAACAAAGGTTAGGGGAGAAATCCCTGAATTAATAGTAAAGAGCAAAAGAAATATGCACAAAAAGAAATATATAAAAATAAAGACAAGCAGTGAAGAATAACAAATATCTGTATGTAATGGCAATATTCCCCTGCTGTCCCTGTTAGGTAAGTACTACTACTCCACAGCTTGATATAATCTGTGGAAACAGCATATTCGAGAAACTAAACAACAAATAAATAAGGGGATTGATCCTCCATTCCATTACACTGGTGTTAAAACCAGTCTCATTGTACGTATGTAGGACTAGATCCAAACCTGGTGTAAATTGGGGTAGCTTCATTGAAGTCAACCTAGTTATGCTGATGTATATCACCTGAGGATCTTGCCCATAGTATTTTCAAGACAGGTTTTCCTTGTTAAATGTAGAACTTAATACAATATTTATGTTGAATGTGAAGCATAAAAGGTAATGGATTAATAGTATGGTTTTACTGGGATTCTTTGGAAACCTTAACTTATACATTTCCTGAATTCTGTGTGCTTGCGTTCTGAACTTTATCTGCATTAACACTCATTTATACATTTAGGGCCAAATCTTGCAGTTCTTAGTTCTTCCTTAAATAAACTCACCTTATCTTTAATGGGAGTTGGCTTAGTTTCGGACTCCAGGGTTTGGCTCATAGTCTTCATTAATGGTGAAATTCACTCCTAGACAAATTAAGATTCCTCATGTGAATAATGCATGATAAATCAGGCCCTATATAAATGCTGACCAAAATTAATTCCATCACAAATCACTTTACAGATTGCACGAATTCTCCGCAACATCGGTGTGAGCATTTCAGATGAAAACTTTGAAGAAGTATGGAAGCAGGCCTGCATGAAACATCACAGAGGAGAGGTCTGTGTAGAATCCATCAGAAATATACTGGATGAGATACAAGCCTCACACACACAATGCAGTTGAGGATTACTATTCTTTGTAATATTTTATTTAAAATAAAATCAGCCATAACTTTGGTATTGACTAGAACAAATGTTTGAATGTGTTTACAAAATTAGAATCCAATCTATGGTCCTCTGTATGGATGGAAGGAGACCATATTTATAGGTATCTATTCTCATGCCCATTAAAGTCTGGGAATTGGGACTCTGATTTCACGTCTAGGCCATGTTGTTTGCTTATAAACTGAATTCAGTTGTTTCTCTGTTTATTATCATATAACTTAATGTGTCCAGTTTTATATTTTGAACCTGAACACTTTTCCATCTTGTCTTTGTTTACAAAACCAAACTATTGCATAGATATTTGAAATGTTTTTACATATTGAGAATAACTAATTAAATAACATGAACTTGTCTGATTAAGAATATTTGGGTTTTTTTAAAGCCAGTATTTCTGTTTAAAGGAAAATTGTACCTCTCCTCTTCTAAAATTCCTTGTTGGTGTCAACAAAATGGTAGCTAACGAGGAGTTAGTTGCCATAGTTTATTCAGATTTTTAAAAAGTCTTTTGACTAGGACCCTCACAAGAGGGTACTAAGTAAACCAAATAATCGTGAATTGAGATGTAACATATTGACATGAATGAGAAACTGATTAAGATAGCAAACAAAGCAGGAATAAATAGCCTTTTGCCATGCTGAAAATTGGATAACAGTGTGATAGCTCCAAGGCTCTGATACTAGAAACCAGTATTTAATACATGTGATCTGGAAAACTGGATGAGCACTTCAATGCAAAATTTGCAGATTACACAAAATTATATAAATTAGGAAAGGCTAAAGAAGACCATTAGAATTTTCAGATGGACCTAACCCTTCAGTTCATCAATAGCAAATGAAATTAATTGTTGACAAATGCAACGTAATACACATTGGAAAGAATTATCTGAACTATGGAGACACTGCTGGATTCTAAATTTAATTGTAACCACGCAAGAAAGAGATCTGACTGTAGACATCTGTGACAAGGTGTTAGCAGCAGCACTGTGATCACTGACATTGCTGCAGCCCAGAGAAGGCTGCAGGCCCAACTTAGAGCAATTACACACTTTCTTGTTTGGGGATTGTGAGCATGTGGTTGACAATCAGTGGGCTAACAAGGCAAATGGGGAGAATATAGGGGGAGGAAACGGGACTCAAGGGGCAGCTCAAAAGAGCACAGGAGGAATCTCAGTCTGAGCCTGGGAGGTGGGAGTGAGGGCTGCAGAGAAGCCTCTCCTTGTTTTAAGTCTGTGTTGCATGGTATTGTTATGTAAGAGGGAAATAAACAACCTGGTGTGCTTTTGTGATTGTGAAACCAGCTGAACTGGCCAGCCAGTGAGGTTCACCAGGTAGTGATGGAGGTGCCCTGTGACAACATCTCAATGAAAATCTGCTCAGTGTGCAAATAAAATGTTAGGATGAATAAAAATGGGACTGAAAATAATCATGCTCTTGTATGAATCTGTTATGCCGTTCTCCTAGAATTTTGTTCAGTTTTGTTCACTTTATTTCACAAAAGATATAGAAACCATAGCAATAGTTCAGAGATAGGCAGTGAAAATGACTAGTTATGTAAAGACTCCCATGAAAAGATGGGATGCCCACGTACAGCCCTGTTTGAGAATGATGAAGTTTAGAAAGAAACTTCTTATGGGGCAGCTTACTTCATAACTGTCCACAGCAGGGTTTCTTTCCCCTTCTTTGATGCATTTGGTATTGGCCCCCTGTAATTCTACTATGGGTTGAAGTGATTCATGCCTTTGAAATAAATGAAACTACTCGCAAAGTAAGGCTCTGACTCATCCTGAATAAGGGATGCAGAACCTTAAGCATCTGACCTTAAGCATCTGATCTATGGGAGAAACACATTTATTCTGATGGTCTAAAATTTGGTCACCATGTTTCTGGCACTTGGCCTTTCTATGCTTTTAAAGACATTATTTGTTCCGTTGGTTTTTCTCAGAGTTTATGGTTTCCTAGCTTTTTATGTGAGATGCAGAAGCTGGATCTCTCCACACTAGTGGAAGCAGTCAAATTATGGCTGAGGCATGTGATTCTGGACATCTTGGCGGGTTCAGTGACTAATCATCTTTATTATTGAAGTAGTGTAATGGCTACATTACATCAAATTGAAGGGCCTCTTTGGGTTTTGTCTGTACTGAGTAGTATTTTGAGAGCTAAATTATGCCTGCTAGGAAAAATTATGCATTGGAGGTAGTGTGGAACCACTCCACTCCAGGAGGATCATCAGGAAGAATTATGTTACATTGATGCCTCCTGGAGCTCCCCAGAAAGCAAGAAGTGCACATCTGCTGCTACCTCCTTTATTGGGGACAGTTTGTTCCCCTCTGTGACCCAGTCCTATTCTGTGGGTTAGTGGGGAACGGGTGGCAGTGTCATGGCCCCCTTTTCCCCATCCATTTTGGGACATCCTTGGATAAACAACAGGGAGGGAGCATCTCCCAAACAATCTGTGTGAAATCCCTACTCCATTGAAGTCAATGACAGTTTTGCCATTGACTTCAGTGGGACCAGGATTATGCCACCTGAGTGAAATTCTGCCTCATCCCTTTGCTGCTGACACAAGCTGGGGGAGGGGAAGGGTCCTTGTGTCCTCTCTGTGGCTCATCTTCATAAGTGCCAGCCAGGATTTCATCCTAAAAAAGCAAATTTTTTTTTTGGTTACCTTCCAATGGGAATTTTGAGATGAAAGAAAGATTGTGATTATTGTTTCCTTGTAAGAACCAAGTTAACTTACTGGATGTATGTATTCATAGAAGACATTCATTGTATTGGTGCAGCAACTGAAAACTCTCAATTTTACATTTGATAGTACAGACACCCACTTTCATACGTTTTCTTTCAATAATGTAATCTTCATTTTTGCTCCTGCCAGTGGAATGGAATTAAACATTCTTCTTGGACTGTCTGCTAAATAAGCACAAAATAAAAAAGACTGATAAAGCCTGTTTTAATCTTTTGCCAATATGTTCTTAACCACAAACTAAAGGTTTTATTTTGAGGTAGGATTTGAAATGAACTTGAAGCCATATTCACCTAACCTATTCATGTCTTCCAAAGCTTTAAAGGATTTATCATTGAACAGGCCTGTAAATTCTACTTGCATTTTCTTGTTTTGCATCAGACTATACACTCAGACTTTTAAAAAATGTAACCACTATGTCACATAGCAGCCAACGAATTTTGGAGAGTTTCACAATTTTCCCTCTTTTATGAAAAGGGTTATAGAATACATGTAAAATCCTTGTGCAAAAATCTCTCTTTTCTTTTTTGGTAATCAGCCGAACATTTGTGGATTCAGTGATATAGTTCTATGCTTCAGAACTGTAAGTTTTATTCAGTGACTTTACAGTTCTATAGATTTATAGCTGATAGAAATGAAAAAAATATTTCTCTTTTTCTCCATTGTAATATGAGTGCCTTTACTCAGTCTTCAGAATTGGTTTAACCAGGAAAGGAGGATGCATTTAAGTAAAATGTGTTATATCTCCAATACCCAAGTTATCAAATGGAATCAGCTAAAAAATTTTCAGCAGCACTCAGATGCTGTATGTGCTGTAAACAATCAAGCTTAACCAGTGACTGAGTGGGCCATAACAAAAATATAAGCCCCTAACTGTTAAATGTTATATAGATATGGGCTTATATTTTAAATTAATTAAATTTATATTTAATTTAATATTTATTAAATTTAATATTAATTAAATTTATATTTTAAATTAAATAAAAATAGATAGGGGCTTATATTTTAATTTATTTTAAATTTATTTTAAATAATATTTTAATTCATTTTAAATTAAATATAGATGGGGCTTATATTTTAAATTAATTAAATTTATATTTAATTTAATATTTAATACACTTAATATTAATTAAATTTATATTTTAAATTAATTAAATGTTCTTAATTGATGCTAAGTACTTACAAAGTATCAGTCACAGAGAGTATAAATATACAATACTCAGGCTCCATAGATCCGACTAGTGTATTCCAAATACCTAGAAATGCGAATACTTTATCAAAAATTGGTAGATTCATAACTTGTCAAACCAAATTCGTTCTGCTTTAACTCCATTTGGAATGATTTGGTCCATTGTTATACTTTATAGTGTTTTCTTGCAACAGTGTGTTAGCTGAAATACAAAGCACACAATTGGCTGCACTCTTTTTCTCTCTGCATTCATTTTTATCTGTCTTGCCAGAAAAATATTCCAAAGAATAACTTAGTTAATAATTTATCTATTATAATTGGCTCTGTCAAGTGTTTTGCTCTCCTCTTAAATTTTAAAACAGATTAAATAGTCTGAAGTTACTGAGTGGGAGGTAAAACAACTTGCATAGTCTTTTTATTGAAAAAGAGAAATACAAAGTATTAGCCTCTTATTCTCCAGCATATTAAACTGTGAAAAATTAGTGTTGAAGATAAGAATGTTGAAATAGTGAGGTGAAGTGTCTCAGTTACAAAAGTATTTTATGTACTTATTCTGGTTTATTTAATATCATAGTCTCCCGAACTTGTAGATGAACATATGTAGTAGATCTATAGATTGTGGGCCAAATTTGGCAATAATTTGCATCCTGTGCAGACCCATTAGATCTGATTCTCTCACACCTGTTTTATAGTGGTAAAATTCCACTGGATTCAAAGCAGATACTCCTTGTTTCATAGATTCATAGAGTTTAGGGCTAAGTGAGACACTATATGAGAATATAAACACTGACATGACTGGAGAATCAGGCCTCTGTGTTTAACAGGAATGTATGTATTATCAATCAGTGTAAAATCTGGCTTTGTCTTACTATTGCATTTTGTCATTATAATGCCATCGATGTCTTTTATTTTTAAAAAACTTTTACTTAAGAGTTTTTTCAACAAAAGTGTACAAGAAGTTTCATTTAGCTGCAATTATAAAACAAGAAAAGGTGCACACCTGCAAATACCTTTGTGATTCTATAGTCCTACCTTCTTATGAGAACTCTTTCCAAACCTGTCTTTCAGGGGCTGATCCTTAAAATTTTGCAGAGACAAGCCCTAAACTTGTCACTTAACAACATACTTCTACTAAATTTTGTAGCTGATAACTCATGGTACATTATCCCCTAGTTTTCCTGTTCTGATTCCTGAGTGGCTGTTGCACTCTCACAAAAACACAAAAGAGTGATACTGCTCAGTGAAGATCTCAGAAAAACCATGCAATGAATATGAAGGGAAAAAAGAAGGGAGAGCAAGAACAACAGAAAAAAAGAAGCTTCTACTACATTTCACTGTGTTTCCACAAGGGAATAGATTCAATATCCAGTTGCTTGAGGGAAGAATGGGGAAACAGAGAGCGTCTGAGCCTCTTGTTCCCCAGCTTCTCAGGGAAACACATAAGATTACTGAACAGCAATGAAACAGACCAAAACTACATGCATCAGCTATGAAACTGACCAGGTAAATTTCGCAGAGGATAGTACTCATCCACTCTCCACTGGTGAATGGCCAAACCCATTTTTCAGCCACAGTGTATTACTATTTGGGTGCAATTCTCCGAATGCTAGCAACCCTTTATGAGAGGAAATACATGAAAGGGATGCCTAAATAGAAAAGAAGGTGTCTGGGTACAGTGCACCAGAAACAGGATTTATTCCATTTGTTTTGACCACAGACATGCAATAGGCAAGATGCTTTTGTAATTAATTACGTGGCCTTAATTTTGTGGTGTTTGTCACTAGGAAGAATCTCTTCAGGAAGCTTCCACCTACATTTTACAGACTATCTTTTTATTGACAGTTGGCAACATCTGCTCAAATGACATGTCACCTTTCTGAGTGGGCACAATACTTTTCTGCCAGACGGGCATGAGTTCAGGCATGCCAGAGAACAACTATGTTCAGTATGTTTCAGTATTAGGATAGGGTTCCAGTCCAGGATATTGAAACCACAGTTAGTGAATAGCTTCTGTACTTAACTGTAAGTGCATATTTAATTATTTCTCTTTATATTTTGAAAATGCCATAATAGATTACACTACTATGCATGGGAAGATTTTGGCTGTTGTGAGTCAGAATTAATGTTCGTGGCAGACTGTTACAATAAAGACTTCACCTTTTTTTTGATTTGCTGGGGGAAGCATTTGTTGATCTTTGCTGAAGTAATATGTGTGGCCCATTTGAACAGAGTGGCACATAGCTCAGTTGGATATACATATCAGGTCTGCAAAATTTAGTGGATTTTACATAGTTGCATATCACTTCCACTAAAAAATGCACTTTATGTGATTCAAAAGTATCTCTATTATTGGTATTGAAAATACACAGAGAATTTTTGTTGGTAAATTCTGTTAATATCTAAATATTAGTTCTCTTGGTTTGCTCCTGGGTGCTTAGTATGTCTTAAAACTGTGTATTTCAGTGCCTAAACATATAGGTAGGTGGCAAAAAAACAGGGACCTAATTCTGAAAATGTTGGCTCAAATGAATATTAATGTGATTTCTTTTTCATGCAATGTTCACAAAGTAGATGTCTCGTCTGTTTTTTATCAGCAGGGGATTGCCCTTTCTTCATTTTAGAAAGAATAATCTTCCTTGTGCTATGCACTTGTTAGATCAGATTTTATCACACAATTAGAGTCACAGCCAGTCCACCCTGAATGGCTAAAGTATACTCATTTCTAAAAATAGATTTTCTTTAAGCCTTGGAATCTTCTGCGGAGTCTAGGTTATGTGAAAGATTCTGCTTCTGATTGGATTTGAGGTAGAAGGGAGAGTTGAAATCAGAGTGCAAAGGCTTTTAAATGATAAAGATTAGTTATTGGATGACTTTGTTTTGCAGTTATAAAATAATTTGCAGAAGTGGAGACAAAACATTAATTAAATCTCACCGATAAAAATATTCCAAAAAAGGTATTCCTGCAAAGAATGATGAGATTGAAAATATAACAGAATTGAGGACTAAATTCTGCTAATAAGCATAGATAAAAAGCATGACAGTATTAATCTTTTACATTTTAATGTGGACTCCAGGGTAAACATTAAATGAATTCAGGGTGGGTAGTATAGACATAATGAATGGTGTTTCATTTAATTTCCAATGCAAACTATTGAAGAACTATCAGCTATTGCTCTGATGTAGACAAAACCTCAGATTCTGATATGTTACACTAGTGTACATCTGGAGCAGTACCATTGAATCAACTGAAGCTACTTCCGATCAGAATCTATCTCAATGTATACAGCTATTGTCTGTTTTATTTTGTAAAGTGCTTTGATTTTTGTTGGATGGAAGGCACAATGTAAGTACAAATTATTATTATTTTAATGTATATTCTTGTATCGCAGCTGTGTTGCATATATATGACTAGTAGTTAAACTTCTAAAAAGAAGGTACCTTTGTTTTATTGGGGAGAAATTCACCTTCCCAGGCAAAGAGCTACACAAGATCTATATATCTCAGAAGCCCTCAAAATAGGCCTTAAGTGAGACTTAAGTAATGCCTAGAACCATAAGTCCAACTAGACATGTCTAAAGTGAAACAAAAAATAAATAGCAGATTTCAGAAACCTCTAAGAGTTATGTATCGCTTGTCTATATGTAATAAAGTAATGATTTTAAGTTCTATTGTCTTTGTAGCTTCTAGGCCTAAAAGCAAGTGTTGAATCCCAATGGAAAACTTGGGAATCTCCCTTTTAAAACAGAAAGCTCACACTTCTAGCCCAGAAGGTTCAGAAATATTTAGACCTTCAATTTATCACTGGAGCAGTAATGGATATTGTCTGCCCAGTTCTTTGGGACAATGAACCATTTGAGGGGAGAGGGAGAAGGGGGAAAAGAGGTAATTTCTATAGAATCCTATTTAATTTCTATAGATGATATAAATCTTTTCCCACTATTAAATTCTATAAGTTTTTTTCCATAAGGAATGATCTCTGTTATTCATCAAAGTGGCTATTGGTTAGAAAAGTATCCAGTGAGCCTTTTTCCTTTGTGGGCAAGTGAAGCAGTAACTATGGCTTTCTGCCCCCATTTGTCTCATACTTTCTTCTGATAGGCTGATGGCATACTATCTCCAGACTCACACTACTTCTTACATATCATTTTCATTATGAGCTAAAAAGATAAAAATAAAGAATTATCTGAATAGACCAGTTATGGAAATATGCATATAAATCACTGTTCTTCCTTCTATTGCTAGACAGAAAGTAGAAATATGGTATTAAATTAATCTCTTTAGTTCCACTGGAAACTGTAGGTTTATGCATAATTTTCACTTTGGTGACTGATGGTACAGTTGTGTATAAAACAGTGATACATGCAGGTGGGAGAATATTTGTATTGTTTCAGCTTCATTTTCCTGATGTCACTGGGAGCGGGAGCTGCTCTCAGCACCTCTGAAAATCAGACTATGTATTTAAGTGCTTAGATATGGATTTAGATGCCTGATTTCAGGCCCCCAAATCTGAAAATTTTAGTTTAGAATTCTAGCCGCTGTGGTTGTTTTCAGTCCTTAGCATATATAAAATATCTCACACTTTTTGTGACAGAAATCCTGATCTACAGGAGCCCTTGCTGTTTTAAACCATGGGGGCTCTAGAGCTGTTCAAAGAAAAAAGTACTAGAATTTTTTAATATGGGAAAGATAACATTTTTCCTAGCTTTTTTTCAGAAACAGTTGAATCATTTTGGCTCTGTTGGAGCCAGGGATGCGGAAGCCTGAGGCAGACCACTGACGTGGAAAACTATAGTGCAAATGGTTAATGTTTGGCAAAGTTATAAGCAACTGAAAACAGTATTGGGAAGTGTTGTGCACCCTTCTTAATTGGTGGAGCTACCAACCTAGCCTATAGTTAGCTTTACAGAATAAAGTTTTGCAGGTGAATTGGTGAACAGTTAAGGATAGCTGGCCGACTGCCCAGAGCTGGTAAGCAGCAGTGCTAGCTATATGAAAAACATCCAAGCTTTGTAAATGGTATCATGTATCTGTATTATGAAGTTCTGCAGCTAGCAGTGTCCTAAGATCTCAGCCTTCTCATATATGCCTCTTCTTTCTATTTTCTTTATAATAAGAAAGAAAAAAATCTAAAAAAATGTTGCTGGAAAGTTAAGGTGGAGATTTAAACTCACAAAAGTCAAGGAAAATTTGACTTTTCCTATTCCAGTTCCAATCTACCTTCATATCTAGCTCCGATGCATATTCATTATGTGTATTAATGCAATCTGACAGGCAATTGCTCCAGTGTCAGTCTACCTGCAGAATCCGATATTTTACCACAACCAATGATTGAATATTTGTACCTTGGCCCTAGTAAAAGCATATGTACAAAATAAATGTCCAATATTATGCCTTAGTGCTCTGTAAATAATGAAAGACTCAACTTCCAATGTGTGTATTCTATTGGATAAGAGTGGTATTAGAAGGAAGGGGAAGAGCAGCATCGAGATAGTGTATGTAATTCACCGACTACAGATTTCAATTTCAGCCTTAATATTCCATCTGTGAGGCTTTTTGGACTGACCCATAGCTTAGTGAAAATGCTGTTATTTTTCAATTGAATTGTCTTTTTGTATTTTGCTTTCTGAATTTAGCTAGCACTACTAGTAGCAGATATTAAAAGGTTTTATTTTATTTCAACAGTAGGGGGCACACTAGCATTTCCACAGTAGGAGAAAAATATAGCATTCTAACAGTAAAACCCTATATGACAGTGTTCACAGCAGTAACAGACCACACAGCAAGATACCAAAACAGAAACAGTAGCTGTTAACTGAAGGAGGGAGTTTGCTTAACACTGCACTTTTCAAAATGAAGAACATCAGGTGATATATGCATATTTGAGCCATATTACAGAGTGGAGAAAATTCTGTGGGGAAGTCATAGTTCAAAGGGAAAGGAACCATACATTCTAAATATAAGTAGTTTAAAACTTTCTGTTTATGCCATAGGCTGCTATTCTTTGAGGGGCAATGACATTCAGTAGCTTTGTATATTCATGTAATGTATAAAAAATCCAATTTCATTCACATTTTCTTGCCTATTGTATAACAACATTATTGTTTTTGCAGTATTTTTGGATGATTGGTTTCATACAGAAAAATACTGGTCCCTTAACTATTTAAGGAGGTCTTAATTTTCTGATCAAGTTAAATGAACATTTGGCCTGTTCCTGCAAATGTGCACATGCATAACTTTATGCAGGTGACACAAGTGTGCACTACCTTTACTCATGTACAAAGGTAAGCACATACATAAGTGTTTGTAGGAGTAGCATCTTAGTTCTCATCTCAAAGGTATTCAGGAAGCTTCTTATCACAAACTTGATGTGACAAATGAAGGAAAATTATATTTGGTACAAATGCCTTTAAAAAGCGTATTTGTGATTTGATGTAAATTAACGGTTAATACAACAAGCAAAAATGGCAAAACAAAACGAATATAGCCCAAGCTGCCCTGCAAAAATCAATGTCTCAATTTGATGGTAGTATTGTAATTATGTAGCTGTTACAAATAAGGTTCTTCTAAAAACAGTGTTTCTATTTGAAGATTACTCATGTACTGGCTGCTAAGGTACAGTGCTTTCCGAACTATCAAAAGGCCAAAAGTTTTTTTTAAATAGCAGGCATAAAATAAAATTTCTTTTTATTAAAACTAAGAAGAGCTGACTTTAAATGAGAAACAAAACTGACCATATTTTCCCATTTATATTATATGCTGCTGGTGTTAAAAATGTTTTACATTAAACATCCATTTGTGCAAGAAGTTTTTCATTTAAGTACAGTATACGTCCCACATCTCTTGAAAATTAAATGTGTTTTCAGTATTTCATGAGTTAATATAGTGTCTGAATACATATTAAAATGCTGTTCATACAAATCAATCTTACAAATTATAGTAATTGTAGGCTTGTTAGCCATGTTGTCCTAGACATTTCTGGATATCTTTTTTCTCAAACGTCTTCTCAGTGTTAATTCATGAACATTAATTAAAGTGAGGTTGTGAGCTGCTGTGAGTAAATTGTGAATACAAACCTCTAACCACAAACAGAGGGTGATGATTAGGGGAGCATGGTCTGATGATGTCATGTTTCCAGTTCTTGATTCCTAGGAATCTCTCTCAATAAGAAAATAGCAACTTGGACAGAGATCAGTAAACCAGTTTACACGTTAAGCAAAGCAGCAAGTTTTTCTTTTGTGGGTGTCAAAAAAAGCCAAAACAAAACAAATCTATTTCCAACATAAGATGTATTTGCCCACCCACTGCTGGTCCTCACAAATTTTCCTGCTGTGGGAATGGTTTTAATCTTACCTTTTATTTGAATTGTGGTGGCAAAATGTTTGTTTACAGGCACAACGGGTATGCTTCTGAAAATGCACACTCACTGGACTGAGAGCTGGCTTTTATTGTATTGGAGAAAATCTCTTAAAATGTGGATACTGGCAAAGGAAAAAAGGAGTCCTCAAGTGAATGAATCGGGTGTCATGCCAAGGGTGTTCTAGGCCCATTTTGAACATTGAAATCTGTCCCCATCCTGGTGTAAAGAAGAAAACAAAACAAAAACAAGCAAACAAATACACCCCGATCCCCCCCATCCCCCCCAGCAACATCTCTAAGTACTTTTACAAAGGGACATTCCTAGTCTTCTTTGAATCAGTCTCATTAATTATTTCATCCCAGTCTATCTGCCTTGTTTATGAGTTCTCTATAGAAATAACTGCCACATAGCTTAACCTTTCCAGCCCTATGGACATTCTTAGCTAGGTCTTAATTAATGTTAGTTTGCTGAAACTTCTTTCATTAGCATCCACAAGTGTATGAAGACAGCAAAAAATACCCAATGCTGTTCCTGTGCGAGGGAAACTAACATCTAAAGACCTTTTGTGAATGTAGCTAAGGAGATCAATGGGCGCCTTTATTCCCAAGGCATCTGTAAAGATTTGTTTGCAAAAATTGGTGAAGAGCTCAAGCTCATTCTCAAAATTCTCCAAGTTTAAATCTGCAGGGTAACTGATTGCGCAGGTTCTAGAGTGCCTCTATAGGTCTTTGCTACAGATACTTTTCAGTTTCTTGATCTTGATCATACATACGTATCCTATTGTCCAATTGTGTTAATATTGTGAATAAAATGAGCTTGAAAATCTTGCCTTGAAAAACGTTTTTGGGATCTGATGATGTTTTGTCCATTGCAAGTCCACCTGACATTACTTACCTCCTTTGTGCTGCATGGATAGCCCTAATGTTTCAGCCTATGCAGCAGCTGCTTCCTTGCATGCAGCGAATTCAGAAGACAATATTTCCAATAAAGCATTTCAAAGGCTACCAAGTAAATCACAAGCTGTTTGAATGGCAAGATCTGGATTCAGCAATATTTTGCTGACAACGTTATTTTTTTTATAAGATGCCATACCCTATCTCTGCCAAATCAAGAAATAAAAACTTTGAAATGTTCATTTGCAAGCTATCAGCTTCCAACTTAAGTCCTGGCATAAGAGCTTGATCTTGTCTAACGTGTCAAGATCACCTTCAACCTGAGATCACAGTGGATGGATTGCCTCTGCATTTGCTGACAATCTTGTCCTGCTTTGGCACTTTAATGTAATGCTAATACACCTCCCAACAACTAGTAGGCATAGAGAACAGGATATACAGGCTTTGAACAATTCTAGAAAATAGAAGAACTTGGGGGACAAACACTGTAGCAGCTTTTCCAATCAATTTCACTGCCCATTCACTTAATTTTTAACACCTTGGTGTGCCACCATCAAATTAGCTCTGTCATAGCCTTGTCCCCTGCAATCAGTTACATCTAAGCTATTCTCCCTGCCCCCCCCCTTTTTCTAAAATAACCTCTCTCATAACCACCCTAAAACAGGGATGGGTAACAATGAAACCTACAAATCATTAAATGGGGCCCTGAACAGACCATTCAGAGCTCTAAAAGAGGCCCCTAATGGTCCATTTGGGAAACTAAATGAAGAGGTTATGGCCTCATGATGGAAGAAAAGAGCTAGATGTTTTACAAAACAAAACAAAAAAAAGCCACAGGGCCCTTTATGGGTCCAGTCCCAGTTCCACTGGAACCATTTGAACTCCCCATCAGACTGTCCGGAATGAACGTGTTTAATGATTGGGGAGAGGGAAGAAAGTGAATGCCAGCAAAGTTCACATGAGACTTTTTTTCTCTAATCAAAATGTAGCAGGAACTAAGCCGAAGATACATTCTGTGCTGGACAGAGCAGATATGGCAACCGTCTAGTGCGCTAAGGTATATTGGGGCATCGTGTAACACGGGCCTTTCAAGAGTGAGCCTGGCCAGTGCACCTGTGGCTGCTCAACTGACCCCAGCTTTGAAAAAGGGCAACTGAGGTGGAAAGGGATTAGAAACCAGGACAGGGGCAGTGAGAGCAGACATGGAGTTCTCACTGCCTGCTCCCTGGGAATAGGGAGCTCCGGAGAGCTAGGACTGCTTGAAACCCATGGGTGGAGAGGCAGGGAAACAGAGGCAGCAGAACTACCAGTCTCCTGGGATGGGAGGTGGAAGGAACCTGAGAACTAAAGACGTGAAACCCCCTGGGAGTTGTAGCCCAGGTGAGTTGAGGAACTGTGTTTTTGTTGAGTTGCCCCACATTTAGACAATAAAACCTCATAAAAGAGACTGTGGGTGTGGCAGTGAGTCCTTACCATGCTGGAGAGAAGCCCTGCTTTGTTACAGTTTCAAAAGTGACCAGTTATTAGGACTGTCTCACTTTTTGTGTGGCCAATTTGAGACTCTATACAGGGGCCTGACTTTCAGGGGGTGGGCAATCAGTGCTTCCTGACAAGCAAACCCTTTAAGTTATTACAGTAGGTAACAAAAATTGAGGCACACCAAATCACTAGTCATCTTTGAAAATGTGAGGCCATCATGTGAGTTGACCAGAGTCTGCAGAAATTATATCTCCACAGCCCACTCAGATGAGGGTGAGATGGGGGTGCATGCTCTGGGCTTGGCCCTGGGGCCTCAAAAGTAGCTATTTGTGTTTGTAGGAAGAGAGGAGGATGTTAGTTTAAAGTTAGTTTTAACTGCAAAGAAACAATAGAGCTATCATCTGTTTTCTTCCCTATGACAGCCGCACTTAAAAACGTGTCACTGAATACTACAGAGAGAGAAGTTCTCATCCCAAGCATTGGTCTCAGAAATGTTCTGGTTTGTTTAGGACTCAGGATGCAGTTTCCTAAAAGGGCCATGCAAATTCTAAAATTTCTTATCCAGGAGCAAACACCACCACTGGGCTGTTTGGGCATAGTCTGAGTCTACCCCTGGAGCCTGAGCAGGAGTCACACTACTTAAAGAAGTGAACTCCCTTCTCTCCAGCCGCAAAGCATTGCACCCTTTGAATCCGCCCAGCAGCAAGAGTGATTGCTGCTGGCACGGCTGCAGAAAGTGATGGTGGTGGCAGGTGATGCTGACGGAGAGACACTGCACATTAGGCTGACAGAAACTGGCTCATGTAGCCTAGATCATTGTGCAAAGGCACATGAACTGTGTTCCTTACGTCTCTTCAATGGGTGGGCATACGGCATGTGGCTGATCCATGCTTGCTCACTTTTCTGGTTTTGTTATGGTGGTTTGATTTAAAATGTTTCACACCATCCAAGGGTTATTAATGAGTAGCTTCAGTGACACTTCATTGGTACCAGCATATATTCTTTTCTTTGTCCATTTCAGTCTCTCCTGGTGAACTCCTCCATTTCCAGGGTTTTCACAATCCATCTGTAGGATGATGACTCCCAATTCTGCCTTTTAATCTCAACTTCTCAGTTTCTTCCTCTCCCTGCAGACTCTCATCTCTGACATCTTCTCCTAGATGTCCTGCTGCAATTTCATGGTGAAAATGGGGTGGATTAAATCTTCCCTCCTAAGCTTTGATCTTCCTTTTCCTTCTTAGACAGCTCTATTCTCCTTTCTCCCCTGTGCTCACAACCACGGCATCCTATTGAACTCATTCCTCCCCAGACTGAGAAGATTTTGTGAAAACCTTCATTTGAAAATATCCTAAACCTTTCCTTTCCTTTCCCCATCCTTCCTGCTTAATAACCCTTGTCTCCATGCCTTGTCATGAGTTGTGTCAACTACTTTAAACTTCTCATCTTTGTTCTCTCCACATCACAATTTGCTCTCTCCACGCTATTTAACATGCTGCTGATAAAATCATCTTCCTTTCCCGTTGCTCCATATCACTCCTGTCTTTGAATCCTTCCATGGTTTCATCTTACTTTCTCCATGAAGTTCAAGTTTTTCATCCTTTATCTTCAAGGCTATGCACAACTCCAACCCTGTGTATATTTTTTCTCTCAGTCCCCCCTATACCTCTCTACCGACTATGCTCCCTCTAAGCCTTCTTCCAACTGTTCCTTTTGTATTTTTCTCCATTCTCATCTTTATGTCTCTTCCTACGGTGCCCTTAAGTTTGTAATGATCCCTTCATGTATCAAATAATTTCCCTCTCTGCATTCAAATCACCTCTTAAAACACACTTCTTCCATCAGTTCTGGCACAGATTGATTGGCCCTTTTAAAAGGGAGGAGGGTCCAGTGTACCTGTGACTCATCAGCTGGTTCCCAGTTGGTCTTAAGACATGGCACAGGAGGCCTATAAAGGAGACACTGTGTGGGGAGGTGGCCACTGCCTAAAACCAGAGTGATGGAATCAGGAAGGGCCAATTGAGAACTGCCTGAGAACAGAGGAGAGACAGAAGGGTCAGCAGAAGGTTGACTGAAGGACATCTGAAGAAAAGCAGTAAATAGGAGCGGCTCATGAGGCGCTTGAAGGAAATCTGTTGTGAGGACTGACTAAAGCTGGGGAACTCTGCCAAGTTGCAGAGTCTTATGCATAGGCCCATAAAAATGAGGGGAAGAACCAGCTTGGTCAGTATGAGCTGGGCCAAGAAGGAAGCGGTTGATTGTGAAGGGGAGGTCCCCAGTCGTAGGACTCATGGGCAAGGAGGCAGGGAGAACATTGCAAGGAGCCCTTTGGCAGAAGACACCAGTTGAAGGCTGTGGGAGGAGCCTATGAACAAAGGATCAGTCCTGTTCCCAAGGATGTATAGTTGAGGAGGCCAGGTGAGGAGGGAAATGCTGCAGGGAGCCCTCTCATGGGAGACCTTAACGAGGGCTACAGGGAAGACTCATGGGAGAGAAGTAGGTCTTGGAACTCTCAGGAAGGGAGCCTTGTGAGTGGGCCCTGGAACAGAGGCTAAAGGAACTGGGACAGAGTGGTTAATGACTGTCCTATGAGTGGCATGGGAACATTGACCTTTGAATAAGATTGAAGAGCTGCTTCATTGCAGCCTTGTTTTACTATTGGGATTTGGGAGGAACCGTTTTTATCTTGAGTGATCTATGGACTTATTTATATGAAGAAATGTTTTTGAATTTGCCACTGAGAGAGATAGTACTCCTTTGGGTTGTGTCTGTGCTGCCCAATGTGCCTATGTCAGGGTAACTGTAACAGTCTCGTACAAGACATGGGATTCCAAAACCCTTCCTATTAAAGAGCATTGGCAGGGCTGCACCCCACCACAAGGGGCACACCGAATAGATCTGGTACAGGGTGACCTCCAGAAGAGCTTTGCACTGCTTCAAGATGGGCCCGTCGTTCCATGGATAGTGTCCGAACTGAATGGTTTGTGTCTGATGAAGGGCATCTCTACACTTCATGCTGGGGGTGTAATTCCCTGCTCAAGGAGAGATTCCTGCACTAGGTTCATCTGGCTAGCACACTGAATGTAGAGCAGAGCGGTGATGGTGTGAGCAGCATGAGGGTCTAGCTGCCCCAAGTAAATATCCACCTGAGACCATAGGTATGTACTTAGGGCATCTAGCCCCTCACACTGCTGTGGCTACAGGTCTATTTTTAGCCCACTAGCTTGATCTGAAAAAGTAGGAATAATGTTTCAGATAGTTTGCTTGTTGCCAGTGTTCATGTTACTGCAGTGATGAGCATGGTCTAGGAATCGATATAGAATAGAAATGGTAAAAATAAGGATACATTGGACATGCTCAAGTCAAGATAAAGAGCAGAAAACCTTGTGCTAAAAGCTACAAGGGTATTTATCTGGAAATTCTTCTGACTTCAACAGCATTTCCCCATGACGGCCCTGGATAGTGAGCTCTTAGGATATGGCTGTGCTACAGCTGGGGTGAGCAGAGTAGGCAGATTCATGCTAGCGGAGCTTGAGCTAGGGTGCTAAAAATAGCCGTGTGGGCTTTTGTGGCTCTGGTGCAGCTCAGAGTCAGTGGCATTGGGTGGATGTGGAAGCCTGAGTTGCTGCAACATCCACACTACTATTTTTAGCATGCTAGCTTGAGCCTGGCTGGTGTGTCTCTCTTTCCAGGCTGGCAGGCTCATTGCCAGCTGCAGTATATACATATCCTTAGGGACAGACTTTTAAAACTTTCTTTGGTAAAGCAGGGTTATACCCTCTAGCCTTGTGTAATCATTATTTCTGTTACCTGCTGCTTCCAGCAACTTCAGCCTTCGAATTCAAAGCAGGAAGGATCCAGAAAAGATACTTTCATTGCCCACAAACTCCCTGGTTCCGGTAATTCAGAATCAAAGCCTTCCTGTCAAAAGGAGCACGAAGGTCGTTTGTTTTATGCAGTACAGGGCTATTGAGCACTACAAAACACTGATGCTCTGAAAAAGTTTCTGTAAAACACAAGGTGTGTGGAGGTCCCTTCCCTCCCACCACCCACTTTTCTGTTTTAATGGAATAGTTCAGAGACTCTCAGGTCTTTCTGCATTTGAATGCTGAAGCATCTATGCTATTTTGCTAAGAACCCTTCATTTGAGAACTTGCAGTAACTGACCCTCTGGGCAGTGGCAGTTTTGTCCCTGGGCACTGCCCCACTGAGAAGTGAGATGCTGTTACATTCATATATATCAGGAGGTAATGAAGGCACAGTGGTATGCATCTGGCATAAATGAGAGGTGAAACAGGCGCTCTATACAAACTTCATCAAGGACAAAGAAAAAGTATCAGATCACTGGACTTCTTATAGTAAGCAATGCGTTCAAACTAAAATAAGCACCCCCCAAAGGTAGAGAGCTTTTGATCCTTCACTAAACTGTGTGGCCAGGGGCCTAGCTCTACTTCTGACATAAATGTGGCATGTTCAGATCCTTTGTCAAAAACTATAGTGAAGATCCTTTTAAAAACGACATGACACTGATCTCTGTGCTATGTGGTACTGCTGGGAATTGTTGAGTGACTCAGTATGACGATCAGCTTTGAAAAAGGAAATGGATCTGGAGAACTCTTTCATTTGATCAAGGACTATCTTTTTGTAAAAAAAAGTTCTTGTTTATTGAACATCATCAACATTACTTTTCAATAGTTCCTAGATTCAGGGAGTTTTGTGTTACCTTTAGAAGAAAGTGCTTAAAACATTAGTTTAGTACCATATGTTGAGTTTTGCTAAAAAGCAGCAATCAAACATGTTGGAAAAGCACAGGGAACACTTTAGCTATTCAGGTCTATGTTAGCTAGGTGTTGCAGCTGGATTAGGGACCAGACGAGGGTTAATTTAGGGTTGGAGTCAGTTCAAGGCCCTGGGTTGGAGTTAGGCTTGGTGCCAACTTATTGACTTAGGCTAGTGTTAGTGCTGGAACCAATTAGTGCTTAGAACCATTCACAATTATCTTTGAAAACCAATGGAGGATTTTGGTGGTCTCAGAGGACTGGAGAAAGGCAAAGATAGTACTAAAATAAATAAATTGATGATATCTATGCAATACAATGAATTGACGATATCCATGCAATACAAGAATGAATACCATGCCTAGGTGCAGATAAAGGCCCCAATCTTGTGAAGGCAATAGGACGCCAGGAAAGCAAAAATGTTTGAAGGATTTGAGTTAGATTAAGCATAGTTTGGTTACAAAATGTATTTGTTTAATGAATTAATAACTAATGTGTGTAACTAATATTGTGCTAAAGTGCTAAAATATGTGAGTCCACTTTGAGGAAAATTCTTGCCCCATTGAAGTCTTTGCTATTGGTGTCAATGGATCCAGGATTTCACTTCTTGTGTTTAGACATTTGTACTTAAAATTTGGCAATTTCTTGGGTACAGTTATGTTACTGGGCCAAGTCCTTCAAGTTGGGTGCCTAAAATTAGGCCTCTAAATCCATATTAAGACACCTAAACAATTGATTTTCAGAAGAGCTGAGCACCCACACACCTCCCACTGAAGTCACGTGTACTATGAAATTATCCTGCCATAGGCCTGCTACTTCTTAAGAAAGATAATAGAGCAGAAAATGCCTCTTCTGAGACCTCCTCATGAGGAATGTAGTTTGCTTTCTCTGATAGACACACTAGTGTATATTTTGCATGCTCTTTAGCAGGCAATGAATACTGAAAAAATCAGCCATCTGTGCACAAGTCATGGAGGAAATAAATGATTATTTTCCAAAGTGATTTGTTGCTAATTTCCCAAAAGAAAAAAAACAATGAAAGCTAACATTTTTTTTCAGCTTTATCCCCATTAAAATGCTTTTAAGCAACATCTGCTGTTGGGATTCCTGTGTGGCATTTCCTTTAGGCTTTAACCACATAAATACAGCAAAGCGGCATCAACAGAAGCAGCGGATATTGGTGATGAAAGCTGTTGTGGACTAAGATTAGTATTAATCCACAAGGGCAAATACTGTTCCTCAGACAACTCTAGGAAGCAATTTCTAATGCGGTCTCTTTAGTGGCCATCCTGTTTCATTTGTAATTGCGCTGATCTTACTTCATATTTGTTCTCTCCAGTCAAATTTTCTTTCCCCTATTTTCCATTGGAAATTCATTAATAAAAGAAAGTGTGTTCAAATTCATCATGGCTATCAACAGAGCTCTTCTGCAGGACTTAATGCTCAGTGTTCACTCTGCCTAGCCAGCTAAATTGTTACTGCACAATATTTTTTACCTCCTCCTTTTTGCATAGCTACATAGTTTAACTCATATACAACATGGTTATGAAACTCCTGAACACACTAAATTGAATGTCAAGGTGAAAAGCCTGAGAGAGTAGGCATAGCTAGGGGAATTCTTTAAAAATAGCCATAGAGAGAAAAACATGCTGTTTTGGACAAAAAATAAAGCCGCAGGGCTTGCTGTGGATTTTAAGCCAAGGCAACATGTACTAGTTAGTCCTCTGCTTAGTGGACAGATTCTCACTCTCACTCCCACACTGCCCCCTGTTAAGGCTGAAACTATATATCAGTAATTTAAGTGTCAGTTACAAGAATAAAGTCATTATCCAAAACCCAAGTATTATGACCGCAGGAAATTCAGAATAAAGGTTAAACTTAAAAGTCATCCCAATTTGTTAAGGCATGGAAATGCAGTTAAGGCACAGAGAAAACCTTAATTCTGCCACATAATGATGCCATGCAATCAAAATATTATTTTAGTCCCAGCTTTGATCAGACTGATTTTTAAAGACAAAAGGGTTTTCCCATATTTTCCCCTCCTTGGTGTTCCCATAGGCCATGTAGATTCTCAAAATTGTTCTGTGCTCAGCTGTAAGTTTTGGAAAGGATACTCTGTATTTTTCATACAAAGCAAAGAGACTGAATCCCTGCTTTAAGTACAAAATCAAACTCAATCTTAACTATGGATTAACTGTGATCAGTTGCCTCCGTAATATTCTATTACATTCTTTCAAAAGTACTATAATAGACTTGTATAATAATGGCTCAGTATACAAATAGACACATTAATTATATGTTCATACATATATTTATGATGGTGGCATGGAATATTATGATAGATCATTTTTAGCTCTGAATTGAAGCTTCAGTAGATTAGTGTTAACTAGTAAAGCTGGGACTGAAAGAAATAGCCAAATCCTCAGCCGTACCATTCTGTATAGCCAGGAGGGGGAGAAAAAAGTGGCTTGAAATGACCTTTGGACTTTCCCCTCGATCCCTGGGATTGTTGGGACTGGTTCAGCCACCAGCATAAGTTGTAACAGTCTCAGAGAGCAGGAGGGCTGTCTATTATGCCAGCCATGTACCAGGGGAGAGCAGCATGTAGTGGCTCTGTCTCCTCCTGTTCGCACCAAAATAGGTGGTGGGGACCAGGGTGCAATGATGTAGAACCAGCTCTGTCAGCTGGGGATTCCTCTTTGTTTTGCCCATGAAATTCCCAGCTGCCCAGTTAGGGCAGCTCGGAGGTTGGCTTGCGTCATTCCAGCAGTGCATTCCAGCATTATGGGAGACTGGGATCTGGCCCAATAATTGTTCTTTAATAATGACCATGTGCTCATATCTTCTTACACCATATCTTGCTGAATTTCTTTTACCCTACACATTCCCTACCAGTCTCTTTTCACCCCGTAAACTTGATCTGTACCCTTAAAATCCACTGTATTACTGTGCTGGGTTGTGCACCGCCAGTCCCTGGCTAGCAGATTATGAGTTAATATCTTTCACCTGGAGGGGCTGCAGCTGCTTGTCCTGTTTGCAGAAAACATTCAGAAGAAGGCTAGAACAGGTGGGGCCAAGAAGAGGGCACTGCTTCACTCCAATTACATAAAGAGTTCAGTTTTGGGGGGAAGAGAGGCGTGTCATGGGATTTACAGCATTCATTTGTCTTGCCAGCGCTCATGATTCTGTCAGGCCTTTCATGGTAATTGGGGTTTTTCTTAAAGCCGCAGCTCCTGGAGTCAAGTGGATACGTGGGATTCTCAGCCTTCATTCTTAAAGAAAAAGTTTCTAGCCCTTGTGGCTGTGGAGAAAGTTTCAGAACGTGACCCCGGGGCACCCTAATGGCTCCAAAACCAGAAGTAAAACAGAAATAAAAAAGCCACCCAATCTATTAGTCCACACAATCTCATGATTTTAATGCCAATCCCACGATTCTTGGTGCGCCTGACTCATGATATTTTGAACATTTGAGGTTTGGCACTACCGATTAGCTATTGTGTTATGTGGGGTTTTCCTTAAAACCCCAGCTCCTGGAGTTAAGTGATTATGTGAAAATTTTAGTTTTCACTTTAAAAAAAAAAAAGGAGGTTTTTGGTGTTGTGGTTTCAGAGAAAACTTTGAAAATGTGAGTAGAGAGGTGCCATACAGGCTCAGAAACCAGCAGGTAAATACTTTCCCCAGACTCCTCCCACCTATTATGGTAAAACTCTCACGATTTTTGAAAGCTTGCATTTGGAAGTACATTGGGAAGAATCTTATAGGACTATCCAATGGGCTGAGCTTCCTAATCTTTTTTATTTCAGAACCCTTTCAACCCTGTGGAGGGCTGCAAGAAAGAAACAGCTATATTCACTTCTGCTTTCATTTGACAGTTTTCTACACAGTTACAAGAGATGGAGACTGGAAAGTGACCAGAAGGACGAGGCCCTTCTCTTTGTTTTCCATTGGCTAAGCTAAGAACTGAGCATGGTGTCTTTGTCTGTTTTTGTTTGTGGGGTTGACTTTAGGAGGGCAAAGGGCAGTTTTGTTTGCCCTGAAAGGAAGAACTTTTTGTGGTTTGGTTGAAGCTCTAAGCATCTTCAAATCCCTAACTAGTCTATGGCAAATCACTCCTGTGGAGAAACTGAGGCATAGACGGTTGATACTGGACACTTAGTGATCACTGTGAATATCAGAGAGAGATGGTACACCCGATTTGGAGATCAATAAGTTTAATGTGCTAGATTTTCTATAGATATACTTTTTGAATATAAAACCTAAAATTAACTAAAATATACCATACTCACTAAGAATGGAGAGCAAACCAGTCACTCAGAAGGCTGTATACAAGAACGACTTTCTTCAGGGACCCCGCCAGGGAGTCAGTGGCCTCTGGTCTGACCAGCAACACTTCCCATGGAGTCAGGTGTTGATGGAGTGTTCCCTCTTTGTCTAAGTGGTGACTTCTTATACCCTTCTATAAACAGCTTTCACCTAATTACCTCTCTACTCATCATATATATTAATTACCTACATTGAGTTTTCACCCTTAACTACATTTCATTCTCACCATGATAATTGGGGTCGTCAAAACAACATCTGGTGATAGGAAGGGCGGTGTAAAAATATGCCCCTTGGCAATGAAAAAGTGTACACTCAGATGTTCAAGGATAACTTGTTGTTCCCATCACCGTTATCTATGTGCAGCTGCAAGCATACATGTTGTGTATTTTGTCTTGTTATGTGCCATGGTATGCAGAAACTGACACCTCTATAAGGTTACTCAGCAGTTCTATTCATTTCTGCCAACTGGAAGATGTTATGCTACAGAGGTCAGAACAGCCAAGCAAGCAACTGAAGCTATGCTAAGCCTGTAGGACAGTGGTCTAGCAACTAAAATTGTTCTGGGCCTCCAATATAGACTTGGTTGCGAGGTGAGATTACCTTGCCCCAGAGACTTTGAAAATGAATGTCTGTCACTACCATGCCCCCTTTGTTGTGATTTCCTTTTCTGCAGATATTAACCTTCATAGGCTTAATTCTTCCTGTTGTTACATTGTTAGTAATTCGGAAATACCTACACTGAAACTTGTAACTGAGATGAGATTGTGGTCCTAAATCTGTCTGAGGACATGCTTCTAGTTGGTGTTAACTACTTCATATTCATGTACTGAGTTATCCTCAGTGCAATGCAGGTTATAGACTACTTTCTCCATCTTAACAAAGAGACATATTAAAGTGCATGGAAATAAAGTGGCCTCTGGAAATTCTAGAAGAAGGTTTTTATGAAAGTTCCATTGAGAGTCCTCAACTTTAATACATTTAATTGATGTATTGATAGCATTGTTATATCATTCCCCTCTGTTTCTGCGATACCAACCAAAGGCACCAATTGGGATCAGAGCACGATACTTTGTGAGGTAGTGTACAAACCTGTGAAATCACACTGACTTTGTCCTGAGGAGCTTGTAATCTATCCTTAGGCCTTCTCTACGCTAGAGAGTCTTGTTGATGCAAGTTACAGTGATGATCAAAATGCATTATAATTACAATGCTTATACCTGTTCACACAGCACTCATCATGTCACTGAAGCGCATCCACAGTTGATGTTCTAGCTTCGACAGTGAGAGCAATACATTGCAGACAGCTACTACACTGTGCAGCTCACCACTTTGTGCCACTAGGAGTTGTGCAAAAGGCAGAGAGGGCGTGGGCTCAACGTTCCATGATGCAGTGCTTTCCCTCCTATCATTCCATGGGTTTCTGACTGCATTTCATGACATTTTTCAATAGCCCAGTTTTCTGTGCACCCACCATCTCTCTCTGAAAGGATGGATCCTGCATTGCTCTCCACTGTTGTGGTCAGTGTTCGGAACACATCGCCGCTGCAGTATATCATGAGCTCCCAACTGGAATCCGAGGCACCTGAGCTGTTGTGTGCCATGCAAACAAACACCATTGGATTACTGTTTGCTTTCATGAAGCATATGCACACGGTCCACTGCTGTGTTTGGGCACATGAAACCAGCACTGAGAGGTGGGATCACATTGTTATGCAGGTCTTGGATGATGAGCAGTGGCCTCAGAACTTTTGAATGCGCAAAGCCACCTTCGTGGAACCCTTGCCCCTACCCTGCAAGGACGCCAGAATGAGAGCTGCCTCTCAGTGGAGAAGCGCATGGTGATTGGAGTTGCCAGCTTCCACACAACAGACTGCTCCTGGTCAGTCGCTAATCAATTTGGAGTTCAGAAGCCCACTGTTGAAGCTGTGTTACTGTAAGCGTGCAGGGCTATTAATTGCATTCTGCTGCAAAGGACTATGACTCTGGGCAATGTGCCTGAAATAGTGGATGGGTAGAGTGCAAAGGCAGATTGCCTTGCTGCTGACTGTGAACAATCAGATGGCAGGACTGATTGGGGGGCACAGTGAGGGCCATTCATACGAAGGCGCTATTGAGGAACCATTTTAAAAATGAGCAACAATAAGTTGTCTTTGTAAACAGCACAGTGCCATGCTATGACTGCTAGCCAGCTTGCACTGTGTATCAGTTTAAGCTGCAACCACCCTGTACAGAAGACAAACAAAGATTGTTTCTCTTTCCCAGTATGTCCTTATTAAATAACAGTTATTCACAACACGCACAAAATGCTGAGCTGGAGGGCAGAAAGCAGTGAGGGGCGGAGTGGGCTATCACAGATGGATGTAAGTCCAGCTATCATTCTGGCAGCTATCTGAAGGGATGGAGTGAACGGGACACTGAGATGGGCTGGGAGTTCCTTAAGAATGTGTGGGTGGAGTTCAGGGAGTGCACTAAAAGCAATTCTGTATTGGCTGCAGGGGCAGGTGCAAGGGTGCATGAATTCAGATGGCAGCATTACGAGTGACTTTAGCAGCTTTGTTTGCTCTCCCTGGCTTTTATCATATGCTCATGACCTGTCCTTACTGTGTCCTGGTTTTCCCTCCTGTACTGCCTACCCATTCTCTGATTTTTTTTGTTTATATTTTTTTTAAAGCCATACAATGTCTCTATGCCCTGTGCCCTTTTGTTCATAGTGTGGACACAACCACTGTTTTGGAGCAAAAAGCTGATTTTGGTTGACAAAACTCTGTAGTGCAGACCAGGCCTAAGTCAAGATGCAAGAAAAGAGTATAAGAAATCATATGAGAGAATTGGGATGACACACTAGGTCAAATTCATCTTGTTAAATATTTACTATTCTAACACATTTTGTAAAACAAAGGGGAAAATGACAGAAGAAAAAGTGTGTATGCAGTCAGTGGATCAAGACCGATACTCTACTACCTAAAATCTTAGGTAGTCTTTTATGCCTGTGTATATGGGCATGAAATGTTACCATTCAGATGTGGTAGCATTTTCCACCCATGGTGTATGGCTCTCATCACCAGTGCAAAAGATTACACTATGTTCAGGACAGTGTAAAACTGGGCCCTTTATGTCTGAAATGTCTGTTTTCTCTTCCCTTTAAATCACTAATGGAGTTGAGCCCCAACCTGCAACACCCAATAGAAAAAAACTGGAAACATATTGTAAATTAACAAGCAATTATCTCTAGAGATGTGCAGACTTTCAAACACTCCACATTCTGGCAGTAGGCAAATCGGGAGCATGATTCTGTTTACACTGACAGAGGTATAAACAAGCTTTTGTCAATTGATTTGAAAAGGGTGTAAGATGACAATCCGGCTCCTGGAATTTTGAAATGGCGCCATCTGTAAAACAAAAGTATGAAAAGGGTGAGGTTGAATAGATTTGATCCATAACAACTCTGTCTTCAGTGGAATTACCTTACATATATAATGCCCAATTCCACAAGATGCAGGCCACCATCATCTCCCAGTGAGACACATGGACGTTGAAGGTACGCTGCAGCTAGCAACACTTGCCCCTTATCAAGTGCACCTGAGATTAGAATCTGGACCCATCTGTTTAGGAGGATTTGAGGCCAGGTCTTCACACTCAGCTTGATTAAAAACAAAACCAAGCGAACTGTTATCCTTGTGAAATTAGTAGCAGAATAATCAAAGTGGCTTTTCAGGAAACCTTTGACAGCATGAGTCAGAAAAGCCATCAGTTTGTCATGGGTAAATGGATGTAGAACACAAGATGGTGAAACACTGTTACAGTTCGTAAGTAATTATGAGAAAACGGTTCTGCAAACACTTCCTTTTTAAACTGTTTGACATGTTGAGGCTGGTTGCGAAACCTTGGCTGGCATGTTGTCTAATTGCTTGGTCTTTTTGTACTGACAGTAGCACCTGCTTCTCATCATCAAGAGATATTGTAGCTAATGCTACAAACCACCTAAAGAGTGAAACCCACACATACTAGGGAAGGGGGATATATGTTGAAAGAAACTGCTTTATTGCTATTGATGTCTTTAAAACAGAAAACCTCTCACTAAACTTTCACTGGCAAAAAAATAAATCTATTCTGAGCAAAAGTGGTGTTTAACCATTCTCTAACAAGCATGGTATGGATTTTATAAAGGACTTCATAGGATACGACTCCTCATTTTTCAGGGCATAAGTGATATGGGTGTTTAGAAGGAATTCCTTTCTCCCATTATCTGGCTTCAGTGAGATTCTGTTTGCTGCTTTTTGTCTGAAGCATCAAGTAAAAAACCACTGTCAGAGGCATGTTACTGGTATAGATGGACCAGTGAGCTACTTTGACTCGGCAACTGCTATGTTCTTCAGTTTCATAAGAACATAGGATTAGGATAAGATTATGGCATGCCTCATATGTGGCTTCACTTCACTTCCCATAGTGTGTGTGTGTGTGTGTGTAAAAGATACACATGCAAAAATGGAATATACATATTTTTCAGATAATCCTCAAATGTATCATGTATGAAAGGTTAAGAAAGTTTCATGTAACCATTTTTGGTGCCAGATTTAAAAAAAACCCAACCTTTTGTCAGACAGTGACTCATACATTCATAGAAATGGGGAAAAGGTGCAACCGGTTGAGAACCAAGGCAAGCCTTGTACTGTTGAATTAGAGCTGCTGCTAGCACTAGCCTCTCCAAAACAGTTCATGGAGTGTGGCCTGCCTTCCCAGTTGTCTGGACACAAAGGGGAGCAGACACTGTATTCTGTTAGAAGGTGCTACAGTCCTTGGAGTGCCATAAGGCATCACACGTAAGCCAGGCACTGCCTCCTGTAAATCCTCCTTGTGCAGTGTACCTCTCAGCTATGGCTATATAGCCCAATCCAGCACCTAATGAGGTGGAATATAATATTACAACAGGCACCAGGCAAAGACCAGGTGGGTCATTATTTTGCAGAACTAGAAGATCTTTATGAAGCTTAAATTTTGATGCATTCACATCACAAATGGATTACAACATGTTGGCTGAGGGGAGAAGAAGAAAATAATCCCTTCTAGGGACAGAACACATGGAAGGTTAGCAAAAGTTTAAAGTTTGTATTAAACACACTAATTACACATCTCTCTGTGTGTGAGAGTTAATATTCCTCTTTAACAGAGCTAGAAAGTGCTTCTGCCGCTGTATATTTTAACTTTATGCAAGTTTTAGTAATCTGTAAACAAGACATCTTCCCTAAAGCACAATAGGATGTACAATTGGAAGGAAAAACGTTGTTGATCCAAGTGATAAATGGGAAGATGCAGAGCCGACACTGTTTAAACAATCTTGTGATACAGGTCTCTTTATGCTGTAATGTTTATATCTGTCTTGGGTACTTCTATGGTCATCATTACCATAGTAAATGAGCATCTCACAGTCTTAAATATATGAATCCCCCTCTGACCTGTGAGGTGGGGAAATATTATAATCCCACTTTACATCTTTCTCTGCCTCAGTTGTCCAAGTGACTTGGCCAAGGTCACAACATGATGTACGTGGTAGAGCAGGGAATTGAGCCTGAGGCCTTCCAAGTTCCAGGCCAGCAGCCTAACCATTGGATCTTCCTTGCTGATTCCACGAGCTGAGAAGGCTCCCAAAGTAAAGATGGGGCCAGTTCCTTCAGCAGACCCCAAGTTGCTGCCTGTGGAAGCACAAGCTGCCCCCACTCGGTCTATGGAAGGCTCTACCCACCATAAAAGGGGAACTTGCCGTCTGTCCCTTACTGTCTTCACTGAAATGCACCCAGACCGTAAGTTTGCAAAAACATACTTCTAAGGCATGATTTAAAAAACCAAACGTGACACCTGCCCATGTCCTTATCACAGTGATAGAAGATAAAACGCCATTAACCAAAATGGGGTTTCAGTGGTCATAATTGTCAAGATGATTTGACAGTCACAATACAATACAGCAAATTGTGGAAGACAAGCATTTTCTGTTACTACTGTATTGCAGAGGGAGCTGCTGTGGCCGGGTTAACTCACACTGCAGGAAGGGCTACTGATCAATACTTAGATGAGTCCTGTGGCCCAGAATACTCCTGGAGAAAACAATTCCAGACAATCAGGCTATCTTTCAGAGCTGAATAGTCTTTTTGGTATAATGAACACTCTCAGCTCTGGAGTCTGGGCCTGATTATACAACCGCACTTATGTTTTTGCACCTCCACGTTTTGTCAGACTGAGAAAACAGAAATGAGTGCAGAACTGAAATTACCCAGAACTGGAATGTCATTGTTTTCTCTCTTGAAAGAGACTGTAAAATGTGCATAAAGTTCTATGATGGAAATGGCTGTACATACGAAGCAGTCTTGGAAATTGCAACAGAACTGTTATAGCACTAATTAAAAGACTGCTAAAAAAGCATACTGAGCAGATCCTCTGCACTGTACTGCATTACTTACCTTATCTGATGATGACATACCTTACAGAGAAGGTAACAACTATGTGGAGTTTTCAAAATAATCATTCAGGTAATGAATCAAGTACACTTGAGAGATTTCAGTGCCTCTCTCTCTTTCTTCCCTTTTCCCTCTCTTCATTCTGAAGATCTCTGCATTCATAAAGCAGGAGAAGAAACAAATTAATAGTATGAATCTAATGCTAATGATTGTTTTTCGTATATGCTGGTTTCTTGGCAACTGCAAAAGAGAAAATCCACAATCCTATAATCAAATCCACATAAATTGTTGCCCTGGAATATGGAAATAAAACTACAGATTGGGTAATTATTTACAACTTCACAAGTCAGTGCAGTCAGGAAGCCCAATTTTCAAATGTGGATGCCTACAAAGGCTATCAAAACCTCATATGAGTGCCCAGTTCAGCACTGGGGATCAGATTAGCTTAGTTTAGTGATTAGTGTGCTTCAGTTGTTGTCGATTTTAATATTTCAAGAAGCAGAACATATAAGCATAGCATATTCTTGGTTTATGGCAGAAAAATTTATAAAACCTTAAGTAGAAACTATAGTTATGAATGAATATGTAGGGTATATAGAATGGAGTGCAAATGTTTGGTGCCATGTGCAAAATGCATACTACCATGTGCACCACATTGTAGTTCGGAGCCACTGTGCTGAGTGTACAAGGTGGGAGAAACAGGCTGCCTGATTAGTTGAACTATTGGTATTGTGGCAAACTACTGGCTTCCCCCTAGTAGGTCTCACGCTTTACCTCTCTTCCTGGACCAGGACACCCCCAGCTACCCCATCTTCCCTGGTTACAGAGCTTTGTCTGCTGGTCTGGAAGGGAACCTTCTCCTCCAGCTCCACAAGCCTTCAAGCAGCTTCCTCCTGATTTGTTCCCTCCTTCGGAAGGCAAGGTTTAAGTACACCTGGTGTCACCCTTCATTGGGGCCAGGTGCCTCTAATTGCCTGCTGTGCCCTCTCTTCTCTCTGCAGGGTGAAGGGCCTTTAACCCTTTAGGGCCCACATATCGGCCCTGGTATACCCTTTGGTAGCCCTCTGGCCTGACTTTACCCCAGTATATAAGACTTTGGGCAGCCCAAGCAAAGTGTTGTCCTCCCAGGTTGCATCCTGTGTTCTTCTATCCCATTGGACCAAGAAGAAGATGATCAGAGGCCTTAACTGTTCATGTGAACCTGTACCTGTGTGTCTATTTCTGTTATCCATTCCTGTCTCTGTCATCATCTGCTGTGGTTCCCTTTCTCTGTTCCTGTCATTGTTCCCTGTGGGTCCACTCCTGCGTTCACCTGCTATCCTGTGTGCTGTCTGCCCCAATATGAGAATGCCTGAAGGGTGTGAGTTATGAGACATTAATTGTTATTGTTTCTATTTCCCTTTTTTAAGATCCTATGTGGTTTGTGTCCCTGGGCTTTAGGCCCATTGGGTATCTGGTCTGTGTTTCCTTGTTAATAAACTATTATTGTTTATCCTACAGACTTGTGGTTCCATGTTGTGAGTCCGTGGATAATAGATGCCTCTAGGAACAAACCTCCCAGGATCCTTAATATAAATTTAGACCTGCTGATGGTTAAGCTGAGAGGGATAGGCCCACTGGCTCTGGGTGGCTATTGGGGCCTGCGCCTTATTTCTTTTTCACTCTCCTACCTATCCAGTAACACTTTCTTTAAAAAGTGCTATACTTCAGGAGAACTTGAAGTATGAATTTTGAAATTTAATGGTCAGATCTTAAATGTCTCAATTTTGTTCTCACTCTTGATATTGTATTAGATATTGAGTCTATATCTGTTCTCAGGATATTTCCTTAAAAATGCTCTGAATGTACATGAAGGTGGCTGCTGTTTGGATATTACTTATTTATTTGTATAGCACCCAACGTGAGCTAGGAGCTCTATAGACAACTAAAATGACAAGGTCACTGTCCTGGGGAGCTTACATTATAAACAGGCAAGTGTGATTGGGTGTCCACTCCAAACAGTGCCTGGAGGGGTTAAGATAGCTAAGGAGACCAATTAACTGCCAGGCTGCACCTGGAGAAGGAGACAGAGAGCAGGGATTTAAATAGAGCAGACTCAGTTGGGCAGGAACAGGAGGGATCTATATAAAGCTCTGGAACTGACAGCAAAAAGGGGTCGCAGGGAGGGTGTGGGTGTGGGTGTGGGTGTGGGTGTGGGTGTGGGTGTGGGTG
>ML675603.1:60499387-60751762 GCA_007922155.1 Mesoclemmys tuberculata | reverse complement strand
GTGTGGGTGTGGGTGTGGGTGTGGGTGTGGGTGTGGGTGTGGGTGTGTTGTTAATAAGTAGCAGCTTCCAAGTCAAGTGACTGCTTCTTCTACTAGGTCTCAAACTATCTTGGCAACATGCCTCAGCAGAGTTTCAATCACTGAAATTTGTAGAGCAGTGACATGGCCCTCAGTACACACATTTGCCCATCCTTACTCTCTAGTATCAGCATCTAGAGCAGATGCTCAATTTGGAAGAGCAGGTCTGCAGTACATTGCATTACATCTAGAAGAACAACAGTTACCATGAGGTAAGTAATTGTTTCTTCAGGCTAACAGAATTTACATGGGGGAGTTACATTGCACAACTTTAATGTGCACTGAAGTTCACCCTCCCCCTTTGTCCCCCAAAGTCCACACTGTGGGGTTGTGTAGACAAGCCCTAAGAAACAGGGATTTTCATTGTCTTATATATTCTGTGTTTATTTACACCTCTGCCACCTGTGTAAAATGTCACTAAATTAGAATAGAGAAACAGGTCCCCTGTAGCTCTGAATTGCCATGTATAGGCCATTGCAAATAAACCGAGAAATATTTCTCAGCTGGAATATTTCTTGTACTCATATTAATCGCTAGAAAAGGTACGTACATATAATCAATAAATATTTATGTTCATTATTTGGAAAGAAACTGGACAACATATTCATCTCTTACAGTGATAATGAAAGACATTTTATTACATAAGTTACTAGGGAAGAAGTTAAACAGCACCCAAAAGTTTATAAAAAAGGAAAAAGAAAAATTGGTTGAGAAGCAACCTGAATCATTACTTTTTAACTTATTTTTTAAACCTCGGAAGTTCCCGAGGACTGGAAAGAAGCTAATGTTGTACACATAGCTATGAAGGATGAATGGGATGGCCTAGTAAAGTAAAGGCAAATTGGCTTGCTATAGATATCTAGTAAAACCATTGTAAAGCTGATATGGGATACAATTAGTAAAGAATTAGAAGATGGTTTTGTGTAAAACTCTTGTCAAGCAAATTTGTTTTTTGATGCGATCACAGGTTTGGCTGATAGAGGTAAATGTGCTGACATAATATATTTAGCCTTCTTCTGTAAATAATTTGATTTAGTCCCCCCGTGAGCATTGATTTTTGTATAGTACTTAAAAAAACCAGAAATCCATATTAAATAGATTAAAAACTGATTAACAAATCTAAAACAGTAATTGTAAGTCATCCACCTATGTGGGAGTTTGTAGTGAGGCACAGTAGTAATCCGTTCTTGGCCCAATGCTACTCAATATCTTCATCAATGATCCTGAAGAAAATATAAAATCATTTTTGGTAAAATTTGCTTATAATACAAATTAATAGTGATAAATAAGGACAGGGAAAGAAATCATACAAGGCAACCTGGATCACTTGGTGAGGTGGCTCAGTTGAACAAATGTTTTAATACAACCAAATGCAAAGTCATACATCTCGCAACAAAGAATGCTTATAAGATGCATATTGGACTGCAATGACACTGAAAAAGACTAGGGGTCTATTACACTGTCTGAGAACAATGCCCCAGAAACTCCATATTCACCAATGTAATTATGATATGTTCTGTACAAAGTATTCCTTGTTTGGTATTTTAATAGTCTTGATCTGCTAAACATTACTATCCTGTTGGATTGTATGTGCTACCATAGTGTGTGAAATATTGTAAATGCTACTTGAACATGTTGCAAGGCAGGAACCACTTAAACTAGCTTTTCAGGTACAACAATGAAGTGGCAGATGTACTAACGACCCATCAAGGAAAGATTCCATTACCAGGGATTGCTTACAATGAGGCTTTACTGTAGGATGCACATTTGCTATGCAGTTGCTTGACCAATAGGAAGCAGCTGCCTCATCACATGTATGGAATGTTCTAGCATACTATAAAAGGAGGAGCATGACTTCATCATTTTCACTTGGCTCCATTCCCATTCAACTGAACACTTCAAGGGTTGTCTGGAAAAAAAAGGACTTTGAAAGGGGGGAGAGGAGTCCTAGGCAGGGAAGGTTGCCGAGCTTGCATTTAAGAATTGGTAGTGTGTAGAACTTAGACTGATATTATGTTTATTTCATTTATTGACTACTTTTGATGTCCTTACATTTGCCACTTATCAGTTGTTTAAGGTTTTATCTTAACCAGTGTGTCTTTGACCAACATGTTTAGACAAACTACCCAGTAATGAAAGCTGGTGCACATTGCTTCCACTTTGAGGGAAGGGTGGACTGGATGATAATCTCCATTGGTCAGGCTTTTTGGGTAGAAGGTGTGGTCCTAGGCTGAGAAGCCAGCTAGGATTTCTCTGTTGTTGGCTTGCGAGTGGTTGGAAAGCATTCGTTGAACTCAGTTGGGTATCTGGTGCTACCTGCTCTCGGGTTGGGTGACAACACGGTCTGGTCACCAGCCTGAGTAAGGTGGAGAGCTCAGCCCTCAGCCCTAAATAGCTGGTAAGGGTGCCCAGCAGTTCCACAGCTCCTGGGCTGTACCCCAGGGGTTCTGCCTACCATCAGTGTCCTGTTGTGTTCATCTGGTTATACAAACACC
This sequence comes from Mesoclemmys tuberculata, assembly GCA_007922155.1. Classification (NCBI taxonomy): domain Eukaryota; kingdom Metazoa; phylum Chordata; order Testudines; family Chelidae; genus Mesoclemmys; species Mesoclemmys tuberculata. Next base: position 60,749,189 of record ML675603.1, on the reverse strand, counting down.
ATTGTGATGCTATAGTTAAGTATGTGAATATGATCTCCAGATTAAACAGGAGACTATCAAGTAGGAGTAGGAAGATGGCTATTGGGTATGCATGTGTCATTAGTGAGACTGTTACTGGAATGTTGTGTCTAGTTGTGGTGCCAAATTTTCTTACGGTTGTTGGACAAACTGGAGAAGGTTCGGAGAAGAGCTACGTTTTCAGGCCTGGAAAACACGCCTCTGTGGTGAAAGGCTTTCTAAGGTCAATCTACTTAGTTTATCCAAGAGTAGGTTAAGAGGCAAATTGATCATCTACAAGTGTCTACATCGGGAAAAGGTTTGTCATTAGATTAAAGAACTATCTGGGACCATCTACACTACAAGTTACTTTGGTATAACTTCCATCGCTCAGGGGTGTGAGTGATGTAAGTTTAGACCAACCTAAATCCTCGTGTAGACAGCACTATGTCAGAAGGAAAGTATCTCCCGTTGACATAGCTACCACCTCTCGGAGGCAGGAGTTAAGTCAACAGGAGAGCTTTCCCATTAGAGTGTCTCCACCATAAGGGCTACAGCGGCGCAGCTGCAAGCGCTGCAATGTAGATGTAGCCTTAGGGTTTTATACTGTCACACATCCCTGTAGTGACTGGTTACTTCTTGTAATGTTCACAGCATAAACATAGAAGTTTTTATCTAAACATAAATACTCATGCTGGAGGGCTGCACTGGAACACTACTTTACTTTTTTTTTTTTAGAATTCCGAAAGGTAACACATGTAAGAAATCAAAAACAGAGGGAAACCAAGTAGGCTGCTTCTTAGAACAGAGGCACAACCTTATGCTAGATTGGCTTTCTGTAGACTGATGGCTGCTGACCCCTGATCATGGTTCCCTGAAAAGCCCCCGAGACTGCAAGCTGGACCAGGAAATCCCCCTGAATATTTAAAGTCAGTTTTTTGATACACCCACAGCTTCCATGGGAAATCAGTAGCAATAGAAATGTCTGTCACTTCTCCCTTTTTTGGACTTAAAACTCTGAAGCAGATTTGGTTTTGTGTGTGTGGATTAAGGGGAAAGGACTGGTAGGAAGAAAAAGGCATAATGAGATTAATGTTTGAATGCTGAAGCTAGACCAATTCAAACTAGAAACAAAATATGAATTTTTAACTGTATGTAATTAACCATTTGAACAACTTATCTAGGGTTTTCCATCAGTTGAAGTCTGTTTTTGGTTTTTAATCAAGACTGGATATCTTTCTAAAAAAAAAAATATTATTGTACAAACAGAAATTATGGGCTTGATGCAGGGTCTACAGTGGTAGGTTATTTGGCCTATGTTTCGCAGGAGGACAGACTTCATGATCATAAGGGTCCATTCTGACCTTAAAATCTATGGAGAATCATTTAGCCCTGGGGCAACTTCTAGCTACTAACTGAGCTTTTGGGGCGGCTGTGTCTGTTTCAGGAGCCAGATGCTGTCTTTCATGGTGTTAGTCTACACAGGTCTGCAATAACTTGTAGCTTTACAAGGATGATGGCTCATGGGAGAAAATTCATGTGATTGGTACTTAGAACTAGATAGTTCTAGGCTGACTACATTCTGGTAGCTGATAAGTCTTGGAGAGCCTTTATAGTGATACCAGCACACAGGGTTTAGTTAAAATTGTACAGCTACCAGCACATAGAGGGTTTAGTTAAAAATGTACAGAGGGCAGATCCTCTGACAGGCCATCAAGAGGAAAATTCCATTGTTCTTGGGGTTGTCATGCTACTTCAGCATTGTGTGTAAAGGGAGCAGTTAGAACAACTTTGCCACTCCCATTATGACAGGCTACTAAAGTATCCTCTGAGCTGATTTCAGAGCTACTGAAGTGAAATGTCAATGCTTTTAGTGCAACCAAAATGAATGGATGGGAGTATATCTCATCACACTCCTGCTATACCAAGTAATTGAAGTGTTTTTTATATTTGGTCAAAGTACCTTGATCCACACTAAAAACACACACAGTTGGGTTTAAGCCTTTTATGAACATGCTACTCTGTCCAAAAGTGTTTTTCATGGAGAGGTCACTTAATAAGCATTTTGAGCCTAATTATGCTCTAGCCGAAATCCAGCTGTGCTGCTGAGTTGCTGTGTAATCTTGGCTAAGTCATTTCTTTAGGCCTCTGTTATCCTCCCACCCTTTATCTGTTTTTGTCATGTTAGACTGTAAGCTCTTTTGGGCAGGATCTGTCTCTCGCACAATGGGGTCCTAATCTTGGCCGGGGCTTCTAAACACTACAGTAACAAATAATAATTTTCAGTCGGTGTAGAATCAAGCACTTGATGAGGCCTTAGGGGGACCAACTTATATTTTTCAATAGACACACTACATTATAGACAGTTCACAGCAATTACTGTAACTCTTACTTTAAATCAATCAAACAATAAAATAACACTTTAGTTAAGCACTCATTATAATTTAATCAGCACTTGTGAAATGTGCTACCATGACTTTGCTGGAGACTATTTATCAAAATTATATATTTAAAGGGTAATTAGACCTCTAAACTTTATGCATGGAAAAAATCACTTGCAAATTTTACGTGTCGTTCTATCCTCACGTACGCTACTACTACATATAGGAGTAACTGCAGTCAGTGGAGTTATACTAATGTAAAGGCAGTGGCAGTGAAAGGAGAATCAGGCCTCTTCTTTCCTTTCCCTGTGCTCTTTCTCCAGTTTTTTTCTTCTTTTAAAAAAATACCCTTGAAGTTTGGTCAGCAGCAACAAATAGCCACTTCTTGGAGTTACATTAAATTATTCTTTTACAAGGAATTTCCTATTTCAACTCCCTTCTCGTTGAGGTTACTTGTAACTCCCTGCATTGCAAGGATTTTATGACCTAGGGCAGAATGTATTAAAAATCTAAAGAACTCAGTGTTCCCTTAGAGAGACCATAGGCCAATTATACATTGATTTCTGAAAGCATTCCTTGTACTTTTTGTAGGGTTTGGGGGACATTTGATCATGTGATCACACAATTCTGACCTGAATGTAAACAAAATGCAATTTTGTAATAAAACTCTACAACCTAAGGTCAACATAAGCTGGTGGAAATCATAGTGGCATTCAGACCTATTTATTTATCGCTAGAAACCAACTAATAAAATCTTCCCTGTAATATGTAGGAGGTTTATTTATGCTTTCTGCAGGAAGCAGCAGTGGCTGAAAACTCATTTTGCAGGTAGTGTAGAATAAAAACTATTTCACAGAAGGAAAAAGGGAAAAATAACAAGCTCACCCACAAAGAAGGTGTGTGCATTATGTAAAACTACCAAATGTATAAACTTAGAATAAAATACATTTAAAGGGTATTTTAGTGCTATGTATGTGTCTCATAAGTTCATGGACAATAATTGAACTCTACTTCTACTGTATACACTTCTGCATTTAAGTCTGAAGAAGTGCTAGAATCCTTTTGAACCAGCAGTTTGGAGCATCAAGAGAGTCTTTGTGAAATTCCTGCAAAAACTCCTTCAAGCAGGGTAATACAGTGAGGGTAGCTCCTGGAACATGTTGATTATGTCCCTTTTAGAATATGGTGGGGTGTGGAAAATAGATGACCTCTGAAAGATTGTTTGCAGTAGCGTTGTAGCAATGCTAGTCTCCAGGATAAGAGAGAGACAGGATGGCTTAGGTAATATGGGTATGTCTTCACTGACAGCAGCAAATGCAGCGCTGTCAGATCAATTCTTTGAGATTGAGCAGAAGTGGAGATGCACTCAATCAGTCTGGAGGTTGACTGAATAAATCCACCCCTGGAAAAAGAGTAACACTGTATCAACGGGGGGCATTTCCCATTGGCGCAGCGTAGTGGCGATGCCATGCTCATTATTATTTAGGAAGTTGACAGGAGATACGCAAGCTACGTAGCACAAAGCTCTGTTTCCAGAGATGACAAAGTGATCAAAGTGTCACAGATGAATACAAGGGGGATAAATTGCCCATTTCACTTTAACTAGCCTCCTGCAACATGTTAAAATATGCTTATTTTTAGCAATCAACACCTCTGCCGTCATACAAGAAGGGAGGGTTTGTAGGGCACAAAATGATATAATGGCACACAAAACCAAGAGGAGGCTGCCTCCATTTTTCCTGTGCCTCTGCACTCCACATTAAAGGTGTGCACATGGCATGCTCAGTTTGCACACAGCCCTCCAGTACAGTACACATGGCACTTCCATGTTTTGCACCTAGCACTGTCATTCAGTGCCCTTGACTCTCTACTGTTTTTGCACCCCGCACTATACCTTTTTCCACATTACAACAACGTGTATGGGGCTTCTAACACTGTAACAAAGTTACAGTGCACACTATCAATTTAGTAGGATGCCCGTGGAACAATGGGATTCAGAAACCTTCATCATGTGATGCTGTGCCTGCCCCATGAGGCACTGCAAACCCTTCCCAAAGGACCCTGCATGCCGGAGCAGAGCGGGCTAGCTATCCACAGTGCACGTCTCCCTGTGTTGATGCAAGAGCTGGTAGTGTGAATGTACTCCACTGATGCAGGAAGCATAGTGAGGACATGCCACAGTGTTTTAAACAGCTGTATGCCAGCGTGATTTATGTGGACATAACTCTAGTGTAGACAAGGCCTAATTGAGTTAAGCATTGGAACAAATTACCTAGGCGAGTTGTAGAATCTGTCATTAGAGGTTTTTAACAGGTTAGATAAACATCTTTCGGGGATGGTGTACATACTATTTAGGGCTGGTCTACACTAGACCATTAGGGCGACATAAAGCCATTTAAGTCAACCTAATTATGTCAGTGTCTATACCATAGCCTTCCTTCCGCTGGTGTAAGTGTCCAACCACACTGACATCATAATGCTATCTCCACAGGAGGTATCAGGCTTATGTCAATGAAGACACTGCATCTAGGATGACCAGATAGCAAATGTGAAAAATCAGGACAAGGGGAGGGAGGGAATAGGCTCCTATTTAAGAAAAAGCCCTGAATATCGGGACTGTCCCTATAAAATTGGGACATCGAACTGCATCCCTTATATCTGCTGTTGACTGTCTTGTCGATTTCATGGCAGGAGCTGTGAAATTGACAAGAAAGCTAGGCAGCTAGACCCTAGCTGCCCCCTTCTGCCCTGGAACTGTGAAATTGACAAGTCTGCCTGGCTATGGGTGGGGCTGCAGGTCTGAGAAGCCAGGGGAGCTGAACCTCACTACCTGGGGCAAGACATCGAGGGCAGCTTCCTCCACTCCCAGCAGGGAACTGGTAGTCAGGGGGGAACAGACCACCAGGAGCCCAGCAGCCTGTGGGCCAGCCAGGCTCATGGTAGGGAGCTGCCAGTGGAGCTGAGAGACCACACTTCTACTGGGGACATGAACCACCATAGTAATTACTGCAGTGGCTGTAAGTCAACCTATATTAGCTTCTAGTGTAGACATTCCGTGCAGGGACTGGAGCAGATAACCTATCAAGGACTCTTCCAGTCCTACATTTCTATGATTCTATGAAAAGATAAGCCTGGGAATTTAAATTAAGAATTCTACTAGACACCAAAAATCATGGGCTCAACAGACATTGGTTTTATGGCTCCTTACAACAATTTGTAACCAACTAACCCTCTTGTGCTCTCTGATTGCAGACGTAGTAATTGCCCACCTCACTTTAACAGGTCTCCTGCAGCATGTGTTAACTCCTTACTTTTAACAATCTGTCCCATGTTGTATTTAGCTGTGATAATCTGATTACTTTTTCCAGACTAGAAGAAGAACTCTGTGTAGGTCAGATGTTTGTCTCTTCCACCAACAGAAGCTGGTCCAATAAAAGACCTTGCCTCTCCTATGAGAGATTGTTAGTTGGCATGTCTTCTCTATAAGCAAGATTCTTGGACTTTTATGACCTTTTATGGTTGCTCTGGTGTTAATTGGCTTCCTGGGGATACCCTTGGCATAGGGGCATAGCCAGTTCCAACCCCTCCCTATAGTCTTATTGCCATTGGGAGTCTGTAAGGGACATGACGACAGAAAAGGGGCTTGGCTGCTGCACTTTGAACCCTGACTGGTGGAGTGCTCTCTTCAGTGCCGGTGCAGCTGGATACAACTCAGAGCAGGCGTGAGCACAAGGCTGCCATCTGTATAATGCGGCAAACACATCCCACATCCAACGCCTCCTACATTCTAGGATGTTTGAGATCCAGCTCTGGACCTGAATTTTGTGGCTTGCATGAATAGGGCTAAAGTATTATATAAAGTGATGCACACAAACAGCAAGACCCTGCCTAAATAGAGGAACAATAGCTCATGTTTAAACATGTCACATTTGGATTACAAACACCCAGATTGTTATTCAAATAGCAGTCAGGCCACCTCTAAAGAATTCCTGTCTGCCGCTCCCCACAAATCCCAAAGAGAAGGATGCTTAAGAAAATAAGTTTCCAGTCACCGAGCTAGAAATCTGTGCATCCTATAACAACACGTCTGTTCGAGGACAGACTTAGCTCAGCTCATGGCTGTGGTGATAGTCCAAATAGTTTAGTAGTCCTTTTCCTGGAGCAGTGTTCCCTGACCCTGATACAGCAACCAGAGTCCTAACCTCAGCAATCCTTAAACACTATGGTGCCAACAGGAACTAAAACCCACTAACTTTCCCTGGCTAGGCTGGAATAGTTGGCAACAAAGTCTTTGACAGCAGATCTTATTAGAATAAACCCGTCAGTCACAACAGCCAAAAACAAAACAAAAACCACAAGAGCTGGCGTATTTCACACGCGCACATGCAAAACCCAATGACAAAACAAACAAACCCCCAATCCTCTGGGTGTCTTGAAATCAAGCAACAGCAAACAAGAGATGGGCTCATCACTGTCTAGTCTTTCTGCTTCCAAAGACCAACCATGGTGGGCTTTTGTAGCTGGCAATTTCAGGGGCACCATCCTTATAGAAGTGCTTTTAGGATAGATCTAGGAAGTGTGAGGTGTATAATAATTGGTCTAAGTCTGCGTTAACTGCTTTTTAACTGGGGCAAACTCCTAATTAAAAGACTGAGAGCTTCCCTTGGTAAGGAGAGAGTAAAAACTGAGCAAGGGCATCAGAGTTTGTCATCATCCTAATGATCAGTGCCTCAAATTTTTATTGCCTAGGACATCTTCAAAACTCTGTTGCTGGACTTTGCCTTTCTGATGTTGGAAGAAAATACAGCTCAGAAGAATCCTGCTGGGTCAATTATTCTTCTAGGATCACATCCTGAGAAAAGGAGGAAACCTAGAAGGACTTTAGACTCATCAGACTGCAATAAAACAGTATCTCTGTGGGCTGGGGTCCTTGGATACAACATGTTCTAGATCAGAGTGCCTACACAGCCAGCTTGCAGGTGGAGCAGACACAGACTGCAGTTTGGCTACTGTGCCAGGTTTGATTGGTCAGATCAAGTGACGTACATCGCATTTTGGAGGGATAGTCCCAATTTTCTCCCACCCCACTCAATTCCCCCTCCCCACCCCACCCCCACTGAAAGTTAATGTGCAGAACTGCTGCAGATGTCATATCCATCACTACAGGGAAATTTCCTGGAAGGCCCTGAGGCTAGGAAGCTCTGAGGTCTTTCCCCACCACTGGGAAAGGGCCAAGCTAGTCTATGAGAACCATGGCTCCGTCAGCTGAGACTGTCTCCTGCAGGGCTTTCTATATCTGTCAGTAGTAGAAATAGCAGCTGCAGCGGCATTCTCCGGATCCTCTTCCTTGTTCCCTGCTGACCTACGGTTCCTGTGCAGGGGAGCGTGAAGAATAGATTCACTGATTCCAAGGCCAGAAGAGATCATTGTGATCATCTAGGCTGACCTCCTGTACAACACAGGCCCTACCCCAAAATAATTCCTAGAGCAGATCTTTCAGAACAACATCCAAGCTTAATTTAAAAATTGTCAGTAATAGTGTATCCACCATGACCCCTGGTAAATTGTTCCAGTGGATATCTACCACTCTTAAAAACATTTGCCTCATTTTCAGTCTGAATTTGGCTAGCTTCAGCTTCTAGTCATTGGATCATGTTATACCTTTCTCTGATAGATTGAAGAGCCATTATCAAATATTTGTTCCTTATATAGGTACTTATGGACTGTTCGCAAGTCACCTCTGAATCTTCTCTGTTAAAATAAGTAGATTGAGTGCCTTGAGTCCATCAATATAAGGCATGTTTTCTAAGTCTTTCATCATTCTCATGGCTTTTCGAACCCTCTCCAATTTAATCCTCCTTGAATTGTGGACACCAGAACTGGACATAGTATTCCAGCAGTGATCACACCAATGCCTAATACAGAAATAAAATAATCTCCACTCCTACTCAAGATCCCCTGTTTATGAATCCAAGGATCTCATTAGTCTTTTGACCACAGAATCACACTGGAACCTCATGTTTGCTGATTATCTAAGATGACTCGCACATCTGTTTTCAGAGTCGCTGCTCCCCTGGATAAAGTCCCCTGTCCTGTAAGTGTGGCCTCCATTCTTTGTTCCTAGATGTATACATTTAGCCATATTAAAACACATTGTTGCTTGTGTTCAGCTTACCAAGAGATCCAGATTGCTCTATATCAGTGACCTGTTATCTTCAGGATTTGCCACTCAACTAATTTTTTTGTCATCTGCAAACCTTATCAGGGATGATTTAGGGTTTTTTGTTTTGTTTTTTTCCCCCTCAGGTCATGAATGAAAATGTTACAGAGCATAGGCCTGAGAACCAATCCCTGCGGGGCCTCTAGAAACATCCCCTGGATGATTCCCCATTTGCAATTACATTTTGAAATGTATTAGTTAGCCAGCTTTTAATCCATTTAATATGTGCCTTGTTAACTTTATATTCTAGAATTTAATCAAAATGTCATGCAGTACCAAACACCTTACAGAAGTCTAAGTATATTACATCAGCACTATTATCTTTATCAGCCAACTTGTTATTGTATAAAAAAATATCAAATTAATTTGACATTATCTATTTTCTATAACCCCTTTCTGATTGGCATTAATTATATTATGGCCTTTAATTATATTTACCTCCTTTAATTCTTGACATAGCATGTATATGATTTGTCATAGAGGAAGATCAAGGGTGATGGTCACAAGCAGTTGCGCCCCAAATGGAAGCTTTTATTAACAAAACAGCTGTGCAGCACAGCAGAGAGGCAAACTGGCAGGCAACATACAACAGAGTGCCCAGCTTCTATAGCACACGTCTTCCTACAAACGGAGTTGGTTACCCTTTCCAAAAGCTTCCAGAGTCACAGGCAAATCTATATCTCTTCAGGAGCTGTGACATAGCCCAGCAGTATTAAGAGTGGCAGGACAGTAGAAGATTTTTCTTCCCTCTGTTCTTTACGAAAACAGACCCTCTGAGTCCCTTGAGCTCAATAACTTTTGTGTCTCTCTTTTTACCAACAGGGCTTACCTCACCAGGCTAACTGGTTTGGAAACAGATGTAAACAAATACAACACCAAGTCACCTGGAAAATATAAATAACATTTTACTGCCAAAATAATGGGTTTGCATCATGCTTCTTAAATAAAAACTTAAATAGAAGATACCCGGTTGAGTCCGTACTTAAAGTTGTAGAATCCTATAAAATTACTAAAATAAATATCATCTCTAAAAATGCAAGGACTCCAGCAACAAAAAGGACTAAACCAGAGGCCACACATACCACAGAAGTAAATACGACAGTGCCATTGAAATCAGTGGAGTTAGTCCCTTTTGCACCACGAGTGAGTTTATTCACAAGAGTCTGGAGTTCACTGCCTTCATATCCAATATCTGTACCATTCTAGGATTGCAGCTGGTGCATTTTTGGTGTGTAATTTTTTACTGTAGTTTCTGGGCTTTTGCATTTGCTCAGGCAGCACCAATGACTCAGGAAAAAATCTTTGCCTTTAAGTATGTTATTCAGAACTTGTATGACAGTAGTGTCTTTTTATCTGCTGTGTTACCTCATAGACTACCGATATTTTTGTGGGCTGACATTTATTTTTATTTCTAGTCATTAGGATGACTTTAAACATCCATTTCCCCCAGGATTTCAAATGATATAAATTAATGAAGACATGAAAAGCTACGAGATCTGCCATTTTCTGTTATATGTAACCTTTAAATCTGTCAGCCTTGTCCAGGGTTTACTCAGCAATCCGATTGTGAGGGGTGAAGCCGCTAGGACCTGCAAAGGAAAGGACTCTTGAAAGCTATGCATTCAGATAAAATACAGGATCTTAAAAGCACTAATTATCCCCACAATACAATTATACTTAAGCATTAAAGAACCTCGTCCAGAACTTTCCTGCTCCTCCCTGACACTAGGGTACTCAGCATGTTCAATACCATCCCACAAAGTAATGCACTGGATTTTTAAAGTTGCCTTTTCCTTTTAATGACTAAAACGTAACCTTTTTTTGAGCTATTTTCTAGTTAATTATTGCTTGATTAGATCAAACTCATGTTAGACATCCAAATGTCTCCGGCCCAGTATGAGGAATTTGCTGAAGTGGGACATGACCTAACAATGACAAATAATTGAAGCCTAAGTTTTAAAAAATAAGATACATGCTTCAGCTGTTTCTTAAGTTTGATTTAAGGGCTCTGGCTATTCCCTATCTTTCTAAGTATGTCCCCAGGCCCCAAATGACTTTTCAGGAAGCACTCTTTCCTGTCTTTACTTAATTAATGTTTGCAAAACACAATATTGTCAATGCCACATATTCAAAAACACATGATCTGGGCCTCAAAAAATCATGAGATTGGCTTACAAGTCACTTTGCTTAATATTAAACCATTAATTTTGTTTTATTGAACTCTTACATGGTTATTTACCCCTGTAAGGGGAGTTCAGTTCCTTGTGTGTCTAGCTACCATGCAGGCCGTGTGATTTGGATCCTGTAACTTAGAGACAAACCTGCTGGGAACTAAGGGAGGCAGTTTATGCTATGTATAGAGAAGAAGTGACAAGAATAAAAGTGTGCTAGGAGTCTCATTAGGGGATGGTTCCTTACTAGAAGAGAGCTGAATGATCTGGGAGGCCTAGCTGCAGAATCCAGGGATAAGGCAATATGGCCTGGAGGAAGCTCACAAAGGGGGGCCTGTAGAGTGGGATCTAGGAAAGAAGCCTGTGAGAGGCTGTGCTAGAAAGGTTTGAGGAAAGCCTAACTCACTGTGGCGGGGCACCTGCCCCACACTGGCTTGGAAAGCATTAAGAAGGCACTTGTAGAGGCTGTGTGATAGGTAGCCAATAGGAAGGGCCTGCATGGCTGCCAGTAAGGACCCAGGAGGCCAGCATAAAAGGACGTTGCAGAGCAAGGGGAGTGCATTGCAGAAGCTTAAAGAGGAAGGACTGTCCATACCCTGCACAGAGCAGGGGCTGGTTGCTGGGGCTCAGCAGAGCCAAATGCCCTGAGGCAAGGGTGGAGAAGGTACTATGGTTGTGGGGAAGTGGCCCAAGGAAAGCTAGTGAAGAGTTGGGGGAGATGCAGTGATCGGCTGCTACACACAGGGTCCCTGGGCTGGGACCTGGAGTAGTGGGCAGGCCTGGGTTCCATCCCCACACTCTTGACTGCCATTGGAGAGGTGGCAGGACTGTAGTGACGCTGGTGGAAGGTGGCTAGGATGGACTGCAGCATCCCTTGGAAGGGTGGAACAGGGAGTGTGACTCAGCCAGAGGGCTGACTCATGACAAGGAGGGTCCAGTGGAGACAGGACGGATGGCAAGATGCCGCAGAAAGAGGCATCTGCTTGGCTGAGAGCTGATTCCCCAGATAGCCAGCAGGAGGGGGCAAAGTGGAGAGTCAAACCCCGTTACACATACTTATTGTCAACCCTCTGCATTCAAAGATCATGAGTCAGACGCCCAGAAGTCACAGTTAACTTAACAATCATGAGGCTTTTCTGAAATAAATTTGTGGGGATTTTTAATTTGCCTTCTGGATTTTGAGGCTTTAGGGGGAAAACTGCCTTCCTGGTCTTTGAAGGCTCAAAATCCAGCCTTAAATAGACATGCAAAAATATGTCCTCCTTATTAGCTTTTTCGAAGGGATTCCTCTCCCTCCCTGGTGAGGGAGTCTCATTCTATCACTTCATTCCTCCATGCCTTCGGACTCCTCCAGTATCTCTTCAGCTTCCCTCCTATTCCCCACATTTCCCTTCCTGCCCTTGCTCTGCTATGCTCCTTTTACAGAGTTTATGTTGCTCCTCACAGACCCTGTGCCCTAATAGAGTCCTGTGTGGCCCTTGAATCATGCTGGCAGCCATTTTGCTGGTGGGCATGGCTACAGTCTCACTGAAAACAGTGGGAGGTTGCAGATGTGTTTCACAGGGGCAACGTCCCTTCCAAATGCAAATAGGCTGCAAGAAAATGGTAGCCATCTTGCTGGCTTCATCCCCATTGATGGTAATGGGAAGCACTGGCCATTCTGAATAAAAACTTACACATTGTCTGCCTTTCTTCATGTTTTAATGAGATGGGTGAATCTTTCCCCTCTCCCCCCCAGATTGCTAGAGTCATGATAAAATAAGGAGAGTTGGCAACATTGCGATCTAGAAACAGGAAGTTGGGGAGTGGCCGGGAGAAAACAAAGATGTGGGTTGTTTTGAGTGATGGAGGCAACTGCTTCATGATTCATGGTCTCCAGGATGGAACTTGGAATAGAGGGTTGTCATCAGGCTCCATGATGCCTCAGCTGCACCACCTGGAGAAAACAGAAATTCATTGTCCTTTGCCCCATCTGGCTGGGGTAACTGGGCCAGTGAGCCTGGAAGAAAGGTTGTGTAGAAACTACTGAGCCTGGAAGACTGTTCTGTGTAATTGGACTTCTGTTTTGACTTGGAAGGAGAAGACTCTTTGTTTTGGCCAGAGGCCCACAATTTCCAGCTCACCCTATAAACCAAGGGAAAACTCCATCCAGCAAGAGCAAAACTGAGGTATGATGGCTCTGGAGTTCAGAGAAGTAGGCTATGAGCTCATACACTCTTTATAAACTTTTCAACTGCAGTGTGACTTGGGCAGAGAACGGTAGGAGGTATCTCACTGCTTTAAAATGTGTAGTCTGGCGGTGGGAGTCCTCTGAACTGGAGGCTTGAATATTTTCCCACTGCCTTGCACCTTATGAAGTTATTTACCTGTGCACAGTGGAGATAAAATGCTATTCTGATCTGACGGTGTTTGACACTCTCTTTGAACATGTCAATGGCCACAAACGAGCATGACAGCAGTTTAAGTTTCACAAGTGTTTGCTATGCAGTGAATTTGCCAGCTCCTGCCTCTTGAGATTATGGATTTTATGTAAGAAGAGATTGAACACTTAAAATAACAAGTATTTTTTCTATGTAGCTGTGTCAATCCCAGGATATTAGAGAGACAAGATGGGTGAGGTAGTATCTTTTATTAGATCGACTTCTGTTAGTCAGAGAGACAAGCTTTCAAGTTACACAGAGCTCTTATTCAGATTTGAATGCTTCTCTCTCATCAACAGTTGGTCCAATAAAAGATATTACCCTATCCACCTTTTCTCTCAACATTTTTTCTGTGAGTACACCCAAGACTCTAGTTCAGGGGTGTGAAGCTCATTTGCTAGGGCGGGACAGATTTGAATTAAATATACTTCAAGTGGGCCATACATACCATAAATCAAAATACTTGGCAGAACCATTATGTAGTATTATATTTTATTTGCTAGATATCTGCAATATAAAAAGTGCAGTAAATTCACTTCTACTACAACTACTATTTTACAATTAAAAGACTCGATTAAAGATTAAGAATTGTAGTACTGCGCGAGGCCCCAAGACCACACTGTTCCTCTCCCACCTTTTGGAGCGCTGTGTCTCGTGCACACAACGCTCCATGCGCTGCCACCAGAGTACACAGATCTTGTGGCAGCTTGTGATGCCACAACATCTCGCAGCGTTGTACCCTCTGGTAGCAGCGCGCAACGCTGCCAGAGAGTACAACGCCACGAGATGTTGCGGCAGTGCGCGCTGTTGCCAGCGACCAGACCAAAAAGATTGGTGGGCTGTATCCAGCCCACGGGCCTGATGTTTGATACCCCTGCTCTAGTTTCTGTTTCTTCCTGGTGGGTCAAAACCAACGTGAGGGTGGGGAAGTTTGCAGTAGGCTATTCTATAATAAATATTTATGAGTTTCTAAGAAGTTAGAGTTCTCTCAGCAGTTCCTTTGTAGATATTTTAAAGGACTTATAATGTAACAGTTTTAATGTCCATTTTGTCTAAAATTTGGTTTATAAGTTTCACTATTAATAAGCTCCAAAGCCTGTATTTATATACAATCTTTATTCAGCTGAACATCCACCAAAAATATAAGAATTTGCCTGAGTAAAAACTGAAGGATTTAGCCTCAAAATCTTAAAGAATGTTAGCCATTTTTAAGCATACCTGGCAAAATTCAGAGGTATACATGGCCAAATTTAGAGGTGGAATAAATGATGGTGTGCCTACCCCTCAGTAAGAGAGGGTATGAATGTAAAGTGGGGTGATTTACTCCTGCGGGGGACAGAAGAGTGGGTCATAGAAGAAAAAGCAAAAGATGATTGTACTGCATAATGAGTTATATTTGGAATTGTGCACCATACTACTATATACATTAGGAAAAAAGACTAAACAGCTTTCATATGCATTGTCTTTGTTACATTTTTAGAATTTCCTGGAGGGACGGTCACCAAAACTGAGATCCTCAGATGGGCCAACATACCCAGCATGCAAACATTCCTTAAATAGATGCCTCTGCTGGCTTGGGCATGAGTGCTGGATGAATGATGGGTGCATCCCAAAGGGCATCCCCTATGGTGAATTGGCATCTGGAAAACAGCCTAAAGCATGTGTGCAAGTGAGACTTCAAAGAAATAGACATGGATAACTCGGAAGATCACACTCAGGACTGCAGCCTTTGGAGACAAGAGCTCAGTAAAGGTCTCCAAAGCTACGAGAGGAAGCAGAGGAGAAAAGAGATTAGATGGCAAAACCAAAGGGTCAAAACACCACCTTTAAATGTGACAAATGCAGCAGAGATTCTCTTTCCTGAGTGGGTCTCTTCAGCCACAGCAGCAGCTGCCGTAAAACCAAGTGAACAAATTTCTTTCCCTCAGGAGCACATACCCACGGTTTCTCAAGACCAAAGGATGTTTGCTACTTTGCACTATAAAGTGTTACAGGTCCAGATTCCCTGGTTCAGTTGACCTGCACAGGACTGGGAAGAGTGGAGGCCAAGTGTCTGAAAAATCTTTATACTCCAATGCTGGCTGAGGGTTGCCTTAAAGTACATGAAGATTGCCCACTGCCCTCTGTGGGCCACTCAAGTAACTGGGGTTTACTGGGGCATAGGGACACTCTGATCATGCTGATTCTTCTCTGTGCTGAGGGTAATGAGAGGGGTGACATAGGAGTCATGATGGGGATCCTCCTGCACAGGGAGAACACGGTAGGCAGCTAAACTAGTTGTTTTGAGTTGCCGCAGAAATGCAAGACAAGTGGGATGGGAACCAGAATCTGTCCCCTAGTGCCCCTTCCCTCTTTCTTGGTTTGTTCAGTAGTTGAGGTTATTATGCTATAAATCTCAGTATGCATGTAAATTTAATCTCTCCAATCATTACAATTTAAGTCGCAGCTGGCTCAGCCAGGAGTCAAGCTGTGAAAAGACTGCAGCCTGACTAAAGACCAGGACGCTCCGGGGAACAATGTGTTTTCAGAATCCATTTCCATTCAAAGGGTTCTCTGCAACAACGGCTGCTGAGTCTGCCAAATGTGCAGCATGTGTTTTTTTTTGTTGCTATGTTGATGGAAGTTCCTAGCGCTAGAGGGTGATACTCCTGTGTGTTTCACACAAGGCCAATCAGTGTTGATTTGTTTGATTCCTGTTTATTCTCCTAACTCATAGTTCAGACTGGAGAGAGAAAAAGTTCAGTGACATCTGTTCAGCTCTCCAGTCTTTATTTTACCCATACTCTTTACAACTCCGAATAAATTGTAAGGATTTGTTGATACATAACACAGCAACAGGATGCTGCTTTCTAAAACCGGATTCCACATCACAGATTTTACTAACCCTGTAACTTTCAGAATAAGCATTTGTTTTGTCATATCTACTAGGCATCAATAACTTATTTGGATATAACGTTATCAGGTGCACAATTGCACCCTCATTACTTTTGCAAAACATTTCTTGGTTGCACAACCATCATTTTCTGTGGTTAAATTATTAACATTGTTTGGATTAAATGGCAATTAAGTACCAAGGACAGCTCTGTAAAGATAAAAACTGACCAGCTTTCTTTTTTTCATGAGGAAAGAGCATCAGTGTGCTGACAATGAATATTCAAATGACTTTTTTTTAAACTGCATGCAGCAATAACATTCATTATAACTTAAGTGGAAGTTTTGCAAAATGAATGCAGTTAAACACTATGTACAGCTGAAGACAATGGATCAAATTAATTCCTGATGTAATTCCACTGAACTCAGTGGAATGGTGTCGAGAATGAATTTGTCAGGTCTTTTTGAATACACTCTTGTGGCTCTACACCTCTGGGGTACCCTGGGGGTTAGAGCCGTTAGGATTTTATATACTATAGACTAGAGGGAAAGGAGTAGGTTTGTACAATTTGCAGCAATTTAAATATATGTACCCTTTTGGGTCAGTTTCCCAACTGAGTGCTTGCAAGGAACAAAAGTTCTGCATGGCTGTGAAATAAACATGAGCAGTGAAGCTGTTGCTTAGAGGCTGCACATACCTTTGGTATTGATTTTAAAAGGCGTATTCCTTTTATACTAAGAAGGACACGGTAGCGGAAAATGATATTTTAAGGGCAAGAAACTAGAAATAGTGAGGCCCCCTATTCACAACCTTTGAAAGGAGTAGTGACAATTACATGTAAAACATTGTGGGTCCAATTCTCATTTACACTAAAGACCTCTGTGTTGCTCTGGCAATGACATTGGGTGGTATAAAAAGGCCTTAGGTGGCCTGTTTCTCTCTTGTGCTATGTGCCAGTGACTGTGGCCTAGTGGACAGAGCACTGGCCAGCGCCCTGGGTTCTGTTCCTAGCCATGCTGTGTAACATTGGGCAAGTCGGTTTGCCTCTTATGTGGCCTCCACTTTAAAGTCTTCACAAATAAATAAGCAAATTAGATAGATTGCTTCAGCAGAAGAGCCTTTTTTGGTTCGACTGAATTATCACAAAACTAACATGGAGTCATTTACAGTTGTAAAGGAACCACCATTTCAAAACCAACTTGTTTCTGTACCTGCCAGATCAGTCAGGCTGAGATTTGCAGGATTCACTGCTACTGTTTGTCAGTGACAGATGTCGTGAAGCATTGCTGCCTTGTGTTCAGAGAATGCAGACTGCTTTGTGTTAGAGGCTCAGTAGGGTGGTTGAGAATTATACGATTAAATGTTTTTATCAGAAAGTGCCAATTCATTGACACCGACAGTTTAGAGGAAAGGATTGATTTTGACAAATCTCCCAATTTTGAAAAAAATAGGGCAAAAGCTTTTGAAACGTTTTATTTAACCATTTCCAAAACAAAATTGTCGTTTTATTCTTTATAATAAATATCGGTTAAGGAAATAAATAAGGTCAAAATAGAAACATGTCAAAATGAAACATTTTGATTGACCTGATCGGAAATATTTTCATATAATCGGTTCACAAGATGTTCTGAGTTTTACTTTTTGTCCCTATTCTGAATCAGAAAAATGTCAAAACCTCAATTCTGATGGGGTTGGATAATAGTTTCCTGCCCAGGCAAATCAACTCAGAAAAGCTCCTTTGTGTCCAGAAGTCTCTCAAATCTGCAGTTCCTTGCGTAGAAAAGAGAAATGAGGCCATATCTACACTACAAAATTAATTCAATTTAAATTGTCGACATACAGCCGCTGCAGTTATTACATCGTTGGTGCACGTCCACACAGCGCTTCTTGTGTCTGCGGTCAAGTCCTCATCAGGAGCACTTATATCAATGTGGAGAGCAGTGCACCATGGGTATCAATCTCACTGTGCAACTCACCGCCATCCAACATAGGGTGTTTTTGGAAGTTTTTTCAATGCTTCACGAGGCCAAAACAAGTCCTGCAGAGGTTAGTGGGAGCATGGAGTACACTCCCCATAATGCAGCATTCTCCATAACAGAATTTCATCTGCATCCCATAACATTTGGAGCCTCTTTCCAAAATCCCTGCAACCCATGCATCCCTCCTTGCTGTCTGCCATCTGTGACAGAAGCATGGAGCCGGCACAGCCCTGCACTATTGTCATGACCATTGTGAGCACACTACTGGCAGAGGAGCCACAGGGAACATGATGATTCTGAGGAAGCTAGACTGTTGTGAGGCAGGGAGAGAACCCATTCAAGGTTGTTAGCAGTGTTCATAGAGCAGCTGGAGATGCTGGAGCACCAGCTCTAGGCCTGAGAAGAAAGCGCTGATGGGTGGGATCGCATTGCCATTCAAGTTCGGGATGACAGGTGGTGGCTGCAGAGCTTTTGGTTACATAAGGCCACATTCCTGGATCTGTGCGCTGAACTCGCCTTGAGAGCTGTACTGACAGTTGAGAAGTGAGTGGCAATTGCTCTGTTGAAGCTTGCCATGCTGGAGAGCTACTAGTCATTCAGGAATCAATCTGGAGTTGGGAAATCCACTGCGGATGCTGTTGTAATGTAAGTTGTGCAAGGTGATTAGTCACCTCCTGCTACACCAAACTGTCTCTGGACACCAGGAAGGATGTAGTGGATGGTTTTGCAGCAGTGGGCTTCCCGAACTGCAGTGGGGCAATAAATGGCATGCATATCCCTATTTTGGCACCAGACTGCCTTGCTACAGAGTACATCAACAAAAAGGGATACTTTTCTATGGTAATACAAGCACTGGTGGATCACTGGGGACAGGTCACCAACTGGGCTGGTCAGGGAAGGTTCATGACACGTGCATCTTTAAGAACATTTGCCTGTTCAGCTTCTTGGCTTTCACGCAGCACAGATGCTTGTCGCTGTGACCAGCGCGGTCAGGGTGGGGTATTGTGCGAACACCTCCTGGAGCCAGTAACAGTCAACATAAGTAACTCCGTGACTACAGAACCATTATATTGACCTAACATCATCAACTTGGACTCTAGGCCATGTAGGGAGGTGGTGGTATTAAGTAAGCATAGCAAATCAGTTACATTGGCAGGAGTGAAATTTAAGGGTAGAGATATCCACAGCTGTGTTCACATAAGCTGTCTTACCTCAATCTAATTTTGTAGTGTAGACCAGGACTATGAGAAATAATTCTCTGCTGCTCCCACCAGCATGACCGAGGCACCTGGGCAATTGGAGCCTGCAGAAAAAGATGCTCCTATGCTACTCTCAACAGTTTCTCATGGTCCCCTAAAACACCAAACAAAAACTTCCTTTTAAGTAGTTCTGAAAAGGAACCTTTGTCCTATAAGTCTTTAGAAGTGTGTTTATATTATTTTCTAGAATATATCTCCTAAGTACCTGTCCCGACCTCCGTCATTCTCTTGTCCCCTCTCCTGCTGTCCCTAGAATATCTGCTCCACTTATTACAAGTTCCCCACTTGGCGTGATGTCTTTATTTCTCCTCTCCCTCTAGCTCTTTGTACTGACTTTGTACTGTCCCATCCTACCCTGCCTCCTTCCCAGCCCTCAGTATTCTCTATCAGGCTTTCTACTCCCCTTTCTCTCCCTGAAGCAGTTATTTGCAGCTCTGTCAGGGAGCAGCAGATCAGTGGACCACAACTTTTGTCATAGAATCATAGAATATTAGAGTTGGAAGGGACCTCAGGAGGTCATCTAGTCCAACCTCCTGCTCCAAGCAGGACTATCCTCAGCTAAATCACCCCGGCGAGGGTTTTGTCAAGACGCAGCTTAAAAGCCTCTAAAGATGGAGATGCCACATCCCTTCCTCCTGGCTGAGCAGGGACTAAGTTTCCCATTAGCCTTTGCACTTCCCTTTCCTTTGGCTCATGACTTTTTCCCCTTACCTGGCCAGGAAGTGATTGGGCCCTCCTTGGGTGAGAGCGGCCAATGGTAGCAGGGAACTGGAAAGAGAAGCACCAAGAACTCTGGGCAGAGTTGCATGTGCAACAGCCTCTGACTGCTGGACATCACAGCTGGGTGCAGGTGTGTGGGGTTATGGGGAAGCAGCAGTGGCTAGATAAGAAACCAGTGCAAAGGGGCCCCAATGGGATACACTAACTGAGCCTGGCTTGGAAACCAGCAAATAAGCATAAGAGAGGCTGGTCTGGCAAGAGCACCGCAGGCATTAAACCTGAAGATGCTCTTGACTGGATCACCCCCGGGCCCAAACAAGAGCTGCTATTGTTCACTTTAAACTGTAACTGTTCAAGCCTCTTCCCCTAGATCAGGGGTTCCCAACCTTTTTGGCTCAGGGGCCACAAATATAGTTTTTACGACTCTGAAGGACCACCAGTCTCTGCCAGCAAACTCCCCCCACTGCACCAGAGGGAAGGAGCTGCCTCCTAGCTGATCTCCTGTCCCCCTGGCGGCATCAGGGGAACTGCATGTGTCCTGTAGCCCCGTTTGCTTCACCTGGGTCCCTAGGCAGTGGTTCCCTTCTGCAGCCAGGGTGATGGGAGTTCAGTACTCACCTCTCTCTGGCTTCAGCAGGGACCCCAGCACCTATGGACCCAGGAGGAGTGCTTTGCCGTGCTCCCTGATACAGTGGGACGCTTTCCCACAGGCCACAGGTTGGGAACCACTGCCCTAGGATATTTGCAACCTTTCCCTCAGCCCAAGTAAAAACCTTTCCCTCAGTCATGTGTCTACATCTACGTAGCCCACGCAGTTAGCGTGAAGCCTGGGCTCAGACTACAGTGCTAAAAATAGCTGTGTAGATGTTGCGGTTTGGGCTGGAGTTCAGGCTATGAAGCTTTGGAAGGGGGATGGAGTTTATAGCCTGAGCTCCAGTCTAAGTTATTTTTAGTGCCATAGAGGGTGACCAGATGTCCCAGTTTTACCTATATGGGTGCCTATTACCCCCATCTCCTGTCTCATTCTCTCCCCCCCGCACTCACTATGTGCCATAGCTCAAGGCCCAGTCTGTCGACCCGGGTTCAGAGGCTCGCGGCCCCTTGCTGTGTGGATATTGAGTGATTGAGACCCACCATGGCTAGCACTTACAAGGCTTGCTGCCATGACATGCTAAACTGGGCATGTCCCTGGCATCCTAGAGGTACTGAGTAACGCCAATAATTGCATTGGCTTTCGCATTGCCAGTTCCTTAGTCTGCCGCTGCCTGCTTCTTCAGCCTTACCTTCCACTTGTGGTCACATTGTCTTCGCTAAGCACTGACCTTTCTGATTTCTCATTCACAGACCTATCACAACCTTATTTCCCCTAATATTCACCTGGCCATTCTCTCACTTACAGTCTCAATATCTCTGCAGCAATTTGCTTAGTCTGGAGATCTGCAGGGGGATATTTTATTGCATGTGAGCTGTAGGACACAACGCTATCTAATGAAGAATAACTCTTCCCCCCGCCCCCTTTTCTGCTCTGATGGTACAACTACATCAGTCAATTTGACACACATCCGGCACCCAGATCAGAAATGATCACAGCTGCCATGATCTTTTTTGTAATGACAAGACAGAGTATTCACAAGCTCTCCTCTGATCTTTACGTAAGTGGACAAACTCTTGACAGTTTTCCTCTCATTAAATAGCTTTCACAAGCTAGCGGTTGTCAGAATAAGCAGGACTATTTTCTGGCACCATTTGTCGGGTGTTCTGACTCAAGTGTCATATTTTAGAGCACCCGTACAGCTATTCATAGTAACTTTTGGCAGCTACTTGTGCTAAACTGAAAACTGCTCTGTTGAAAAGTTGGGGGGAGTGTGGGAAGGAGGCAACCAACAGGGAGAAGGGCCCCTGCTCCTGCAGTTCTGTAAAAGCCCCGCTACTAAGCTCAGGATGAGCAATATTACCACACACCCTCCCGACCCTGGTGGAGATCCTGTGCATGGGTGACAGAGAAGGAGAATGCGTTTGGGAGAGCAATAGGGATTATGGGTTTTAGACTGAATTTCTTACTGAGCACTTTGAGTTCCCCAGTCTTTTAATTTACTTATAAACAATAATCCTGGAGGAAAATACTTTGGCTACAGTTATGTCTCCTTTGCTGAGTTATTCAACCAGTTTACAGTGAGATAAGGACTTTGGCTTCATCGATGTCTTTGAAGCTGCACCATGTCACCACTGTACATGTAAACTAACCTTTTGTGTTCAAGAGATTGTTGGCCAATATATCAAATCATGCTTAGAGTTACAGGGGGAGACTTCTTAGCTCTTGGTTAAGGAGCTCAATTGTGGCAGAGCGAACCTGTTAATGGAATATAGGGTACCTGATTCTGATCTTGCACTGATATAAATCAGGCTTAATTCCACTAAAATCCATGGCATTCCATTGGTGTAAAATCAGTCAGTGGGATCAGAATCCGTCTCTGGAGTAGCAGGTGTGGGACCCTGTTTATTTGCTCATAAGACAGAATTGCTATTGCGTTGAGATGAACTGGATAGTTGGTTGGATTGAAAGACAATGGAGCAGGGATTCAGCCTCACATTTGAATGGGATCCTTGTTTTTTCTTGAATTTAATGCACATTGTTCTGTATTATCAGTAAAACAGCCATGTCTTTGTAACCCCAATAAATAATGCACAGTGATTAATGTAGGGCTCTTGAGTGAAGGAAAGATATGCTGATATTAATGCTTTAAAATATTGCATGCTTCATACCTGACTCTGAATTCACTGACATCTAGTTAAATCTGAAACAACTCCATTGATTTTAGCGTAGTTACACTGTTGTAAAAGCTTTGTAAGTTCAGGACTGTGTCCTAATTTTCTGGGTTTAACCTTTTATTACAGACATTTATGAACATTTATAAGTTTTAGGGTACCATCCCCAAAGCATAATTTTATACTACACAAATCATAATTACACCATACAAATATAATTATTAACATTAACTTATTACGTATTAATTTTTTAAATCTACAGTGTGGTGGAAGGGAAAATACTATCCCTGCAAAAATACTATCCCTGCTATTTACAGTTTCAGAATTATATAGCCACTCAAGGGTTTTTGAGCATAAACTAACATCTTACGTGGTCGGAAGCTTTCACTTTTTAATGCACTTGAAGGTAAGTGTGTTATCTACTGCTTTCATGTACTGTCATGTCTCTTGGCTTAATCATGAGTGACACTGCACACTCTAAGGCAGTGTTTCTCAACCTTCTTGATACCTGGGACGGGCTTGCTTCCTTCCTAAGCTATGCCAGGGAGTTCTCAGGAACTGGCACCAGTCCATGGATTGGTCATTGAGAAACATTGCTCTAAGGCCCCACTCCTCATGTGCATGATGGATTCTTCTGAGACAGAGCTACCTGACACTTGCTGCAAAAAGAAAGCCATCATTGCCTAACTGACTTTGTAGAAGAAATTTAAAAAATGAAGTTAAGACTCGAAAATTCAGGTCCAAAATGGATAAGATACCTAATGAATGGCAGAGCAGAGTCTCTTTGTAGACATTGTATGACAGGGGCATAATGCACTGAATAGTAGAGGAAATCCTTGTACAGATAATGTGTGCCGTGACAGCTATCTATAGCTTAGCCACTCCACTATGTTTTCTTTGTTTTTTACATTTTTAGTGACTCTAGTGGTTGTGAAAGATGGTAGAATAACAGTTCTGGAGGCTGGTAGTTCTCCACAGAAGAGGGGAAAGCATACAATGGCATTGTAAACTTTCCTCTGCTCCTGTGTACTTCAGCCCCAACCTGCAGGGGCCCACCTGCGTGGTGAAGCTGTGTGAAAGTCTCAGAATTCAGACTTCACCTAAAATTTCAATCTGGTTTGTACATCTTGCTCTAGTGCAGGGAAAAGTTGCAAAACCAGTGGCTCTGTCACACGGCCCTTCCTAGAACCTCTGCTGTCCGCTTTTCTAATGACCCCAAGTTTACTTTAATGTCTTCAAATATCCCCAATCCTTGTCTTTTTTTTAAACAAGCTTCTAGGGGTTTTATTCATCTTTTAGTTGTATATACGACATTTATATGGCTTTCCTGGCCTTGATCTTCCTCAGGTAGAATTCTAGTTCCTTCCCTTCCTAAATAGAGCTGTCTGTTTGGCCCTGCTGTCCAAGTCTGGAGGTGATGCAAGTAATCAGCTTTCCCTGCTGGAATTACTCCTCCAGGATGCTGCTGATCTCGCTGCTCTTATATTCATCACATTTTTGTTTTCCACCCCGCTCCCTGCATCCTAACAAGATAATTGAGGTCTCAGAGGCAGCCAAAATATGAAAACATGTCTCTTAGAGCCGGCCTCAAGCTCTAATGAGCAATTAATTCAGATGCCCCATATTCCTTGGAATGTAAACTAGGAAACCCTCTCCAAGTAACACAAGAAACAGATTATGGGGTTGCTTCTTTCCTTTTATTTGTTCACTGGGGAAGCAGGCATTTCCTAGCTAAACTGCTACAGATTGTGGGGCATGTGTGCCACCGACACTTGGAAGACAGTGCCCAATGGCCACTTTTCTTCTCCAACAGACGGTTCAGGGACTTGGGATGCAGGAGCCAAAACTGAGCATTCTTTCTCTATCCTCACAGACTCTATTGCAGAGCAAGCCACCGTCCTATGCCCCCTAAAGATATTAGCAGGTTCAGAGGGGATGTACTATCCTCAGAAATGCTGCTCAAGAGGGGAAGATCTCCAGAGCTCACCTGAAAAATCTTAAGAAGGTCTCTATAAGCTATGGGAGAATTCTGGGAGGGTTGAGTTAATGTAGAACCTAATCTTCTCAGTGAACCTGACTGCGCTGTAAGGATACTGTCAACCCCATGAATAGACCCTATAGGATTTGCACAGCTTAGCTGGGAGAGTAGTTCTGTTTCATGCCCATTCAGTCTATGGCTGCGTGGCTGACTGCCAGTAAGGGTTCTGTGATGCTACTTGGGGCATCCAGAGCTCTGAGTCACCTTGTTACCACCTGCCTCCAGTGCAAGGGAGTCTTACCTGGACTAGCTGGGTGTTAGCTCCCTAACACAACTAACCTTTCAAGCACTCTAGCACACATCCTTGGGCTACCCCAGCCCTGTGTTTACCTTGCAGACTGACAACAGCCCCAAGTCCCTTCAAAGTGTCCCCGTGTGGTATCCAGTGCCTGGTCATTGGATACCCACAGAAATCCCAGATCGTCTGTTCCCAAAGAAAGTGTACCACAGTTTACCCTTTTACCTTAGATCACCACTCCTGTATTATGCACAGCATTTGAGTTCAATTATAAAACAAAAGGGAAATTTTTAAAGAAAGAGTAAAGATTCAAATAAACAAAGTGAGAAATGGGAACAAATGGTTACATTTAAAACAACACCACAACACACTTTCTAGAGACTAAATTTGACTAACAAGGCATTCCCTGATCTCCTACAGGATAGCTTACCTCAACTTCTTTCTCCAGCATTTTCAACCAGTTTGGTAGAGAGCTCTTCTCATAAAATCAGCTTGTCCTTGCAGATTGAAAAGATTCTAGGATGTCTTCTGGCAAACCCAAATATATCAGAGCAGACCTTTGATGTTCACCTCAAGATAGGGCCATTCCCTCCCGCCATCCCCATTGTTTACCTCGTCTTGTAAGATGTATGTATGCAAAATATGTGAAACCATTTATTACAAAAATAGTTCAGCACACTAGATGCAGAAGTTTGACCAATAACAACACCCAAACTTTGGGAATTTGGAATTTGGCTCTGAATTCAAATTCAGTAGCTTTAGCCCATAGCATTCCCCCCACTTCTTCCCTCTGGTCCAACCAGGAGTCTTTTCTGTTAGAACAAGAGCAAGTTGTTCTGAATCAAAGTGTTTTCTAACATGTTGAGATTACGTAGTTGGTTTGTCTAGCTAGGTACACATAGCTACCCCAGTTTGCATTTGTAAG
Source organism: Mesoclemmys tuberculata (assembly GCA_007922155.1). Taxonomy (NCBI): domain Eukaryota; kingdom Metazoa; phylum Chordata; order Testudines; family Chelidae; genus Mesoclemmys; species Mesoclemmys tuberculata. The sequence goes on along the minus strand of ML675603.1, from coordinate 60,723,203 downwards.
TTTGTTCTAGGTGGTTCCTGTAGCCTTAGGTCCAGGAACTACAGTGGAACAAATTTAGGCCTGGTCTACACTAGTAAGTTAGGTTGACCTGCTATGTTGCTTAGAGATGTGAAAAGTCCACGCCTTTGAGCAACATAGTTAAGCTGACCTAAGTCCCTGAATAGACAACACTAGGTCGACCAACCTACTGCCTCACGTGGAGGTGGATTACCTACACCAAAGGGAGAACCCCATCTGTTGCATAGAAAGTACCCACAATCAAGCAATGCACTTGCAGCGTTTCAAGTGTAGACAAGCCCTTACAAATGCAAACTGGGGGAGCTGTCTGTACCAAGCTAGATGCAACATTAGTGCCTCTAAGACTCACTGGCAGTGTTAGACAGCAGGCTTAGTTTCAATTAGCCACTGATAGCTACCTATTTAGGGCATTTGATGGAAGGCAAATCCAAAGGTAATAGAAATCTTAGGAAATCAGGCAATTATGTCTCCTGAGGCAGATTTGGCCTTAATGGGCAAATAGATCTTCCTGATATATCCATTAAGGAGGGGTGCATCTTTGGTTCAACAAGTGACATCTCTATTTCAGTATCAACTGTTTCAGGGAGATTTTTAGTGGTGGTTGCAACTGATAGACCACTGAAAACTCTGCAACCATCCTGTGAAATGAAGGTTCTGGTTTCAGTTCAGTTCCCAATAGACAACCGGTCTAATCATAAACAAGCACAGTTAGCATTAATTGACAGACTCTGAGGAGAGGCCAAAGACTGAATGGACTGCACCATACTCCCACTTTCAGCTGAGGCACTTTGGCAGTGCAATGTGAAGCTGGCTACCTTTGCCGCTGTGCGCGTTCTATACCTGAATGGAAGATCCCCTTCTTAAAGGCTGTCAGTCGAGTTCCTTTCACAAGAACTGCTTCATACACTGATAACAAATAACATCAATTTGAGGTTTTAATAGAATTGATCTGATCTTATGATCTGCACTATGTGTAAAGGGGAGGGGACTTCAATGCTAGCTTCTTAAAGGTGGTTACAGTACATGTGGAAGGTCTACATCTCTTTCTGTAATTTAGTGGAGGAAGTCTGTGATCGTAAGAGAACAGCTATCGGGTAACTACGGCCTCTGGCAGAGTAATAAACAAACCACGGAAGGCTTGAATTCAACTAAGGTATTGTTGGCTAAACATTTAAAAAAATATTATCATTCAGTGCAGTCCGTGTTTTGTCTGTCATCTTCTAAGGCTGTCTGGGAAACAGAAAATTGTAAACGCAGCTGAAAAAAGCACAGTCTTTGTGAAGGCAGAGACAAAGGTAAAAGTGGCTGAGCAAAGCACGGCTCCAAGTTAATCAGTTCACGAGTCCTTTGAGAGTTTCAATGTGAGAGACCGAGCAGCAGTACCTGCTGGGCTTCAGTCAAGCGCCCTTACTCCAAACCATTTTCTCGAGATTAATAGGCTGGATTTTGAAATTGAAAATGACTAGTCTGACCCTATGCCTGCTAGATTTAAAATGAATCCACAGACCGGTTCTATTACAAATTTGATTAATTGGCTCAGCCTCATTCATCCAAGCACAGGTCTCAGAGGAGCTGTGGTGGCAGCAAGAGCCTTACCTACCAGAGTCCTCTGCTAGGATGGTGTGGCTGATAGCCTCTAAAGCAGCGAATTTCAGTTAATACCTCAGTAAAATGAATGGGGCAGTTACCATTCTCGGAGCTCTTGTTTCAGGCTCTCTGCAGACTCAGGTAAATGTTGCTGCATCAGTTACAGCTTGTTCACATTTTCACACTTGTCTTTTCAAGCATGAGGCCTAGAAACATAATTTTTAAAATGAAAGCTGAAATTCATATGTAATCCTCATGAGCTGCTCATGTGTGTATTGAGTTTAGCCCTAATCTGGCCCTGAGCTCTGCTAGTCAGGAGTGTTGGGGAGAGCAACCTAAAGGGTGGAGCATCTTGTGCATTCCTCCTGCGCACCGAAGAGCAGAAAGGTGGGATTGTGTGAATTTATCCTGGGAACACATAATTCCGTAAGTCTTTGTTGAAGGGGGTGGCAATCTAGCTTTACATAGTAGGCAATAGAAAAGCAGGTAAAGTTGGAGGATTTTAAATGGAGCCTGGGAAGGAAAAGAGATATAATCATTAACTGAAAGAATAAAATACAAAACAATGTAAAAGGAGGGAGAAGGAGACAAATGACGATACAAAATGGTAAACAAGCTTCTTTCAGAAAAAGCGAGAGAGGGTCAAGGAAAGAGAAGCAATAAGAAGTACATTGACTCAGTGTGTTAAATAGCCAGACTGGGGTAGGTAAGGCACTCATTACTGAGTAGGGGGAGCTCTGCTCCTAGATAATGCCATACTATGTATTCAGTCACTCTGATAGATATCCAGCCTCAATGTGAGGCTGCAAGGAGTAAATGAGGTGCGCAATCTGTGTATTTAATGACTATGGTACAGAACCCTATGGAGAAAACACTACAGTGGTGAGTGCTTTATGAGGAAATGCCAATACCATAATGCTGTTTATTCTTCATCTTAATTTACTGGGAAGGAGGCAATGATATTTACAACTCCTACCACAGGCTTTTTGTATCTCAGACAGGCAAATTTATGAGCCTGCCATATTTTATATGTCTTGCAGATTGTAGATTCTGGATCATATGTCAGGAGAGAAGGGGGAGAAGCCTTGAGCACCATTGTCAAACTGGTGATGAGTGGAACTTGATCCCATTACTCTCCTATGGCTGTGTATAACTTGACAATGTTCACATCTGAAGAGTTGCATAAGACAGCAAAACCACCACCCCTGGACAAACAGTGGGTGGGTGCTGGGGGGGTAGAGGCACACCAGACAACAAAATGTTGGGATGTAAAATCACTCATGCTGAAGATGCTGGGTTTTTGTATTGCAATAGTGCCTACTAGCCCCTATCAAGGATCAGGGCTCCAGATATGTGCAGTACCTAGCACATGTAGTAAGATAGTCCCTGTCTCAAAGAATTTACAGTCTTGGTTTAAGATGCATTAACAGGTGGAGGAAAACAATTGGAGCACAAGGTAACAGATAATGATACCAGACAATCGTTTCACTCTTTAACACAACCAGTTGCAAAGCCAAAAGTAGCTGCTTTGTTTTATCTGTCTCACTGCCTAGGGAAGTAGCTGCTGCATATGATCTTTTAGCTGCACACAGTTTGACTTTAGTAATGAGTTAAATATGTCACAGCTGAAATTTTCCTTTTGATATCATGGGTTTCCAAGTGGAGCCAGGAACTGTCCCACTGATGCCACTGAAGCAAATGAGTGTGGAATGTATGCATCCAAGGGCAAAATTTGGGTCTTAATAACTCTGGTGAGTGACTTTGATGCTTTATCGAGAATGTGAAGAAGGGAAACAGTTACTCCATAAAATCCAGATTGTTTAGAAGTACAAAATTCAGGTTCAGGGAATTTTTAGCTGACCAATTGGGATCTGATATTATGCATTCAGGAATTGACACAACGCTCGTTTGATAATGACAGAAAGGCTTTAAATACTGCACTTATAAAATGAGCCCCCAAACCAAAAGTCCAGTGTATATTGGCTGCAAAAGCAATTTTCCTCACCAACGCAAGCAAGAGGCGGTGGTTTCAATTTGTGACAGCTTCTCCGAAAGCTTGGAACTGTAGTCGCAGAAGAAAACTGGGTGAGATGACAGTTCTGTGTCTGGGATGGTTTCTCAGTCTTAAAGAGTGCCTGCTGGTGGGATTGCTTCCCTCTTTGTACTCAAGTTCAGTGTTTTTAAAGCATGTTTGGTAATTACATGAGAGAACAAAGGAAGTCCAAGCAAAAACAAAAGGGGAAAGACCTACATGTTTTTATTCAGTTCAGCAGGTGTTGCTGGATTTGTTTAGTCAACAATCTAGCACTTGCTTGTCACAAAATTCCACTTTTTTCCTAACAAAAGAAGGTTGGGGTTTGTTGTGATGAGAACAGAATAATTCCTAAGGTGCCATCCATCAGCAGATAGGCTTATAAGGTATCCCTGAAAGATACAGGCTTGGTTGTCCAACCCATGGCCCACAGGCCAGACCCTGGCCCACCAAAGGCTGCTATCCGGCCTGCCGGGGCAGAGGAGCAGTCCCTCCCCTCCAGCCCTGTGCTGGCCAGCCAAACGCAGCAGCAGCCTTCCCCCACAGCCAGCTGGGCAGAGGAGCAGCCACTCCCCTCCAGCCCCTTCCAGCTCACTGGCCTTCTGAGTGAAAAAAAAATGGCAATGTGGCCCCTCACACGAAAAGTTTGGATACCCCGATACAGAGCCAATGAGGTATAGATGAGTTAATTACAAAAGATCATTTTGTTAGGGAGACTGGTCAGGCAAGAGGGGCCAGTAATTAGAGGAAAAGCAGTTACCCTGATGGAATACCAGATGTGCTTAGAAAAGAAAAACAGCCCATGTGTGATGCAATAAGAAGCGATCACTTTTTTCCATAAGGAATTCCAGCCACTACCATACTTTTGCAATGTGCATCTTATTAGTGATATTTGGTAGCTTAATTTTATAAGTAGGCCCAGCCTAGCTTGAATTTCATATTCTACAGGAATGCAGGCTACATAATATCCTGATTTAAAATAAATATCTATCTATCTTTATTGCCATAATCATAGCCATATACACTGGCAGCCCTTTAAGAATAAAATTTGAATATAAATTCATTGAACAGCTTTTATAACCCATTTCTATTACAATATTATTACAAAGGAGAGAACATAGTATAAATTGGAATAGGAACATTTTCACAGAGGAGTGTCATGCATTGGGTTAAGTAGGCGATCCAAACAGGCAATCTCAATGGGAGATACATTTTTGTTGACATTTGTAGCCCTGACATTAAATGTTTTAATTGACTTAGCATGTCCATTCAATGTGTTACCAGTTGTCAGTGATGACTCCAGTTTTGAAAGAGAAAACATTTTGTGGCATCAAAACACAGGTTATTTTTAGCATGGGAGGGAGTGATCTGGCAAAAACTCTGTATACAAATCTTCCATAAAGTCAGTCAGAGTTTGGTGCATGTAGTGGATGGAAATTTGGGACCTGTGTCTGTGAGACCCATTCTATGAAATGGCTTACCTCACAGTTGATCGTAGAAAGTTACAATAGGCTATCGATTAATGAGACTCTTAATTCACATTTAGTACCATACTATGGTAGTTGTCCCATTGATTTAAATGATGCTTTTCAAGTAGAAAGATACTAAACATGAATGAGGTGTGACAGATATGGCAATTTCCTGCAGTATCCTTGAAAAGCCTTACTGGATTAAATTTAAGTATCTTTGGAGTCCATTGTATTAAATGCAAATATTATGCATTATTGTGCGCCGGGATTGTACGTAACCTCTCGAGGGTGGAGATGTGATGCGAACTTTGGGAAGTGTTATGAACTTCAAAGGACTGTACTGAATATTGTGCCAGTCAAGGATGGATTTCTGGGACAGTGTCAAGTGGTTTGCCTGGGGAACCTCTAGGGGGAAGTGAATACAAATTCCCCACTTTCAGTTATGAAAAAGCCCAGCCTTTTGAAGAGCTTTTACCTGTTCCCAGAACCTCAAGATCAAAGGCCCAAAGGAATAAAGGCCCAATAAAGACTAACCTATTCATGGGTATGCTAATTCTGAGTGAAGGTGTTTTTGAACTTGTAACCACAAAAAAAACCCTTGTGAGGGGGTTGAAGGATTGACTCCTACCAGAACCCTTCTTAGAACAGTGATCTCTGGTAATTTTATTAGCATGCTTGTATGTTCTTTTATTTTCCTCAATATGTTTTCTCTGTAATGCTTTCACCTTTAGGCCCGGTCTACACTTAACTTCGGGATTCAGCGGCAGTCAACAGGAGATGTGCAAGTGACATAAATCACTTGCGTATCTCCCGTCGACTTTGCGGCGTCTCCGCCATGTGCCGTCCACACTGCGCTGCGTCAAAGGGAATGCTGTTCCCTTCGACGCAGCACTATGCCACTTACCGGGGTGGTTTTCCTGCGTTGCTTGCTGGATTGACTGAGTGGGTCTACACAGACTGCTCAGTTGACCCAGAGCAATCGATCTGACGGTGGCGAATTTGCTGCCGTCAGTGTGGACCCAGCCTTAGAATAAATGTGCTTGCTTAGAAAGAGCTGTGTGACAATTACAGCTGTTCATAGCTTTCAAGAAGAAAGCAAGGCAACTATTCTGGTCTGTTGAGGCAGCCTGGCTTGCTGAGAATATCACAGTGTAGGTAGGGAACTGTGAAGCTTGGAAAAACTCAGGTTAGGAGTGGGAGAAAGAAGTGAGTCTTTACCCAGGCGAGATGATGGCTTAGGAGCCAGTAGCTTAGAGTCGTTGCCCTCTAGAGACCACAGAGGGAGAATACAGGTGCAGTTGCCCTGAACTGTGACATGAGGATTGCAATGTCTTTCTAGAAATGGTGAGATAAACAGAATGTTAGATTTATGGCCATATACTGTAATAGTTTCTCTACCTAATTATAGCTGGCTCAAAAGGGAATATGACTGGGGAAGATGAGAGGAATTAGCATGGTGCATATTCAGTTTGATAGAATTTACTCACATAATGAGAACATTTCAATCACATATTCAAATTCCTCTGTCCGTAAGGAGTGAAATTGTCTTAGTGGCTTATGGAGTGCACATAGAAACCAGGAAATACTGAAGTTAATCAAACCTCCTGATAATAGAATTGTTCCATGACTTGCTTTAGTGTTGCTTTATTAAAATGGAACTGTGCTAACCTCATAAATCATGACAGTGATATGAGGGAACTAATAAGTTTATGCTGTTGCTCAGTGTTGGAAAGATGCAAACCAACCAGAGCGGGTAAAATTCAGCTCTGTGCACAGTACCAGAACAATGTATTACTTGTGTTCTGCTAAGTCCCTCAGGCACTTAAGTGGTGCATAGGCCTTGTATTGGCGCTATGGAATGAATCTGACCCAAGGGGATGAAGTTTAAGGGAAGAGTTTGTAAGAGAAATTGGGGAAAATGTTATGGTATTGTTTCTTATTAATGTGTGTTTAGTGGGGAACACTTTTAGTGGGAAAGCTTTTCTTTCCCAGCTGTAGAACCCTAACTCCTTTTTTCTTCTGCTTGTAACTTTCCAAAATATTTCCCTTTAGGCTGAAACTTTGGCTCACCTCTGCCAAAAAGTGACTTTTTTTTCTGGGGAAGGAAATGGGTAACTCTTTTTGGCTATTTTTGACACAGGGAAACAATGGACAAGCAGAAACAACTGCTTATGCTCCCTCTCCTCATTCCTTCATCTTCTGCCCAGGGGATATCTTATGTTGTACCTACATGATAGCTACAGTTTATCATTGTCTCATACAGTAACTGCTTCACTTTCTGGGAATGATGGGATATAACACACTTGATGAGCAATTGCAGGTTGGCCATTTTTTTTCTTCTTTCTGTTTTCACTTAAAAAATAGTGATTCTTTCTCTTTTGCTATACACTTGATTTCTTTATGGGATATGCATTCCAGGCCTGGTCTATGCTGAAAGTTAATCTAAATTATGCCAATTAAGTTACGTAAATAACGTAACTTAAAGTTGATGTACCTTAGATTGACTTGCAGAAGCGTCCACGCTACGCTACGTTGACAGGAGTCACTCTCCCTTTGCCAGAACTTCTGCTTCTCATTGAGGTGGCTTACAGATGTCGATGGGAGAGTGCGCTCCCAGTGACTTAGTGTGTCTTCACTAGATCCACTAAACTGATGCCACTGCATCCATTGAAGCAACACCAATTTAGCATAGTAGTTAAGATGTCCTCAGATGTTAGTGCTGATGTAATTTCAATTTTTGATTAAAATACTGGCTAGTGGCAATTTGAATAGTGCTCTTTCAAGTCCGCATATCAGTTAAGACTTTATTTCTTTTGCCCTAACAAACAGATACAGAACACATTAGATCAATACAATGTCTTAGTTTTACACATAATCTTTTTAATCGTAAGATGAGACATTTGTGAGTTATTGTACAGAGATCCAGGGTTATCTTGTGCCAACCATTTGAAGAATTCCCATTGGACGGCACTGGGTAGTTCTGCTTTAAAACGATGTAATTATATGGCCTTCACAAGGGCCACGTTGATATAATTATATACATTTATATTTAATTTTAAAGGAAGTGGCTCTTTTGTGTTATAGGAGAAATCAGGCAGGAAGCACAGACAGCTTGCATGTAATTTCATCTGTCAATCTCTTGTGTTAAATAATTTTTTTTAATTTAGCTTTACATTTTTAGATCTAGTTTCATAGTTTATCGTTTATATTTAAAGTCTCCAGTCCCTGAAAGTAATGAGTAATTCTGCATTAACTTTAGCTGTCAATCTTTTAGAATTCTATGCTCCTCTCAGACCATCCATCCCATAACACCAGGTAGTTTACATACAAAGGCTAGAACTAGTCCCTTCATCACCTCTTGAAGTGGGGTGACAAATAGAAATGTTTAATCCTTCCAAAGCGGCTGAAAATAAGGCTTTTGCCAAGAGTAAAACTCAGTTCTTGTGCAAATTGAACTTTGAGAGGAGCTATCAGGAACCTTCACTGTTTGAATAATTTAAAGCAACATATGTAAAGTTTTAATTTTGATGTTTTTTTCAATTAAAAGAAAGATTTATTTCTTCCTGTAAGCACCAACAAAAATGTCTGAATCCATCTTAACACAATTATATAGGACCAAGTTCCTATCCCATGAAAATAATTTTTTGTTTCTTTCTTTGTCCTACTCTTAAACTAATGTTCCTTCTAGTCAAACTGTATGATAATAATGATTGTATAGAGTTGGAAGATCTCCTTCTAGTATTAAAAGAGATTTATCCCTTCATTGTTATGCATTGTACCTAAATGGAACTTCACTCATAGATACATTTTTAAATAGCAACTTGTTAAAATTACTAAAATATAGGTGTAGCTTGATACCATAGCCATGTACCCAAATGCCATATTTTATGCAATTAAAGGCTAAACATCAGGGAAGAGAATAATTTTTCAGGGTGGTAGAAGGAAGCGAGTACCTTAGGTAGTTCGTTATATGTGTCGGCCCAGCGGAGAAGAAGATGCAGACACAGAAAAGCTCATTTAAGTACAACTAGCAGTCTTGGAAACCTTTATAATTCTGTAGCAAAACTGAAACTAACATGAAAGTGAGGCTTTGCACTTGGGAAGGAGGGAGTGCTCAAACATTTAAAGGGTGCAGGGTATTCAGAAGTATTTTTTATAACATAAGAAGTAGGGAGATGAAATTACAAGAAGGAAAATTTAGGCAGACTATCAAGAGTATTTCTAACACTGGACCTACTCCTGCGATCTTTTAAATAAAGTAAAATTCCTACAGAACTGTGGAATTGGGCTCTGAGATCTATTAAACTGTGACATAGCTTCCCAAAGGAAGAGATGGAAGTTGCATTGCTATGAGCTCCTAGAACTAGAATGTGTAATGGAAGAAAGTCTTGCACAGGCACAAGGATGGAACAGACAATCTAGCAGGCTAAACTTTCATACCATGGCCCCAATTTGTGTGCATGTAAACATGTGCATTTAGCTCTTGCACAGTATCACTTATTTATTTCAGTGATAAACAGGGAAATGAAGCGCAAATAGATTTGTGTGTACATGAAGTCAACAGCATGTACATACAATGAAACTCATGTTAGCGCAGACAGCTAGCACAAGGGCCATGCAACACATAATTCCCACTTAAACCATGTTTTGCAGTTTGAAATAGGATTTTGAGTGGTGAATGGCTGGCTGTGCAAAGGTGAGTTTCATTCAGTCTGCAAAACTAATATGTGTATGATTTGTATGTACGATGTCATGGGCTCAGCTGATACCCAGATTTAAGCACCTTTGAAAATTATGCTGTGATTGAATATGCTTGGTTCTCAATGTTGTATATTGTGTACCCCAAAAAATGGTCTCTGTATAAGATTTCTGAGATGGAGATTGGAGAGTTTCTGAGATGGAAATTTGAGAGTTTCATCAGATGCCTCCACTGATACAAGACTGTGATTGCAAGCCATTGGGACTGAATGGGTTTAAATCCCAAACATTGAAACAATCACCATAGGGTACGTTCTTTACCCAGGCAGGTAAATGGTGAAAAAAATCAGTCCATGGGAGGAGATTGGTTAATGCATATAATTGTGCAAGGTGACAATAACCTTTAACCACCACAGTCTTTCAGGTATAGGACTGTTGCACAATGCTATTATTTTAAAATGATTCAATTGAATTTGTACCCTGCAGCTAAAGCTTTAAAAAAGTGCTGAAGGTGATACTTTCATGTTATTATCCCAGTCTTGTTGGCGTTTCTTCTTGCTAATGAGCTGTGCTGGAAGTTTGCAAGTGCATTGCAATGATTATGTAAAACAGACACAACCGTTTTACACGCTGTTGTTTTTGTTGGGAGTTTTCAGAAGTTTTTTGTCTAATCAGGTATCTATTCCACTAGTAGTCCCTCTGGGACAATGGTGCTTTCTTAGTAGCTTTGAAAATAGAAGTAATAGGCTTGACCCAGACTGTCCCTGGTAGTGGTCCTACTGTCAGTCTATTTCTGTAGCTAACATCAATTTAAAAGAAGAAGAAATCAGCAGATGATGTTTTTCTTCTACTGCCATATTATACCACCTCTCATTGTACTGCTCCGTAAGAATGTACTGCTTTATGTTCTAGTTCTGATGAATAGAGATGGACAACATTTGGACAGAAATCATTCCTCCATCCCCCACCAAAATTTCCAGGGAAATGGAAATTCCACAAAAGTTTCTTTTTGAAAATACTGATACATGGTGTTTTGGAAACAAAATATGCTTCCAGAAGACCATGCAAATGGTGACTGAAATAGACCTGATTCTCGTGAGTTTCACTGCTGCACAGAGAGAATAGTAAGGTGAAACTGGGGGCTGGGAGCGGAGAAGAAGGAAGTGTCTACTCAGCAAAAATGCTGTTGAATCCACTCTGTTTTTTTTAGAGAGAATTCCTGCTACATGGAATGTGTTTTAGTTGTATGTTACTGTTCCTTTAACTGAAAGAGTGGATAATGTTTGATAATATCTGTGAACAACTCCATGCAATGATTTTTATTCTAAATTAATTAGAGGGTGACAGGAAATTTAGATTTTTAGAAGCAGATCCAATGTGAAACAGTTTCCTGCTTTGAGCTGGATAGGTTTAAGAGATGATTGGTGCTTTTTGTTTCTCTAACAATGTGCACCCTATAATGCCAGTTTATAGTTGTAACATAAGACCTGTACCACTGTTGAGCGTAAGGCTAGTGCATGAGTTGTTAAGAGTGTAGAGGACAGACTGTTGGAGCTTCTCTAATAAAATAACATTAACTTTTGTGCCTGCCTGGATTTACTTTCACGAGATACTCACAGTTTCAAAAACTGAGATTCTTCATTACCACACAAATTAATTCTCTCCTTTGTTTTTTGTTCTGCATTTGATGGGCTGTAATTGGGTTCTTGGCATTCCCAGTGAAGCACATTAATTTTGCTTTAAAATCTTTTGAAATTGAATAGCAAAAACATAATATGCAAATCCTTCATGAAAAAGTGTATAATTCAGAAGATGTACTAAGTGTGGCTTTCCTAACTGAAAGAATAGATGCTTCATTATCTTTCAAAAATTGCTTGACTCATCAAGGTAAACTGAACGTCTATTGCCACCCCAATTCTGACACATGTTCTTTCAGCATGCTGTTCAGATTCTGGTGGTTTTTCTAATCTTAGCAGATGCCTTTACAATAGGACGGGCACTTTTCCCAATGGATTTAATTTAAAAAAAACACAATATTGGCTGGTTCACAGCCAGCAGTGCAGGGACTAGGTGAACTTTCTACTATTAAAATCTCTTCCTGAATAAATCTGCCAATAAATATTTTATTCAGGACATCAGTGGTTTGAGAATGCAGTCTGACTAACCTATGATCAATTATATCTTGCAGAAAATAGCTTCAGGAAGTGACACTGCCTTCATTATAGTCTATGAAGGATTCAACTGCCTGTCAAACCATGTAACCCAATCACCTTGACAGGCTTAGAGAAATTCCCTTTGTAAGAAAGGCAGTCTTAATCATTTGTCTTTTATTTACATATCAGCAGAACTGATAGCGGAGCAAAAAGCATAAATGTGCTGGCTGCAAAATGCCCACCAACGGTTTAAATTTTTGTTTCTAAAGAGGATTGGAGCTACCTCTGCTTGCAGAAAGCTCTCTCTTGTGCACACACACCCTGTATGGTGTTCCTCGCATGCCAGTTACAGAAAAGGTGGAGATGGGTAGCAGTTTGTTACTTTTTATAATATCAATTCCTCTTAATCCAGATAACTTGTGTATGATATACGTATAACCCCCGTGCTTTGTTAGAATTGCAATTGCCAGGATTCTTAGCTCCTTTACTTCCTAATTATCTGGTCTCTTCTGTATCCTGCAGTGGTTTTTCCTTCAGGTTATACAGGCAACTGAGTTAAGGGAGATCTTGGTCACGTGAGGTCACTGCTATTGTAAGGAGAGCGACTCTGACTCAAGAAGAGTTTTCCGGCTATTGCCCGTGCAATTCACGATGGTAAAGTACGGAAAGACTTTGTGTTGAGAAGAGCACGATATGGGGAGCTCCACTATATGAAAAGAGAAGTTCTATTTTTGGTTCTTTCAGCTCAGTGAGAGCTAGAGAAGAGACTTGCAGAACAGGGAAGGGGGAGTTACCTGGTACCCAACGTATTGCCTATTTATCTCATTGTAGACTTTTCCAGTCTACTAAAAGTATCTTTCTCCTATAGGCATTGAGGGGAATATTACAGTGAAATAATATTCAAAGAATACTTTGGCATGAGAGATTAAGGGCTTTGTGTTTCTATTTTTCCTTTTTCACTCCTCTAAGAGCACCTAACACCAGTGGGATCAGCTTTTCTGTTAGACTTGCTAATCCATTGGCTCTGGTTGTGAATATAACATTTTTAAGGCAGGTCATTAAGTGTCTCATATAATTCCATTTTTAGCAGTGAAATGCATTGGGTATCCAATATAGTTATGCAACACTTCTAGGAGTCATCAGATACTGCTACTACAGAGTTTTTTACAAGTTCTTTTTAATTGATCTTATAGGCAGGTACGTCTTGGCGAAATGTTGATTGTCATTAGTTGTGCAATTCTTTTTAGGAACTCTGTGCGTGGTTCTTTTCATTGCTCTTTCTATGATATTGGTTCTTTCTGCCAGAGTTTCTCAGAGAAGCTACCTAGAAAATATACCTATGTAAGCAAAAAAACCATACCAACCCAAACAACCAAAATGAGTGGGGGAGAGAAAAACTTGGTGTCAAAACCTTACAAGTTGCTCTTCATATTATAATTGCTCTTTGTTAATTTTAGCCTTGTATTTTGGTATCTTCACTTATGTTTACTACAGAACAAAGATGTATTTTCACGGAAACTTTCAAATGAGAAGATGTGTGTAATTTAGATGCAGTGCTAATTTTATGCAAATTGTCTGTTATATCAATAGAGAGGTTAAAGTCAGAGCCTCGAATCTGAATACCTTTGAATTTTGGTGTGGGGCAGTGTGGCTGGATTCAAATCTCTGGATCTGTTCTTACCACTCTGACTAGTTCCTGATCAGACTCAAAACTGTCAAGGCACTATTTTTCTGACTCTATGTGGGTGGAATTTCATAAAAGTAGCTGCTTTTGTGAGTTTCACCCTTTCTAATGGTCCATATACCTGTTCAATAGCTCCCTTCGTTTTAATTATAGTTTAATGTAAGTACAAAATCTATTTAGAAGTTACTTGACTGTTGTTCAAAAGTATTTTGAGAGATACCGTGAACAAGGGGTCAAACAGGAGTGAAAGGTCATAGTACTCATGCATGCAGAGAAAATATGATCATGCATCCACTCTGGGATCCCTTGGTTTGACTCATCCACAGCAGGGCATGATATCCTACTGGGTTCCTGGAGCTTGACACCTTGTTGACTTATTTTCATTTGTGTGTGTGTGGTGGGGAAGTAAATGGTGATACCTCCAATCGCTACCCACTTAATGATGTCGCTTACAGTAGACAGTGCAGATCTGTGATTTTTCTTTATTCCTCCATCTGCTTTTCTTACCTGCTTTTGTGAGCAATGAAGTAGCTAAAAATGACATTTAACTTAAATGCCTAGCTATCATATTTGGGAACTGCTGTTCATGGATGATGCTGCATTTGTCTCTTTTCACTTGATGAATTGCAGATCATGATGAATAAATTCTCTGATGCATGTATCAAGTTTAGGATGGTAATCACTATTAGGAAAACATTTGTCATGTCATAGGACGCAAACATCCTACCTAAAGTCTATATCAGTAATGAAGCTCTGGACAATATGGATCACTTCTGCTATCTTCGCTTAACTTTAACCAGCTCACTTAGATTTGATACAGAACTTGATGCGAGAATTGGCAAAACCTCTGTCACCTTTGGCAAACTTACCACACGTGTCTGGAATAACAAGTTGCTAATCCTCAATACAAAGGTGTCCACTTATCAGGCTTGTGTCCTCAGTATCCTCCTTTACAGCTGTTAAAGTTGGGTCAAATACTCCAAGCAGGAGTGGAAACTGAACAGCTTCCACTGTTACCCAGTGTTCCTTCACCCAGTAACTTTTAGTCTCTGTGAGTCAGTATCAAGCCATACATCAAGGAAACTGTGGTTCATCCACCTGTTATGTGGCTCGCAAAAAGACAAGTCAGAACCAAATGCTTATGACTTAAAAACTTTACTTCCGGTCCCCAGCAACTTCCCCTCAGGATTACCTTCACCACCATCTCCACTTATTAGCCTTAAGCAACACAATGCAATAGGTGATTAGAATACCCCAAAATTTAATATTACCTTCATGAGTCTCAGGCAGTCTTTGAGACTCAGTCCTAGATTTCCGGATTGCCGGTCCTTCTGTCTGCACCTGGGGGTCTTTCAGTGTGTCCCCTGACTTAGACTTGCTAATTCCCTCGTATTCCCCCCAAATTACAGAGACCTGTCAATCAAGAAACATGCTACATAGCTTACCAAACAAAGTTAATCACTGGGCAGAAGTAAAACTTAAAGCCGTGTCTCTAAAAAAAATAACGGATAAACAGCAATCTTGAATTGTTAGTCTAGTAACTAGATTTCCCCATAGCTGCACTTCTAAAATATAGACAGACTTTTAGTTTTTCACAGACATCTGCCCCAGCATATTCAGAGAGCGAGAATGCTTCGAGTCAGGCTTACGATCATGTGTTCACTGACTCCCAGTTTGCCTAGTTTTATGCTAAGTTCCTGAAAAGGCCTGAAAGCAGCAAGCAGGATAATTGGTAGTCCATCCCAGTAATTGGCAGTGGCTTGGACACCTGGCTGATGGCTAAAATGCCCCTGTATACCACCTTCGTTGTCTCAGACAAATCTCTGGAGTCATTTGGGACCAAGAGATTTTTGAGAGAACTGGCCTACTGTTTATTCAGACTAAGCTGGATGCTTGCAGGCTTTGCTTCCTGGGACATGTGGAGCGCGTGATGCAAGATTGTCTGCCGAAGGCTGTGCTCTATGGCCAGCTCAGGAACTACCTGCAGACACAGAGGAAGGCCATAGCTCCGATACAGCAACAAGGTCAAGCATGGTCTCAAGCAGAAATTCAGCATGCCCTCTGACAACTGGGAGAGTCCTGCACACTACTGCTCAGTCTGGAGAAGCTGGGTCAAGGCTGCGGCAGCCATTGTAGAGAGTCATCAGAGAGCCCAGGCTGAGGCCTGTAGGCGAGCCACAAGCCAGGAAGCAGAGTGTGCTCCATCCGGTGAGTGGATCTGTAGCCACTGTGGGAAGGTCTGCCGCTTGTGCATTGAGCTCTTCTCCCTCATTGCTGCCACGCACCACTGAGTGACTGACTTTTGTCATGTTTCCTTTCTTCTGTCAAGATATTGGATGGCCATCAGTGATCATAGTTGAAAATCTCACTGAGAGGAATGGAGCAGTTAACACCTCTGAGGTATTGCTCGGGCAGACATATTGGTTGTGCTTGCCTCAAGTTTTTGAGGTTTTCTTTGCAACCTCATTTATTTGTATTAGGGTGGCACCTACTGAGAATGGGTCCCCATTTTATGAAGCACTGTACAGAGTAATAGACAGTCCCCACCCCAAGAGTTTATAATTTAATTAGACAAGATAGACACATGGTAGGGGAAGGGGATGTCACATACAAGCAGAGTGATTTGCAAATATTATGAAGAATTGTTTCTATATATTAACAAAAGCTAAGATTCTGGATCACAAGATGGCAGCTTGGGGGAGTTGCCCATATGCCATATTGCCACAGTCCAAAACATTTTGTCTATGTCTGTCTTTTCCAATATATAGCTTAGAAGCAGAGATGAATTGAATGTACTCAAACCTGAAAATATGGATTGCCAAACTCTGGCCACCACTTCTTTTGGTTCAATTTTGCACCCACAAAAATGGAGGCTCACTTAAGTCTGGTCTGAACATTTGGCCCAAAAGACCTTATCCTGCACCAGTAAAATCAGGGGGATCATTTCAATTAAACTCCGAAGGTATGAGACAGGTGCTAAATGCACACAGTTCTGATGGTTACAGACTTCTTCTTAGCTGCTCAGTCTCTAAATCATTTATATATGTGGGCAAGGTATTATCTCTTATATAGTTGTAAACTTGAGGATAGTTATGAGCTTTTGGTAAAACTGCAAACCATATTTATACTCCTGTACGTGAGATCCTGACTGACTTCTTCAGGAAGAACTTTTGTTTCAAAGTACTATTACTCTATCACTTTCTCTATTTCTCTTTCCTTGTTTATCTGTGTATAAGAACAGAATGTTTTTTATTTAATAGTTCTAGGACTGAATTTGTTGTTGATGTTAATTAATGTAGCTCCATTGACTTTGCTCAATTTTCAAGTCCTTATGCTTATTGCTGCTTTCCTACCCATACCACTCAGTTATCCTTCATTTGAGGAAATATCCTGCTTTTCAACCAAATTCCTTGGCTCTCTGCCTTCCATCATCTTGTATAGTCATTTACAGTAGCGTAAATCACTGTCAGATCAGTCTTGTATAATTTAACATCAATATAAGTAATAGCACAATATAGGGATTTGCCATTGCTTTTGAAAAATGTCACTTCAAAAGAAAAAATCTATTTTCCACTACCTACAAATTGTGAATACCTGCTGGAGCCACTGCAAGATTTGCAGTCCTGATATATCCTGACTCCGGATATTAAGCCTCTCCCTTCCATCTCTTCCCACTGTTGCTACCAATGTGACTGTGGGTCATGCTCTCACTATCATGAACATACAATATATATGCATACACCCCAGCATGCACAGCATGACCATCTTTACTGAGGCATTTGAATATAAGCAGTATAAAGCCCTAAACCAAAATTCGGGAGATTTGTTTGGTTTGCAGAAAGTAACAAAGGCTAGGAGGAGGAGAGAATGACAACCGCTAAGAGGAAGCAGGGGGTTGGGAAGGGATAAGAGAACGTAATAAGCTGAGCTATTCAGAAACAAGAAGGCTATATAGACGAAGGCAACTGATCAAAAATTAAGGCTTATGTCTGTGAATGAAGCAAAAGCCAGAAATTCTACATGTGCTTTCATAAAACACAGTGTGAAATGAAAAAGGAGAGAGTTTGACACAATCCTTTTGATGCCAGACTAATATTGGATTGGACAGTTTGTCTTGGGAAGGGATTTCCCTTTACATTCTTCTCTGATGAAACATCTCCATCTCCATGTTTACATAGACTCATAAACTTTAAGGTCAGAAGGGAACATTATGATTACCTAGTCTGACCTCCTGCACATCACAGACCACAGTACCTCGCCTACTCACTGCTGCCATAGACCCCTAACCTCTGGCTGAGTTACTTAAGTCCTCAAATCATGATTTAAAGATTTCAAATTACAGAGAATCTATCATTTACACAAGTTTAAACCTACAAGTGACCTATGCCCCATGCTGCAGAAGAAGGTGGAAACCCCACATGGTCTCTGCCAATCTGACCCAGGGGAAAAATTCTTCTTTTTGAGTAGTGTCCTTATGTGTCTTCACTGTAGATGTGTCTGTTTCCCTATGCTGCTGATCAGAGAACTTTGGTAGCAGCATCCACTGTGTTCACACATGTGCTGTTTTCCCTCATGGTGCACCACAAGGCTAGCCAGTGCATGCAAGCTAACTGGTTCCTTCTCAACAGCTCTGGCTAGAGATGGAGCATTTAGCAGTCTGCTAGCTGATTGTTAAGTACTCTTTCAACTGTAAATCTTTTAATTTGCAAACCTTCAGTTTGCTTCCTTTACCTTTTTTATTTGACCATGCCAAGAAAAAGAAAAAGAAAGAGAAAACAAAAGAAAATACTTTGTGCGTTATCCCCGGCAGGGAGGGGGGACCCCTGTGGACAAGGGCATGCCCAGCTCTCCGGACTTCAAGAAGTATCACACTTACAACAAGACAATCCTGGTAGCAAACAAGCAGTCTCAGTGCATTCATTGTCTGGGTGAGAGTCACAACCAAAGCAAGTGCCCCGTTTGCCAAACTCAGACTGAGATCCCGCAAAGACACACAAAAATGATCTTTTTCGACCACAGCCCTTGTGTGGATGTGAGTCTTCTGCATAACCTTCTACATCAGAGGATAGTGGGTCAAAAAGATGGTTGAGGAAGTGAGCCAGGAGCCCTATTAGTGAGCCCAGGGATAACGGAAAGTGATCTCCATCTTGCTTCGTATCCTCAGCAAGGCTGGCACTGAGACAGTCTGGTGCCCAGGCCTCCTGTAGACCATCAGGTGCACCTGATAATCCCATGGACCCTTCAGGCATGGACAAGGGCAAACAATCTAAGGCCCGGTCTACACTTACCTTTGTGATTTGGCGGCAGTTGACGGGAGATACACAAGTGATGTAAATCGCTTGCGTATCTCCTGTCGACTTTGCAACATCTCCTCTGCGTGGCGTCCATACTGCACTGTGTCGAAGGGAACAGCACTCCCTTCGACGCAGCGCTACTCCACTTACCGAGGTGGTTTTCCTGCGTCGCTTCCTGGATCGACTGAGCGCGTCTACACAGACCGCTCAGTCAATCCAGAGCAATCGATGTGACAGCGGCGAATTTGCCATCATCAGTGTAGACCCAGCCTAAGATGCTTCCAGTATGCAATTCCGTTTTGTTATCACCGGTGACACTGTCTCATTCAGCATTGAAGAAGTTGGCATGGGTGAGATCCCTACCACTGAGCCGGCACTGGGGCAGTCAGTACTGAGACATGGCTAACAGTCTAAAGACCAGATGATGTTAGAGGGCCCCAAGTCTCCGTATCCCGGTACCGGAGTTCTAGAACCATGCCAAAGCCGATCAAGGGACCGTTCCCTTCAGACATATCCCACCCCATGATTGTTGAGTGAGGGATCAGAGAGTGATCCAGGTAAGGGCTTTATGTACTGCTCCCAGACTCCATATGGCACCCATTACCAACAGGGTCTGGGAATGTGCCACCAGATGGCACTGCACCCATCCTGATATGGACACCTCTGTCAGGCCCTATGCCTTATTGGGATAAGGCCCAAATGGCCTTATTGGGATCTGTGGGCTGCTCACTGGCAACCAGCTGCAAGAGCACCAAGAATAACACAGGATCCCCTGTATGATCCCGGAAGGCTACACTGCAATGAAACAGCCCTGCAGCCTGAGCCCTGGGAGCCCTAGTCAGGTGGCCCGGGCCAGCCACAGGTTTTTCTTTGCTGTGTGGACATACCCTAAAAGATCCTGGCTTGTTTAGCTTATCAAAAAAGAAGGCTGAGTGGGTATATGATTGCACTCTACGAATACATCAGGGGGGTAAGAACTGGGGGAGGGACAAGTACTAGTTAAGTTAAAAGGAAATGTTGGCACAGGAACAAATGGGCATAAACTGACCATGTGTAAATTTGGGCTGGAAATTAGAAAAAGGTTTCTAACCATCAGGAGAGTGAGATTCTGGAACAGCCTTCCACAGCAGTAGTGGGGGTAAGTAACCTAATTAGTGTTAAGATAGAGCTTGATAAATTTGAGTGGGATTATATAACAGGGCTGCCTGTGATGGTGGGGCACTGGGTTTAGTGGCCGTGGCGATTCTTCTGGATCTATGTATTTGTACCTAACACTCATGCTTCAGCATGTCAGTTGGTGATCTTTAGGAGGTCAGAAAGGGAATTTTTGTATTCTATTTCTTTCCTCTCCCTCCTCTGAAGTGTTGGAGATGACGAACAGCCATCCTGTCTATCCTGGCTAATAGCCATTGATGGACCTATCCTCCATGAACTTATCTTGTTCTTTTTTGAACCCCATTATAGTCTTGGTCTTTACAACATCCTCTAGCAAGGAGTTCCACAGGTTCATTGTACGTTGTGTGAAGAGATACTTCCTTTTGTTCATTTTAAATCTGCTGCCTATTCATTTCATTTGGTGACCACTAGTTTTTGTGTTATGAGAAGAAGTAAGTAACACTTCCATATTCACTGTTTCATGATTTTCTATCATATTCCCCCCTTAGTCTTTTCTTTTTCAAGATGAAAAGTACCAATTTTATTAATTTCTCCACATATGGAAGGTGTTTCTACCCCTAAGTATTTTAGTTGCCCTTTTCTGTACCTTTTCCAATTCCAGTGTATCTGTTTTGAGATGGAGTCACCTGAGATCTGCACAGTATTCAAGATGTGTGTGTACCACGGATTTATAAAGAGGAAATATGATATTTTTTCTCTTATTATCATTCCCTTTCCTTATGATTCCCCACATTCTGTTAGCTTTTTTGATTGCTGCTGCACATTGAGCAGATGTTTTCAAAGAACTATCCACAATGACCCCAAGATCTTTCTTGAATGGTAACAGCTAATTTAGACTCTGTCATTTTATATGTATAGTTGGGATTATGTTTTCCATTGTGAATTATTTTGCATTTATCAAATTGAATTTCATCTGCCATTTTGTTGCCCATTCGTCCAGTTTTGTGAGAGTCCCAGTCCTGTATATTCCCCCAGAAACATGTGTTCTGCACTGTCCAGCCTCCTGACAATCCGGATATTGGAGGTCCATTGCTCCTGTAAGGGGTCAATGTACAACAGTTTGCCACTTTAAATGGAGTTACCTACACAGTTCAGTTTAAAGACAGCATTGGATTAGTTTTGACTGAAGACTAAAACAAGTTTTAGTCAGTTACAAAGAGATTTTAAGTGATTACAAGTAGAAGGGGTTAAAGTCAGACATGGCTACAGGAGAAATAAAGATAAACCATTTTCTAGCAACTAAAACTTAACAAACTAGATTTGGTTCGAGGTGAAATTCTTACTATATGTTCCCAGCAACATAACTAACCAAATTCTTAAGTCAGGAACTGTCCCTACAGTCCAAAGGGCTAGTTTCTTTTGTTGTTTTAGGAGAAAAAGAGAGACAGAGAGATGGATGGGGAGAGATATCATGGGGTGTATTTGCCTCTCACTTCTATAGTCCAGTCACCCTTCATAATGCATTTTTCTGAGGGTTACCCTAAGATAAAGTTTATTCCCACTGTGCTGTTGGAGTCTTGGAGTCTCATGGTGAAAGAGGTTCCATGCTGTTGTTTGCTAAAATGTAAATCCATCTTCTTTGCCAAAGAATTGCCACTTGACAGGTAATTGTCTATCAACTTTGATGACACCACACTAGAAGCACTGACTTGTCCTTTGTGTTTGAGAAACAGGTTTATTTACTTCCCAGATTTGTCTGGTAACGACATTTCAGTCATAATTTTATTTTATGTTCATAACTTTACAAATAATGGTGCAACATACATTTCACCATGATATTATTGATCAGTAAATTATTAATTTTCAAATGATATCTCACAAGGCATATTTTGTAGAAAGATTATTAGTGTGTGTACAGTGTGAACAGAGAGGTATCTGGATGTGTTTTAGTGGCCTATGATGTGCAGAAGTGAATGATTGAGAGTCTCTTCTGGCATTAACCTCTATGACCCTGTTAGGTGTTTGAATCTGCCCTCTGTATGCCTTGGTGGATGAGGTGATATTTTTTATTGAAGCAACTTCTGCTGGTGAAAGAGACAAGCTTTTGAGAACTTGGAAGTTTATTGAACCAATAGAAGTTAATATCCTGTTTTTCTATGTAGTTGACTGGCATGTATTCATTTAAAAATATTTTATTACCTTCATTCATAAAGCATAAGATCATTTCATTTATTAGTCTAAATTTTTGAACATTCTTCAGTTTGAGAGTCAACTGATTTTTCTTTTGAGTCTCTCCACTTTTATATTTTAGTGAAGTCTTTGTCTGGACTTCTATTAATTAGGGTCTGAGATTTTCTGTCAAGTGGTACTCTTCATCAGTGGCCTTTGACTTATCTGTGTTAAAGTAAGAGTGAAGGGATCTTGTCTATGAAAGACTTTGGTTCTAGACAATCCAGAATCTATTGGTATCTATTTCTGTTGGTCACCTGGATAACATGCTACTCCTGCCTTTCTGATTGGGAGAACCAAATTGCCATTGAAGATGAAAACACACTTTTTATAGACAGCTCAACTACAATAAAGCAGGGATTCTTGAGCCAAGTTGCATGAGGTTACACGTGTGCAAGTGAGAGTAGAATTTTGGCTTTCTATTGTTAAACCAAGAGCTGGCTGGCTGAAAAGAACTGAAACTCATTAAATCTTCAGCTTGAATTGGTTCTCAGCTGGAAATTTGTGTTTTGGAAAAGAAGAACTTTAGTTTAATCTCCAGTTGCTCTTCACTAAATAACCTTTTCTATGAGGAATATTAAATCTGGATTCTTTTTAAGATGTTTTGCTCAGCATTACATAGGAGCCCAAATACTTTAAAATATCCAATCATTAGTTTCCAAAGCAGCATGTGGTAATTATCTGCCTGATGCTCAGAGTCATTAAAAAATCACTGTGTGCACTGAAAATTTAGGGCTTACATTCTAAGTGTGGCATCGTCTTCCCTATAACCATCTTCTCATTAGTTTTTGAAGTCAGACTTTGAAATATGTGATTGTAAAAGCCATTTAATATGCTTGTAAATGTAAACACATCTCATGGAAGAGTCTGGAAAAAGCTCTTCTGCTGCTCTTTATTTATAATCTTTCCTATGGCTGACTTAAATATTATTAACCTGTTGGAAGTGAAGAGAAAATCAGGAAAAGGAAGCATTTAAACTTTGATTAAATATTCCCCACCATCTGAAGATTGTGAAACTGACACCTGCATAATTTATTAATCATTTGCTTTCCTACAAAAGAATGAGAGAAAAAAGTGGTGCCCAACTCATTCCACTGATCCGTAATTGGAAAATTATCCTCTGAGCGGTGTTCAAAATAAAACCAAGTCCCCTGGGTGTAATTCAGCTGCAGATGAATTGTTTCATGTCTCAGCCTACTATATATTTTACATAAAATATCTGCATACTGGAATTAAATCTAAAATTAGAGCAACATAGTTTCTGTAGGATAAAAAGCCATGGAATTATCAACTAGGTCCTGGTGCTTGTATTTTTCCTGGTGCCCAATCCTGTGTTAATTCCTATACACAACATCATATATATTATGTCTTGGTTTCTGAAGGACTCATCACTGTATCTTCTAGGTAATCAGAAGAGCAAAACAATGGCTTGATTTTTCCAAATGTGCTGAGCACCCAGCAGCTCACTGAAATCTAAAGCAGGTGTGATACCTTCCTGTATCCTCAAGAAATAAAATAAAAATCACACAAACCCTGCGGGTTTGGCTTTATTGATGACTAAAAGAATAACACAACATAAATGTCTGCTTAAGCTTCATGCGTGGGCTTGGCTGCCCCTAGGGTTTCCTTTCTATATCTCCTCTGATCTAATTGCCTCTCTCTAGAAAGCAACTCACTTCCCCTATATATGGGGTAGAGCTAATGAGCTGCATCTGCCACAATGAGAACTTCAGCGTGTTTGTACAGTATTCTAACACTGGCTTATAGGTTGGATCAAAAGAAGAACTCTTACACTGCAAGCGGGGAAGGGGAAAGTATAATTTTCTCATAATGTATGCTGCAAAAATAATATAGTAACACCGTTTTCTTATAAACTCTGTAGAACCTTTTCTATGAGTTTTAATGTAACTCTTTCAACACCTTCTGAATGGAAAAAGAATAATGAAGTATGCTGGAGTGGGGGTGTGGAGGGAAATGATGTGTTGATTTTGTGTGTGGGTTTTTTCCCAGTCACAGAATTTTTAATATATTTCCTTATGTTGCTCAGGCCAGGGAAATCCTGATTGGATAAGAGTTCTGTTACTGAATATTTGTTTTTCTGGCAATTATATTCCTGCTGAAGAAGGGAGACTCGCTGCAGAAGGGAAAACTTAATTATACATGGCCTGATTCCCCTGAATTGCACCTTGTGTAGCTATTTCCATTTGTATGAAGTGGGTGTAAAATGCTGCTGCAGTCACGCTTTACACCCATGTTTTCTAGTTGTAAATAACTACACAAGATGCAAGGCAGTTGTGAATCAGATCTCAGAGAATCCTAAATATAATGGTTCACTTTTAATGAACTTTGAAATTCCTGTCTTACAATGGACTACTACATTCCATTTTCTTCTCTGCTACCTTTTTTGTGTTTCCTAATCTCTGTTGTGTAATTCTTTGTAATTTTGCAGAATTCTGGAATACCTACAGGACAAAGATAAGATAAATGCTGGGCAAACCTGCATCCACTAAAAACAAGGCAATGCTGTAGATGAACACATGATTTCACAGTCTCTCCATACATTTCCATTTGGCATACTTAGACAACATAGGTAGAGCTAAATAAATGTGAGTGTGCTAATATTTGCTATTGGATAAATATGCAGATGATGACAGAAAATGTGAGTTGCTGTTTATATGACAAGCTAACAAGCTGTGTCACAAGGGTTACTCACCATTACCATTGCATTCTAGGACTGTATTTAGTGTTTTAAATATGAACACTCTGTTCCCTGTGATCTTGTTAATTCCTTGCTTTCTCTGTTTTAATTATCCATGACTGGCTTTGAGTGCACTGCTGCCATGAGTACCAAATGAACACAACCACATGCTGCACTGTTACATTTAAGTCAAGAATGTTGACCTTTTCATTGTAAATGCTTGTTCAATTTCAATTAAGTACACCATCAAGTCTTCAATAGACTCACAACTGCCATGTAAAAAATCACTATTGGCAGAAATGACAAGCAATAAAAATACCCTGCTGAGTCCACTTACACTAAAACAGGACTCAGGAGTAGGTGGAGATCAATTAGAAATAATAAACGAGCAAGAAGCTTCATTTGTCCATAATATATTGATGGGGAAAAGTGCACCTGGAGACGTTCAGTATGCCTGTAAACTATTTGTCCCAGCTGGACAGTTGCACCATGGGTCCTGGTATTTCAGTAATTATGAAAGTAACCAGTTTGTATGGTAGCTGCAGCAAGTTTCTTTTAAAAATTGGATTGAATTTTGTGAGTCAGTAATAGTCAGTCAGCTCCCTGGGTCTACATCACAGATTCCAGAAGCACAAGTAGAAAGGGTTACTCTCATTGGCTAGTTTCCTAATGTTCTTCAGGCAGTATTATTGGTTAAGCATGTGGGAAACACAGCCAATCACAGCAGGGGAAAAGTAATCTAAAGAGACACCACTGCATCTGCTGTAACAAAAATATGCTAGTTAACCTAGCAATGCTATTTCAGATTTCAGTAGCTCTGTTAATTAGAAATGTTTCAAGTTTGCAAATTCTTCAGCAGGCAAGGAAAACAGAATTGTTGACAGTACAAGTTATTGTCTTACATAAACTATAAAAGAAGGTGTCTAAACAACTAGGACACTTGCTAGAACTTTTTTTAAAATATCAATAGCTAGCATGGAAATATGTGTAGTTTGGTAGCGTAGAGTTTTTATAAACTCACTGTTACATGACAAGGTGAGTCACAAGAAGAATCACTTTCTTCTAATTCAGAGCTTTATTAGACTAAAGAAAATAGCATTGTCTCAGAAGCTACTTGGGCCCTGCTGCACTTCACAGCTTCTGCACAGAACTTCCCCAGTTTCACTCCTGCCTGAATTTTTGCTGTATATGTAAAGAAACTGTACATATCCTCCCTGCTACATCACCGCATCAGTTGCAACTCTTAAAATGATAGTGCCTGATCTCCAGCACTACCTCAGGCCAAGATCATCCATGGGAAGGCTCTGCACCTGGGCACTGGCTCTAGGGATCATGCGTTTCCACTCAGGACCTAAGTGGCAGTCAGTGCAGTACCTGAGTTAGTAGCAGTGGGGCAGTGTGTGATAATGGACCATTCTAGGACATAGATAAGACAAGGCATGTCTAGGAGAAGCTGAATGAATTGCTCTTTTGCAATTTGAAGGTTGATTCATTAACGTTTTACTTGAACAAACTGGCTAACCTTTCAAAAAAATGTATATATAGGCAACCAATGTTGAAATATATAACAAGACCTGAAAAAATCCCAGATGCTTTTTCTTTTTAGTGTGTCATTCACTAAGAGCTGCTGGGACAGTGTTGCCTCCTGTTATATTCTTATACAGAAAACGAACCAGTCTGCCTACGATCATGTTAGCCTAAACATGTGTGATTAGTAAGACTATGGAATATGTCCTACTCCAACCGTTGGAAACCTTGTTGCAAGTGAGAAGACAGCACAGTACAGGCCAGGCTATAGTGCCCACTAGACATATTGGTTCTTTAGAGTTAAGCACAAGAGCTTGCCTGAAATGTGTCTGGCTAACTGGATCACCTTGTTTCTTTTTGCTCTATTCCTTCCCCTAAATCAGTGTGGAGAATATCCTTACCTTCAGGACATACTCAGATTTTCTCTCTCTCTCTCTGGACCAAGAGTTGTGAAATTGCTTTGTTCTCTACTTTGGCAGTGCATGTGCTGTATCTGCCTCTTAACCTCTCCCTCAGATGGATATAATTTGGGAATAGGAGTTTTGGTTTGTCTTCTTTAGTAAGGGGAAAGGAAGGAGAAGGTATGTACTCAGATCTCTATTTAGAAAAACACTCAGATGTGTTTAAGTGCTTTCCTCAACATGGCGTATCTTTCCAGTTTATGATATTTCTTATTATTTTTCCTTTGATGAACAGAAGTAGAAGAAGCAGTGTATATTCCTCATCTTTGAAAAGTATATTTGTTTGTTGATATCTTTCTTTTAATATGTCTTAAGAACAACATTACACCAAACATAAACAGAGACCATCTGGACTCACATCTGTGTCTGGTTTGATTGGTACTACAATTTTTCTCTCTCTCCTCTCCCTCTGTCATTTTAACTTGGCATTCAGTTTTCCATACATGATGCATTAATGCAGTTGACTATCAGTTGTGTCCATGCTGGCAGACTAAGAGTCTGGCTCAGTAGACATCATTATTGTTTTGGCTCCATCTCTGATATGGATTTCACAATTTGTGCCCGTGTGTCTGCTTCAGCTAATGAAGGAAACAAAGAGCAAGCTAGAAAAAGGGAAGAGAGGGCAAAACCTGAAGATACTAAAATTAATGCCCTTCAAAGTTACTGATCAAGGGTTCTTGACCTGGGGCTCACATGCAAATGACAGCAGAGGCTGGCCACCTTACCTTTCCCATATTGCTTAATAAGGTGGGTCCCAGTTAGATGGATGAGGGACCCCCAGCATGGAAAAGAGGACTGCAGGATGGAAAAGACTGAGGATCACTGTTATAGATCACCTGTTAGCTCAGAGCTTATTTGTATAAAGAGAAACCCAATAATTTTTTCTAGTACTGTATGCAGTTGCCAGCTGTTTCCTATGCAACCAGTTCAGTGTGTTTCAGCTTCCAGTGCCCTGTTGGCTTGATTACACCAAACAGTTTTCTCAAGCAAAACCATTAGCACCAGAATTGGAATTTCTGAGAAAGATGCTTCTGAGATGCCTGGCTACCAGCATAAGGAGAGAGACAAGGGAAAAAAACATTAGAAGAGCTGAGACACTTACAATCCCACAGTCATGTCTCCAACAGATCATTTCTCATTATTTTGAGTCTTCACAAATCCTCATGTTGGGCAAGCCTCCAAAACGTTTAGTGTTCAGGTCCAGATAAACATCCTAAAGTTTAGATTACTATACTTTTTACTGTTGGAGGTCTGTGCCACTCTGTCTGAAGTGGCTCATAACCATGAGTGCCTCCTCAGGGCAGATTGTCAAAAACAGGGCAGGCACCTCAAACTGATGGTATGTTTTGTAATTAGACTTCACCAATCCAGTACCAAATGTGAACTCCTGGATTGCTATAACAATCTCATCATGAATCACAGATAGTCCCCTTAGACTCTGAAGGCTATCTTGCCACCAAAGCAAGCTGGACTTAGTGATAAATGGTCACTGACCCCCAAAACCACCAAATATTCAGGTTTCTTCCAGTCCCAAGAGACCAGTCACTTAACCCAGATCAATTTGTATCTTAGATCTTACACCAGAGATAACATCTATAGTGAATCCTATTTAAAACAAAAACAAACAAAAAAACCCCAACTGTCTAAAGGTGTATTAACTAGAAAAAATAAATTAAAGTTATTTACAGGTTAAAGCAAGCAAACATATGCACACAAGTGAGTTACTATCTATGATTCCTAAAGATAACAGAGGTAATTTGTCAATTCAAGATGTCTTTCAGGGAAGACCCAGCAGTAACCCCTGGGAATCTCTGCCTTAGTTTAATGACTCTGGCCCTGTGAGAGTTCAAACAGCAAAGAGATGACACATTTTCTTATGACTTTGTTTTATCTTTCATCTTTGGCCTTCCAGCTCATTAGAGGAGCTCCTGGGACATAGCATTTCCAAGGTGCGAAAGGGCCATTTACCAATCCTTTGCATTGTGATGTTTCTTAACGGCCTGTTTAATCTTGATAGGTCTCCTTAATGGGTGCGGGGTGTGGTGGTGGACGTTGATTCCCATGACTAGGTTCAGAAGTTCAGAGCAAACATTTTTAAAATTATAAAGCAATATTTACATGTTTCTGTATAGCAAGGAATACAGGCGTTACAAGTGAGATGAATGCATGCAGCAGTGTACAAGCATTTCATAGAGTCTAAACACTAAATACATTCTTATAAGACTAATACTTACTTTAAATAAAAGTAATGTACAGGTGAGCTGATTTAATTTCCAGCTATGAGTTTGTCAGTTCCTAGCTATTGTCCATGGCCTTGGTCAGAGCTAGTACTTGGTTTACCAGCATCACAGTCTGGGAAGAGAGGAATAAGAGCTGGAGTTAAAGGAGATAATGGGTAGAGGTGAGACAGAAAAATGCGGGAAGAACAGCAAGAACTAGAGAGAGGCAGAAATGATACGCAAGAAGCATGTGTCTTTTTTAACTCCAGATGCACCTGAGTTGAAATGATGACATGGATAGTTTCTATTTTGGGTTCAGGCCTCCCTTTGGAGTTGGGATCATATGATAACACTGGTCAGCACTTATGAGATCTTCTGACAGATGTGACAGTATCCTGGACAAACCAGATTGAATTAAGTTTAAGTATCTTAGAAGCTCATTGTATTAAAAATGCAAATGTTTATGTATTAGTGTGGGATTGTATGTAACTTGTCTATG
This sequence comes from Mesoclemmys tuberculata, assembly GCA_007922155.1. NCBI lineage: Eukaryota > Metazoa > Chordata > Testudines > Chelidae > Mesoclemmys > Mesoclemmys tuberculata. The sequence continues at coordinate 60,693,519 of ML675603.1, read as the reverse complement.
AGACATGACTAAACCCTTGGGAAGTGTTATGAGTTTTAAAGGACTCTTAAACAATAGGCCAAGACCAGAATGAACTGCTAGTTGAGCAGGTTTCCTAGGAAATACTTGGAGGAGGGAACTGCAAATGCCTACTTCTAGACCTGATTTTGTGAAGCTTTGCCCTGATGAGGGAATCTTTGTCTATGAATTACCTATTCCCAGGATCAAAAGGCCCAAACTGCATAAAGCAGTAACTCACAGATTCCTGGGGGTTCTTGTTCTGAGGAAAAGGAGTTATGAACTTATAGACACAGGAAAACACATGGGTGGGGTTTGAAGAACTGTTCATCAGCCAGAACCCTTGTTAGAGTGAAGGGATGATCTCTGGTAAGCTTATTGGAGTGCATGTAGAATCTTGTATTGTTTTGGTATGTTTTCTCTGTATTGTTTTTACCTTAAGTATAAAGGTGCTTCCTTAGAAGGAGCTGTGTGGTAACTTAACTGTGGCAATTACACTGTTTACTGTCTGTGGGGAGAAAAGTAAAGCCGGCCAACTTAGACAGTTTGACTTTGTAGAATAAATTGGAGGTCATCTTGGCACAATAACTCAGATGAGTTTGGAATCAAGTATATAGCCTAGCTATTTTGGCATACATTAGCTGCCTGAGTAGCCTAACTCCATAGAAGCGTCTTTATTTTGGTATACCAATGATTGATTCTAAGAAATTGATTCCGTCAGTGTGAAAACAAACCAAAAAAACCCCCAACAATCTATAGAACCAAATGTTGTATAGTGCAGCAACTGTTTATTGAAGTTGCCTACTGTAACCCGTCCGTGCCCAGGGTAGCCCACTGATAATGCCAGGGTCAGGGCAGGCTGCAAAAGGAGAGCAAATTCTCCCAGCACTGGTGGGTGACACCACAGTCAGACTTCCCAACCAGCCACAAACAGTGCTTCTGATTCCCCCACACAGGTTATCAAGAAGCCACTGTGCAAATACACACAGCCCCCTTTACTGCATTTCAGTCTCTGGCTCCCAAAACCGACACTAGGTCCAGTAAAGAGACCAGTTGCTTTAACTCTATGCTCTTTACCAAAAGATTCCCTCTGATCCCAAAGGATCAGCCACAGTACCAGTTCACTATAAGTTTGGATCTTACCCAAAATACCACGCTGCCAGCCAATCCTTTAGTAACTAAAACTAAAGGTTTATTAATAAAAGAAAAACAAACAATAAGAGAAGTGTTAAAGGCTTAAAGCAATCAGATACATACAGATGATTTAAAAGTCCATATACATCAGGTTTCTAGAACAATTGTGGAGTTGCAGGCTTGTATAGTTCCTCTGGTGTACATCCAGTACCTGGATGGGTCTAAGTCCTTCAGTTCAGTTGCAAAGTGTGTTAATCCAGAGGTGTGTCCGCAGCTGGACAGGAACAAGGACACAAGGCAAAGACGAAGACAAAATGGTTTCTGTGGTTTGATCTTATATACCCTCTATTGCTGGCCATGTGGCTTGTGGAACTTTACAGGAACCAAAATGGAGTCCATAGTCACATGGGCCAATCCTGGTAACTCTTCAGGTATGCCTTTAGTTTCTTCCTAGGCCTTTGGCTTCTGTAAAGGTCTTGATGGGCCATTAAGCGGGCTATTGTCCTGTGGCCTCTCTGTCTGGGGTGTGTCTTTTACAGCACAGTTTGACATACAGGATATCAAAGATCTCCATAACTTTCCTCACATATATCACACATGAACACAAGTATTATCTTCTTACTCAGCACATTATAACCTTTCTAACAGCACCTGACATGGTATGTTTCACATGAATCACTATGATTTTGACATATTAATGTCAAATAACACAAATGCCCCCCCCTCCTAATGCAGTCCGCATGACACCCCCAACGCAAGACTGGTGTAGAAGGGAGTAATCGGAGCTCCCGAATACACCTCAAGGGCCCCCCCAATTGGGTTAGCATGACACCTACATTGAAGACAACGGGTCATAATTCTTAGCTGGCGTAAATTTTTATTGCCCTATTGTCTTCAGTTGAGCTATGTTGACTTAAATTAGCATAAGATTTGACCCAAAGTGTTTTGCTAGTTCTACGAAACCTCACTACTACAATACTGTTACTGTTTCTTTGTATTGTGGTGGTGCTTCTGACTCAGTGTGCATTCCATGTTTGATTGAGGATTGTACAGACTTGCTGAGGCAGTATAAGGAGTCAGTTGATCCAGTGATTGTTGACCATCTTATAGAATCATTGGATGCCACTCATTGGGCTTGACAGGAGGAAGCACAGTGGCACTTGACTTAACAGGGTAAATCTGGAAGAGCTGGAGCTTAATTAATTGACTAGGTGTAGCTCAATGTCCATGTGCACAAAGCAGGCCGGCAGTTACTCCAAATCAGATTGCCAGTTGACAGAAACATAATGAATGGTGGAGTTTCCTAAGGAGTAATCCAGCCGGTAGTACAATGGTGCCATTCACTAGACTGGAATTAGATAAAGTGTTGAATAATTTAATAATGGGTACAGCACCTGGATATGATAGAATTACATCGAATTCATGAAACATCTGGGTCCTCGTGCTTGGGGATGTTCTGTGGGAATCCAAACTGCCTAGAATCTGGCATCAAGCAAAGGTCATTGCTTTGCTGAACCCTGGGAAAGATCCACACTTGCCTTTGAGCTACAGACCAATTTCACTTTTAAGTGTCTGCTTTAAGGTACTTAAGCATCTGATTTCACAAAGAATTTCACCCTCTGTGGAAGACATGCTACCACCAGAGTAAGCTGGGTTTTACTGCAATCGTAGTACATGTGATCAAGTGCTGGCACTTACAACTCTAATTAAAAATGGAATCCAACATTAGCTGAAGACTGGTTCAGTTTTCTGGACCTGACTGTGGCATATGATATAGTTTGGCACGTGGGCCTTTTGGTGAAATTGTCTAGAACTATGCCAAGTTTGATAGTATGTGCAATGGCTCTGTTTTTGAGAAATTGCCATTTATATGTGTGTATTGGTGATAGAACAAAGGCTTGGAGGCACCAGAAGAATGGCTGCTCACAAGGATCAGTATTACCTTCAATGGTATTCAACTTATATTTGAATGACTTACTATATACTGGGTCTCACAAGTTCGTTTATGCAGATGACATATGCCTTGGCACTCAGTCGCACTCCTTTGACTACTTGAGTGTTCTGAATGCACATATGGTGGTTATGGGTGATTATTGTCATCGATGTTGCCTGATACCAAGTGGAAATAAGACTGTGTCGAGCATCTTCCACTTACATCGTGCACAAGTGGGCAGAGAGCTGAATATAATTCTCAATGATCAGCAAATAAAGCATGAGTCACACCCAGTTTAGCTAAGCATCATGTTGGATAGAACTTTCATATATTGTGACCATCTTACAAAGACAGCAACTAAGGTCAAAATGTGCAACAACCAGCTCAGAAAACTGGCCAGAATTACATGGGGCACCAATGCCCAACCTCTATGCACTTCAGCCTTGGCACACTGTTATTCAGTGATGGAGTACTGTGCTCCAGTCTGAACTTGCTTGTCTCACCTAAAGATGATTGACTGTGTAGCTTAATTCCACCATACATGTTTCAGGCACACTTAAATCTATTCCTCTGCATGGTTACCGGATCTCTGCAATATTGCTCTGCCCGGTGTTCTTTGAGAGGAAAGCATAACAAAGCTCATGATGAAATTGCATATACCACATCTACTGTTAATTAAAGACTTGTTTAATCCATCACATGGTTGACTGCCCCCAGGGTGCCCGTGGATAAATTGACCAGGTGAGGGATATATGGTAAAGGATATGTGGTGAGCTTCATGGCCCACAGAGAAATTGATAAATAATTATCTTGTCTTGGGCTCCACTCAACATCAACTCAGGTCTGATTTATCGTGAAAGCAATGGAGTCTTGTGAATTGGTTTCTTACTGGACATGGAATTTGTGCTGCAGTGAAATTTTGGTGGCATTTTAGAGACAATCCATTATGTCAGTGTGGACAGCCACAAGCCATAACACACATTGTTGAGCATTGCAAAATAACTCAGCTTCCTGCGGGTCTTTGTGCCTTGAACATTGTTGTTAAGAATGCTATGGCTTGGCTTGAATGGATTGCATATGTCAAATAAATGAATATGGTAGCACTAAAAGCCTCCAATCAAAATCCTGGACTCCATTTTTCAAGGTGCCAAATGAAGATATAGTAAAAGATAGTTCCTGCCCTAATGTATCAATCTTTCCTCAGCAGTGTATGACTGAAAGCAAATTTGCATCATGCAGGGTTACTTGTCTATGGTATGATTCTGGAGAGTTATAGGATTTGGGAATAACTTGAAGTACTGTCTTTTGTCTAGCATGAACAAACTTCACAGCATGCATTGTAAAATATCTTTATAACTACTGAGATTATCCATGTATAATCCCTACAACACGTCAGGGCCACAGATTTGACACATTCATCAAACTATATGTTGTAATAATGTCCAAGGGGTGCACAGCTATACTTAGACTACATATGTTTTCAGTCTGTACACATTCCAAGTCATGCATATTTATTTGCTCAATGAACTTACATTAAAATTAATGGAAATCATTGTATTTTAGCTTCTTAGCCTTCCATTTGATGTGTTTAATTCTTTGTTTAAACTGAAGGTGAGGATGAAGTCTTTATAAAGAGAATTTTTCTCCTTGTTTTAGTGATTAGATCTTCCAGCTTTAAGTCATTCTTCTTCCTCTAGCTTGTATCACTCCACCTGCTATAATCTGCACCCCTGCACTTGCTGTCATAAGCTGTTTTCCCAGTCTGCTCCAGCCTTTTTGGTTCTGAGTCTCATAATTAATTTGAGACCCTGTGCTTTAGAATGTTGCCTCATGAGTGACTGGCTTCAGCTTTAATGGCTTTCCTGACCTGCTAGCTCTCACCCTCCAATATTGTCTCCTTTACTCCCAATTTTCTATTCTCTTTCCACTGCTAAGTGATTTGTATTTCTCCCTTTTTTGAGGGAGGGGTGGGAAGGTGATGGAGGAGTTACACGTTTCCCCACTCGACTATAATAGTGGTACAGTTTCTGACTTGCTTTCTGTGCTGATTTAGCACTTTGACTGTGCCAGTGCCTTTTTATAGTTCAGACATTGCTTCTATTTTTTCCCCACCTTTGACTTTCTGGATCATCTTGATTGACTGTCTTGTGCCTTTTTTTTCTTGAGTCGGCTTCAGACAGTCACATAATTTTTCCTTCCCTTTCTGCCAACTGTAGCAACTCTGTCCTCTGCATAGCTCTTTTAGGTGTCTATTTTTAGTCTGTCTGAATTCAGAAGAGTCATTCTCTACCATTTGTATAGAACATTCATCCATAGGAAACTACGCATTAGTCACAGTATGTGATATAAATAAAATGTTATATTTTCGTAGTTTCTTAGGTATCATTGAGGATCCTTCATCTTGAACTCTGGGGAATTTTCCACCACATTAATCCCCACACATCAGAAAATTCATTAGTATCCAGTTGATATACTGCAGGAGAGGACATAGATGCAATACATTGCATTTGCTTTACTTCACTACTTTTTACTATGTATTTGGTGTTTGTGTACTGGATTGATTTGAATTTATACCCTTTTTTTACATACCTGATACATTTATAAAAACACTTCTTTTCCCTCTTACAAATCAAAGTTAGGTAGCTTTCTCATTTTCTGCTATCAAGTAAGTAAATCCGGTCGTCCCTTTTGTTGTTGTATGATTGATTGATATTATTTGGTCCTTTTTGCCTGCATTTTCCATATGAGTTCCTTTGTTTTAGTTAACTTTCTTCTGAAAGATGCTTAGCTGAGTTTAGCCTCTCTTCCTTTGACTATGTTTTTTTTTTAATCTAAGATTATTGTACTAGGACTGTAAGTGGGAGCATTACTATGTATGAAACACAGAAGAAATCAGACAGCACAGAAAGGGCTGACATCCTCCTGATCCTTTTTGTGTAACAGTTTTCATAGCTAAAGGAGGATTTGGGAGGTATGGCGGGGGGGGGGGAAGGGGAAATCTATTGACAATTCAATCTTCCCTAACCTTAGCATGATTCACATGTCATTCTCAAGACTGACTGAGTGAGTTTAAGATGTTCTTTTAATAGTCTAACTTTTTTTCACTGCTAGAAGAATGGATTCAATATAAAGATAGATCTCTTGATATCTTGTGATCAGTTCTGGAGTAAACTATGGGGCCTATTTGATTGTTTTTCTTCTCTAAGTTCTATAATTCTTTAAAACCGTTCAGTTTTTATTATGTTGAGGGATTTTCTCCTTCAGCCCTTGTGAAATCGTTTTACCTGCCACTGGCTTCAATACCCATTTATTCTTTACCCACAAACTTGAAGGTCTGAATTCAGTGCACACCAAAGGACCACTTTAATGAAGCGTTGCTCATTTAAACAAAACAAGAAGTGGTACTGTATGGCTATAATATTGTATAGTTTGTGTGTCACTTGGCTGGATGCATTATACCTCCATTGGCATTTTAAAGGGGGGGAGTAGGAGTGAAGTTTCCAAATGCAGGTGCCTAACTATCAATAATTTTAGGCACCCATGTCAAAGTGGCTTAATTTTCAGAGGCTCTTAGTACCCACAATCCCTTTGGAAGTCTGTGTGTTCTGGGATTGCTCAGTACTTCTGAGAATCAAGCCACTTTTATTTAAGGGCCTACATAAAGATTTAGGAGACTAGCTTTAGACATGCTTGAAAATTTTGGCCATCTGGTCTAGTAACTTTCTGTGTATACTTTTTAATTTGTGGATGTGCTTCAGAAAGTTGCAAAATAAGAACCAAAATAGTTAGATAGAAACAAGATATGGGAAAGAGAGAACATGTTGCTTTGGAAATAGTGACTAAAGAATGTTGTTACCTATAGTATTATAAGTTCTTTTCCTTTTCCTAATATGCAAGCAAGTTTTTAATCTTGGAAGAAAATGCTGTGGTATTGGTTTTTGGATCCAGATTTCGTTGGGGGAGCTGTGGCAAGCAGTAAGACATTACTGTCTGCCTTAAACTCTCTAAGTAGTCAATGCTTGAGGAAGAGTTGCTCCCTGAGAGCTAGGGATTAGCATATGGGCTAAGATCCCTAAAAGAGGTGATCTACATTACTTATGTCTCCTTTGGGAAGCTGACCTGACTCTGTTACTGCTTATCAGAGAGTCAATAATATGTGCAAGTTTAAACCTTTATAAAATTCTTTAATTGCACACAAGAACCTGAATTACAAAGTGACCTGTCAACCACGCACTTCATTGGGAACTGGAAGTACACAATCAGGCAGCAGCAGAAAGAAAAAAAAATGAAGAAGCAAATACAGAGCTGTGTTAAACTCACACTACTAAAAAAATAACCAGAAAGTTTAAAAAAGATTTGACAAGGCAAGGAAACTTTCTGTGCTAGTTTAATTTAAATTAAAGTTAAAAGCAGCATTTTCTTCTGCATAACAAAGTTAAAAAGCTGTATTAAGTCAATGTTCAGTTGTAAACTTTTGAAAGAACAAACATACCGTTTTGTTCAGAGTTATGACCATTTCAGAGTTATGAACAACCTCCACTCCTGAAGTGTTTGTAACACTGAGGTTCTGCCGCATGTAATGGCTGATATTTCATTGCAATTGCCAGACTAATAATTCTTCACCAGAGGTAGAATGCCAGGATAAGTTAAGAGACATGCACATTTATTACTCTTTTGGAGATCCAATGAACTTCTAAATTAAATTCAAACCTTTAGCTTGTTTCAGTGTTATTTTCAGTCTGAAACCCAGGGAGAATGGTAATAGTTTGAAGGGAAACATGCTGTGCTGCAAAAAAAAAAACAAAAACAAAAAAAAAACCCACCTCCCAGCAGACCCTTTGTGATGGGCCTCTAACTAGTTTCACTAAGGCAAACATTCTTATCAGAGACATAAAGGGGAGGCAGGTTGGTTTTCTTGTTAAGTGCCTACCATTGAACTTATGAAACTTTTCAATTTCTGAAAACTCTTACAAAGCTTTAAAATCATAGCTTTGACAGTGTTGTGGGGCTGGAGAGCCCCCAGAGAGCATGCCCTTGAAGCGCTCCTATGTCCCCAGAGAGAGGAACTTTTGCCTTTCTTGTTTAATGTTCATCACATCACTGTTTTAGCAGGTGTTCTGTTTAATGTTTTAATACATGTTTGGGTTCCACCTCGTTTGGTAGTAGGGAAATCCGTGTCTGAGCCTGTCTGGGCAGGCTATGCCTATGACCATCACAAGGCACATGCCTAACTTAAGATATATAGCACTGGAGTTAAGAGCTTCTCTGTGTGGAGAGGTGATGGACTCTGAACAGAGAGGAAGGTTTATCTGCCTGCAGCCAGTACCTCACTGGACCACCCAGCAGGGAGTGAGACTGCTTACTTTACTTGCTGTACAGTAGCCTAGGAGCATTCATCTGGAATCTATTGTGGTTTTCAGTAAAGGTTAAAATCCACCTGGGCTCTGGAACTTGACTGAATTGCTGTACGGGGAAAGGCAGTTTGTAACAACACAATTTTTTTAACTGCCATTAGAATGACAGGAAGACCTCTGAAACCTTTATTAGAATATCGTGAAATGAGACAAACATGTTTAGAAAATTACTTTATAGACTCCCACATTTCAGAAGAAATATAGCTTTGACAGAAAACTAGAGTTATGAATAACACATTGAATAATGTAAAAATGTTGACTTGTTCAGGTATCAGATTTATCTTTTATCTGACTGGAAATGACCTGGATTACAAATAGTTTTAAAAAAGAAAAGCAAAACCTCTATATGTGGAACCCAAACTGAAACAGTCTTTAGTGCTGTGTCCTGTTGTAATTACTGTGCTGACAATGTTGCTAACATTGGTGCACAAACAAGGAAGTGACAGCAAAAGAAGCAATGTGGGTGTAATTTCAGGAAGCTGAATTTAGATAATCGTGGCCCATGGTGATAGATCTTTTAGTAAGAGCTAAGCTAGCTAGATTTAGCTCAAGGGGTAAGGGCTTGTGCTTCTGTTAGAACATATATTTCCCCCTAAGATGAGCAGATACCCATCTTAATATACATGGGAACAGATATGGATAAGAAGGTGCCATTATTACATAGTCATTTTTCAGAGTAGAATCCCACTTTAAAATGTTTGGGGGGGGGAAGAGGAGGTGTTGTATATAATTGTTTTTAATGAAAGGTAAGGTTGCAAAGTCCAATACTCAAAAGTTGAGAAATGCTAGAATTAATCTCCTTGTGCGTATGGTACTAACTGTAATTATATAGAATGTGATTATTTTTTCCATAGGACCCTTCTGCCCCATTCTTTCTTCTGCTGGGCACCAACTTGGATCATTAAAGCACATGAGACTGTCTCCCTGTGCTCAGTTGTTGTGCCTAGTACCACATCAGCCCCCAGCAATTGGGAGGAGCAATTGTAGTTAAATTCATTCTTATCCCCAGACTGGAACATGCCCAATACAGAGGGAATCTTCTGAGAATTTAGCTTCCAGACTCTATTGTGCATGTACGATCTATGATTTTCTTTAAGCTTTATAACTGGGCCAAATTTGGTTGGATTTTCACAGGGTCAGCAAAATATACATCCTTGCACCAGTTTGATGTTCTTGCCAAATTTCAATCTCCTATTCCTAAACATGGAGGCACTGGAGTTTTTCAAATGAAATAGTTGTAAGACCTTTTTTTTCTTTTTAACGTGGGCAAAACAACTAGGTTTTGCTGAAATATTCCACCTCAGGCCGAAACCTGGGAAGGAAAAATTCAGCCTGAATGGTTGAAGTGTAACACCAATTTATACACAACTGAAAACAGGGCTTTATAATGGAACGTGTTAGACAGTCTTAAATAGAAGTGTCACTACCAACTGTGCCTATCATGTGACACATTCTGTAACCTTTGCACATATTTACTTATGTGAATCCCATTGATTTCTGCTAGTGCTACGTGACCTGTTATTTCCCCCGCAACCCAGATAAATCAGTGGTATGAAAATCTTTGTAAGACTATGTGTAAACCTATTTGGAGTATCAGAATTTTACACTTGGAAGCAGAGCTTACTGGGTATTGCCAATATGTAGTGAAAAGGAGGGATTCTCATTACTTCTAGAACACAAACACAGCACCACCTGATACTGCAAATGAAAATCATCTCCAAACATGGCACAGAATTATTTAAGTGTAATTAACACTAATGGCATAAGGGCCATCTTGGTGCTCAACTGACGAACTGTAGATGGCAAATATCAATGCATATAGCAGTAATTATGAATCTTTCCCCACTGTATCATTTCTATTTAATTTACATAGTATAATTAAATCATATAGTTTAAAGGTGCCTCAGGTATATTCAGATCCGCTGTTTACAGTGCACACAGAGCACAATATAAGCATGCCTTTTTCTTAGATTATTTCTGTGCTAGGCTAAAAATAACTTTATGAACATATGCGCTGAAGTTCTTTGGAATAACCTTCCTTTTTTTCTTTTTTAAACTTAGTGCAATAAATCAAACTGAATAGCCAAGCACATGCTGTTGCAGCTACTGGTGCAAAATCATACATCACTTCTCAGCATAACAAGAAGACTGCGGAGGATATTTTTAAAAGCCCTTAAGGGTATTTATTATAGAATTTAAAAAAAAGGAATGTAGGAGAAAGGAGCCTCCCCTCTGATTTTTAAAATGGAATTGCCGATGGAAAGTTGCTCTCCTGGCATTTTGTGCAGTAATTTTAATTATTCTATTGAGGCATTGCACCTGTAGGTCACCAGCTCAGAGCGGGGCCTGGACAGCCAAAGGTCTGTACTGTCTGATGGCTGTCTTGCGGCCTGTGTTAAATGAGTTGGTGGGCTTAGTCCATTTCCTAGTGGCTAGATGACCATCGCATAGCAGCCATAATCATCCATGCATGGACAATCTGCCTGTGAGCAGAAAACCACGTTCTTTTAGAATGGAAGTGTTGATGAGAAAGGTCTAATATGTTAAGGAAATTCAGGAGTCTCTCACTTTAGCTACCTCCTTGTCTACTTGATTGTCAGGCTCAACATGTTGCTCTCTGGCTCGTGTTGACAGAGTTGCCACAACTATGCACTGGCTTGGGCTGGTTTCCTCTCCATGCTGTGACTGTGGGGCAGCTTTGCAGATGACAACTCATGGTGGAAGAATGCCCAGATTGACATATGGTGGCTAGTCTACAACGCCAGCCTTCTTTGATATACAGGCTATGCTCTGGTTACAGAGCCTGGACACTAAGTTTTGATGTCTGCATACGGGAGCAGTAGAAGCTCATAATCCCATGTGGCACTAACTGGCATCCTTGCAGCTATCAAGGGAGCTCAGTAATGAACGATTGGAGATAGTTTTGCCCTGAGAGCTGCATCCTTCAGGTCAGAGACAAAGCACTTTGGTCGGGTGGGGAAGGGGACTTGCATCTGCTTTTGCACATGCTGCACCTGTTCTGTGAATAAGAGAAGACTCAGAGACCCTCTCTCACTATAATGAAAGTTATTTAAATGTTTAAAGGTCAAGTTGTTCATGACCAAGGAATACTATCTCTTCTGCCCTTCTCATACGATAGCTGTTGTGTAGTCTTACTATCGTGAAGCTGTTGCTGAATAGTGGGCAGCTTGTCAGGGAGAGACTGAGCAGGGCGGAAGAGAAGAGAGGGCAGACATGAGTTTGTCAGCAAGGAGAAGAAGGGAGTCCAGGGATGGGAGATGCATAAGACATTAACGGAGGCATAGCGATAGCAATCAAAACTTTGAACCACACCTTTGGCAAACCATCACCCCCTAATTACTGAGTGGTAGTAGAGGTTATACTTGTGTCACTATTATTGTTATAAGGCTTGGTATCTCTCGGGTTTCTTCTGTCTTGTTTTCTCACAGTAGCCCCGTGAGGCGAGGTCACTTCAGGGTAGCATGATTTATTCCTTATCAACCTCAAATGCATCCGTGTGGTTTCTGTGATACGTCTTTAGGTTTGCACAGTGCCCTTCTAGATAACATTGTGTCTTTGCTGAGCCTTTCAACCTTTAAATCTGCAATGTGGTATTCTCTGTGGTTGAGTGAAGGGTGAGCAAACTGTAAGCTCCTCATCACATGTCTTGATTACTGCGACACCCTTCGTTCAAACCTTGACAAATGCAATCTTCCCCACTCCTATCTATTCTGAATGCAGCTGGAAAGATCATTTTACTAGTCCATTACTTTGAACATGTTACTCCTCTCTGAAAGTTTGATGCCTGCCTCCAGTTGGCTGATACCATCCTCCATTTCCACTGGTCCTAAATTTTCAGTTGGAAGAGAGAAATAGTCAGATTTTGATGGTACGTGCTAAGCAGGATTAAAATGTAATAACTGCTATTAACTGAGTGCTTGTGCTCTATAGAATAAAACAAGATCAAAATAAAAAAAATCTCAGAAACGGCTGACCTCAGCTTCCCAAAAAAAGCACACAACCACACATATTCGGAGGTTATTTTAGTAGCCCATTATCAGCCAAGCAGGGATCAGAAATTATGGGCTAATAGTGGGAGGTATTTTGTTGTTCAACAAAGAATAGTTGCTTCGGGGGGTGGGGGGGAAAAGAAACGTTGTGGCAGTCCCTTTGAGTGCTTTGCCTGGGTGCTGCTGAGCATAGATTAGGGTGACAGGCAGTAGCTATGGGGAGTACCACAGTCTGTGAGCTTTTTCTCTCCCATCAGAAAGTTACAGTGTAGTGGAGGGATGTATTACAACACCATATGGCACTAGTTTAGAGTCCTGCTAAAGTTAAAAATAACCTACATATCCCTAAAACTAGTGTGGTGCTTAGGAGGATATGTTTTCACTCTGTTTTTACTTGCCATCACATTTCACCGGCCTACTTATCTCCTCAAAAGGATGCTAAATATACTTTCTGTAACATTTACTTGATAATAAAGCACTAAAGATGTACAAAGGCAGAACATGGACGGTAAGTAATGAACACATCATTCATAACAACAAATAATCCCTTCACAGTAAACACTATCAAGAGTAGCAAAAGATAAGTTACTCCATTCAGAGCTCCTTCATTGATAAATTTCCTGGAGTTAAGCTTAAATGCAGATAGTAAAATACTAGCATAAATGGTGCTGCTTTGTTCTGTGCATGGAATGTAATTGAGATCTGAGTGTCTGCTGCATAGTCTCTGTAAACCCAGAAAAAGAGCTTTGTTCAACTACTACCACAAACAGTAATTATATGGAGCAAATCTAATGCTTTCAAGTATTCCAGTGCCATAATTTACGCTAGGCAAGTGCAAAGAAAGGCACAGGTGCTTCAGAGATTATTATACAAAATATGATTCTGGGTCCTGAAGAGACAGAAGTGTTCAAAATTACATAGCTTTGTCTCTGTTCAATTTAAAATGCAATGAAGAGCCACGACACTGGAATCTCCTTCCAGTGATGCCGGCCCTTGGCTCCGTGTAGAATTTTCTGTGTGCTAAGAGTGGCTGATTAACGCTATGTCCTTCTAGGAGGTTTGGAGAATCCTGGCATGGCACCACACAAAATAATTAAGATGTGCTGAAGAGTATAAAATCTAGATGTGACTTGGCATAACAAAGAAGCATCTAAATTAGCCAAAAGGGAGCATGGGTCAGTGGCTAGAATATGGGACTAACCCTAAGGAGACTTGGGTTCTATTCCCAAGTGCCGCAGACCTGCTGTGGTACCTTGGGCAAATCTCTTTATCTGTGTCCTTTCTCCCTTCTTTACTCTGTGTGCTCTATTTACAGTATATGCTCTTCAGGGAAGGACTGTTTCTAAATACGTTTGTACAGTGTCCAGCACAGCAGGGCTTCAACCTCAGCTGGGCTGTCTCCATGCTAGATGAATATACCCTCAAAAGGAGGTGAAGGACAAATGTCACAATAAGATCATGAGGTCACATTAAGAAGTGTACACATCCTGAGGGATTGTGTCTCTCTCATTACATTTCCACCCCATCACTTACCATAGGTGAGGTAACCTAGGCAAGGTTTGAGGAAGGAGTTTGGTAAGTAGATTTGGGTGGGGTGTTCCAAGCATAAGGATTTGGGTGGGATGTTCCAAGCATAAGGTCAGGGCCCTGAATTCCACTGGATGGCAGGGCACCTAGGAGTTAAGTGTTGAAACACTCAGCATTTCAATGCCTAATTCTCCTTTCTGAATCTAGCCCCAGGTATTCTTCATTCTATCACCTGACCACTAGCTACACAGCTTCAGCTGGGAGGCAGCTAATAGTGACAGGTGAGGCTGGGCCCATCTCCCATTAAAGGAGCTAATCACCCTGTGACAGAAACCTTCAGCTGTTTCTAAGGCTAACTTGCATATAGTTATGTTTTAGTAAACTGAAGCAATGGTTGCTCCTGCTGTTTCAGAAATGGTACAAAGTAGTAATAGAAATGAGGTTTCTTCCCTAATTCTCCAGGTTGCCTGCTGACTCATAGCTGGGAGTGTTTCAGAAAGGATTGAGCTATGGCTGTCAATAATAATAGTTTTGAGGGGGGTGCTGCTTGTGCTTCTCAATATGAGAACATCCCTAAGTAATTACAATAGGCAACAAGAGAATGAGAGGATATGATAACACTGTCTCAGGACTATTGCTTTCAAATGCTAATTAGCCTGAATGCACCTTTTGGCCACTATTTTCACTATGCCATGCATGTTCTCTCTACTCTGCATTATGGTTCAGCATATTGATTGATGGGACCCGGGTTTCTGTTGCCACTTGATACACCAAAGTTGAACTTTAGGTACAAACTGAAGATGATAAAATTGTCAAATGTATATGCCATAATACACTTTGTTCCTCAAAGGGCTTGAGGGAGGTGGCAGTTTCTGCTCAGAGAATCTCCTTATTCAGGATTTCCTACTGAGACTGGGAGATACAGAATAGCAAGTTCCTTTGAAAGCGATTTAGAAAAATGGCTCAGTAAACAATATAATTACAAACCACTTATTAGGGATGGGTGAATGAGCTAAAAGTGTGTTCACATTCAGACTATTTGTAGCTCTTATTATTCAAAAATATTCAGAGGTATTTGGATTTGAAAAACATATAATGAAATATAATATGAGTATAGATATATAATAAATCTGCAATGGGCAAAACTGAGGTTAGGAGAAGAATAGGCAGCAAAGACAGGAGAACTAAGATTATTACTTTTTATTATTAGTCTCTAAATCCTTCATGAGACATGACAGACATGTACAGCTACCTTGTTTCTTCCAGTACACTTAATGAGACAGGGATCTTCTGGAAAATATTATCTGATCATGTAATAAAAGACTGTATCATGCATCTTAAGCAGTGGATTTTACCTATAACACAGGTAAATGAGAGCTTCCAATTAAGAGGCTTAATCCTTGTCATGCAGCATGCAGAAGTCTACATTACAAATTGAAACCATGTTGTAATGAGCTAGGAGAAAAGCATGAGATCACCAGGTTCTCTGCCGTGGCTCTGGTTTGAATTCTGTACCAACAGCAACCTTAGTGAGCTTCTCTTACTGTCTTTGCTCTGAGCCAGACACCTCTCCTCAGAGCCTGTTATGTCATCTTAAAAGTTACTCAGTTATTTTTCAAAAAGTTAGGTGATGTTTAGTTTGGAACTTACTGCAGTGTTTTGCTGTTGGACCCCTTTTGTTTATTTTAATGGGTACTCACTGCTGTGCAATGATATATCTTGTTTGGCTTCACCTGTATGCTTGTTCTGCTGTGTTTTTAAAGAAAAACGAACAGCTGATTTGCCTGCATCTTAGTCAGCATGTTTTTGTTCTTTGTTTGACTTGTTTTGCTGCATGCAAAGCAGCAGGGGTTTGGGGTGATAATAGCATTCAGAAGAATCTTCAGGAAATGTGCAAATTGGTTGGAGAGCAGTAGGAGCTATCACATTCATTTCTTAATGTACTTGAGTTAAAGCAATCAGGTCAGGGCATCTGTCCTGAGATGTGCTTGGAACACAACAGCCTGGGCTGATGAATGTTCATATGTTGTGCTTTCAAGCCAAAAAATGCAGTGAACTTGTTCAAAGTGCAGGGGATTTGTGTGCTTGGGGATCTACTAATCACTCAGTAAAACATGTATATAATTGCACAAATATTAATTGAACGAGTCAGAGGTTTAGCTTGGATAAGCACCAGGCATTTCACTATTTCTCAAAGCTTGAGGGGCCCTGGGATATAGTGGATGGGGACTGGGCTATAACTTAGGAGATCTGGTTTCTATTTCTGGCTGTGCCATTGATCGGCTGTGTGACCTGGGGAAAATCGCCTCACCTCTCTGTGTCTCAGTTTCTCCTTGAACCATTTGCCTGTCTTGTCTGTTTAGACTGTAATGCTGTCAGGGCATGGATTAGTAAATGAATGAACAGTGCCTAGCTCAGTGGGATCGCAGTCTCAGATAGAGTCACTAGATTTTACCATATTACTAATAATAATTATTGAAATTCCATGAGCTTCTCTGCCTCTTAAACTTTGAAATTTCCTTCACAATTCCTCAGTTTTGATTTTTTTTCACCTCAGTCACCATCATCACCCCAAAATGTCTCATTTTCACTGTGCCCATCTTCCCTCTTCTCACACAGCTCTTTGTCAAATGCCTTCCCCCTCTCCACCCCACCGACTCCCTCTGGTCTTATACAGCCATCGCTGCGAACCCCTCAAGAGACTCACAGGTTTTTTGCCTCCAGGGACTTTTACTTGTGCTTGCCAAAACTGTGGAGCTCGTCTAAGATTATGCCTACATTGGAGCAGGAAGATGCAATTTCCAGCTTGGATAGATACACCTACTATCACAGTTCAGGGCAGCTGCACATGTATTTCCCCTGAGTGTTCCAGCCAGGGCACCCAAGCTCTGGCCTCTATCTCCCCAGCTGTTGCCTCTGTTGGGTGGACACCCATGTCTCACTCCCTTCTGATCAGTGTATCTCTAGGCTGAACTGTTCTCTGCCTCTACTGTGTTATTCCTAGGAAAGACAGTCTCCCTAAACTGACTTGCTTGCTTTCTCTTCAGTGAGAGATGACAGAGGGATTGCTACAGATATATTACCACAAAGTTTTATAAGTAAGCCTACTCTATTTTTAAGGTAAAAGCATTACAGCAAAAACATATTAAAAACAATAAAAGAACCGATGTGCAGGCTAATGAGCTTAACAGAGTTCATCCTCACTCTGACATGGGCTCTGGCAGGAGCAATCTTTCAACGTGGGGTGTTCCTTGTGGTTACAAGTTCATCACAGCTTCAGCTCAGAACAAGCACACTCATGACACGTATACAGATATGGGGGGGTTTGATCTGGAGTTTCCTGAAGCATATAATTACAATGGGCATATGCATATAATGGGCATATACAATAGGACTCTTCCCCATGTGTTTCTTCAAAAGTTTGGTTTCCCAAGAGAGAATTTGCATTCCCCTTTCCTCAATCTATTTTCTAGGAAATTCACTTCACACCTATTCCAAAAAGACCTTTGAATTTCCTCATGCCTTCTAGAAATTGCATTAATCTTGTTTTCCTGCTAAAGAAGTTCTGTACCATCTCACAATAGTATATAAATATTTGCATTTCTAATACAATGTATTTAAAAGTTTTAACCCTATTTCAATGAGATTAAACTTTATTGAATTAAGTTCATTCAGGATAGTGTCAGTCTGTCACACTGTTGGAGTTAGCGTGCTGAAAACTGTGTAGCCATGGTGATGCAAGTGGTGAGAAGGGTTAATGCCTGAAGTATGATCCTGTCTGAGACCCTAGGTACATACTCTGGTGGCTGGCTTATCATACCACTCACGCCACCCATGATTACACTTCTATTTTTAGAATGCTACCTCAATCAGAACCAGTGTGGTATGTCTTCCCAAGTTGGAAATCACACCTTCTGGCTCTAGTATAGACATACCCTAAGAGGACTAAGGAGCAATATGAATGAAAATCTCTCAAGTCAGGGAGCACAAATATGGTACCAAGGGACTTCCTAGAATGGAAATCTTTCCCTGACTTGAACACCTTGGTCATAACTAAACAACTTAAAAGCAACTTTAGGAGGGAGCCCTTAGCTTTGAGTGAGAAATTCTTGAGAAAAATCCACCCAATTTCCTTGTTACAGTCAGAAATTACCGGAATTCTTTTGGAGTATTCATCATCTTTTCCTTTATTGGGTACATTTGAGAGAAGCTGTGGCAGAATCTTTGGTTCTAACCAACAATTTGAAATTCTGAGCACAGCAGCCAATCGGAGCAGAGGGACTAGCATGTTCACTATGCAGGTTATTAATCAATAACCTATACAGTTATTGGGCAAATCAGACATCTGCTACCTCAGCTTAGGGAATCTCATAACAGAAGAAAAAACCCAAAAGGGTGGCTGTGAGTCTGCAACTGTACATCATCCCTATATTCTGAAACAATTCGATTTCAGTGTAACTTACAAATATCTGTATTAAGATTTCATAGTTTGGCGAATAGTACTTCTAAAAAAATGGTTCCCTCTTCCCCCTTCCTTCCAGAAAATTTTGATTTTTTTCACAGAAATTCAAAAAAAATTCAAAAACCAAAACAAAAAATTCAATTTGGAAATGATGATGGCTTATGGGAGTGGTAGTTCTGGCGTCTGTGTTTTCATTCCCCTCTATAGGGCAGGCTTCCTGGTCAAACTACATCTCCCCTGATGGAACTTAGTTTCCTCTAATGGAAATGAGAGGTGGGGCATCCAGGGAATCCTTGGCCATGGTGCATTGTGATAGATCTAATCAGACCGTAGAGTCTGGCTCATAGAAGAGAATGGGGACTTCAGGTAACTAAACTGCAATGTTCATGAGATCATGACAGACCTTCCAAAGCAAAATAGTTTGGGGGGGAACATGTGTGCGTGCACACACATGCGCACACACACACGATACAGAGAATTTGGTCTCTAACCCAATTTTCCTCCTGGAAAAGGTTGACAGAAATGTTCAATCAGCCCTGTTGACTTTGCTTCAATATATGGGTATCATTTTGAGAACGCTGGATACTTTAATAGGTGCTAACAGTTGCAAATGTAAATAGGAACCCAAGCACAGCCACAGGCTTGGTACTGTTCTGGAGTCTTAAAAATCTCCTCTGTCTTGCAGGAAAGGAGTGTCACACTTCTTTATAGGAATTCAGTCTTATTGAGTGGAAATCACTTTGCTATGCAGGACATCAAGAATTTTAAGTCCCCAAGAATGTGGCTGCATTTCATGTTAAAGTAATTCCCTTCTCTGGACAGTAATTTTTAAATTGCATTGGGGACTTTGGGGATGGAAGCTGGTATAACTTACATAGTTACTATGGGGCTGCCTAAGGAAGGAACTGGCTCCTTATATCAAATCAAAATCCTACCTTCTGATGGTTCAGGCCTCCTGGGAGAATGACATGTCATGACATAACTACTGTATAAATTGGAAAAATAAACAAACAACTGCAGAACTCAAATATATGTGCCTGTCCCCTGGTCAGAGTAACTTAGAAATCAAATAGGAGGAGATATCAAAGAAAAACTGCTCATGCCTGTAGAAAGAAAACATGAAGCTGCTAATAGGATCCCAAAACATTAGAAGTCTGCCTAGAAATGTTCCCTGAGACTAGCTAGGCTCATCAGCGCTGGAAGAGTGTTGACCTTGTGCATGGAGCAATGAGGTAAGATTCATTGCAGAGTCTTAATTGGCGGCATTCTGAAGACCAAAAGTGAGGCAGCAAGTCCCTATATTTCAGTTAGAACTGACAAAAGGGTCAGTTTCTCTCCACGGGCTGCTGGTTGCCATTTCATTTACAGGTCTTTTGAAAAAGCAGTTGCTTGTAGATTGACCTACTGATAACTTCTGTGAGAAACAAGTGCATCCTCCAGGTTGCAGTGGAAGATGAACGGGAAAGAAAAATTCATTTTATTCGGACTGAAGTCACTTGCAAATTGAACGAGTCCCAAATCTTGAAGCGTCTGATGAATTGAACATGCAGAGTAAAGCCACTCTATCCATAGGAAGAAAAGAGTTAAATGAACTCCCTTTCACAAGGAATCAAGTGGATGTGTAAATGCTAAGAAAGATTGCCTGTCTTACTCCAGGATTAATTGAAAAGGAAATTACCAGGAAAACTCCAAAAGACATTTAAAGAATATTTTAATATAAAACTAGCAACCTGAGTAAAGGCCTGTATAGCCATCTGGGAAGTTATATGGCACTCGTCATCGTAGTATTAGAACATTTCTGTAGCAGCTGAGTGCCTCAGGATTTTGCCCATTACTTTTATGTTAAATCATATTATCTGAAAGATTATGATGTAGATGTCTTACTGGCTTAATGATGTACAACTGTCAGGTCACCAGTTCCAGAGCAGATGTTGAACTCGATTGCTGAATTACTCATGAAGAAGTAGTGGACTGTTGCTTCTCTCATGTGACCACATCAATACAACTCATTCCTGATTTCTATGCTACCTTAATCATGGGCCTCCAGTGAAGAAGTGCAAACAAAAATTAGGATGGGACCACCAACCTTATCAATCTATAAGCCAGGGGCTATGTTAGCTTTTCTAAGGAATCTCTGTGAGCTGCTAATAAATGATGTACTTCCCTTTGTTCCACACCTATCCCGCCCCAACCAGTGTGGACCTAAGCCATTCCCCTGCATGTGGCTGTAATAGGGTGGAATATATGTGAGAGACAGCTGATCTCTTCTTTCCTTTATGGGGCAGGTGGGATCTGGAGATGATGTGAATACATTGATGACAGAACAAAAACAAAAGGATTGCCCCGCCACAATTAGGGAATCCCATTGCTGCGAATCCATCCCCTATTTCACTCACATTTCCCAAAGTCACAGTCCTTCGCAACAGAATACGATTAATGGGCCTGCACACTTGCAATAACACAGCTCCAACGGTGGACTTGCCTACTTCAAACTGATTAGTGACTGACCGGTAGCAGTCTGGAGTTGCCAGCTTCCACACAGCGATTGCCACTTGCTTCTCCACCGAGAGGGCAGCTCTCATTCTGGTGTCTTTGTGCCGCAGGGCAGGGGCCAGGTCTGCACAGAGTTCCATGAGCTTTCAAAAGTTTTGTAGCCACTGCTCGTCATCCCAGACCTGCATAACAGTGCGATCCCACCACTCAATCCTTGTCTCTTGTGCCCAGAAGTGGTGGCTCACTGTGTGCGGGTGCTCCGTGAATGACAACAGTAATGCGGTGCTGTTTGTCTGCATGTCACTCAGCAGGTCAGGCTTCTCAGATTCCTGTCTGATTCGGAGCTCCTGATGTACTGCGTGACCACCCGTGATGTGTTCAGAACGCTGAAAGGAACAGTGGAGAGTAGCACGGACCCATCTTTTCAGATAGAGAGGGCGGGTGCACAGTAACCGGCAGGGAGCTATTGAAAAAAATGAAGCGAGCTGTTGAAAAAATAAATGCAATGAATGGTGGCATGGAAATGCAGTGCACCATGGGACATCAAGCCAGCACCCATGCTGCTCCGCATGCCTCTCCCCTACCCCAGAATTCCTAGTGGCAGAAGTTGCTGAGTTGCATGGTGGGATAGCTGCCCATGATGCACTGCTCTCATTGTCGATCCTTCAGTACCAAGTATGGAGGTGTTTTTGTGACAAAATGAGTGCTATGTAGATGGGCACGAGCGCTGTAATGATAGTGCTTTTTATCACCGAAAATCCTACCGCCAACAAAACCTTCTAGTGTAGGCAAGGCCTTGTCTCAAGGGGTGATGATTTTCCAGCCTCCCTTGGTATCTTAACTGACACTAGTTTTTTGCTTTTATTATTTTAAAGTTTTCTCTTGTTAACTCTTTGCCAGTTGACAATGAATCACTGTGCACTACTTTGGTCTGATTTCGGCTGTGCTGCAGGCCTGATCATTTATTAATAAGGGTAATAAACTTAAATACATTGCCTTTTCATTAGCATTATTTGCAGAACATGTTGTTTTGGGCTACCTTGCACCTGTGTTATAAATCAGGTCTCTGGAAAACATTTAGCATGAATAAAATGATTAATAAAACCAGTGTTTGCTTGGCATCAATTTAAAAATAATATATTTACACTCTATTTGTGGTTCAACAACATCAGTGTTTGGCTGAGGTTCTGAACAGGATAATGAATATGATTTATCTCACACTTAGGCCATCTGTTTTATGCTGATATTACTTACATGACAGAATTTTCAAAAAGCTGAGATAAGAAAGGCTTTTTTTCCATAGTGTCAGCCTTTATAAGTAACCATAGTCTGATCTGAGCTAAATAATATCTTGAGTATACAGTGTGAGAACAGATGTGTGTTGGCATTAAAAATTAATATTTAACCCAGGGAAGTTTAAGCTGGGCCATGTCACCATTTAGCTAGAGAACCTCATTAATACTGCAATTCTCACAGAAGGTGATTGCCTGTGTGGAACTCCAGTTGGGGACAGCATGTAAGAAAAATAAATTGCTTCTCTCCATTTTGCAAAAGCCCACAAAGGAACAATTTTTCAGGATCCCTGTGAAGTGGAAAAAAAAAAGGTCTTTTAAAACTGAATCTAGGCCATTCTGAGTAAGGAACATGCTTTTATAAAACCAGCTCCTTGTTGTTGTGTCATGTTACTTATATGCCACAGTTTGTTGGGTAGGACCTACCACGTTCTGTAGGAAGCCAGCATTTGCATTAAAACAGGCTTCTTCCCTGTTTGGTACATTATGCAGTTACAGAGATTTACCATGCAAACATTTGCTATTGCTTTAAAACATAGGGTACACATAAATGAGTCTAATACATGCAGCAGCCTACAAGCTATTCATAAGGTCTAAACACCAGACACATTCCTACAACCCTCATATCTAGCTTAACTATACCAACACACAGGTGATCCAGACTGGTTTCCAGCAATGCATTTGTCAGTGTTGAGTGAGGCCTGGGGCCTTGGCATTAGCAGTCTCCCGGTCTGCCGGTGTCACACTTGCAAGTTCCCACCTGCCTTCAAACACCATAAGCACACTTCTTGTAGATAGCCCAGACTTACCCCTCTGTTGGCTTTACTGGTAAATCACTTAACAAAGCCAGAACCAAAACCTCAGCCTAAGCTTTCTGCCCAACCTCAACTATTTGTCAGACCCTCCTGCTTCTCAATCCCTAGTCCCCACAGCCGTGCAGGGCTGTGCCCATCTCTTTGACACATGAGTTGCACCTACCCAGATCCCTGAGCAGCGTTAATAAGCAGTAATTGTTCTGCACCTGTCTGTCACCCTACCTGATGTCCAGTTCCATACTTGGCTGTCTCCTTTTCACAGATTTCTGCACGTGGCATTCGAATAGATCAGCTGGGTGGTTGCTACCAGTTGCGGGAGCAGGCTTTTGGACTATCTATATTTTTTAAAGCCAGTAGAAGAAATCATACCTACAGAGTGAAGGTGGAAAATATTAATAGTAGCCTTCTGCCTAGAAAGAAAAATGAACGTAGAAAATCTATTTAATATACAGCACCATGTTGAGGAAGCCAGTTGGAAGCCAGTAGCAGCACATACTGACTTGTATGTGCAGCAAGCATGCGATGGCCATGAAGGCACCGGACATAAGCATCCGAAACAAAGTCTGTTGATGCTTAGCTGACTTCAGCTCTGGTACGCTGCCTGTGTACGTTTCACATACCAGGAACACACATGCTGTGTCCTGGGTAAGACCACGAAATGACTTTGTTCCTCAAAACCTAAACTGATTAGTTTAATAAAGCAATTATTTACAGAGCTGCTACAACTGCTTAACGTTCTTGCTGTGTGCCCAAAGACGTCTGCCCTCTGTCCCCTTCAGGTTACTACAGTCTACGTATAAGTTCTTCGCCCAGCATTCAGATCCAGCCTCATATGGTGAGCCTACGTGTCCCTTTTGGTTATACCTGGGTTTACGCCATTGCAATGCAATGTCACTCGGTGGCTTTACAGCTGGTTTACACTGAGACAAATGAAAGCTCATTCCAGTGCCTTGCAGCTTCATTAAGGTTAAATAACATCAGCTCACAGCCAGGCTAAGTTAGAGGCCAGGGCTAGAAATATGTCATTGCGGTTTTTCTCCCTCAGACTTTTAATTTAAAAAAAAAATGTGGCTGTTATAATAAAGCTCTGCATTGTAATTAAAAATGTTTAATTTTTACTAGAACAAACATGGGTTTCCAAGTGCCAGCTTCCTCTTTCTGGTTCAAGACTGGGCCTGGAGTCTCTGCACTGCTATGTGGGCCAGGACAGAGGGTGTGGGAGAAGATGAGAGCGGGAGGGACGGATATGGACTACTCTTATCTAATAGGATCCAGGGGCCACAGAGCACCATTTAAAGTGTGTGTATGGGGGGGAGGTTGACCCTTGCCTGACCCTCTCAGGTGCGCCCACCAGCCCATGGCCCAGGGAGCCCCTACACGTACCTCCTCCAAATTTGAGTGAATGGCATTGCAACCTGGTGTGCAGGGGTGCAGCATCATTCAGGTTTGGCCAGGCCAAAAAGTGTTTGGGCCATGGCTCAGGTGCCCTCTGTCTGTTTGGAGCAGTGGCAGTTACAGCAATTTGACACCTGGCCAGACCGCTCAGTTTAAGGGCTAATAAAAGCCTAGCCTCTGTCTTGAAGAGAACTCCTGAGCCATGCTGCTGCCAAGCCTGAACATGGCAATGGCAGTTAACTCTTTATAGGCAGTGTCTTGGTGTATACAGGTGTTTTACGGGCTTGTGTGGTTTTATTTTTTATTGAGGGCACTTACGGGTGCCTTTTATTGGGGCTCTGCAGGCCCTGGCCTGCTTAACGTTCAGCACACAGGTGTGATGTACAGCCTACGCAGGCTCTTCAGAGATTTCCACTTTCCTACAGTATCTTGAAAAGGTTAATTAATAATTATGCTTCCAGGCATATACCAGGTACTTGCTTTCAGACAAAGACAGTCACTGAACAGATGCTGCTATGGGCTGCGCAGCCATTGTAATTTTGACCGGGGCTGGGTCTTTTACAAATAACCTATTTTATACAAAGGAGAGAGTTGGGCTACGTCAATATTAATGGCTGAGTGTCATTTTCTATTTCTCTAGGCCTCCTTGCCTTGCCTCAGCTGTACGCCTGGACACCTTCTGGCAAGTAGGTCATTTTGCTGCAGAAAGCAGCCGCTATGTGTTCCATGTGACATGCCAGACATTTGTTTCACCTGAATTTTGAAACAACTCTCGAGCTGTAGACAGCATCAGCCCTCCTGCTGAGTTGAGAAATAACTCACTCACCAGGACAAAGATGCCCAACCAAATAAAGCTGCCAGCTGTAAATCCAGGTGCTCCACTTTAATCAAAAGGCTTGTTGTTCAAGCCATGTTTTTAAACCCAAAATTTTAAAAGCTAGGCACCCAGCTGGCTTTAATTTTAACCAGCATGGTAGAGCAGCATAGGGAGCCAACAATGCTAAGGAGACAGATAGGGCACTGGATTGGGAATCTAGGGCTCTAATTTTTATTTGGCCATTGATGTGTGACTCTGGGAAAGTCACTACCTCTCTACTTCTCCTCCTTCCCCCACTGTGCCTTGTCTAGTGTGGTGCACCAGCCCCCCTTTCTGGCACTCGCCCATTGGCGACAGTCTCTGTAGGCTGTGGGGCCTGAGGTAGTCCCACCCCAGTCCAGGTAAGTCTCTGGATCTTCCCCTCTCTTTGGCCACTCCCTACAGGGCAAGCAGGTGCAGGCCTTTCTGTAGGCCTGAGGGCTGTCTCCCCAACCTCACTGGGGAGGGCAGCTAGCCTGTTTATGCCAGTGGCCCAGCAGGGTACCTGTTCTCCCTGTAGGCTGGGGGATCCAGGATCAGGGTCCCCTTAGCTCTGCTTCCCCAGCAGTAGAAACCTCTATCTCAAAATTCTGTCTCCAAACTTCTCTCTCCAATACTCCAGCAGCTCCTTCCTCTTCTCCTCACTCTACTATCTCCAACTGCCTGCTTGCACTGGAGGCTTTTAAGTGTTTGGGGCGGGGCTCCTTGATTAGCCCCAGGTGGCCTAATTAGTTAAGCAGCCCCAGGTGGCCTAATTGCCTAATCAGCCCCAGCTGCAACCTCCTTCCTGCCTGTAGGGAAGAGGGCTCACATATCGGCCCTGAAGTACCCTGCCATAGCCATCTGGCTTGACTTTACCACATTAGTTAGACTGAAAGACTGTTTCATACTATGTATTTTGTACAGCACCTAGCACAATGAGGCACTGGACTCTGTTGTGGCCTCTAGGCATTACTGTAATGCAAATTATAACTAACCTGGGGCCATATGATGCCATTTATTTCTAAGCACAACCCCCTGTTGAATTGAGTGATGAGTTATGCTTAAAAAGAGGGTATGTTATGGCCCCATTGTAGGGTAATAGTCTTTTAAATCTTACATTTCATTTTTACTGAAAATTAAACCCAGCCAGTTCTTGTGACTGCAGCCTGTTTAGTCAGTTAGTGAGCACAAGCACTGTTAGGGTCTGTTTGTATATGTTCTTCAGTCAGAATAATATTGGTGTGATTTACTTAAATGTTCAATGTTTGCAGCCCACTTAGTTTCTTTTCACACTGGCTGCTCTGGAAGTGAGGGGGACAAAGCTAGTTTAATCCTAAAAGAGCTTACATCTCTCCTTATTTTTTAATATCCTTGGTAATGTTTCTTTTACAGAATTATTGGGGGGAGGGATTGTAATAAACTGAAGGCAGCTGTGCAAAGGCACTGGAAGAGGAAATTAGTTGCTCTAGCTGGCATCTGGCATGATGAAGCTGTCAAACTGGATTTCCTTAGCTCTTCTTCTGTCTACATTTACCCAGGATGTTGTTGAATAATGTATAGTGCAAGCTCAAGGATTTCCTTCAGGAAACTATAAGCAGGTGATGACATTTTATGTCTGTGAGAACTATTTGGCAAACATGACCCAACAACAACAATTTTAATTGCCTTTAGAGGGAGAAAGGGTTGACATTCTATGATTGTCTGCAATGAAATCAAATAGGTGTGGTAAGAAGCAAAGAGGGTAAAAGGGAACATTGCCACTTGCATTTGGAAGAGAATTTTAGTCTGAAGGAAGCTTTGCTCCTTTCACTTCCTATAAGCAATGTAATATGTAAAATATGTTTTTGTTCACCTGCTGCTTTTGCTCTGATTTTTAAGCACTGTAGCAAGTCTGTTCTTCAAATAATGTTCAACTATAGGCACGTTAAAAATGTGCACCTGGATTTCTATGAAACAGCTACGCAAATGGAATATCGAGATGTGAGAAATAAATCCTGCCACACTAGACGAACTTGTTAAGATACATTTGTTCTGGAATTATTTTCAGTAGTGAAATGTCTGACAATGCTGGCCTTTAAGTGAACCTAATTAATGTACAAAATTAACCCCCACTACTAATCAAATCTAGCAGTTTGTCTGTTGTTGTTTGGTACTCTTTGTATGCAGACTTAAAAGGAAAACAGTGCATGGGATTCGACTGCAAACAGAAGAGCTAGAAACTTTTTTTGTTTTTTCCTAAATGAAAGCTAAGATTTTGGAGGACAAAGCAGATCCCTTGGATATCTGGGAAAGGCTTTCTCAGTTCTCAAAGCTTATGGATTTTCAGCAACCCTGAGCTTCCATTTTCCTGTTTTATTAGGGCTGAAACAAAACAAAATTTACAGAAAGTTGCTTTTTAAAAAGACATACTTGAAATAGGAGACAGAGAGTTGACAATGGAGCCCAAGACTGAAGTTCAAGTGTATGCTGCCTTGGTGAACATTATTACAGGTGAACATTAAGGTCAAATTAAAATAGAGTTATATCTGAAAATACTTACTGAATATTCCTACTGATCAGGAAGTGAGGGGCATTCAAACACACAAAAAGTTCTCATGTATGCCCTTTCTGTCCCTCTCTCTGGGAAATTTAGCGCTCGCTTACTTGACTTGCTTAAAAAGCCCCACATCATTTGGTAACATCTTAGAATTCGTCTGTGTGAACTATAGTGTTCCCCCATCCTGTATTTTGATCATGAGCATCATGAGATTTGGGTGTTGTGTCTTAAAGCTTCTGCTCCTGCAGTTGTGTGCACATAAAATTCTCAGCTTCCATTATAACAACAACAAAAAGAATATCTAGAGACCTCATGGCCAGGGAGAAAAGATTAGAAACATGACATCTACAGGCTCAAAAACCTAAAGGCAAATCCAGCTCCAGGGAATTACAGACCAGTCAGCCTCCTCAGTCCCTGGCAAAATCATGAAATAGGTTCTCAAGGGATCGATTTTAAGGCACTTGGAAGAGAGGAAGGTGATCAGGAACAGTCAACATGGATTCACCAAGGGCAAGTCATGCCTGACCACCCTGATGGCTTTCTATGAAGAGGTGATGGGTTCCGTGGATGTGGGGAAAGCAGTGGATGTGATATACCTTGACTTTAGTAAAGCTTTTGATATAGTCTCCCACAGTATTCTTATCAGCAAGTTAAAGTAGTATGGGTTGGATGAATGGACTATAAAATGGATAGAGAACTGGCTAGATCATAGGGCTCAATGGATAGTGATCTATCCATGTCTATCTGGCAGCCGGTCACAAGTGGAGTGCCCAGGAGTCGGCCTTGGGGCTGGTTTTGTTCAACATCTTCATTTATGATCTGGAGGATGGAGTAGATTGCACACTCAGCAAGTTTGCAGATGACACTAAGCTAGGGGGAGTGGTATATACCCTGGAAAGTAGGGATAGGATACAGAAGGACCTAAACAAATTGGAGGATTGGGCCAAAAGAAATCTGATGAGGTTCAACAAGAACAAATGCAGAGTCCTGCACTTACAATGGAAGAATCCTATGCACAGCTACAGACTGGGGACCAACGAGCTAGGCAGCAGTTCTGCAGAAAAGGTCCTGGGGGTTACAGTGGATAAGAAGCTGGATATGAGTCAGCAGTGTGCCCCGGTTGCCAAGAAGCCTAATAGCATATTGGGCTGCATTAGTAGGGGCATTGTGAGCAGATCGCAGGAAGTGATTATTCCCCTCTATTTGGCATTGGTGAGGCCACATTTGGAGTATTGTGTCCAATTTTGAGCCCCCCACTACAAAAAGGATGTGAACAAGTTGGCGAGAGTCCAGCGGAGGGCAACAAAAATGATTAGGGGGATGGAGCACCAGACTTATGAGGAGAGGCTGAGGAACGAGGCTTGTTTGGTCTGCAGAAGAAAAGAATGAGGGGGGATTTGATAGCAGCCTTTAACTACCTGAAAGGGGGTTCCAGGGAGGATGGAGCTAGGCTGTTCTCAATGGTAGTAGATGACAGAACAAGGAGCAACTGTCTCAAGTTGCAGTGGGGGAGGTCTAGGTTGGCCATTAGGAAAACGTTTTTCAGGAGAGTGCTGAAGCACTGGAATGGGTTACCTAAGGAGGTGGTGGAGTCTCCATCTTTAGAGGTTTTTAAGCTGCAGCTTGACAAAGCCCTGGCTGGGATGATTTATCTGAGGTTAGTCCTGCTTTGAGCAGGGGGTTGGACTAGATGACCTCCTTAGGTCCCTTCCAACTCTCATATTCTGATTCTAAATAAATAAAACTATTCATTATTATTTTTTAAAGTTGCTGACTTTTAAGCCACTTGGAACTTTTGCGGGTCTGACTTGTGATCTTTGAATGGATAGGTTGGCAATACTGAAAATAGGCACAAGCAACCCCAAAGTAGTATTAGGGGGTTAAAGAGATGGTAAGAAAAGAAACATAAATGAAAACTCATTTCTCTCCAAATGCCCCTCACAGCCTAGTTACTAGGCACATTCAGCATTCTACAGCTAGTTTACTTTATCATTAGCAATTGGCCATTTCAAAGGCCAGGTACAGGTAGAGGGTACCAAAGTAATAATTTATTTGCTCTTGTTTTCTTTGTTAACCCATGCTGAGATTGCCACCCATCTTGAGTAACTTACGTGGATGTCTCATGCAGAATTCACAAACATAGTAAGAAATGTGAGAGGACAGCACATTTAAATGGCAGCTGTTATGTACATTAGCCCCAAACCCTTAGACATACAGCCCAGAATAAGATTAGTCCCTAAACCTTAAACAGCACAATACCTTTCACACATAAGGCCCTGATTCTCCATTGCCACCAGATTTACAGCAATTTAATTCCATTGTCCTAAGTGGAGTTACTGCTGATTTGAAACCAGTCTTCTGACTATTTTAAATAATCAGACGTGCCCATAGGGATCCTGCAAAATCTCCTGGGAGATTCCTGGCCAACGTAAGTACTGGTTAAAGTTATCAAAATAAAATCTCTTATGCAGTTAACGAGTGGCTTACAGTTGCCAACCCTCCAGGATTGTCCCAGAGTCTCCAGGAATGAAAGATTAATCATATGTCATGTGATGAAACCTCCAGGAATACATCCAATCAAAACTGGCACCCTCCCCGTAGCTTTGAAACTGACAGGTGCTCTACTCTGCTTGGAGATCCCTTGCACTTATCTGTGTGTCTTTGAAGCAGAAAGTTCCTGCCCTCTTTTAGTGATGTTGGCACTACAAGGTGAGGCTGTCATTGCCTCATGAGAGGCCCTAGCAGTGGGACAGAAGGCTAGTTTTAATTGAAGGACACAGATCAAGGGCACTAGAGATGGGTGACATTTTTTGGACAAAACTTTCTTTTGCTGAAAAACCTAAATTCAGGTGGACCAAAATTTATGGGATTTGCCAAATTCGTTCAGTTGGAAAAACAAACACATACAAATTCCAAAACAATCAAAACATTTGGTTTTGACAGTTTCAAAACCAAATGTTTTGATTGTTTTTTAAAATTAAGAATGACTTTGTGTTCATAAATCTGCTTCAATTTTATTAAAAAACCATTAAGCTTAAACTAAATGTTACATTTTGTTTTCAGTTGAACAAACCATTTTGTTCAATCCAAAACACTTTTTACCCCCTGGATTGGCCAGCAAACTGAAACATCTGGTACTGGTACAGCTCTGACCAGTCTCTCCAGGTCTTTGTTAGGAAACCAGGCTGGTTGGAAGGCTGTCTGGTGGGCAGAATGCAAGCACCTGCGAGAAAGTACAGACTAAGTCAATAGTTGATTTGGGGGTATTGGAAGTAGGAATTAATTTTTGTTTCAGCATTTTTTAAAGTTGATTTTTGCTTTGGAGGGATTAGACTGATTTTTTTGGTTTTTTGGTTTGAGGGTTTGTTTGCTTGTTTTGGGGGCATTTGCTTTTGTAGGGGAGATCTGATTGGAAGGGCTTCTTTGGGGTAGATCATTTCCTGTGTTGGGGGAATTTGTTTTGGAAGGGGAAGTTGATGTTTTTTGTTTGAGAAGGAGAATTGAGCTTAACACAAAAGTGACCATAGCTGCTGCAGTCAGTGAGGGACCTCTACCATGTGCGCCTCTGAGCAAGGTATGTGGGTGAAATCAGGAAAAACACACCAGTCTTTTACTACATCTTTTAAGACATGGTGACAGTCAAAACTTTAAAAGCTTTGGTAAAAATGGAGCAAATGCCATCTGAACTCCTTAATGTAGAAGGAGATGGTTGAATCAATTCTACATTTTTTGGACACATATGGTATTTAAGAGAAATTGTAGAAGGTGAATCCTCCACACTGCTACATGGTAGGGCTAGAGGATTAAAGATCTATAGTACATTCCATTAAGAATATGCAGGGGACAAACTGCTAGACAAAGACACTAAAAAAGGTCAATAGTCAAGAATGTCACTCAGGAAAGGCACTTTAAAAAAACAAAACAAAACCAAGAAACAAATGAGACAATTGACTGGTATGTTACAGATCTGCCAAATAAAACTAAATTGTGTGCAAAGTTAACAAATGGACTGATTAGATAAAAAAATTATTTGTGGCCATTAAGTGAAAATCAGGTCAAAACAAGGGTATTGCAAGAAATGGATCTGGGCGTTGCAAATAACAATTTATATCTTAATATGTTAAGAAGCATAAGTGCATCTCTTTAAAAATGCATACCAGATAGAATGCAAGGGTGAATAAATGGCAGAGACCAAGTTTGTTTAGAATAAATGAGGAGAGAACCACAATATAATGCACAGGTGATCTGTAAAAGGGCTGCTTTAAGAGACTGGTGATTTATCTCCTGGACATTGCTATGTGACATAAACCAAAGTTTATTACATGACTGGATTTTGTGTTCACTTACTTTAGTGGTGAATGTTAGAGAGAGAATTGTTTAAATTAACTGACTTGGGGAAAAGAGGAAGGTATGTCTGATTTAAGTGAGTGAGAAAGATGATGGGAGAGTGTGAGGGGATGTGTGAGATGGGGAAAGGGTAATATTGTTGGGGAAGACAAGGGAATGGCTGAAGAGCAGAGCACAGGAAATTGAATAATAGTGAAGGAACAAGTATAAGAAAATAAGAGTATGGGAAAGTAACTAAAATAGACGAAACCCAAAAGCTTAGAAAGTGTACGAAAATAAAAATGAGGTGAGGGAAAAAAGAATGAAGAACAAATATGAGACAAAATAGATTTGAATTATTTTATTTTTGTAAAGTTTAGTGCAAAAAAAAAGTTACAATAAACTCAAGCTGGGAAGTTGGAAGAGGAAGTTGGAGAACACTAGCAGTAAAATCCATCTTGAGCACTTGATTGGGACAGCATTTGGATATTACAATGGCAGGTTCTTTAGAAGGATTTGAAATAATAATAAATGCTGAAGGTTACCCTGCTCATAAAACTACTCCATTTGTGCTAATAGCATGTGGCAGCCAGAATTGCTACTCCATTCCAAAAGGTTTGTCTCATCGGATCTGACAATGTCCAGTACTTCGACCCCTATTTTGTTTTGGCTTTGGTGGGACCATGTCTCAGTTCCAAACATTTACAAAATAACCCCTGCTTGATATGCAAGTCTTTTCTTGCTTTAAAAAAAAAATGCAAATTGCAATGACGGTATAAGTAACATTAAGTTTAAAACACCCTTTTCATCACACTTACTATTTCAGTGAGCTTCCTTTTCCCATAGTTTAGCCTCAAACTGGAATGATCTCTGGTTTCTAGTTATCATGCACCACATGGTCTATCTTCTAGCATTACCCACACCAGTTCAATGCTGCTCTTTGCAGCCTAGGTCATGCTAACACCAGTTGTTTGGTTGAATTATCTGTATAATGGAACTAATGTTTGCCAGTTTTGTTTGTGATGCATTTTACATTTGCAGAAACAAAGAATGGCTTTTGCCAGATCGGTTGAGTTTTATTTGCTTTCAATTGCTCCACTTGCATTCCCTTATTGTGTTGGAGTCCAGTGTCCAGCAATTAAACCATGGCTACTTAATGCAGAGCTCCTCCTCATTGCGTTCTACATAGTTTAAATTTAGAAAGCAAAGCAAGACCACTATGTATAGTTATATCATACTACCAGAGATCAGGGACGATGATTGCTTCTGGTGTGTGCTTATAAAATGAAAGATTGTCTTGAATCTGTAGTGGGACTCAGGTGATGTTGATAGGAACCGCAAAGGTAATATATCTATGCCTTGAATCAGTGACGAGGGTACAGGATGAACTAAACTTTCCAAATACTGGACAAATCAGAAATCTGCACACATGGTCTATTTTGAACAGTGGGCCAAGTGTCCCCCTCTTCTTACGCAGCATGAACGGAAACAAATGAGTGAAGAAGTAAGATGTGGGAGCAGATGGGCTGCATACTCCTAAATCAGTGATAGCTGCTCTCTAACAGTGTATGCTAAAGACGCTGCCAAAGATCAGATGTACGGCTGGCTGAGGGAGGTGGGGGATGGGGTGAATTAAAATAGCAAATTTCTACTGATGTTACAGCTGATCTAAATAGCATGAATTCCCCACTGTCTACTGAGGGGAAGACATTGTTCACATGGCAAGTGAACCACCCATGCTACACATCGCTACATATGCTATACACAGAAGATGGAACCATAAAACCTTAAAGAATTTTTAAAGTAAGGTCTCTTTCTGTGGCCATTTTTAAAGAATGGGATTATCCGGTCCTATAAACATGCTGTAGACATACATTGTTATATATTCTACCAGTTACCTTATTCTCTCTTTCTAATCTCTTCCATAAGTAGCTCATTTGATACTTGCTTCTGTATTTCACTTCAAACTATCACAGTATTTCAATAGAAAAAACTATGTATAAACAATCACGTTAAAGTTCTGACACACTGACCAAAGTCAAGCCGTTCAAAACTAATGCTGACACTTTGTTCTTAATTTTGCCCCAGGAATAACAGGAATGTGGAATGATGTGAGTTAAGCACAGAGTATCAGGGTGAATTTGTGCTCCCTACTGCCTGAATACCTGAACACTGGACTAGTCCTGAGGTTCTCACTCAAATAAAACTCCCAGTGAAATCAACATTGTGATTAAATGTGAAGTCAGTGGGAGATTCATCTTGATAAGGATTTCTGGGTTTGAAGCATTATCATTTAAACATAATTTCACAGTATTTATTCCTTATTAAAAATAATCTAAGATTATAAAGGGTGTATAATTATGTAGACTGGTTATGAACATGTACTTACGGTGTACATTATGCATCTTAAAAATTCATATTGAAATGCCCATGAAAAGTAATTGCTATGCATGCACAGTAGTTGCTGTTCAAAATGTTAATATATTGAGCATTAAAAATATATTATTTCAAAATATCAAAAGCAATTAAACCATTTTATGGACAAAATCACTTACCAAATTTAATATTTTCTAAAGATCAAAGCTATTTTTAGGTATACAAGTACAAACCAATAGATAAAAATAACAGTACAGGATTATTATTTATTCTTTCTTTTCATGCACTGATTAAAATAGCCTAAATATTTTTTTAAAATTTGTTTTAAAAAATATTGCTCTTAGTTTACACTTCTACCTGCCAATTTTCAGTTCTGATTGTATTTTGTTGGCCAAATGTATTAACCCCCTCAAACTAGGGATTATATTGAAGCATTGACCTAGCTTTAATAATAGATGCGGTGATACAATGCTATAAGAGAAACAAGGGCACTGAATATAATTCGCGTAGCACAGTTCACAGGTTAAAATATTACTATCTGACTTGCCATTCCAGGTTTTTATTTTTTTAAATAAAATATTACCTTTTATTTGTATTTCTCCAGCATGGATACATTCATTGCAAACACATGCAGATAAAAGGGGATCCAGTTTTAAACTACATCTTCTTAACAATACATAGTTTGATCTAATACATGATGATAGTGCATTTCTTGTTAAAACTGCAAGCTTTTACCAAAATGAAAACAAACCCTTATTCTCCTTATAAATATTTTAAATAGTTTTAAGTACATCTTTCATACCAAGTATATAAAAATAGTATTTTTGATAAATAAAGAGGTTTCATTTACATGACAAATAACGTGCAACAACTAACCACTCTCTATCAATTCTATTTGGTTGATTGTCTAGGAGATGACATGCAGCGATAATTGTCCTTTTCCCTTCACAGAACTGACAAATAAACCAGCAGGAGCCATGATCACCTGAAGCAAGCAGTGCCATGGATATTGTTGGAGAACAACAATCAGGCACTCAAGAAAAGCCTTTGCTTCAAGCAACAAAAACCTCCTATGACAGTTCTTTTGTCCTAGACTTCCAGCTGCTCTGACCCTCAGGGTCTTTGGCTATTACAAAAGTCTGCCAAACAGACCATAAATTACATCTGTGTATACAAAATGCTTTTCAACATGCTTCTAGAATCTAGAAATTGTTTCCTACTGTATGAACTGGTTATATCTTTTCATATCCACTTGCTTTCTATAAATCTGAAGTTTCATGTTAGCAAGTTGCCAAGATCACCAGAGAAAAGGCAAAACAAAGCAGTCATGCAGTACTGTTTAAGTTTAAAACTGGCAGCTGTAGAACATGCTTTGAGTACCACTTATTGGTCTATCATTATACATTTTTTATGGCTTGGTTATCTTTAACATCCATTGTGCTTATCACAACATCTTCAGAGGTTTGTGCAGAAACTGCTCTTGTTGTTCCTTCAAGGTCCCAAGATCCTGGCAAGTTCTCAAAGCTTAGTGAACTGATTGCTCCTGGGCTAAAGCTACTTTCCTCGGATCTGCTGGGGAGTACAAGGTGCAATGAAGTCTCTGATGAGGAGCACGCCGAGGAAGAAAGAGTTGCCGAAATAGACTGAAGAGGAGTCAAGGTTGTGTCCGAGTGTGGAGAGGTGCATTTTAAAAATTGCAAATTATCTTTCTGATTTACCTGATAGCAGGAAGGTGAATATCCAAGACCTGAAGTATAATAAAATTCGCTGTCCATAGAATTTTGAACATTGAATTCAGTTCTTTGGGGACTGCTCCCTACAGAAGACGGTTTCCTATTCCAAATGCCAGGTGTCATGTTACCATGGCAAAGTTGTGCTTTGGTGCAAGTAACATTCCCAGCTTGCATATGCATACATGGCTGATGTGTCGTCCAAGTCATTCTAGTCTGCAAGCTTTCCACTGTAGGACTTATAGACGTGCCATGCACAGCACAGAACCCTGGAGGCTTTTGTGACATCCATAAGTTTTCCAGAAGATGCATCACATTCTTCATATCTTTTCTTAATTGCGAGACCTCTTGAGTTAAATTAGTGACCTGCAGAGACAATGCAAAAAGAAAATAATTACATGAAATAAATAAGTATAAGGCCCTACTCGCATTACAGGATGTTTGTCAAATAATTGTGGCTGAGTTGCGGACAAGACATGGAAAATCTCAGAAAAGTAATAATGGGCCTTTATTAATTGCAGTAATTTGGAAAAGCTGGCCGACTGGGGCTGACAGCAAGAGTCCTGCCAAGCAGAAGGCTGACTGTTAAAATACAACATTCATACACCTGAATTTCAGCATCAAAATTGCAGTGAAAGCCTAATATTGTGGGATATGCAATTTTCACAATATGCAAATTAAGTAGGGTCTTAAGTATGTTTTATATGTAGATAAATGGTTTACAGACACATCCAAAATGCATTGTAATTTCCTTTTCTTGCTTGATGAAAGGAACTCTCTTATAAAGGTTTCAGCCTTTATAATATCATACAGCATCGTCACATAGAAAGAAACATCTCTTAAATAAGTAGAGACGTGAGGTATCAGAAACAATCCTTCCATTTAAGTTTGTATCTCTTCACATTACACACATACGTTTTATTATATGTGTTGCTTACTTCCCTTACTAATACTGAAATAAAAAGAAAATATAACAGTGAAATCAGGTGAAAGATAGATCTTGCTTAAAATCAACAAACCCAATAAAAGCAGATTTTGGAATCTTTTAACATTGAAAACGCCAATTGATTTTTAAATTAGTTACAAACATAAAAAAAGTTGGGGGGATTTCCTGTGGTAACAAGATCCTTTTAACAACAAATATTAAAAGATTCCTGATTTCTTTTAAAAAAAGAAAGAAAAAGTCTGATAGAGACAAATGGTATGAATGATATGAAAATATTAATACAAGATGAATCCCTTTGAAAACTTTGCCAAAGATCTATACAACAAATGGTGTTCTTCTTCATGTTAAGCATAAAGAAGCCCATGACCTAAATTTTAAAAAGTGACCACTGATTTTAAGTGTCAGTTTTTTGGTCCCCAATTTCAGATGTCTTAGAGGTTCCTTGAGCTTTAGAAAGTGCTGAGTACCTGCTCTCTGAAAATCAGGCCTCTTCTTCAAGGTAGGTCAAATTGGTAACCAAAAAATAGAGGCACTGAAAACCACGAATCACTACTTTAAAAGTTAGGCACGTATCTAAGAATGCTTGATAGTGACTTGTTATATATAACAGGCTTAGGTTTGCTAGTGTATGTCCAAATTTGAGTTAAAGGTTTGGGAAGCTTAACAAATTATTTAATGAAGTTAAGCCAGAGTTATAAATTGGAATCCAAACACCAAAACATGGGGGTTTGGTGTAGCTGCACGTTCCAGTGGAAATGTTTGCACAGCTGTAGTCCCAGCTTTTGTTTGGGAAATGTTGCATGCAAAGGGAGCCTTTTCAAGAGATGGCAGTTGTTGAGAGAGATTATTGTGAGGCATCACCAAGTGTTAATCACGTTTTCTATTTAATGCTTCTTTTCCAGTGCTAAGAGAAAATACATGTTGGTGAAGTTGTTGATAATATCCAATTAATATTACTTGATGACATCTACTAGAAATATAGGTCACATCCCTCCAAAACTCCCATGTGAGCAGAATCAGGCCTACAGATTAAGAAGTTTATTTTGGAAAATATGCTGATGTACAGATGTAAAGACATTCATTAGGGAAATCAAAAGCTTAAGGCAAGCAATGAAAGGACCAATTGATGTTTTTTTTTAATGGGAAAGAGTTTTAGGGAGTTAGCAATAGTTCTTTATTTTTAATAATAGAGGGCAAACACTGAGGGGAAAAATGTGAACTTGACTTTGCTGCCAGTGGTTGCTAATCAATCTGTTTTACATCAGATTACTGTCACCATGTAAGTGGAAAGAAACTCAGGCAGTTCATCGAAGTGGAAGTAATCTGTCAAAACCAAGACGTGACTGCACATTTATTTTCAGAAGGCTAAACCCATCTGTCAAAAATAGAAAAGCATAATCTAGTAGTACTTGCTTTGCCCCAAACTAAAGAGACTACCATTTAGTTAGGTGATTTATGCAATTTAACTTTTTCACAATCTTCAGCATTGTGACAGACAATTATAGGAAATCCACTTTCCACTATGGGAAAAGAGCACTTCAGACTGTGTTTGGCAATATTATGATTATCCAATGTACTTTTTCTACAGCTATAAGAGGTATCAGCACAGGTACTTTTAGGCTGGAAGGAAAGTAGGAAGCACATTTAGGTTCATTCCTTCTTAAGCATTTTGTATTTTTTGTAGTGATCACATTTCCCCTTTAAGAAGGGAGGCTCTTTGCTTTTCCAGTTCTGCCTCATGGGAAGAAGTAAGAATTGGTCAGAAGGAAAGGAGAGCCTAGTCTGACAGCTGTCAAATTTGTTAAATGAGTGATCTAACTGTATATATGTATGTGTTTAATTAATAAGGTACTAATAGATAACGCTCAAGAATATGTAGCATAGTTGAGTTTTGTACAACCAATAAAAACTACAAATGGCTTCTTCTGGCCCGCTCTGTACATCAGCTTATAACAAAGTTCAAGAGACAGCTGATAGGCTACTCAGGTATAAAGTAGATCTGCTTGCATTTCAGAGCTAATGTGAGGGATGAAAGCTTGCAGGAAATGTGTTTACTGGAAACTAGGTTAATGAATCAAATTCACCTGTGAAAAAAGCATTTTTATTTTATTATTCTATAACATGTTCCTTCTTCCAGTTCATTGAGATAAAGGGGAAGAAAATCAGTCCTAATATTAATCCTTGTGGCAGGTCTGACCTAGTATAACAAACTGTTCCAGAGCACAAATATCTTCTTTGATATATGAGCCACTTCTTTCTACATTTTTTGGTAAGTTGCTTGTTCCTTATACAGCAACATTCATTGGTAGATTAGCCTTTTATGTGTTTCTAAATAGGTCTCTGTAGCATAAGTAGTTTCAAAGCTTTCTGTGTTACTTCTGCAACAAATTTCATTAGGCATAATCTCCCTCTGGTTAAATCAGTGCAGACACCCCTTTGTTGAATTAGGAATTTATCATTTGCTCACAGCGGACATCAAGTTTACACAGGAGGTCTATCGTTTTCTGGATCTTCCCTGTAACCATGTAATATTGGGCTGCTAAAATTATTGGATTCCACAAACTACAAAGGGTTGGACCTGATCAGAGTTTGGATGGGAGAGTTCTGTAAAAACATAAAAGAGCATCTACAACAGCAACTCACATGGAATGCTGTAAGGTCATTATAAGATACAGAATTTGGAATACTTATTCCAGAATTCTGCAATGTTTTCTAATAAGGGGATCGTCAAGAGGAACCAGAGAGTGCAACAGAACTGATGTTAGTCAGTGAGCGGCAGCTTTCTGTTTGAATTAGTTCTGCAGCAATGCTCTCGCATGGCATATTAGTATCTTCCATCATAACAGTATCTCCTGGCTTTCAGATGAGTTGTAACAGATGACGCTTTAACCACTTGTGGTTATTAAAGATTCAACACCTCTTGGTGTCATGACCAAATTTAAGTTTGGGTAATTACCCAAATCACTCCTGCAATTTCGGGTGGCTAAAGTGCTTTTCATTACTGCCAGTACTAGACTGTTGTGCAGTGGTGATGTGTATGTCGTTAAATAGATGCCTTTTTAGACCCTGCACTTCAGCAGCAAGTGAAGTCATTTCTTTATGGAAAAATCTGAATGCCTTTATTGTGAACAGCTCTATAGGAATGTCAGCTGATTATGTTTACTACTTTTAAATGTTCATGGCCAAATTAGCTTTTCTAGTTCACAAGGGACTCTCTTGTTCCTCTCTCTCTCTCTCGAGATACAGTGTGAATTTGATTGAGAAATCGGAAGTATGAGAGCTAACAAGACTCAGAGGTAAGATAGCAATGTATCCCAGACCCCGCAAGGAAATGCTAATAGAGGAATTTTTAGCAAACAAATGTAAAGCGTTAAGGTTTTAAAATTCTCTGCTAAAAATTCCTTCCCGTCTCTATTAGCACTTCGTTGAGGAGTCTGGGACAAATTCCTGTTGGGCCCTTGAGTCTTGTTAGCCTTCATGCTTCCAATTTCGTGATCAAATGTTCTGGCATAATTCTGATTTCCCTTCACTATTTTATCGCCCTTGTGAAATGTATTTCTCACCTTAGCATCTGTCTCCCAGCCCTCCCTTCTGAACACCAAAGGAAATGAAGAAGATAGATGGGTCCTTATAGTATGACAAAACAGAGGAGTTGGCTGACACTGTTCAGGAACCGCAGCGTCTGTCTTCTCTGGAAACCAGGTAGGGGACTGACAGAAATGTTCAGAATCTGCCTCATTTCCTGCCTGCTCACAAGGCTGGGCTTCCAAATATCGCTGTCCCAGGACAGTCAGCCCAGGGTCCATTGTCCGGGGTAGCAAGCCAAGCAGACTGTCTCATGAGATCTACCTTATTCACATTGAAAGGTAAATTGCCAACAGGTCTCACAGTCATCATATTAGTAGTTTTAATGACTGAATCGCCTGTCATCATCCTGTCTGACAGCTACGTCCTACAACTCATGGATGCATGAAAAACAATCTGCTTCCTTATGCAAAGTTATAGGAAAGTGACTCTCATCTGAGGGGAATATGTTCTTCTATTCCACCCTGGTCCCCACTAGTGCTGAGCCAGAAGAGTAGGGCAGCCAGTTCATAGCCAGGTCTCACCACACTATCCTTAAATGCTGTCTGTCTCTGTGCTTCTGCAGTTCAGCAACTTTGGCTTAGAGATGCTGTAGTTGGCTTCTGAAGGCCACAAGCTGCTTGCATCAGGTGCATATCTCTACCACTTGATCACAAGGCAAGTAATCTTACACTTGATGGAATAAACTGGGTGCTCCAACCTTGCTTAATCAGTTGTTGGTCTTCTCCCTGCACAGTGATACTGGGGTTTTTACTCTAAAATTTTACTTAGGTTTTAGTTTTAGGTTAGAAACTTAATAGTCATTTTATAAGATCTGATTGTATTCCATTCACAACCGAGTGGCCCTCTCCCCTCAGTGCCAAACTCCCACTTAAAACAACTGTCTCTGTGCTCCCCCTCAGGCTTCTTTCCATTAGAGTTTGAATATTACTGGGTTCACACCTTCTGCTCCAAATTTGATATTGGAACAAAATCATCTTGTTATCATTCTCCTGCGTTTCCACCTTTTCAAGAGAGGGAGAAAATTGTTCATGGAGGACTGGCCTTTGGATCTAGTTATAGTCACAGTCTCACTCTTGCTGCTTTACTCCCCAGTGAACACTTGTGGAGGTGTACTCCTCATTGTATGGGCAGAGTGGAGACTTCCTTCATGAGGTCCAGGAATCCTCCTCTATGATGCCAAAGAACTGCATTCATTCTGTTGCATTAGGGCCTGTGTCCAGGTTTTGCCATATCTCCCCTGCCTGGCTTCACAAGGAAATCAGCATGAGATTTTTAGGGTAACTGCTATTTTTGTTGCATTCACTAATAGCTTGCAAATACTAAGCAACTGTTAAAGAAAAAATGTCTTTTTTTCTTAGTGATGGTACTCTATGGCTATCAAAATGTTAAATGGTAGGAAACCATCTCCAGAACCAGCAATAGCAGGAGGAAGGGTACAAACAATTCACGTCCTTAAGTCAGATGTGAACTTCACATACGTATAAATACTAATATTATTAAACACAAGTCCTTCCATTTTTCCTTTTTGGTTTAAAAACCA
This sequence comes from Mesoclemmys tuberculata, assembly GCA_007922155.1. Lineage (NCBI taxonomy): Eukaryota > Metazoa > Chordata > Testudines > Chelidae > Mesoclemmys > Mesoclemmys tuberculata. The sequence goes on along the minus strand of ML675603.1, from coordinate 60,651,167 downwards.
AGAAAACTAAATGCAAAAACCATTAAAGTAACCTAGGGTTTTATGATTAAATTCACCCACTTAAATCTAGCATTTAAGGTTCTACAATGTTTCACTTGACTGTGCTGCAAATAGATAGTATTATTTCTATTATTGTTACGTTGATTAATAGTGTGCAGGTAGCTTAATATAGTGTTTATGTTATCAAATGTTTTCCATAACAGTGGAAGCCAGATTCTGAGACTTGAATTAGATTTACACAGATTTACACCACCTGATAATCTGCCCCATTATTCACAATGTTAATGCTTTAGGATTTTTAATGTTTTGTATTTCTTGATTTTGTGATTTTAATTTTAATTGACTTGGCTAATTTTTAATTTAACTTTAAAAGCAAATTCCTGTAACTTTTTCTGCATTTAAAAATTCCCACTATTAATTAAAAAAATTCCAAAAATTTGTTTTAGAAAACATTTTAATTCAAGGATAAGGGATGCCAAAACTTAACTACTGGGATATCCATCATGATGATGCTAAATAACTTCTCTCTTGTCTGGCTGTGACAGTGCAGCTATGAACCCTGCACCAATTAAAGAGGTTTTGTTTTAATCAAGGTAAAAGAGTCTTCAAACTACCAATTGAACTTGCCCAGTACAGAACATACTGCATACAGAAGTATAGAAGTAATTAGATGGAAATTACTGGTTTGCCATTTTTATCTTCCTGGGTTCTGGTCATAACATTCCAATTTACAAAGATTTAATAAATCACGCATACAAGTTTTTTCAGCGTAATACCCGTTTGTTATGTTTTAAAATGTACATTTCCCCCCATTATTTATTTATTCATACATTTAAAATGTTGCACCCAGATGATGTATTAAACTCATTTTCTTCTGAGGAAATGAAAAAAAAAGAGAATAAACACACACAATATAAAAAAATAAGATTTGGAAGTGATTTGAAAAGCAAACACACTTGTTTTAAACTATAAATGGTTCATCAGAAGCGATGAACAATTTCATTTACCCTAGCATTGAATTAAAGCAGTGACATGGTCCTGTGAATGTGTTTTCATGATCTGAACTCAAAGTGCCTGACTGGCTAGAATATTTTGAATTTTTATAGCAAGACAACTGAAAATTAAAAATAGCTGGGCCATGGGTGGAGTTTGGGGGGGCATGGCTCCCTGAAATTTATGATGGCTGGGAGTGGGGACCAGCCAGGAGGCGGACGACTGCAGCCCGCCTCCCGGCTGTGCACCAGGACCAAGCAGGAGGGGGCTGCTGCCGCCAACATCCCAGCTTTGTGCTAGGACCAGGCAGGAGGTAGGTGGCTGCAGCCCCTCTGCCTGCCTATTGGCTGGGAGCAGGGACCAGCCAGGTCAGTGGCTGGCTGGGGTGGACTGGCCAGCCCGGGTCTGGGGGGATGGCGCTCAGGTAGACCAGTGGCGCTCTGGTGACTGAGAGCTCTTGTGCTAGCAGCACTCTGGGGGCTAGGGAAGACCAGGAGCACTCTGGGGGCTGGGGGCACATGCGCTAGCAGTGTTCTGGGGCATTCGAGTTGGCAGCGCTCTGGGAGCTGGGGGCTGCCAGCCACCGGCCAGCCTCAGGTTGGGGTGACGCAGTGCTGGGACACGGGCTCCAGGGTCACTTGGGCTGTCTGCCCCGGTGCTGGGGTCTGTGATGGGAGAGGGGGTGCAAGGGGCGGGACTGGGAGCTAGCCTCCCCGAACAGGTGGTTTAGGAACCACCCAAGGCGGTGCCCCCCCAAATTAAGCAGTCAAACTCCGCCTATGAGCTGGGAATACTTCTAGTAAATGCTCCTGAAGCAGATAGATAAAAACACTTTTTTGACTGTACCACGTCATCCTGGTCAGTGTCCTTGTCTTTTTCAGTTCAGTGACAGACGTGTGCACTTGGAACTGATGCTATTGGTGTAGTTCTATATCTACATGATGTACAGGAGAGGTGACACTCTTCTTGTAAATTGAAGTAGGCATTTGGGGTCTGGTTTTTAACATGGCCTCCAACAAACCTGGCCTCACTCTTTGCACTTGCAGTTACAAATACAAGTTTCTTAAGGTCATTTGGCATCTAAATATTGGAGCCCGTGAACCACATACTGAGACATCAAAATGACAAACTACATCTGCAACTATTTGCTCCTACAGATTATAAAAATAAGAAGGCCCAGTGTTAATAAAATAAAATAATCAAGCCCTTAAATTTTAAATGGGGCAAGATCATGAAATGTAGTTTTTCAGTGGTTTTAGTCCTTCATATTAAAGCAGCAAGCTCTACATAAGTTGCATACAAAAGCAATCATTAATTGAAGCATAAGCACTGTATGCTCCAGTTTTATCCATTCTTCTCTAGTGGGTTGCATTTTGGGGAGATCTCAATTAAAATACTTCCACTCTGTTTCCAACATGTAACCTAGACAACAAATAGAACTCATCTATCACTGCTCTCAGCCACTGGGCAACTGCTTTCATTCCTTCACTAACAGCTGGCTGTACTGAACATTTGAATTAGGGATTTTTTTTCTCTATTCGTCGTACAAAAAGTAAGAGTAGTTTTACATCACTAGTGAATTTTTGTCATGCAATTGCCTTCTATAAAAGCAGTTATTTTCCTAGCTGCTGACTGACTTTTAATCTTAACTCAACATATATTTTAGGTGATGTTTAAGGGTCACTGGTGAAAATTGGGGTGAAGCGTTATGACGTGGAGGCATCTTGTGAAAGAGTTCCTCTTCTTTGCAAACTACTTTCACCGCACACCTGATAAACTCACTACACCAGACACCCATCTTACAGAATATTAACATGTAAGGTACCTAAAAAAAAGCATATATCTTGTCAAGGTTAATAATCATTGTGAGAAATATGTACGGGTAACATTTAAGGAATAATGTAGTTTTGGTGAAAGTACACTTTATGGGTTTGGAGTAAAAGTTAGTCATTGTGAAATCATGTGTCTCAGTGATGGCCCATTCAAGCAAGAGGGAATTGTCACCCTGCCTCAGTTAGCTGGTGATGGTAATGTAGGCTCAGTTGTTTAGCCTTCCTTCATCCCAAGACTTTCAATGGAAAGCCATCTGAGACAACTGCAACCAATCAAAACCACTTGGAGGTAAAAAAAGGAACATTACAACAAGACAGGAGTTTGCTTTGCACATGAATAAGGACAAACGATTGTTTCAGTATAACACAGTGTGGGAAAGGTATTCTCAATTTTTTCACTGAGGAGACATCTTAGGGAGTGGAGTGTTCTCATGAAAAATTGGATCCTGGTTCTTCTGAAGCCACTGCCAGTCTGCTCTGCAACAGACAACTTTAGAGGGAAACCTATTTTATTAGATAGGAGAGGTAACTATTAATAAAGTGTAGAACCAGGTTTGGGTTTTATGATTTTGTTTGGTATTGTAACTGTTTGTTTTCCTCACTAGTAGACTAAATAAACTTTCTATTTTATTATCAGTGCTGTGTGTAACACAGGTGTGGGAGTTCAAGATAAACTAGGGTACATTGTTCCGTTGGGGGCAGAGGATCTGGGATTTCTGAAAGTACCAGAGTCAGGGCTGGATATCACAAAGGAAACATTCAAAGGGACGTAGGGGCCCTACTGTTAACCTTCAAGACAAAGTGAGGGGCTGGCACAGCCCACAGGAGTGTGCTTGAGTGGCTGACAGGTTGATGGTGTTAGGAAGAAAACACGTAGCCACCACAGACAAAACTCCCGCTTGCTCCAGGCAGTCTGTAATACGGTGACACTCAGGCCTTTGTATGTCCAAAACAGTCACAAATCTCTTAACAGAGAAGTTTACATTTTTACTTATGCTAGTGCTCTAGTTTCTACTGGCTGCTATGATGTCATTCCTAACTTTCCAGGTAATGACCACCTGAGTGAGTGAAATCCAGAGCCACAGGGACAAGTACTCTAGATATTTCAAAATCATTCAGTATCTGTAGTAGCGACTATATAAGTCTCAGGAGGTTACCTTCTTAACTAATTCCAAATTGTGCTACCTTAAAGTATTCTCTTATACACTAGGGTCCCTATTCAGCAAGGATCTTAAGTACATGCATAATCTTAAGCATTTGGGCAATTTTGTTGACTTCAGTTGGACTGCCCAGATGCATAAAAGTTAGATGTGTGCTTAGGTACAGTTAGGCACAACTTGGGCATTGAACAGATTTTTCTTAGGCTGGGTCTACATTGACGGTGGCAAATTTGCCGCTGTCAGATTGATTGCTCTGGATCGACTGAGCGGTCTGTGTAGACCTGCTCAGTTGATCCAGCAAGCAACGCAGGAAAACCACCCCGGTAAGTGGTGTAGCGCTGCGTTGAAGGGAATGCTGTTCCCTTCGACGCAGTACAGTGTGGACGGTGTGCAGAGCAGATGCCGCAAAGTCAATGGGAGATATGCAAGTGATTTACGTCACTTGTGTATCTCCCGTCAACTTCCACCGAATCCCAAAGGTAAGTGTAGACTGGGCCTCTGAGAGGCAGCTGCTCAGAAAAAACCCTATTCCATATGTCTGATTTTGGGAAGTAAAAAGTGAGGCATGGTGCTATAATATTTACTTGATTGTATCAGGAAACCATCTTCATTTGTAATGTTAAAACCTACAATTACTGCTGGTTAGTTGCTCAGTTTGTATTTTTAATGTCATTCAGTTGGTTCCCAAAGTTAACATGTGCAGAAGTCTTTGAAACATTGAGCCAATGGGATTATCAATGTGCATAAAATCAAGCACATGCACAGCAGCTGCAGGATGGGGACCTGGAGAAGAAACAGATACTAGACTGCCTCTGTGTTCTTGCATGTTCAGTGAGAGTATGACTGGATTAGAGGAGATTTGAAATAATGATCATGCTTTCAAAATATTGAAGTAAAATTATAATATGAATTTTGGCATTTATTTGCAAGATTATTATCACACATTGCTTTCTGTCTATCTCTGAATGCCCCTTGCCTGTAGCTATTTTTAATAGCTATCAAGTTCCATTTCTTGAAGTTTTTAGGTCTTTTTCCTGTTTTTTCTGTCTCCTATTTTTCTAAATTGACCTTTTTTTCTCATCTTTTTGCTAGTTCCAGGCCAGTTTCCATCCATATTATTTTGTCTTTCTTGGCCACTTTCTGGGTATCTGTAACCTTTCTTTACTAAAAAGCTTTTCTTCTACCCAGCTTTTAGACCATTCTTCCCCTATCACTGTCTCTTACGCCACCATTTTCTAGGTTTCTCTTAATTCCGTCCTTCTAATGCTGTCTGAGCAGCTCTTTAGTAAGTGATGAGAACGACTTTGCATTAACTTAAATTTATTTTTATATATATAAAATTTTTGTATTAGATTTATTTTTTGTGGAGAGATGTATAAAAAAATTAAGTTAATTCAGGGCACCCTCAATGTATTGCTGTGTTACCTTTCATTCATAGTAAACTCATACTTAGCTATACATATATTTATAACAAACAGTTATCGCTCAAATTCAGTCATCTCCAGTAAGAAATAAAACTGTGGAGCACTGCACAACAGGACAGGAAATGAAGAAGAATTCCATATCTAATTGAAATGAACTAGAGAGAGAGAATATAATGAACTAAGTTGGAATTTGGCTATAGTGGCCTTCTCTGACAGATCCTAGGTCACTTTGTAATGACCATATGTTCTGATCCTGGCATTTACATTTCTTCCAGAAGAGATTGCCTGTTATCAGAGATTGTCCTTTAACATCATGATGTCCTTAGTTCAGCACTGACTGAAAGGAAAGAGTTCTTCTACCTTTTGAATCAACTGAAACACTTTACTGCAACACACAAGTATACCTTAAAAGTCTCCTATTCAAATGTTAATGTGCTGAAATTGCAAGTTCTGACAGGATCGTGGCACAGGGTATTGCTATGGGCAATAACATCTTCTTTTCAAATTAAAATGAAAGTCCTAGCAAGACTCAGATCGGTACCTGTACAGGGCCTGATTCCGCTACCATTTAACCCAAGCATGGTTTTGCCATTAAATTTAACAAGATAAAGATAAAATACACAATGTACTGAAGCCACAAACAAGAGCATTCATCTTTGCTGAGGAGAAAAAAAAGCATTTGCTTTCCCCCTACCCTGGCACATCTGAAGCACCTTTGACAGCAAGTCAGATAGTGAAACGGTGACACAATACTTCTTGGAGCTTTCGGCATGCAGAGAGACGTTGCTCAGAGCTCAACTCTTCCTTTCAAAGTATGCATTCCCCTACGTTCTTCAACTATGCCTTTATTTAGCTGACCTAAACAAAGCCACACCTCTTAGTGGACCCGTTTTCATTATTATGCCAATGTGTGTTATTTTGCATTTTGGAGACTAAGTAATAATTCTGTTATTTAATCTGTATTTTAAAAGCTAATATAGATTTAGAAACTGGATTAGGCATAAAGGATTCCTTGTTTAGATAAAATTCTCTCCTCATTCTGTAATCCTATTGACTTTAAGGGACTTACTCCCTTTTCACAGCAGTGTGAAAAGAAGATCAGCACAAAAACTGTGGAATATATTCTTTGCACAGTGTTAACAGGGAAAACTAATTTTGTGTAGAAAAAATATGACCATCTTTTCTACTGTTGTTTAGATGTATCGCAGTGCTAAAAGATTTATGTAACTACACTGGAAAAGCAATGACAAGCCCATTGCAGATAAAATGTTTGTTTATTCCACTAGGTTTCTGCTTTAAAGATTCTGACATAGTACTATCTTTTCAATTGCCTGTTGATGATAATCATATAGTATTTATTTATAACCTCAGATCTGATCTGTGCTCCTCAAGGTTAAGGAATGAGTCAACACAACTTCCCTAACTTCTGCCGTGGTAAAGTTTCAAAAGCATCACTAATGTTAGCAAGCGCCATTTCTCCTTTAAGTGTTGTCAGTTCATATGCTCTTGAGATATGTGTAAGGTCTCTTCATCAAGCTTTTTTGAAAGCTCTGACCAGTGATGGTCATGCTAGCCTTGTCTCAAGCCATGGGATTCTCCAGTTTGTATATGGGGGAGGCCCTATGAACTTCTAAGGTTGATTCTAGGCCCTTCTTCACAGTCCCATTCGTTGTATATCTAGTCATTTCCTTGAAGCTGCTTTAATGTAGACCTTCATCATAACTGCATCCAGCCAGTCCCAGAATAGGGGGTATAAAGGTGTTTAAAGCCCCCTTTGTCCCCTTTTGCTGGTCTAAACTGAGTCCAGCTGAGCTGGATATGAGGTTTAAGCCTGAAAATTTGAGAAATAGCCTATCTGTGAGATTGGAGGGGCGGGGTCAGAAAGAAATTTAGCATGTTTGGTGACAGTTGTTGATTATTCAGAGAGAGGAGAGAAAGGAGAAAGGCAAGGCTTATGGCCAAATTTAAAAAGGGCTCATTCTTAAATGTTTCCTTTGCTAAGTGGATAACATTTTTCAGAAAAAAGATATTACAGAAAATTCAATCGTAGTAAATGGGAAACTAAAAGCAACCATTTCATTGTGAAACAGTCTTGCTTTCAGTGCAAATCTCAGCATAACTTTAATCATGGAGTTGCTACTGATGCTTCCACCATATAACCTGAAATACTTTATTTGACTGAAAACGTAACGGACATGAATTTTTAAAAAGACCATTGTGAAAACACAGTATCCTATACCTGCTGGGAATAATTTTTCTAATGCTTTTCATTTTGCCCTATAATCAAGTGACACCTTATATCAGTATTAGTGGAGCTTTCTGAGCCAGGCAGATATAAGGACCTACTTTCTTTCAAATGAAGTTATAGTTTAAAAAAGCAAAACATTATATAATTCCTACATTCCCCGGCACCAATGGCTTGAGCAGGGATAGGCAAACCCTTCCAGCCTAATTTTGAATTGACTCAGATAATATGGGTTAAAGATTTTTATATGAATTTAAACATTATAGGATTTGCATTTTGATCAAAGGAGATTGTGAACAGAGCATAGAGGTGTGTGCAAAAAATGGTGATAAGAGTAGGAGGAGAGAAACAGAGATACTGAAACTGAAACAAAAGAAGCATGGGAAGGGAGGAGAGGGAAAAGAAAGAATTTCTATGGAAAAATACAGTATATACACTATAGAGTGGCTGCCTACTTGTGATAGAAGAGCCCATCAAGAGTCAGCTAACCCTAATACATAGCGCACACTAGATAAAACATGTTTCTTTGTTCAAATTACTCTTGAAATGAATTAAAAATAATGTATTTAAATAACAAGAAATAGGGCTTGGGAACCTTTTCCTAATTTTGCAAATTCAAAACTTTGTGAAATTCCCAAACATCATGAATTTTGCCCAGTCCTTCTTGTGTTACTGTCCAACAGAGTATTAATCAGAGTAAAATAAATCTCCATACCTCATGGTTAAGCCTGTTGATCTGCTGTTTGGTTTCTTCTGCTTTGATTACTAGCACTGCAGCACCAATTTCAGAGTCTGTAAATAATTCAAACAGATATGTAAATTACCAAAATACATTATCAGGTGGTTTAGGGTGTCAGTAAAGTGACTCTTTCACTTGTTCTCTGCTTTAAATTTGACCTCTGGTTTGGTTGGGAGCAAATAAAGTTAGTATTTAATGGCTTTTTATGGTCAATGTAAAAAGTACAGGAGGGATGTAAATGAGGTATTAGCCGTAGTTTGCACTGTCTCTTCCTGTGTGGCATCTACTCTGTGAGAAGTCACAGAACTTCAGTCACCAAGGCTTTAACGCTGACAATTTGGCAATTAGAAAAAAACCCACATATGTAATTATCACATCCCTATGATGCAGCTGGTTTTCTCTTCAAAATAATTAGTGTCACAGTGGCATCTAGGTAAGAGCTACATAATTATGTGAGAACTATTTCCTCAACTAGGAGGGGAAAATGGGGAACAGAATCTGAGTTCAACTGGTTATGCTATTTCAACTCTAACCCACTGCTTTTGCATCACCAGTGATGTCTGGGCTCTTACATTTAGGTTCCTACCTGCTGCTATATTTCATCATCCCTTTCAGAAGACTGCCTAGCATCTCATGCTGCTCATGACTTCCACTCTGTTCATTTCTGATACACTGTGAACTCCCTAATAAACCAGAGCTTAATAGTAAAAGAGCAGCAAAGCTCCAGTAGGGTGGTTCTTATATTATTTTTCCAGGTATGTCCCTATGGCTGCCAAGGCTGAAATGTATTGCATCCAGCAGTTTTAGTAGAGGTTGGGACACTTAGCACCTCAGAGAATCAGCCCTGATATTAATAAATTATGATGTGGAAATCAAACTCCTGACAATCCATTTACCTTGAGTTGTAATAGGGAGGAGCAGGACAACTGGCCCAGACTCATTGATGATACCCAGTTGTACTTTTCTGTGGTCAATGTAAATAACACTAAGTTTAGCTGCATGTTAAATCCATTCACATAACTTGTAAAGGGTTATTTTATTAAGAATCATGCAAATATAAATGCACAAAAGGAAGTCATCAAAAAGCGTCATCAAAAAGGAGTGATTTGGAAGATGGCCAAATATATCACTTACCCACAATCGTAGGAGACACCCGGGATTCCTGCCGGAATTGCTCAGAGCCAAAGTCAAAAGTCTGGCTTTCCTCATTATGGTTTCCATCTTCAATCCCATCAACAATCCTGTTAAAAATATTGTCTCTGAATATAGAGTGTATAGAAATCACACTTCAGAATGTAATCATCAATATTATTATTGAAAGGCAGAGCGCTAAACAGTGGTGAATTTTGTAGGACGCTAACTTTAGAGAAATACAAAGGCCATTACACCGGCGTGACAAGCTGCATTACCACTTGTTTAATACTTGAGTAAAGAGAGGAGAATCAGGCCCTTCATCTTTACCGATGATTTTGAAACTATTATTTTTTACAGGCTGTGAAAGGACTTTTAGTCTAGTCTACTTGCTTTCTTATGCCATTTGTGATCATTATAAACTGCTAGGACCATCAGTGAAGCAAATGTTGTGCTTACCATTTGTAGTACCACTGATTGGCTTGTTAGTGTCAAATATTTATGGTTTTAAAGCACTTTGATTATTATGGTTCATACCTCCCCTATATGGTGGTAGTGATTGCCATGGTGTAAATTTCTATGGCTGTTCTTCCCCCAGGCAAGTTTAATTTCCATTTGGAATTTTGGTTTTATTTGCCTTTGTCAAATTCTTTCTTTGCTTTCATCTTTGTGAAATTTGTCAGTCAGCTGGGGGCTGATACCATTTATTTGTGGCTGCCTGACTTAGCCGTACCAGGTCAAAAGCTCTGTCTGCTCTGTGCATTCAAATACAGTAGAAACAGCTAGCTTTGACAGTTCCATTGTTACATTTATGCAGCCCTGCCAACATCAGTTTACCATCTTGCCAGCAGAAAACCCCATTTGCAGGACAGTACGGATCCTGGGCCTAAATCAATGCCCACTGAAGTCCCAGGAAGGACTCCCAGTGACTTCAGGGTGCTTTTTATTGGTGACATTTTGAATACATTACATGCTCTATCTACGTGTACCTATATAAAGTGTATTAACAGCCAAATCCTGAAGTCTGTACTTAGTTCTGACTCAGGCATGGCTGACCGTATCTCTAACATGCCCCTTCCATGGAGTATGGACTAACTGAATGGACTAACTTTGTGACATATCCTCCTGCTCTGACTCCTGCCAAGTCCAGCCCCATCGCAAACACATCTTCTGCATCCATGAACGTGGAAGCAGTATTTGCCCCACAACAAACTTGGCTCTAGTGCGACTCTGTTTATGATGAAGTAGAGTGGAAATCTAGATTGTTTCAACGCATTGCAGCGGTCAGGCTGCAGTTACAGTTCCTTCCCAACACATGCGCAACCATCTAATGAGAGTAACAAATGCCATGCTGAATTCAGTAAACCTTCCCCAAGCTCTTCAGATAGTCAGTCCTCCTGTTGGATTGTTTTTCTTTTTGAGTTTGTATAAGAATAAACATGGTTAAAATTGCTTCCCTAAGCTAATGTGAAACTTAAGCTGCCCTAAGCACAACAATCAATGGAGCTGCTGAGATGAAAGATACTGTTGAGAATGTGATGGCTGTATCAGGATCTTATTTTGAATCTGATGGGTTTTTATTGTGGTATACAAGCAGAGCCCCAGGCTGTACTGATGTGTTTGTCAGACAGAGAGAAAGGGGAGAGTGCACAACATATAAAAAACCTAAACCGACCGAACAAACCTACAAATAAAAGACTGATCTATGAACAGACTGTCTGTGTCTACAAAAGCACGCATTTGTGCATCCAGAAACACAGGTTAACATGTAAATGCTCGCTTTGTAGAAATGCATTTGAGACAAAAGGACTGATTTTTCTCTCACTTGCACCAGTTTTGCACCATTTGAACTCCCTAAGTTACTCCCCTGCTTCACTCCAGTATTGGTGATATCTGAACCAGGCCCATAAAGATGAAGAATGGAAAAATTAGAAACAAAGGCTATTAATATACAATTGTGAATATTTCTTCCTTTGCTATAATTATGTTTTGTAATATGAACATAAGCCTTTATCCCCTAATGTTTTAAAATGAACCTGAGCGCTTGCGAAAGCTGCTGGACTGACCACAGTGACCAATGAAATCCTTACTTTGCAGAACAGGCACAGCATGGGAAATAGCATAGTCTTCCCTAACACTGCCTCCCTGTGTCCAAGGGTCTCCACACAGACAAGGAGGGGTGACTTCTAGAAGATGGTTCAGTTTTATGCTCAGTCAGTTCTTGGATCTCTCTTCTTACACTGGGAATTGTGATGGTGGTTTTTGCAATGAGGGGATACCTGTACAATGGGAACTGCACTTTCCATGGACTAAGGATGTACTTCTTCTTCTTCCCAAATGCAAAAACCCAACGACTGGGCAAATTTGGAGAACGTAGAACAGAGAACACCGTGGGATTGATGGTGGTCTTGTGCTGAGCGATGTGCCTGCAGCAACGTATGTTGTTATAGTCTTGATCCTCCTAATTAAGACCCCTGTACACATGCAGGGTGTTACTGGCCACAATGGGACTCTGTGGGTGCAAGGCTTTATACCAGCACATCTGTTTGCAGGATCAGGATTTCAATTGGAAGTCATTATACTTTACTGTATTAGGTGGATACAAAGTTATCATCATTATAGAAAACTTGTGGAAGGGTGATAGAGATGAAAATGGGACTCATGAAAAAATGACCTACTCTGGACTATGGTTTATTTCCTGCAACTGGAAATTTGTTTGAAAACTCACTACAAAAGTTGAGTGATGTGATTTGGTCTCACTTCTTCAAAGAATAAGATTTATCTCACATCAGATATCCACTCTGTACAGGTTATTCATGGATTAAAACATGAATATCTTCACTGAATTTAAAGCCCATATGGGAAATAAGCATGAATAAGAAAGAAATCAGAAAAAAAAATCTATTCAGAGATGCATTGAAAAATACAGCAGGTCTATAGCTTAAAGTGTCCAGGAATATAGACTTAAAGATACAACTTTCTAAAATAATTAGAATTGTACTTCTCATAAAATCCACAATCAACAAGTCTTTATGGAGAAGTCTGTAAACTAACATGAGACCTTACTAATATATGGAAGGATTGTAATGTTACTCCAGGATTAAAGGCAAACTGCAAAGGTAATGTCAAAAGTGAGGTAAGTATAGACTTACATGTAGGCTTCCAAGGGCTTGACCCAAGGCCTATTAAGTCAGTGGAAAGACCCCCACTGACTTTGATGGACTTGGGATCAGACCTTAATTGTCCCTTCTAATGAAGTTGTGGAAGGAATTTCCCCAGACTACAAACACAAGTGCTGTACAACCATTGCCTCTTCTAGTACTGATGATATTCCAGACTTCTTGGGTCCTTTAGTGAACCCAGAAGGAGACTGATATTCTTTTAAGGAAAATTAAGACTCCCAGAGTCTGGTAGTGCAATCAATGTATACACTTCTGTCTCATATAGGATTTTACCAGTGGATTTTTCATATTAAGGATCGAGGAACATGAATGCCATTTTTATATGATTATATATAGTGGCCATGCCACCTGTGAGTATTTTAAATATTACAATACGTCTGATCTTGGAAGCATTTCCTAAAATAAACAAAAAAACCCAAATCAAAACAAGGTTTGGTTGATCACGGCTGTGATGGCAGCAAAGCAAAATATTTTAAGACATAAGATAAAACTGCTCTGATGAAGGCTAAATGGATAGTGCTCCAAATGTAAGTGGTTTCCTATGGGTTGGATAGCTATGCAGAAGGTTGCAGGACTGAGAAGAATTATTTGATTATTAATACACATTAATGCTATTGTAGTAGTGCCCTAGGTGCAATGCAAAAATTGCTAGGTGCAGTGCAAAAACTTAAGAAGACACTATTCACAGATTATGGGTAAAATTCTCCTGTGGAGTAAATCTACCCAGCTGCATTGTAGTCAGTAGAGATACACCAATTTACACAAGCTGAGGAGACAGCCCTATGTTCAAAAGAAACTGATGTTGATTTAGAGGGGAAAAAATACATAACGCTACCTCAGTTATCTATACAGTGGAGCCATCTTACAGGGAAGTGTTTATTCTCCACAAAATGATTTGACTAAGGCTGAGGATCCAGTTCTGTTGCAGTCACTGATTCCGTGACTTCAGCAGACCGCTGTGACTTCTTCAGTGTTGCTGAAACAACGGGTCTGGTGCAGCTGTCAATCCCTACCCAAGTGCAGTGGCCTGGCACTAGAGCAGCGCTTGCAGCTACAGGAGCAGCAGCTGGGGCGAGAGCAGAGGCTGGCAGGGCTCCAATTGTTTGTCGTTCCCCCCCTCCCCCTCCCCCTGGCCACCTTCAGGGTAATTATTAGTAATAATCAGGGACAGATTGTGGGCTTCCGTGAATTTATGTTTATTGTCCCCGACCTGTATGTGACTTTTAATAAAAATACCTGTGACAAAATTTCTACCTTAACTATGGCCGAAAATCTGAAACACGTGCACTGCCTAACTACACAGGCTGTGCGCTCCCTGGTCTGTTTGAGCTAAAGGGGAATCGTACTCCTCTTCTCTACTCTGTAATGTGGCCACCGCTGTAGTCTCAGGGCTGCAGCGGCCCCCACAAGAGATGCAGCTCCAGCCCCCAAGTGGAATTCTGGTTGGCCCAGCCCGAATTCCCCTTAGGGATTCTTTGAGAATGCACAATGGAGCCACCCTGGCAGGTTGGGGTCATGGCCCTGCCCTCATTCTGCCTTTTATCAGGCAGATAGTACAAAGCAGGGTGCTCGGAGAAAGCAGGACATACATTTCCTCAGCAATATTGTGGCTGGGCGTTCTAGAGGGATCACAGTTTGAGGTGGTTTCTTGCATGTCTCCTCCTCATTCTTATACTTCTGCCCAAGAGCAGGCCAAAATGTAGCTATTGCATAGGGTCCCATTTGCATTTTAATACTAACTGTAGTGGGGGGAAGGGGGGCAATTTTTCCAGGTTTCTGACTTTCCTCTATTTTGCTCAGCATGTTCTGATATTGCAAATGTAGTTTGGGTTGGGAAATTACAGAGAAAGGAATTCACAGTAACATGTCTCAAATCATGTACGTAATTGCCAGCCTAACTATAAACAGGACTCTAATTTTGCATATGCAAAAGTATGTATGGATATAATAGTGTGTGTAACAATGTACCTGCAGTTTGCTCCCACAATATTGGAGGCCAACATCTGGTGGTGTGTGTGTCTGATTGTAATGGACAGTTTTTAATAGGCACCATGAACCAAGCATTTACTGAACTACCACTCCTTTTCCACAGGCTTCTGAACAGCCATCAAATGGTATTGACTTTCCGTCATAAGTGACCGGAGCCAAATCAAACGCGATATGCAGTGGAGGTGAAAGCCTTTTCCCTGAACCACTTTTGCCAGTGTTGAAGCTCACCTATCACATGCGTCACAGCTATACTGACAACTCAAGGGGTTGGTTGGCTGCATGCATCTATTTGAATTTTAGCTATAATGAGTTTACTGCATGGTTTCCTAAATAAATGTTGATGTAGCCCAGATCTATTGTATAATTTTGTGATGCTAACTCAGTGGTTGGCATGTTTACTTTACCACCACCACAGCCCAGAGAGGAAAAAGAGATTATTACCTTAGCTTGTCTATCACTAATGAACAGGGAAAACTTTTGAAAATGTAAAATTGCTGGAGGATGCAAATTAAAAACCCCAAAGCAAGACACATGAAGGGCTAGATCCCCAACTGGCATAGCTCGCTATGGTGATTTACTTCAACTGAGGATCTGGACCAAAGACTATATAATAGCTTACAATAATTGTTAGTAATAGCTTACAATTTTATTGCAGTGAATTGGGAATAACCTACATAGGTGGCTTCACCATTAAGAGGTTATTCCATAATTGTACTAATTGTATCACATATCATCACACACTGCCAGGTATTTTGTTTGTACCACACATTTTAGAAAAAAGCTGAATTAAAAAACTTCATAGTTACTTACCATTAAGCCTGTAAAGCCAGGTTGCCATTATACAATCTGTCACTTTTTAAAAGCTGTAAACTATAACCTTCTACTCTAGTCACTTGTATATGCAGTTATATCACTCTGTATATAGCCTTTTCTCTTAGAGACTCCAAATGCTTTACAAAATTAAGCAAGATGCAAGATATGCAAGAATTAAACAAATGCAAGATATGCATTTTCATATTTGTTCTACAGATGGGTGTATTGATGCATAGAGAAATTAAGGCCAAAATTTAAAATCTTGGTGCATCAAGTCAGGCATTGAAATCAGTAGTTCATCATTGAAATATTTCATCAGATTATCATTGGTGCCGAGCACCCGCAACTTTCACTGATGTAACATCATCTTTATCTTGTACTACGTTGCTGAAGCCTTAAAATTCCCCTTGCAGGGGCTAAATAACATTGAGTTCTTGTTGAAAAAGGAGGCGTCCTGTTCCTGAAGGCTGGGTGGGATGTTAAGACTCCAGGAAAGTTTGAAGTAATATTAAAGAGAAACAGGCATTTTGCAGTATTAAGAAAAATTCATGACCTGATACTTAGAGGCAGGGTTATGTGATGGGGAAGAAGATAAATGCTTATAGCTATTACCTTGGGCTGAGGTCAGGGGGACCAATGGTGCTTACTGTTGAAAGGTGCAGTTTTATATTTTTTTCTCTCTTTCTGGAGTAGTAGTGGAGTTCGGTTTCATGTCTGGTTCTTGCAGGGTTTGAGCTGCAGACCCGGATAGGTGAGTGAAAGGGCACTGTTCCTGAGGCCAACTGTTTCAAGTTTATCCCTAGATAGCTTTTATTGCTTCCAACTTTCTTCTGTTGGGATGAGGTTGTGCTTCTCGTATGGATTGGAGAAAGGCTGGCACTCTCCTCTTCTTCTCCTTCTTCCTCCTCTTCCTCATCTTCCACAATTGATGGGAGTCTCTTGTTTATGCTGCCATTTCCCTTAGGCTCTGTCTAAAATAGTGGATAATACCTATTAATATAAAATTCAAAGCCCAACACTGCAGGGACAGCTGGTTTACTCTGATGTTCATACTTGAATAAAACCAAATCCATTAGAGCTTTTATTTTTCATTAGAACAAATGTTATTTTGGGACCCTCTTGTTATTTATTTATCTATCTCTACAGTCCCTCAAGTATACATACAAAAGCCCTTTAGTTACATAGCCAGTGAACTCACTGCAAATGTATTTTGTTACTGAGAAATGTTGCCAGACTTTAGTTCTTACAAGCCAACCAGAATACATAATCTTTAATAGGTTTCTCTCTGTCTTTTGAGGAGTTAGTTCTTCTGAAGTTAATGCTGTCAGACTTCTAGTGCATTAAGGAATAGGTTTTAGGTAGGTAACTTATATAAATCCATAGTTCAGTATATGGCCAGTACACAGTCAGTTAGAAGAAGTAATACAGTTCACTTAGGATCTGAATGCATCCTTGTTCCTCTTAGTCGCACTGAGTGGGACCTTACACTCTGATCTTACTACCTTACAGCTGGACCACTGAGCTCCCATAGTTGCCTATAAATGCAACAGTGTAACAGAATTCACTTCTGAAGAACTAAGTCATCAAAAGATAGAGGCAAATCTATTAAAGAATACAGAGTGTAGGATGGACGGTAGGTGCTTGTTATGGCATGCAGAGTGGCCTAGTGGACTCAGAATACCTGCCACTCTACCGCTGGGTGATCTTGGGCAAGTCACATTTCTGTGCATCAGTTTCCCCATTTGTAAAACAGGAACAATGGCACGCCTTTGTAAACCGCTTTGATATCTGTTAATGAAAAGTGCTATCTAAGAAATATGCATCATGAACATACTAATATTATTCTTTCTTGACAACAAAACACATGTGCGGTGTGTTGCAGAGGTCTGCCCACATGAAGCTCATTTCCAGGTCAGGGGTTTAATTCACAAGTTGTCCCATTTATTCCCATGCTACAATTTGTGGGGCAAGGTACAATCACTATGAGCTATTATGGCAGAATCAGGTCCTATGTCATTCTTACAAGCTCCACACATTTGAAATAAATGGGACGGACAAATTTAACTGACCCCTCAGAAAACATTTTCTGAAAATGTCACCAAAGTGTTTTCAGAGTGATTGAGAACAGGAAGTAGCAAAAATCTCATAAGGGTGTCGGTCTGAAGAGATTTCTAGCCCAACTGTTCACAATTGTATCAGTTTGGATAGTCTGGGTACAGATACAAATTTTGGGTGCTTACCCAAATCTTTTGAGATTTGCCCATCTCTCCTTGTCCTCATATTTTGCAGCATGAGTTTAATTTTGCTATTCTATTTGCACTACCAGTTCACTGAGTAAACATTATACAATTATTAGTCTTAATGCAGATAAAATGAGCCAGGCCTTTTCAATCTGATATGTCTGAAAAGTCAAGGATATAAAATCTAATAGCAAAAGCCTGTCTGTCAAGAAGATAATAATGGCTTTGTTGGGAACTACTCTGCTGTTTAGAAGTCTGATATTATGAGCAAACTGTACAGAATTCTGGTAAATTCAACTTTCCATGTCTGTCATTTGGGTTGAGCAAACATTCAGGGCTCAGCTTTAAAATGTATATGCATTAATGGAACATCCAAATCCAGCATCTGGATGCTAAGATGTCTAAGCACTTAGGCATAGAAAGTGGGCATTTATGAGGTATGCACCTAACAGCAGTTTTCAGCATCCAAATGCAGGCTCCTATTTAAGGACCTGATTCAAACCCCATTGATGTCAGGGGGACCTTTCCATTGACTAAAAGGACTTTGGATCAGGCCCTAGGCACTTACATTTCGAAGTTAAGCTATCATATTTAAAATCAGACAATCATACCTGAGAGAGTGTAGACTTGTTTGACAATCTTGATATTACCTGTGGGGGAAAAAATTAGTAGTAGCAAATAAGTGAAACTGCACAGTTTTGGCTTCCAAAGGAAATTTTGTAACATTTAAACCCAGATATTTATGACAATACAGGAAGAAAATCTCATAATACAACAAATATATATTCCACAAATTAAATTAAAAATACCACCGATGATAATGAAAAGTCTTTAAAACAGGCTGTAAGGACCAAAGTTGTTTTTATACCAGAAAATGTATCTTTCATTTTAAAGATGGTGAGTTCCTGTAAAATTAACATTTTACTCCAATGTCAAACAAGAGTAGGGACATGACGCTGCCCTGGATGTACATAGATGAATCTCTGCATGTGAAGGCCCAGTGGTTTTGATAGGGTTCCATGTAGACACAGAGCTCATTGTAGAACAGTGACAGGTAAGCCAACAATTTTGAAAAATGGATCCCTAAAGTTAGGCTCCTAATTCCCTCAGAAAATCAAACTACCACCTGTGCCTTTGAAAATATCCCATTTTGGCTGGATGTTCAGAGGTGCTGACTACCCAGCAGCTCCCTTTGAAATCAGAGGGTTCTGTGGGATGTTCATCACATCTGAAAACTATCTGACTTATTTAGGTATCTACATACAGACTATAGGTAACATTTTCAAAGCTTAAGGGCAAGATTTATGAAGGTATTTAAGGGTCTGAAAAGGCAGCTAGGAGTTTAGTGGGATTAACGGGCATGCCAAAGTAAGGTAGGCACCTAACTCCCATTTACTTTTAATCTTTGTAAATCTAACCCTCAAACTTAGTTCCTCAAAATTATTTCACTTCAATGAGATTTAAATACCCAAATAACTTAGAGGATCTGGGCCTACATAATAAATTCAAAAGTGACTTAGGAGCGTAAGTCACATTGAAAGTCAAGGCATTTCTAGAGCCTGAGTAACTTAAGTACTTCTGAATATTTTACTTTAGCAAATTAATTTTAATAACCCATTTTTTAAACTCTTGGCTCTGTTTTTGATTATCTAAATGCTCTTTCAGTTTATAAAGCTATTAAGAAAATAGTCCAGTAATTATTCATAAAAATTAAGGCATTATTATTGCCACACAAATGTGGCAATTTTGTCTAAGCAGTAAACCTATTCCACATCTGCCTAGCCATGAGCATGTGGATTAAACAAACACATTGCTTACATAAATTTAGCAATAATTCTCAATGCACTGACAAGAGAACAACCAGAATAATTAAATTGTGTAAATATAGCAAAAATATGGCCCTGCTCCTCCTATATCAGCCAGAGAAAACGTCAGGCAGACCCTAACTAGAGCCGTGGTATGCTCAGATGTTGAGCCCTCTCAGATCTGATTGCAATCAATGTCAGCTGAAGGAACTCAGCACTTGGGCCCTAGATAATCTGGAGGAATAGAGGCATTCAGTGTGCTAAATACTATCATTTAAAAAAACTCAATTGAATGTGATACTAAAGGCCTGACTTGCATGCACACCTGCACCCAGACACACTTGTATCAATTAGATTATTTTACTTTATGTTTGCATAGTGCTAGCACCTTGGGTCCTCTAGACACTACTGTAGTATAAGGGTTAAATATATATTGATATAACATTAATTCAAACTTACAAAACCAGCTACGTGAGTTAGCAGTTTAACAAACAGAAATATGAAAATATGAATTTGCCTGCCAGAATCTTGAAAGGACTTTTGTGTGTGCATTCTGAAATACGGGCAAAGATCTTTCTCCTCTTTTGCACTTTCTTCCCCGAGTCTAAAAGAGAGCTATATGTGCAGCCTTGAAAAGAAGGAAATACAAATTGCTGCATGGAATGTCTTTAGGTTTTATGTATGTTTTCCCGTAGCCTTGCTGGAATCTCATGCATTCAGCTAGGCTACAGGGGCTGAACAGCATTTCCCCTGCAGGGACTCCAGGTGATTGTCAGGAATTAATGCTGTGCCAGCAACCAGTGCATTGAGCTTTCCTTCTCCACCACTCTCACTGTTACCCAGCTGGCAACCCAGCAGATCTGCCTGAGGGAGATGGAGGAGGCAGCAGTCAGCTGCCTCAGGGCATTGTTAGCAGGGAAAGGGACATAACTGGCGGCGAGGGGCAGGGGCAGGAGATGTATGGAGATACAGTTTGGGGAAAGGTAGTGACAGTGGCTCAAGAGGGAGTAGATTGGTGGTGTCAAGTTCCCTCTTGAGAACTTGTCTCCTATCTTCTGCTCCCATCAATTCTCCTTATTCTGTCCATACAGCCTGTTCCCTCTTTTGCCCCTGGCTCCATAGATGAACAGTTTCAGTATGAATGAATCAACACATTTGGATAAGCTATTTGCCCAGAAACAAATGTAATTGAAACATGCTAAGGTAATTGTGTATCTCTAGTATTTTAACACTTCATTAATAGCTGAAAAAAATAAATCTCATGTCCATCTCACATAAAGGTGGGGCCTGAGCTCATTTGCTTTGAGAAAAATGATCTTGACAATTTTGAGAACCACCCACTTAATAGACAGCTCTGAAAGTGGGTGGAATTCTCTGAAAAGGAGGCACTTTAAGTCTCTTCTGATTCCCATGACTCTCTTTCCTCTCCAAAAATAGAATTCTCGGAGGGAAAAAAATATATATAAATGTTGAAGGGGATGAACAAAGCCCATTAAGAGCAGTACATTTTAAACTGTAGCATCCACATAACCAGGGTTTCACCTTCCTGCATCTGACTGCATAAACTTTCGTATCAGAGGAATTCATTATTGGAACACCTGAGGAACTGTCCTAGTTTCCAACCTACTAAAACTTTTTTTGTTTCAGGACAATACACAGACTTCCTTAAAGTGATGTGTGGCTTCCGTGAAAAGAAAGAAGACGCGGAATTGCACATACTGTGTTCTTTGTTTAAAACAGAAGTACAACTGTGTTAAGTTTATAAACACATTTTGAAAACAAAGTTTAAGAGGTAAACACATTAGGAAAACATCACTAATGTTAATGTGAGTCATGCTAAAGACACTCAAAGGATATGATTCAGATTTCAAATACAGCACATGTATCCTTTTGGATTTTGTAAAACTTTGTACGCAAACACAGTGACTGATTTCACAAGATACAACAGTAATAGACTTGAGTACCAAGATCAGAATCAAGCACTTGTTCTCCCTTTGATGTTCTCCTAGGATTGTTTAGTATCTTAATGTATAAATTTTGAAATTTGGTACAGATGGTGCAACAGTTGTATTCTCTTCTATCAATATTCATTATAATTCCAAGAACAGTACTGCCACATCAGAAAAAGCCGATGATTTAATCCAGATGTTTTAATCATCTGAAGGTGATTTCTCCTGGACTGATCTTATAAAAAGTCCCAATGGAATAGATATCTGGTAGATCATCTATGTGGATTTTCAGAGGTAAGACAGGAAATGTAAATAATAGATATAGGTGTTCAAGAGGGATTTTAAATCATATTTAGGAAAAAAGAAGGCATTTAGAGGTACAACCACTGTCCAAATTTTAGCAGTAATGAGATAAACAGTATAGTGTGTAGCTTTGCATTGATAGGCTAGGGTTTGATGGATCATGTTGTCTTGTTCTGGTTTAGAAGGTTCAATATTCTTTATAGCAGGGCTAGAGTTCTTTGTAAATCTGGGTTCCTAGAATATGTTAATAATGTTTTGCATTTTAGGGAACAAAAGGCAAAAACACTGTCTCAGAAAAGGATTTAGAAGCACAAACTGGAATATTAATATGCTTAGTTAGAATTAAGAAGTACACAAAACTATTTAAGAATGTTGGTGATAGGTAAAAATAGAGATCTAATACCATATGCTCAATTCCTAGGGATCTTCCTGTCTGGTAAAGGAAAATATATGAGCACATAACAAAGGATTACCATATCGCTGAGAAGCTTAATCCCTGACACATGTTCATTCCTCAGTTTTCCTTAATCAGGAAGTTTCTCAATGAAATATAATAAATCCCTTAAATCACAGTCCATTGACAGAAATACATGCTAGAGGTGGTCTTATGTGAGCTATAATTGTTACTGTAACTACACTACATAATTTAAAAGCATATTTATATTGGCATTTGGAAATGTCTCCTGTCCCAGTATCTTCTACATTTTAAGTTTTTGGTTCATCAGGTCTCTTTCTTTCTCTCTCTCTTGCAGTCTTCTCCCTCTTATCTCTTTTACACTGCCGATGGCTGAATGGAGAATAAATAAATTTCCTGGAAGCTGATGTCTTCAGCACTCTGGGTTTGCATAGTATGCTGTGTAAGCAGCAAGAGCTGAGTGAATAATCTGTAGTGAGTATCTACTTCTAGTTTAGCTTCTGAGTGTGAATTGTCCACAAGCAACATACAACTTTCTCCCATTAATTCATTATTCAAAATTATTCCTGGAATAATTTCTACAAATAATCCTGAGTCTATTGATTTGTGTGAGCATTTAAAATCTGAGTCATGTTGGCTAGTTTTTATTGGCCATGTAGGTCACAGTGTTTCTTTTCTCTGACGGGTGGACATAATTTTTAGATGCAGGTTTCTGGTGCCTGAAGTTAACAAGTTTGAAATTCACTTTACATAAATATTCTGTGAAACTCAGGAAAGAGAGGCTAAATTCAATAAATAAATTATTAGTAGTGAACTATTCCATCTAGACTGTGATGGTTGTACTCCTTAATGCATAACCTACAGTGTTCTGCTTAAGAGGTAGAAATACAGGAAGCATAAATATGGCACCAAAAAAAAAAAAAAAGGGTGGGGTGGGGGCAAGACTAGTATAATTTTCAGTTTCCATGTCATTCTTTTGTTTCATTAAAATAAACAAAACATTATTCCTGAGACTGAGGATTTTGTGCCACTTTGAAGTCATGAATTAAGAAAGACATGTTTTATTTGTGTAGTAAATCCTACACCAGTGAAAAAGAACACCATCAAAAGAAAGGAGGCAGTCAGTGAGGTCAAAATGAGACAGGAGAAGCAATTGTTAAAAGAAATGGCAATAGACCTTGCACTTAACAGCATGTTGTTCTAGCAGATAATACTTCTGAGATGGCTTCCAGGTTATTACAGACAAAAGATATATTGGAAAGAACACTTTAGATACCATTCTTATTTGGTTACAGTAATTATGGACGGGACATTTTGATAACAATTTACTGTATTTTTGTAAAAGTTACAGCTAACACTGACAGCTTTAAGAACAATAACACTCCAAAGCACTGTTCTTGCAAATACTTATGCATGTCCTTAACTTTACTGAGGTGAGTGCAGTGAAATATGTGCATGAGTGTTTGCCAGATTGGGGCTCTGGATAGGAAGAGATCTGATTAGAAATGTTCAGAGCACCCTTGGGATAGAGGGAATTTAAGGGTGAGGTCACCATCCCTGCTCCAGCTTCTTTATGCCACTGAAAAAGGGCCCTAAAAGCCACATGTCCAGCTAGGGAAAGGATTCCACTGGCGTAGGAACTATGGAAGACAGCTTCAAGGTGGTTGTTGAGGACCCCTTCACAAACCCTGAGATGTGTAATGTATATAAATATGTATATGTATATATAAATGGAGAAGATTTCTGTGTAACTTTGGAGTTGTGATGTACCCTGTATCCACCCCCTGTCCCCCCCTGCATTTGAGTCTGGTCAACTAAAGATACCTGAGTGACGAAGGCTGGAGTCAAACTGAGTTCTTGGGAAGCCAAGTAGAAATAGGTATTGGAGGGAATCCCAGCAAAGACCAGAAGGGTTCAGAGGTACTGTTAGCCTGGTAACTGTGACAGCCACCATAACCCCTTTTCTCCTGGGTGCAAATTCTGTGTTGTGCATAGTCTCACTCTAAGTGGACTCAATACAAGGGTAACTGAGTGCAATTTAGTGGCCTGGGATATTCACAAGTTCAGACTAGATGATCTAATGCTTCCTTTTCGCTTTAAACTCTATGAATCTACCTATGCCATTTTTTAATTATTAAGAGCTTGGTTCTTTTTAATTATTTTAATTATCTTTTTAATTATTAAGAGCTTAGTTTCAATTATTAAAAGACCTTGGCTCTTTCATATCCTTGTAGCTGAAATCTGAATCAATGAAGAATTTTCATAGTAGTACAAAAATGAAAACAAATTCATGTTTACATAATCAACTGTGCTAAGACAACTGTGTTGTAAAATAGTATGCATAAGGGCTAAACTTTGTGCTGAATTCCAAAGGTGTAACCTCATGGAGAAAGTGGGAGCAGGACCAGTAATACAATGCAGAATCCTGCAGCTGCGTTGCATTGAAAAAGACTTGCAATAAGCTAGTGGAAGTTGGAGAAATGCCACCTTTCCTGTCCCCTACTGGAGACAAGAATGGGTGCTATGATCTGTAATAATGGAAATTCTGCACACTGGCAGAATACAGCCCTTAGTCTTAAAAGGACCATATGTTTACAACTTTGCAAAAAAAAAAGATCACTTTATCAAATTTATAAATGCTAGAAAATACTAAATTTGCCAGAAATCTTTTAGTCCTTTTGCTTAGACACAAAAATTACTGTGATTCAAAATTCTTTAGGCATTAGAAACCCCTCACTCCTATAAAGATGTTGAAATAAAAAGCTTTTTAAAATCTACATGGACTTCCCCCTGCCATGAATTCTTTTATCTTCTGAGTCCTACACCATTTACTGTTTGATCCCTGTAGGCTTGTATGATTCCATTGCCCCCAGATTATGTCTGATCCTACATACACTGGAAAGTCAGATCTGCCTTGGAACTTCTTCTGACTCAATGGAATGTTGCTCACCTTATTCTTCTTTACTCTCAACTGGCTGGGGTGGGATGCCTGTTAATTTTGCCTGAAGTAAATGGGAAGTATGGGAAAGAGTGTGGGAACAGACACCAAGCTTATCTTGCCTATCACTATATGTGATCCTAATAAAGACACTAATGTGAACAGCTCAGTAAAGATTGAAAGCAAAGGGGAGAGGAATGTGCTTCAAACAGGAGGTATTACAATACTATGAGAGCTGGCATTGCCCCAGATGAGTTATTTCATGACATAAAGCTTCTCCGAAAGGCTTCCAAGGTCAAGATACTCAGTGAATGATTCAGCAGTAGAGTCTTGAGCGTGCTTAATGGCTTGTGCCATCTGAGCAAGAAGCAGGTTGGTTAATACCCAAATTGACCACGTGGCCCAGTACCATCAAACATGAATGCCAGAGCAAACATTGCAAAAATAGTAAATTCAGAAAGGGCAAGCAGAACAGAAAATGGTTCATTGAAAATAATAATCCCCAATTCATAGTAATAGCGCCTTTCCAGAAGGTTCTCACAGTCCCTTTCAGCCTATAGAGATCACATAACCCACAAATAATAAAATGCAGCATCCTATAGCTATCCTATAAGTGATAGCTTTTAACAGGGATATTATATTAACCAAATTTCAACTTGAGTAATTAGTTTGCATATCTACATTCATTCTGTATTTTAAATTGGTGAAGTTCACTTCTCTCCACTGCTCCGTTTGGAATTAGATCAAAACACTGAAGCTAGCGCCCCTAGATTTTGAAAAAAATAATTTTAATTACCATCATTGGAGGTTTTTAAGAATAGGTTAGACAAACACCTGTGAGGGACAGTCTAGTTATATTTAATCCTGCCTCAATGTGAGGGCATGGAATAGATGACCTTTTTTAGGTCTCTTCCAGTCCTGCATTTCTATGAATCTATAGCAGAGATGACCTCTGTTTGATATCACAATCTACAGGAGCACAATTCTGCCTCATCTCATGTGGGGTATTAGTTCAGTACTTACTTGGAGGGAAGAATGCCAGAAATTGAGCATTCAAGCCATTTCTTACATCTGGCTTTGCTTGGAGGACTTCCATCACAGTCTTGTCCAGCCCTACTTATCTGCTGAGAACACAGTACCATCATAAATTAAAATAGCACTGTGTAACTATTTTTAAAACCCAGGCCTGGAATCACAATCAAATTAGCCAACTTGTGGCTTAATATTTCACTGCTCTGGACAACAGTTTAGCTGCAAGCTTATCCCTCCCTAAAATATCAAACTATACACTGTACAAGCTAGAGATGGGCTTCTGGTAACACCATGAACAGGGTTTGCCACTTTTTCCTCACATAAGGTTCAAGGTCCTTCACACCAGCTATTGTACTTGCCCAGGATGGGTCTGATAGTCTAGATCACTCTTCTAAACTGACCCTTGGAGAATTTAACATACAAGAAAGATATTCCCCTTTTCAGAAAAGCCTCTCTCTCATATAAGACCTTGCTGACTTCCAAACACGAGTCAGAGATGTCTAAATTTGATTTTGATCAACAAGCAACAACATAGATAGCAGTGGAGCTAGGGTGACCAGATGACCTGATTTTATAGAGACAGTCCTGACATTCAAGGCTGTGTCTTATATCAGTGTCTATAACCGCCCACCCCCTGTCCTGATTTTTCACACTTCTATATGGTCACCCTAAGTGAAGCTAGTTACACCATGCCCTGCCCCATTAATGTGCCACAAACCTAAGCATGAGAGATTCTCTCCAGATGCGAGAAGACA
Source organism: Mesoclemmys tuberculata (assembly GCA_007922155.1). Classification (NCBI taxonomy): domain Eukaryota; kingdom Metazoa; phylum Chordata; order Testudines; family Chelidae; genus Mesoclemmys; species Mesoclemmys tuberculata. Next base: position 60,624,222 of record ML675603.1, on the reverse strand, counting down.
TTTTAAGCTCTTTTTCGGGGGCAGGCAATGTTCAAACCCTGAGTTAAAAAGTAAATAAATAAACCAGACAACTCTTTACATCATACTACAAAGTTGTTTCTTTAATACGTGCTTCACAGGTTGCAGGTGATCAGAGAGGCAGTGAGAAAACCTATTTCTACCTAGCTGATATCTTGTCTCTCTTTTTCCTCCATCCCACCAAAAAAATCTAACAGACGTGTTGGTTAGCCAGTTAACAATTACAGACGGGAAAAGCACATCTGTCCAGGTGATGTTTCTACTCTATTTATAGGGTTTAACATATGGCTTTTTGGGAGGAAACGGAGGGAGGGAAAGGAAACGGTGGGAGAGTCCATAGCATAGCTTTAAAAATTAAACTTATTTTCTATTCCATTAATCTTTTTTTTTCATCTCTTCTCTTTTTTCCCCACACTGATCTCCACTTCATCCTATACCTGAGCCATTAGTCATTGAATTCTCTTTTGTCATTTCTTGTGGTATCCAGTACATAATCCACAATCAATTTCAGGTGACAATTGAATATTCATAAGGTTTCTGGTGGCACTCGGGTAGCTGGGCTGATGAGTCTGTTCTCCCCAAAATGGAGATCTCGATGTACATGAAGGGGACTAGTCTAACAGATTAATTTAGAAGTCTACTTATAACAACTTTAAATCTAGAAAACAATCCTTGTGTTTTCTATGGTTAACATGTTACATTTTATTTATCTATAAAAATATTTTTCTCCAGGGGTTCCACAGAGCCCTTTTTGTTTGCTAATGAAATACCTCTTTAGCTTCTTTATGCACTGAACAAAAAAGGTTAATTTAAAAAAACATTGTTTACCCAATACCTAACGAAACTGAAAGCTGAAATATAGAAATAATGTGTATTGATTGAGTGCATCATTTGGGTTGATTATATGCAGTTTATACAAATATTCTTACATAATACTGCATTCCTATGTTTCAGTATACATCCTGATATGTATGACTACTAACAAATATAAATATATGTCTTTAAGATGATAGTGAAGGTTTAAGAAGTATTTTCAGATTTCGCTACTACTGTAGCTGTACAACAATTTTTAAATAAATCCACATTGTTCAGTTTTACTTCACACTTAATAATAAGACTGTTTAATGTAAGAATTCTTCCAATTTAGAGCCAAAATCTGCTCAACATTACACCAGTGTAAATTTACAGTAGCTCAAAAGGAGTCGGTCTGAATTTATCTGAAAGAGCAGAGAGTAACTGAGAGCAGAAATTGGTCCTTAGTTGTGTTTTTCTGTTGCAAACACACAAACAGCATGTTAATGTTTATAAATCAATATATTCACCATGTTCAGTGACACAGTGGTACATACTGGAAAAAAATTATATAGCCTCCTTAATATATCTTAAAACAAAAATATGGTTACATTCCTAAGAAAATACCCCACTGTAAACCAAGAGTTTTTCCTGGGTGAACCTCTGTTTGGCTCAGTGTTTTATACCCTTCTTGTACACATTTTAAAAACATAGATAAGCTGCTTTTCTAGACTCTGGATTTTTCTACATGTAACCCTCTGGTTAAGCTTTATAATCTGCTGCAGAATGCAATAATCCTGGGAAGTGAGGTGAGTGAGGAATGAGAGAGTTCAAAATGATTCAAAAGCTAAAATTAGTAGTTAAGCTTTGTCACTTACTCAATCACAACATTCTAATTACAATAATAATAAAGTATGCACCTTAATATAGGACTGTTTTTCAAAAGTGTTATGAGCCCAATTGTGGCAACCCAGTCAATGGGGCTACTCACAGGAGTAAAAGTTCCATATTGAGGTCCTATTTTATGTACAACCAACCAACCAAACACAAACAACTACATTAAGATGGCAATAAAGTTGAGAGTACATACAAGTAATTTAGGATAAAAGATACTGCAGGTATTTTGCAATTATCCCCCAAAACAAGCATTATAATCCAGAAAATTCAGAATTAAATTTAAAAGAAATCCAGACTTTTTAAGATCTGGAAATGCAAGTTAAGGTACCAAACAACCTTAACTCTGATCTGTAGTTGCACCATATAATAACTACACAATTATGGTTAAAGAATATTAGTATTTGTGTTCCCACAAATTAAATTGGATGAAAATGATTTTTAAATGTATCCGATTTCTTCTGTTTTGTTCCCTCATGGTGTCACTGCTGGAGTCCTTGCTATAGAGCTTCTTACTATTAAAAATAATAAATGTAGTTAAATGCAAGGATCTCGGGAAATAAGCAAAAAGAACTGGAAATGATCCTAAAGAGTAGAGATTATAATCTAATGGGACTTAATGAAACATGGTGGGATGAATGTTAGTATTGATGAATATATCAATCTATATCAAAAAGAGAAGAAAAAAGGAAAAATGGGTCACTGTTTTTCCAAAAGCATTTATAGTGCCCAGAAACTCTCACACTACAGTGAGGAGCGTCAGGATGATATTCTGTAGGTTAAGATGCAAGGAATGAAAATCGGAAGACAAACAATGAACATCTGCTACAGCGTACCATGTCGGACAGGGAAAAAGCAGCCCCATTTTATCATTTCTGAGCTTTATGCTTCTTCACAGTGTTGTTTGGCACCTACACACCAAAGACAATAGGTGGATGGATACCTGAGGGTTGATCAATGCAGTGTTCTCAAAGCTTCAGAGCACCATGCTCAGGAGAGACGTTAACTAAACAATGTTTATGAGGTAAGCAGGCAAGATTCCAAGTAGAGGAGAAATCAGCTTTGATCAGATTTAAAGGAATTGAGGAGTGTGAGGGAGAACAGCTGCCACTGCTCTGCTAGCATCAGAAGGAGAGACCCTCCTTTCCCTCGTCAGGGTTGGGGGAGCACTGCTTCTCCCGCTCTTCCCCCTCCACCACTCCTGGCCAGGTGAGTACTCACCAGGCAAAGGAAGCTGAAGTGCCTGGGGGTGGGGAGGGGGAAGAGAGGGGAGGGAAAAGACAGTGGGGATTGGTTGCAAGTATGTGAAGTGAGAAGTATTGAGTTTATGGGTGGCAGTGGTAGTGGAATCAATTGTCCAAAAGTGGTTCAAAAAATTCACGGCTGGGGCTCCATCACACTTCTCTTTGTTGAGGCATGGTTGCCTCAAAGAGACAAGAGACATTTCTATGAAATATCGTGCAAGGAAACGTAGGAGAGAAGCTATTCTCACACTGTTTCTCTCTGGTTTAAAAATTGAAAGTGACGTAGGAAACATGAAAAAGATTTTCTTTAACTATATTTTGCCCACATGGTTATGCAGTTTTACAGATGCACAACCCCTACTGCTTGCCATTAAACAGAAGCACGGGGAGGCTATGTAGGTGGTTGCGTGGGTGATGTCTCATTCAGCAGCAGGGTTATTTAATCTGAAAACAGGAGCCAAGCAGCCCCAGAAGTGTGTAAGAACAATTAAATCTGGAAAAGGCTTGTAAAAAGCTATACAAGGGAGCACTGAGCACTATTTTACAGTATCAGTAGCTGCTAAATAGGCCACACGCACAGGCAGCTAAGCAACTTGTTCCCAGAAAACCTGTGAAATCCACCTTTGCTATGGGCTTGATCCTGCAAAATGCTGACTTTGCTTGGTCTGATCCAGCAAAGCACCTAAATACAGGCTTCTCTTAGAATCATAGAATCACAGAAGATTGGGGTTGGAAGGAGTCTCAGGCATCTATCCTACCCTCTGCTCAAAGCAGGACCACCCCCAACGAAATCATCCCCCACACCTTAAAATCCTCCACCTCCCTAGGTAACCCATTCCAGTTCTTCACCACCTTCCTAATTAAAAAGTTTTTCCTAATATCCAACCTAGACGTATGCTGTCATGATACAGAAGGTTACCCATTGGGAAATTGTGTGTGAAGGGCTGCATATGAGACAAACAAACAAGATGAAGAGCAGGAAGGTTTGGTCCTATCTAGATAAAAAGCTAAATTTTGCCTGACATCCAGTCTGTGAAGACGCTGTTCTTCTGGGGTTGAATATGGCTTAGGGAATTATTGTGATAAATATATAGCTTGGCTCAAGTAAAACTGGGAAACCACTTTGGATTAAATCTTAGGATGTGGCTGCAGGGCTACTAAATCTTTAGAAAACTGCATGTAAGAGATTCCGTCATCAAAGCCTGCAACTCATCCATGCTCCTCGCAGATGTCATCACCACGCAGAAGGTCATTTTCTGACACAGAAGGAAATAGGTGTTCTGCCTGAAGAGCACTAGCTGTGCCATCAAAATACACATTTGTTATTATTTTCTACATAAATCTCTTGTTTTACTCCTTCTCAGGTTCTGGTGTCTTTTTGCCACTGGCAAACACTAACTTTGCTACATTGAGATCTGATGTTTCTGACAGAGAAGGAATCTACTGCTTTTCTATTCTGAATTTGCCATGTTTATTATTTTGTATCATTTATATTGTGGTAGCACTGGGCAGCCCCAATCCCTCCCTCTTTTTCACAGACCCAGAATTTTCCTTTTAACCAGTATACTCTGCCAATCTTGAGGAAAAAGCTGTCCATGAAGCGCAGGATGCTATTTTTAGTGCTACACAAGAAATAGATTTATACTAATTAAATATCCTGTCTGCAAAGATAGATTTCTAAGTCCTCAAGCAAGCCATCTTTGCCTTCACAATGTGACACATATTGATAGTGCCCTGCTGAATCAAAGATAGAGAACACATGCTTTCCAAACAGGTTCTTATCTTCCTTTGGGACTTCATTAAAGCTTGAGAAATGGTCAAGTATCTCACTCACATACCCCACTATATATATATAATGTCTATGTACAGTCCATAAAAGATATAGAAAATCTGTCACCTAGCAAATTATTTTATAGCTAAAATCAAATTAACTGAAGTGTATGACGAGCTGATTTATGTCTAATGTCACAATTCCCGCTAACCAATGAGCTGTTCCTAGCTGTCTTAAAATTATTACATATGCTTAAAAACATTTACAAGTGTCTCTGTTACTAGCCAATACCAAATAGTCTAGCAAAGAAGACAGAGGGGCAGAATATACACAATTTTTGTTAAGACGCTTTTCTAGTTAAAATCTTGCTTTGCCAAGAATACATAAAAGGGCAACACAATAACCCTTCTAGGACAGTTATGCATACATCGCTGGGCTCTGATAACATCACAAGCCATTGGAGGATTGCTGTTCCTAGCAATATCAGCAGAACCCATTGAGGCCCTTATCTCCCTTTTTCCACAGCTCTCCATTTCTGTCTCTCTCCTTAGAGGCTGAAATAGTTTGTGGTTTCTATTTCTTATACTTAGGAGTTTCTTTGAGTTTTCCTACTGGATTGTTTAAGTTGTGTTTTCAGCCCTTCTATAATGGGATGGCCGCAGTTTCTACTTGATAGCCTGGGAAATCATATTTTGCATCTTTCATTTCTCAGAGATAATCCTCTGCTGCTTCCTCAATGACTGCTCTTTTATCTTCTGAAGAAGGAAATAATCTCTTGGTCATTAGCACCAGCTCCTTAAGGGAAAAGGATGTTGTAAAAATTTCTTTGGTGAATTTTATTTCATGCTGATTGGTACACTTGGTTTTCAGATTATTTTCCATTTTTAACTCAGCCATCCTCTTGTCTTGATTATATTTTCATCCAGTTTGGGTCTGTGTGGCTAAATTTTATTGTTCCCCATTCTAAATATCCTAAAATCATGAAAATTACTGTCATGGGTTTGGGTTAATGAGTCATTCTGTGCATAAACTTGTTTGCTACACCTATTATAATACATAAACCTATTATATACATCCCACATATGTATAGTTCTGATAGGTAAAAAGGCCAAGATTTTCACATGAGATGGTGATTTGGGTGCTTCCAATTTTTGGTTATCTGTCTAGAAAAGTGACTTTAAAAGGGCCCTATTTTCTGAAAGTGCTGTTCACCCACCCTCTGAAAATTTGGCCTATTTAAAGTGTCCCAGGTAAAAATGGAGGCACTCAAAATCACCAGTCTTCTATGGAAATCTTGCCCAAAGTCATTTTTAACCAAATTTAATAGGCCAGGTTTTAGTAAATAAATAAGTACCATGTTCATGATTTCAGTTTTATACAGATATATGGAATTGTGTGATGATAATGTAAACCAGACCAGTTAAGATTCATTAAAAATAAAATAGTTCTGAGATGCATTAAAACTGCTCTCCACATACTAGACCAAATTCTGTCTTTAGTTTCAGCAATCACCCCAAAGGGTTTCATATGTAAAACTGATGGCTGGATTTGATCTCTTGTTTGTAATGATAAAAACTTATGAACAAAAGCACATACACATACACACCTCTTTGCCAGTGTCAAGAGCAGTGTATGTGAAATTTGGAATGATAAAGAATACAGTTGAAATTATGTAAAAGTTTTACACAGGATAAAACTACAACCCTGAGAGGAGAATGGCCAAACAAACATAACATAGAAAATTAAGTCTACAGAATACCACGAAAGGGACAAATTTGTGTTTCCTGTTTCTTGGACTTCTCTAATAGATACTCACTAGTTAGTAGTTTGGCCCATTTCCTTTTAAACGCAGGCTCATGCAAACTCCTCATTTGGGCCACAATCATGCAACTGCTTATATTTTTGCAGACTCTTGTGGAATCCCACTGAAGTCAATTGGGCTGCATACTAGGGCAAGGGTTTGCCCATATGTATCCCACTGGCAAAATGGGAGATCTGATACCTAAACTGAGCCATTTAAAAGCCTGACTGGCCATTTGGACAAACCACTGGTACTCCACATAACCTCAAATCTTCTGTGAGAGCATCATTCAGCTTTGAGTGTTAAAGGTACTCTTTGAAACCGAATTCTCTTCTACATGCACTGAGATTGCTCCACAGAGCTCTCAAATGCTCTCTCTTCTGCAGCTGATATTGGATTCAAGAAAAACAGGTGGACAGCAAGATCAACTTTGGATGAGTAAATGGAACCTTGGAAAGCTTATTTACCGGTACTTTAGGGACATGGTGAAACAACACTTTGATTTCAAGTAGCTCAAATGGGTAGAGTGTATCCATTTTCTTATTAGGGTCCCCCAATAGCACTAAGCAAGTATAAAGTGTTATTAAATGTGATCATTTGCTGAAAGCACAGAATTATATGGAATCAGAGTGATGGCTGATTTATCTTCAGTGTTGCAAAAATATTTTCTCCATTCTTATCAATTTCCTCGTGAGATGCAAGGTTTGACACTGCTGATCAAAATATTTACCGTATATCAAGCCCTTTTTTGGCAATTTAATTTCTTATAAGTAAATATTTTTTGTGAATTACTCCCAGCTAATTTTAAAGATTTACTAACAGCACATCTTATTGATTATCACAGCTCATAGTTACATCCACAAGGTATCTTCAGACTGTAAGTCTCCATGGTATTGGTTTAATGCACTGCCTACCTCAGGAGATGTGAATACAAATTTAGATGACCCTCTTTAGATTACCATATTGTGTATAGTCAGAAGTTAAGAGGTTTTCCCTGGTACATTTTGCACTACACAGAATTTAAGCATAATTAAGGTGTCTCCATGCATTATAAATCATACTGATGCTGCTTTGTCTTGCAACTTTTGTCACTATCATGTGACAAGGAGAGTCACTTTCTCCTAATTCCAAATGAGAAATATTATTGGAATAAGTAGAACTACACATAACACTGCTTCCTTTCTGCCTTACTGAAGAGCATCTGGATATGACTTTCTCCAGCCCCATCCCGCCTGGCTTCCTGCCACAAACTGAATGAGTGTACATATTCCCACATATTTAACACCTTAGGGATCAAACTAAGTTGGAGTAAAGCAGTGCAAAGAACATATTTTTCCCCAAACCAGGGGAAAAAAAAAAAAAAGGGTTCCTTGCAAACCGAAACTGAACTTTTTTGTTTTTTCCCTGCCAAAATGGCAAACAGAAAAAATTTTATTCAAGTGAACAAATCGTTTCAGATGTTGTTTCAGATGAACATTTTCTAAACACACGTCGTTTCAAATTGACATTTCATTTACAAAATGTCATTTTGAAAGGATATTTGAAAACGGTTTATTGTGAAAATGTTGAAACATTTCTGACTTTTTTTTTCCCAGATGAAAGTCTTAGCCAAATTTGACCCAACTTCCCTAATAGTTTCACTGCCATGAAAAATACATTTTTTTTGGCAAATTTATCATGCTCCAAAAATAAATAAATAAAAAAACCCCACCCAGTTCTAGTTATAAGTAAAAGTAAGTTCAGTCATCTGAGAGAATTGGTGTACTTTTCTCCAGGACTGCTTTTATGAATGCTGCTTATGTTGTCTGTCAGGACTGAGATACACTGGCAAGTCATCATGGGAAAACTCAAGGCTATTCTTGCCTGCAGTATGCTTGGCTCTAAGTACTGCTATTGATCCACTTTCATAAAACATCCAATTAACACTCAATTTTCATGAGTATTGAATTTTCCATCATGTAAAACTCAGGGAAAGAGAGAAAGAGAAAAAAAATAAGGTAACAAAAATACTGACTGGTTCAAATGAATTAATGATCCTCTAAACTAAGGATGGGAAAACCCTACAAAGCTAAAACTTCCCATAAAGTTCTAGAGATATCATTCAGTTTTAAAACTGTTTGGAAAACAGTATTCATCCAGAAATTCAGAAAAGATATCTTCTTGATATAGCCTACAATGCTGTGAATTCTATCATCATAAGCATTATTTTTATAATGATGTTGTAGCATAGAAATCACTAATCAATTGAGGCTGTGATATTCCTATAAGCACTGCTCTTGGATGCTCCCTCCAAGTACCGTGAGGGAAACACATCATCCAGAAAGGGCTGGGAGGTAGTGGGACCACAATCGTTTCCCCAGTTGTGTGTTGGCCAGTATAATGAAAAGTGTTAAATATTTTTTTATGTAGGGATGTGTGATCCTGTATAATAAAGAAGAGGAAAGCCCAAATTTCAGCCACAATCTTGAAATGAATCCAAACCCAACTCCTCCCCTATCCCCAAGAGTCCTGTTGGCATCACTTTACTAACATTCTTCTACTATTGGCAGCAGAGGTTTGGCAATATATGCTGGCTCAGCTGCTACCTTTGTCACTATGAATTTCCAAGGGCCACAGGGATGGGAGAGCACAATGCATTCTAGATCACATACGATTTAGGGCAGGCCTAGAAAATAGGATACTTAACTACAGCCAAAGTACAACAATAGTAGTCAGACCTGAGGGAGGGAGTCAGACCATGGCCTAGAGTTCTCCCTTGCTTTAGAGCATAAAGCTGTCTTTATGCAGGCTTTGCCACGCACAGGCTAATGTGCTGCAGAACTGAGCTCCACCTTGACTTTCTGTGCAGGAAGATGCAGGAGTGGATATGGGCAGGAAGAGGACATGATGCTGTTTGGGTCCATGCACTGTGCATCCATTGATCGCTGGCTCCATGAAACAGCTGAGCACCAGGCCACATCCACTTCTTCCCCTGTACTGCGCATTACCTGCCACAATCCACATGCCTGACAGCTGCTATGGGACTGAGTAGATGAGTCTGTTCTTTGAGCTCTGTGCCTTTGCATTCTATTTCTCTGAGTGTGTTTACTCACAGAGTAGGGCTCATGCAGATATCCATGGAAATATTTGTACTAGTACCCAGATCTCCGGACCCCCCGTTACATGCTTTAGGTTATTCCAGGTTTCATTCCACAGAGTCACTATGAAGCCTCACAGAAATTAGAAAAAAATCAGATAAACATGTAAAGTTTTCAAATCTTATGTGAACCAAACCTTTGAACTTTATCGATCACTATTTTCTAACTAGTGTACTTGGTCTTGTGGTTATCTAGGGCCAGTCTACACTTAAAATTTACAGAGGCACAATTGCATTGGTACAGCTGTGCTGCTGTACGAATGCTTGTGGTAGCTGTGTTATGTCAATGGGAAAGAGAAAATCAACATGTTATGTTGGAGGCATAATAACACCAGCTAAATGAATGGCGGTAACCATGTCTGTGGGACATGTTCTCCTGCTGACGTAGCGCTGTACACGCAAGCGCTTATGTCGGCAAAATTTGTGTCACTTGGGGTATGTTTTTTCACCTGTCCTTGCCTAGTAGCCTTTATATACCTATATGTGAATCACAAAAGGACAGTTGTCTCCAAATGATTTAATTATTAAACTGTTAGTATAACTGAAATCGTGTAGCAAACTATAAAGCGTTTTCATCAATCCATTTTGTGGTCCAAAGCAATGTCCTATTCAGGGCTTCTCCCTTGCAAGTACATGCTTATAAAGTCCTGGATTAAATGGCAAAATATATTTTAGTTGTCCTGCTTTGAAAAACAGTTGTTCAAAATGGGGCTCATTTCAGGTCAGGTCAGCACTGAAAAATTTTAAACATGAAATGGAGAATTCAGTGAGCTATGAAATTAATGTTCTTTAACCTGACTTTTCAGGATCTATAGGAGCTGTACTCTAATATATCTTTGGATACATATTTTATGTGAGAGAAAATAATTTTTAAATACAAGCAGAACAGGACTAAATCTACTTAAAATGAATCATTCATAAATAATGTTTTCCCATAGACAAGTGAGAAAAAGAGGTCGTATTGGGATTAGCTGATCAATAATTCACGTGGTTTATGACTGAGTTATCATATAAAACATAATGAGTAATCATTTAAAAATAAACAAAATAGCCTTATTTTACTGTAATAATCGAAACCACCTAAATACGAGACACATCTTTAAAGCTAATGGACACTGCAGATAGCTAAATGATACTTACATCACTTTCATGGCCTTCTCTCAGGTTGTATGTGAGATCATGCTGAATGTCTTCAACAAATTTGTGAGCATATTCCGGGTAAAGATCGAGCACTTCAAAGAGTCCTTTGAGGATAATGCATTGGAGGTCACAGTAGGTTAGAGCTTTAACATCTGCGTTTGTTTTAATAACTTGATCCTTAATTGAGAGGTTTGCGCCAATTAAATCTCCCTTACCTAAAGGAAAATATGAAAGTTATTTCAAAAGAATATATGCTTAACTCTTCTGTAAAAACAGAGGTTTTTTTAACATTAACTGCTGAAGCTTAAAGCCTGCTGCTGCTACTGCGCAATTTAATTCCTAATATTTTGAAGACATCCGTGATCTGATATTTAAAAGCTTTCTCCATTTTGGCAGGTGCAGTATTAATCTGCACCTACAATTAGCTGAAGGTACAAATGCTAATCTCCAGATGTGTAACTACTTTCTTTAAAGGATAAATATGTAATTAGATATAAAAATATAAGCATTAGCGTCAGCAATTAGTGACAAATGCAGTTTTGAAAAAACTGTCTGAAAAAATGGAGGCTTTTTCAAAGGCCTCTGTCAGAAAGGAGGAAAATTGACAAACGTATTTATAATAAAAAACATGGCTCTAAGGAAGCTCTCTTTTAAGTGATTTTTTTTAAACTTAGAGCTTGGATGGCGAGCCATTTGCAATGTATGGTGGCTCTGTGTCATACCAATGCATTGTTGCAGAACAGGGGAGTCAGTTGAACAAAATTCCTGACTATCAATAGAAAGCATATTGATTCTCATGCCATAATACCTTCAGATATAGGCACAACTGCCTTTGACTTGCACATGTATTAAAGGGATGCAACTGATCCTGAGAGCAGGGAAATTTTATGGTGAAATGTTCATAAATATTTGTACAAATAAGTAATAAAGGCAGTATTTCAAATATGAAATTCCTTTTAGTTGGTAATTCCAAATGGATGTTGCATTGGAAAGTTTAACTTAAAAGAGTGAATTAAAAAACAGAAATTGCTTAAAGCTCTCAGTTTTGCTCTCTATTGCTACTGAATCTTTGCTGTAAAAAGAGATGTTACAACATTCTGTTTTCACAAGTGCTTAGAGTAAACCCAATTGGGTCTGATCCACATTTACATTAAAATTATGTTACACTGCTTTGACAGCATAAAAGGGCCCTAAAAGTATTTTAAGAATGCAGTAAAGTGCCCTTAGTGTAAATGGTAATCAGGAACAATTGTGTTTATGATCAGAATGGTAAACATAACAGAAGATATAACAACACATCAAGACAAGGATTCTGCTATGATTTCCCTGTATTAAGTTCTAATGGCAACTTAATCAAAAGCTGTTTAAAAACTAAGCAAAATGATATGTTGACTTTGTGACTGAAATCAGCCTTTTAGAGTAGATTTTCCTGATTATATTCTTGAGAGGGTGGGCAAGCGTGTGCCAGTGTCAGCTATGTAAACAAGGATACTATCTAAAAAGCTATTCTGAATTTACCGCAACTGCTTTCAAAAGTGCTATTCACAAATTCTTCAGGTGTGTGAACAATTTTAGTATGATGAATTTATAAACCATCTGGACTATATCTCATAGTTCAGGACTTTTCAATAAAATAATATCAACTGAAAAAGAATCTTTTACAAGATTACTGTATATTCCTTTTCAAGTGAAACCTTAAAATGGAAACACTGTGGCTAGAATGCTGAAGACAGAACTATCACAAAAAATAAAATGAGCATGTGCAAGGTACACCAACATTTGCCATTTAAACAGATGTCACCATATAAATCAGTCTAAGCAGCTGGTCTCTTTTCTGATTGGAGAATAGAATTGCTTGTGTGGATTTATGTGGAGACATCTGTTTGATAATATCTCTCTGTCAGTGCAGCCTTATTCACAAATTCATTTGGTTGATGGAACAATGTTTTTTCAAATATTTCTGACTAGTTTTAAAACTTAAATCTAGTATGTATATTTAAAAAGCATGTCATTTCAGAATTGAAATGTATTTCTTTACTTAAAGACCCCATATTCATGGTTATAAATCAAACTGATAATATCAAGCTGAACCAATAAATAGCTGTATTGTACTACATTATCTAATGTTGTATCAACTATGTTGTATTGCTAATGAAACTTATCAACAAACTCAAAGGCCACGCTACTGGAATTACAACTAGACTATAAATTACGAAATGACAGGCTTTAATTTATGAATTAGATCAGAGAATAATCCACTGTTTTAATGATGAATTTGTCTCCTGGATTACTTCACATCAACAATCATTAGGGCACTATATATTTGATGTATACATCTGCTATTAGTGTTAATCAAACGTAATTTAGGAAGTTCCCATTCACTGTAATGAAACTTTCATCCACAATATTATATCTGTTTTCTAATTGTGATTTCATTAATTTTCATCAGAAATCCTTTAATCCTTTGTTGTTGTTGTCTCCGTTTTGCAATGATGCTTTGACTATAGTTTTCAGAAATTTCTAAGAATGGAAGAATTAATGAAAGTTTAATTCCTTTCTGGGCAACTCTTGACCTTTTATTATATTTAAGTTTATCATTTCTCTAATCCCTATTTTATAGCTGATCCTATAAATGTTAGGCATTTTTAAACTTTCTAATTACAAATGAGTAATGGTCTGGAGTGGCTTGGACTATCAATTTAATGGAATTAAGGGGCTATAAAACAAAAAGAAAAGTATTATATTTATTTTCTTTAAAAAACCCTAACCCCTAAATGTGTACCTCCAATCTAGTCATTTATAAAGACTAAAGGTCAGTAATGTCAAAGGTCTAACACAGTCCCACAAAAATAGGAAGTAAAGCTGAAAGCAAATATTTGTTTTGTCTCTGTATTGTATGAATATTCAAGACTGTAACGCTTAGGCCCTGTCTACACTTACCTTGGAGATCTGGCAGCAGTCAACAGGAGTTATGCAAGCTATGCAAAAAACGTGCATAACTTCTGTCGAGTTCTCTGCTTCTGTTCCTGCGCTCTGTCCTCAATGTGCTGCGCCAACAGGAACTGCGTTCCACTGACACAGCACTACGCCACTTGAGAAGGTGGTTTTACTATATCAATTTCTGGATCAACTGAGCGGGCCTTCACTGGCCGCTCAGTCAATCAGAGAAATCGGTCTGACAGTGGCAAATTTGCCGCTATCAATGAAGACCTAGCCTTAGAAATGTAAGAATATCGTCTGAAATTACAAAAAGGGTTTAAAAACTCACATTAAATAATGCTTTGCATTGATAGCACCTTTCATATGGAGATTTCAAAGATGCTTTACAAACACTGAACTAGATAAGTCTGATGGGTCTTATTCAAAATTCACACGAGTCAATGGGAGTCTTCATTGACTTTAATGGGTCCCTTTACCACAGTTTACAGATTAATCACTTGAGATGACTTGTCCATGGATATAGCAAATCAGTGGTTGATCCTAGAATAGAAGCTATTTTCACTCTCTACTCTAGCTATTAGACAGCCTCCCTTAAAAGATGATAGCAAAAATAAGTTTAAAAAACAACACTGTTTTACTCCATAGCCTTACTAGAGATGGGTCAGGGTACACAATTTTACATTGACTTGGGTTAGGGTTAGGTTACGACTTTACATTTGGGATTAAAACTGAATCATGCCTCTGGTTTGGGTCTAGATTTAAGAGCAATTAAACATCTTGAGAGCAATTTTCTTGGGATTTTTGCTTCAAATGACGATTTATTGTAAGATCACCACTCACGTTATTTGGGCCACACCTGAACTAAAAATAGGTCCCTCTGGTCTTGAATCTAATTCAGAACTAAAACCTTAGGGATATTTGTGTTGCATGTACAGCAGATCTGAAGACCTGGTCTTTGTCTCTCATCTATATTGCTAGGATACACTCATTTACTCATCGAGCAGTGGTCTAAGTGTTATCTGGAGATGCTTATTCATCTTTAGCATTACAGTGTTGTCTGTATTAAAGGACTATTCATTTTCTTTATAGCCATTAAAAATTAACATACCAAGAATTGCCAACACCATACTATCTTTCAGTACTTCCATGGAACCTGAGCACACAAAATAGATAGCCTGCAAGGCATCTCCCTGCCGGAGGAGGTACTCCCCAGGAGCACAAAAGGAGGTTTTGATATGCAGAGACAGAGACCTGAGGCAACCGCGGCTGGCACACTCAAAAAGGGACAGCTGCAGGATCTCCTTGTTCAAGTGCATGGTGATGTCTGAGCGCAGCTCATCTGGAAAGTCTTTTAAAAGCTATCCAAAAAGGGAAGACAAGATTGATGTTACATGTAAAATAATTTATTTTACTTTCTTGCAAAATGTAAACAGTGCTCTGATGTTTAGTCTTCCCCTTGCGCATGTATGTTGAAAGTAAATTACACATACTACAGAGGGCCAAATCTAGTGGTCCTTACTTAGTTCCTACCGAGTCCTTACACAGGTAAGCGCCCATTGATTTCACTGATACTTTATAATATATGAAGGTATTTTTATAATTAAAAATACATTTGTACTAGAAGTTTACCTTGTGCGCAAAACCCACACACAATTCTTGCAGATTTTTGACAGAAGAAAACAGGCTATTTTGTATAGCTTGTATGTTCTTTGTGGCAGACAGTGTCTTTTTTAACTTGTGTACAATGCCTGGCACAATGGCCCCAACCAGAAATAAAACAACAACAAATAATTCATGCCATGCCTATATGCCATGAGCAGAAACAAGTGGTAATTTTGCTGAGCTGCAATAGAGCCCTCTTAAAATGTTCATAGCATGTACTGTGTGAAGGAATGGGAGATAGGCATTTTAAATGGGAAGCTGCAAATCATAGCTGCAAAGGAAGGGAACGGTCTAGCAACGTATTTCCATTTAAACTGTTTTTACTGTTTTAATCATGGAGTTTTTCCCTGAATATCACCCCTGCACATGCACCCTACTCAAGGAACCCTAACTGCAAACAGTGTACTGTGGTCCAGATCCTGACATCCTTACTTATTCAGGTCTACATTGCTCACTTCTGTGTTAAGACCCATGGAAGTGGAGATGGGGGAGCAAAACCTCGCCAAAGTTTGCCCTTGCAGAGTTCCCTCTATAGTGTTACCTTGGATGGTAGGGGGAAAAGAGGATGGCGATAATTTCGAATGAGGTGCATGTCCAGCACAAAACCCTGCAGAAGGCAAAGGGTGGGTACTTCTGCCTAGCTTTAGCTCAGTCCTAATTCAGCCAAGCTCCCACTGTAGTTGTTGAGCCTGCTTCTGATGTTACTTATATTGTTTTTACAGCAGATCAAGTGCAGCAGAGGAAAATTATTAAATACACGTTTCTGATCATAGATGCTATTTTCATACAGGGATGGCATCAAAATGATGAAACATTCTCCTTTCTTTCACCAAGGTACTACAAGAATTTTGGGTGAGACTTTGAAAACGTGCTCACATAACTTTTTGAAAGTGATGATGTAACTGGCATTTGTGCCTCTGAAAATCTCTTAGTACGCTCCTAAATCACTTAGCGCTGTTGAAAACCCCCACCTTATGTTTTGTGTGTTCACCAGAAAAGAACATTTCAAAAAGAATGTTTTGAAAGCAGAATCTTCACATTGATTTCTTCACTGTTTCTGGAAGCTACTGAGTTCTCTCAGGACACATGTTATCATAACAATGCAGTGTCCAATGGGAATAGTTTGTTCAAACAAGCATCCAGGCCAAGGAAAGTTATTATTTCCTCTGGAGTAAAATAATAAACAACTGAGTTGAAGCAGATATTAAAAACATATAAAAAGCACCAAAATTCTCTCTCCAATTTTCACACCCATTACTCTTCTTCAGTAAGTAGATAACATTCAAAAATATGTAAGTAGTAATAAGTATATTTTACATTCAGACAGTGCCTTTCAGCCTAAAAGATCCCATCACATTTCACAACCTCTGTACAGACAACATCCATGACATGCATCCACCTGTGTATAAAAGGTTGCAAACAGTGAAGAGAGGGAAAGGATGGGGGAAGTAGTAATTTTGGTCAAGGACAGCAGGAAATCCCTACTCTTAAGAAAAGTGTTATGGTTATTTTAACAGTTGATGCAGGAAAGAAACACTTTTATTTCAGGTCATCTTCAGAAAGACCCCTGCTGAATGGTACTTTAGTGTTTCCAAATTAGGTGGCCCTGCTGAAATTTGAATTTGTAGTTTCAGGGAGTTTGGTATTCTGAAATAGATGGTTTAACAACCTGCATATCCCCTCTGGGATACCAAATTCAGCTTTATTCTTTATGCACCTTTTTTTTTATGTGTGACTTCACATACATAATTCTTTTAATGAAAAAAAAAGAAAAGAACAAATCTAAGAAGCAAGGCTTTGACTATTACCTCATTGGAATCTATTCCATTATTGACAGACCAGGTGGTTTGGAAATATTCAAGCATCCTCTGCTTTAACTGCTGTGGCAGGTGATGGACCCGTATAAAGTCTTTTAGATCCTTGGTTCTTGTGTGATAAAGGGACCATCTGGAGTACATCCTCTGAATTATGGCAGTCACATTGCCAAACACCAAGGCATGCATCAAGGCTGGGGAGAACAGAAATTATGTACAACAGGATGAAGTGACTATGCAGATTATTATTAAAATACAATATAGAAAATATTAGGACAATTTTCACAGAATCCAAGCTTTTGCTGACAAATAGGTGAAATGAAGTTTTGGAGAATGCAATGCCTTCTGAAATATATAGCAGCACTTTACTAATAAAGCTCTCAAGTAAAAATGGCTACTCTGATTGCATGCTAGCTAAACCAGAGAGGAGATAGGCATGATATTTCAGAACATTTGTACAAAAAAATATGAAATTAGGTTAGAATGGATGCAGATATCTGTTGTAATCTGAAAGATTAAAGATTAAAACTAAACGCAAGAAATGAATTTTTAAAAGCCATTTAGAAACTTTCTTTTAAGGCAAAGGTTCAATAAAATATTAACATACTCCATTTTATATTACTTATTACTTATTTAGGATCAGGTTAATATTCAAAGAACCTGGCTAAAGACTCTGGCTTGCTGGCTGGAGAGCCCTCCTGCTCTGAGTATGATCAAAAAGGGTGGCCAAATTTCTTAATACCTATCCTCTTTTGGCACGTCTCTTGTGTAGATACTTGGTGTGAAATCTTTTCCATTACAAGGACAGTCCATATGTTACTAAACTCCAGTTCCATAAGAAGAGAAGCCATGTTTTTCCAATAACGTGCAATACAAAGTCTTGCTGCTAACAGTAAAAATTAAATTAATTTGTTGTTCTGTTTAAAATGTAGATTCGTTATTGGAGCATTAAGTCAGCAGTTCAGGTAACTCTGGGAAGCTGGAATTTTGTTACAGACGAACCTCTTTAATAAATTCCTTCCCAAACCATCTAATTCTTGGGCACAACCACTAAATGGACAATACACTTTTTTTTAAAAGCAGAAAACGGAAGTAATTCAGGTAAAAACTGATATGTTCAAACTGACCCATTGATTTCTTTTGTTGTTTGAGAAAGATCAAATGTGGTAAGAAATTGTTTCTCAGTAAGGTCTGTTGAATTAATTTAGGTGTTAACATAACCCAGTTACTATCTAGCATTAAACAGTTTTAAACAATGTCTGGGTTTAGGTTTACAGAGACCTCAGCCTGCTTACCACCATCGCATAAACACCATTAAATGTCCTTTTAACCTTTTATGAAATATACAGAAAAGAAGGAAAAACAGTTAAAGAATTAGAGTAAAGTATTACAGCAAGGCTTTCATTTTAACCACATCCCTTATTCCTTTTTCCTTTTTCCAGAGAGTCTTTAGAAGGAGAAAAAACAACCCTTGCCCAACATCTATTAGATGATATTAAATATGGTAATAACTTTACTTTTTGGGGAAAGGAAAAGTTAGCTGAGATGGGCTGGAGCTGTTGCTATTGCTGCTGTTAAAGTCTGATCCTGTCTCATAGAAAACAAGATAAACTCACACAAAAGGGGAGAGAAAAGAATGGCAAAGATAGAAAATGCAGCTTCTGCCTCTGGTTTTGTGGCAAGGAACAACAGTGAAGGGAGATGTGATCAGGAACTGCATTGACAAGTGTGTGAAGACAGGACAACACCAACACCACAAAGCAAAGTGATTCCCAGAACGACTCCCTATCTGCGCAGAACTTTGGGATATTACCGCTACACTGGTAGCGCAAATGTCATGTAACAGCAGCAGCAGTGTGGACACAGGTGTACACGTGTACACAGTGTTGTACCTGTGTCCAGCACAGCATGTGTGTACACTTAGTGCTGCTATAGGAAGTACCTGTGAGCACATACATGCTCCAGTAACCGAGTATGCTTGCCAATGTAAATATAGCTGTTGTTAGGACTAATTCTGTCTTTCTTTGTTTCTTTTGCACCTTTTCCAAATGAGATTTGTAATTGGTTATTGTGACCTTTAATAAACTTTCTATCACTTTTTACAGTTGAGCTCACAATTACAGTAAATTTGTAGGCCCAATTATCCCAACAGGTCTAATACAGAGCGTTTTACTTGTGATTAAGGAGTGGCTTGGGGATACAAAGACCTGAGGCAAAAGTGAAGGAGTGCCCACGGATACAAGCTGTCTGTTTTTAGGTGTGCGGTGTACTTGTCTGTTGTCACTGGAAGTAATTAGTGCTAGATTGCATCTAGAATGGCATTAATTTGGGGTATATAATGTACGTATTTATAATTTGTTTATCGAAAAAGCTATTTAAGAGACTAATTATTACTCTTAAGGTATATCTCTCTTCTTAGCACTTGAAAGGAAGCAGAGAAAGGTTCCCCAGAGTACTGAAGACATTGGTTTATAATGAAGACAAATATGGTACTAACCTTATGTGGCAATTTAAACAGAGTCAGTGTGTAAAGAGAGAGACAAGGGGAATGCAAGAGAGAAGGGATATGAACACATCCTGTTCGTTAATGATTCTCTCATGCTAGACATAGACAACAAATTCTCTAGTTTAGAAATGTTTTGAAAACTGTGGTAAGCTAAGATGAATACAATGAGGGAAGCAGTAGCTCCTTTGCTGCAAAAGGAGATTAGAAAATTAAATAAAACACCATTTGGTGATATTTCTTAATAAAAATTTGCAATGTTTTAGATGTGATTGGAGATGAGATCAAGGAAATACAAGCAAATTAGTAAAAAGGATGAGTATGATGAAATGGAAAGAGGGATTGTACAGTGACAGAACATGTCTTGGGCATATATATATATAAATTTATGTTAAAAGAATATTACTGTTGCAAAGTCAAGCAGCCAAAAGTTAGGAAATGCCTGACTTAAGGTTGTCCATGCCTCATGTGTCACGTATGTATGCCTCTGTGTGTCTTTAATTACATGATCACATAATATTTATTTCCACAGGGCCCTCATTCAGTGCACAGGAATGTTCACCAGAGGCATTCGAAGGACTACAAAAGTGGCAGAAGGAAAGCAACCAAAATGGGCCAAATTTTGAGTGGTGTTGCAACCTTGTGCACCAGGTTGTAATGCCACTCACTCAAATATGGCCCATCTGCCCCTCAATCGTGCCATCTGAGAAGGGGCTCCACTGTGACACCACCCTACTCTAGACAGGAGACTGGGGGGGGGGAAGAGGGGAAGGCTGCCCTCCATTGTTGCATCCTTTCTGAGATCAGGTTTTCAAAAGTGGAGGAACATGTTTCCCCATTTAAAAAGTTGAGGATAATGACCCTCAACCCCCATCCCCATCCAGGACGTCTCCAGTGGCTGTGATGTTCTCTGACTGGGTAATTATTTAAACAATTTTTTTATCATCATTCCATGTGCGGACACAGGCTTATTTACTGCACACTATTTAAACCTTTCTCTGAATTCAGAATTACTAATTTTCTAATGGACTTTTCTATGTGACTGATGAATTGTGGCTATAGTGTGGGAAGGCTTCACAAACATGAATTAATTTACCTTTGCAACACTCCTGTGAGATGAGGGGGTGGGATTATCCCAATTTCACAGATGGGGAACTAAGATGAAGGCCACAGTTGCGAAAATTGCCCGGAAATATTGGCTGCCCTATTGAAAACACTTATGCTCTTGGTTTCTACAAGAACTCTATGCATCTAGAGATGAGTGAGGTGTGCTAATAGCTTTTAGAGACATGGTATCTTGAAAAATGGTGAGGAGTCTAATCAACATTCAGTGGTCCACATTCTACTTTTCTATTTTAAGAACAGGATCACACCTCTCATGCTGGAAAGTCACGTAACTTTGGGACAAAGCAGTGCACCAACGTAAAACACTGCTAAATGCCACTTATGTGCCAGGACAGGAGAACAAATGCAAATAATTAATTTTAGTGGCAATAGATTCATCTGGGTAGCCTGTAAATCTGTAGATCAGATTCTGCACACACTGGATTTAAATGTTTGCCCCTCCTCTGACCACTAAATTACAAGTGTTCTGCTCAACAAATACAGTATGACCACAATACATTCTGTAATATATCTGAATTCAGCTGCTGAAAGCAAGTTCACCTGCCAAAGGACAGGAAGAAGGATCTGCTAAAGTCTAAAGATCTTATTAGCTTAAAAATTCCATCTGAGCATGATTAGCTTACTTCGTCCTTTCAGCTCTGGGACCATGTATTGCATGGAGTAAGAAAATTTTATCTTTCCTATTATTATTTATCTGACTTACACCATAACTGACAAATTCATAGAAAATCAGTATGTTAAAGCTGGTGAGCAGATATAATAAAACAAGAATATCACTTCCCAGTACACTAAAAAAGAAATAAAAATCAATATACAGCAAAGTAATGACTAGTTTGGAAGAACAGACATTACATAAAATTCAAAGGACCACTGAAGTTTCATAAAACTAAGTTAAGGAGGCATCTGATATAATCAATACGTATTTTTCTCCACAATTCTTAAGGTCATGCATGAAAACTTCTTACAGGCAAATATTACAGGCTCTTCCTATGCTAAATGTACTTCTTCCCTTTATCTGCCAGCCCACAGGCCTTAATTAATAAAGGCAATATCATTCTTTTCTTAATGATATAATAAATTCACACTTTAGCAGACAATGATATATAATCTTCCAACTGACCTACCAGGCAGAGACACACAGAGAGGATTATTCCTTCTACTTAAAATAATACTATCCACTCCATATGAAGCCAATACATTTATTAATTATGCCTCTCTAGGGCAAGTATCTTCCAAAAATAAATAAAGTATTCATTTTCAAAACTTTAGTAATATCATTAAATATATAGTAAAATATAAGATCTGGGAAAATTATTTATCAAAGGCACATTAAAAACTGCATCTGTCAGACAAAAATACCTTAAGTCCTGAAACAAAGAAGATGAATATTCTTGTCCCCAACAAATTCTACTGAGGTAAAGATAAGCTCCTTTGTCTGCAGTGTTTTTTACTTCCCACTGCCCCATGACAACTGCCATGCCCCTCTTTGCCGAGTCCCCTAAATAGTGTCCCACGTACTTAAATTTCCACAAACCTTCAATCAAAAGTGCTCCTAATCAACCTCTTCTTCCTTCTCTTCTTGATATATGCTGCCACCCAAACCCTTTCCAGATGCAAGTTCATTCCTTCTTTTTCCACTACACAAAGTTTTGTTTGACTAACTTGAATGCATGTGGAACATTTAAAGATTAAATATTTAACTTTTTCACTATTATTCAGCATCGTAATTGTACGTTATCAATAAAATTAATTATTGTACTAACTGTAGCATTCATGAAACTGTTGGAATTAATAAGACACTGTTCCTTGTCTGACTCATAATTACAGCTACTTATTGCCAGGACACAGAAAAAGAGCTGATAATTCATCAGACTTTTTATATTTGTATATGTCATTGGATGCTGTGAATTCATAATTTACAGTGGTATTCAACATGTGCCACAGCCTCTGGTGTCAAGTTGTCAATTTTACACTGACAGGGAAATTTACATTACAGAACTGACAGTAAGAGGCATGCAGACTAGGGTTGGACTAAACTTCGTTGGTGAAAATACTTACACTAACTCCAGGACAAATAAGTAATCAGAAAAACAATGAAAGGCACAGTGATCTAATGGTCTTTGCTACCCTCCACACCTGCACAGCATTGTCTGATTTGTGTATTTTGCTTTAATGCCAACTTTTTGGGAGAAGAGAGGAAAGCAAACATATAAAACGCTGAACAACTCTTTCTCCACTTTTTTTATTATTGTCACTTATCCTGATCCAGGTATCCCAAATTTTGAAGGTGAAACCAGTTTGGTATCTTAGAGTAAGTTGGTGGGTTGACTTAGCAGAAATAAAACAGCCGCAATGAGCAAACTTTTTCAACAGTAACAAGCCTTTATCGACATAAATCAAAAGCAAGTAACAATAAGCAGACCAAATGTAACAAAAGCTCTTCCAGCATTGATACTATTTGACAGCAGTGAGGAGGCATATTTTATTCCATGTTAGGAAAACTACTGTTACCCTTGCAATTAAAAATTGAGACCTGCAGACAATTGTTTGTTGATTTACTATAATGCAAAAAAGCTTAACATCAGATTCCTTGAACTTGCTACTGTGCTAATGCAAATATACCACATTATAGCTCACAAATCTCAAATTTGGACAAGGAAATTGCATTTTAGGATTAGTGTTTTACTTGAATTCATTTTAAATTGTAGTTGAAAATTATTGTTTTTCTGTTCAAATTTTACTTTTTTGCAAGACATGTCTACTTACCCCCAATCAGCATTGTGCAAATGGAGAAAATCTTTTCTGCATCAGTATTGGCTGAAACGTTTCCAAACCCAACACTGGTGAGGCTGCTGAGAGTGAAATATAGAGCAGCTATATAGGCACTTCTGATTGACGGGCCTCCTAGTGTATTATTGCCATAGTAAGGAGACTCTATACGTTTCCCCAGCTCATGAAGCCAACCTGAAAAAGGAAAAAAAGTCCATTGAGAAACAGCATAATGAAAACCAGAGATTCTGTAAGATAAATGTCACACTTTTTAAGATTTAGGGCATTGGATTTGACATATGATTCCAAGAATAAAATGAAGATTAAAGCTCCAATCCTACAAACACTTACAAGGTGTTTAGAGAATTATGTCCATACAGGATTTGTTCTTACGCATATGGAAAAAAATTGACTTCTTCTCTGAAATCAAGTGTTTATGAGATGCATTCAGCAGCTGTACTGGACAACGCAAAGAATCCAATTTAGCAGAGATAAGTGATCTAATAACATTTTCGCATGAATGCTATTTCCATGCCATTTTTTCCATTAATTGCTGTTTAGAAAGCTTTTTGAGATTCTGAGGAGCAAAGGACTACTTATTAATTATTATCATAGAGAGTTTGGAGTTCAACGTATATATTTCTTCTTTAGAAAAGAAAAGGTTCAGAAAGCCAGACAAGACTTATAAACCAGAGTTAAGGTTGTAAAAAATGCTCTGGTGATTCTCTTTTTCTAAATTGCTCATCTAATCATTATTTTCATTTTGCCCAAAATACATCTAATTGAAGGACAGCTAAGCAAACCTTGCTTAAGCACAAAGAAGCTGAATAAATGGCAGATGAGCAACACATTTAGGAAAGAATGGAGAGAAAAATCTATTCATAGTGCCAAGTTCTGCCTTTTGGAGAATCTGCTTTTGTAGGAGGGAAATCTTCCTGGACATTCATGCACAAGAGCAGTATAATTTGCCTGGTGTGCTTGCTTTACTTTCAGAAGATCTGTGTAGGATTTCCCTTTCTGGGTTGTATGTTAGACCCCGTATAAAGTTTGAATAATTATGTTAATTTATGCTTGGAGTGACAGTTTGAAAGACAGAAACATCTATCCTTTCCACTCACTTCATACAGATCAGTAAAACTAGGAGCTGGAGAAAATTCCTTTAGGCTGAAAAATTACAAAATAAGCAACAAGCTCTAAACATCAAGTCTAGGTGCACTGGAACAATTTTTATAGCGGAGGTGCTGAGACCACTGAATCAAACTGTAAACACTGTATATGATGGAAACCACTTAAAGCCAAGGGGTGCAGCAGCATCCCCGATACCCCTAGTTCTATGATCAAATCCAACACTTGCGATAATGTATTGTGATTGTTTTGTGACTTTGCATTGGTATCTTCCTAAAGAATTCAATCAAGTGTCTTAAAACAGCCTGCAGTGGTGTATGGAGAGGGGTGGGTTGGAGGGGGCCATGTCCCAAGGCACTGGCCGGGGTGGGGCGGTGTGTGCCAGCCAGGCCCTCCTTGGAAGAGCCGCCTTCCACTGACATCCCTGGTGACCGTGCTGACCTGACCCCTCCGCCCCCACATCTGCCCAGCCCCTGTTACTCCCTGTTACTCCCGCTCCCCACTGGAGGGGCTGGATTGGTGTAGCTGCTGGGGATGTCAGCACGGATTGGCTCCTACAAGGAGGGCCTGGCCGGTGGGCCCCAGATTAGTGCACGGGGGCATAGCCCCTTCAGTATGCCACTGCCACCATACCTGCCGTCCCCACAGCAGGGGGAAGCGAGAGGAGAGTGGGAAACAGGCCCACAGACTCCTTCTCCCCCCAGGGGCATTGTCACTGCTGCCACTGCCACTGATGGAAGGAGGGGGGCAAACACCAGTATTGGCCACCAGGTGCCGGAGACCCAAGGTATGCCACTGGCAGTCCATTGAAGGTCATTACTATCAACTACATCTGCAGTCTCTGTGTTTTCTTCTTTCCTCCTTGTTTCTCATAGGGTGCTAGCTCATAGGGCTGTGGGGTAGGGGGGTGCAGGCGGAGGCAGGGAGAGGCATAGTTGTAGCCTTGCCACCCCATCCCATATAACCTAGCAGGATTATCAGGATGCATAGGTGGGAAGTATGCTGCACCTTCATAAGGTGGCAGTGCAGAGTGACTTAGTTTACCTTGCCAGCAGAATGCCTGGATATAATCAGGGCTAAGGGTTGGTGTGTCTGATTTTCCCTATACAAATGGAGCAATTGTATATTTTGAAGGTGGACACAATAGGCATATTCCCTGTTTCAAACTAGTATTCCGTGTACCTACAAATGTTAGTCAAGACTGGAAGAAAAAGAAAGAACAATTGTTTCATTAATTCCCACATTTCAGCTATGGGATATGGAGGTTGCCATTTTAAAAAAAAGTCAATACGTACAACACACAAAGGATAGGAAATAGCACAGTTGCATCCTATTCCAAGTAAGAGGAAATGTAATAATCATGAGTAAATGCCGAGTTTTTAAAGGTAGCCACTCTAAATATACATAAGCATAACAGGCAATATCAGCAGGAGTAGGGCTATGCAAACATTTTAGAAAAGAAAAATTATTTCCAAACACCTTTGATCAAAATCTCTGTTTTACAGACACACAGTCTCTCTCTGATCTCTCAGCAGGTGTCTCCAGAATCCCCATTTGCTCTAATAAAATGGGTCATTCCCAATGCTCACATTTTTTTCTCTCAGCCAATATCAGAGATGACATATTTTAGTTTATGGTTCTCTACCTGTGACCTCAATTCCTAAACACTTAATATCAATTGAGGCTGCTCAACATCTTTACAGTGGCACTCAGCATTTTGCCGATCGAGGGACAAAATATACAGTCTGTACAGGAATTGATTCGGGCATTTTATCAGGGACCACAACCCAGCTTCTCCTGGTGGATAAGCAAGAGGATGGAACTAGACTGGAAGGAGGTAACTGACTATGAAATGAATGTAGCTGAGGCTCAGTATAACTCAGGCATGGTGGACTCTATTTATAATCCCGGAAGGACTGAAAATGTAGGCCTGGTCTACACTACACAGTTAAGTCGATGCAAGGCAGTTTACATCAGCTGCAGATGTGCCTACACTTAAATTTCGCTCCTGCCAGTGTAACTTAGTAATAAGACCATCTCCCCATGAAGCGTAGACTCAGAGTCGATGTAATTAGGCTGATGCAGTGTCTTGCGTTACTTACATCGACTGTTTCTGGCCTCTAGGAGGTTGTCCCACAACACCCCACACTGACTGCTCTGGTCACTGTTGTGAACTCAGGAATAAGATATCAGCTAAAATCATCACCACCTGTGGAAAATGGTGCCATCATTCAGTTCCATTGCCCTATCCAAATGTACTCATGCCTGTGAGCTATTCACCTCTCTTGTCCCTCCCTCCTCCCAAGGACCATACTCACAAAGACGGGTGCTGTGACTGGCTCCGTGCTGTATCCCAAGGAGAAGTGAGAATGTGGCACTTAATAACTTGTGGGGATCAAGGGGAGTGAGTTTAGTATCCTAAGTTTAAATTTCCTTTGGGGATACACTGGCAGTGATACCTCTGTGTGTTGTATGCGTAGCTGCTGCTGTTGTGGCCTTCAGGGTCTCCCCATCCACACCGTGGAATGCCAGATAAGAAGGAGACGGAAGAGGCGCAGGATGGCATGTTCCAGGAGAGCCCAAAAACCAGTGCTGCATCAGAGAACGAGCACAGGGCCTGAAGGATCACCCTTGCAGACAGGACAGAGAGGGAACGTGTGGAGAGGAGAAAGGCGCTCGAAAAGAAGGACGTGCAGCAGGAGATGATTGCGCTTCTCAGACGACAAACTGAGATGCTGCAGACTCTGGCAGAGTTCAACAATCCTGTGCTCACCTCCCTCCACAGTCCGTAGAGTGCTCTATGTCTGGACCGCACGATTGCGCCGACCCATAACATTCCACATGGCCTCAGGGGTGCCCTACCCTTACCACTCCACTCAGAAGGGCCTTAAATACAATCACAGCTTCACTTGCACTGACCTGGGAAAGCCACGGTTGGTGGGGAAATGAAATGGAAATGACTGCTCTTTCCCCTCCAAGTTCTATTCCCTTAATTTATAAATGCTGACTTATTTTTTATTTGCTTGGTTCACATTACAGAATAAAATTGTATTTATGGAACACAATTAATCTTTATTAGTTCACAACATATACTGGCTGGTGCTGAGAAAGTCCAACAGCCACCAATTTCCTGTTATTTCATTTTGTCACAGAACCCATAACATTAAACACAGACAACATTAACAGGTATATTGACAATGTTACACACAACTCACTGCCAAAGTCATACCAGACTGCAAAAGAGCAAGGCCAGGTAGACCAGACTACAGCAACACACTACTCTGGCTCACTATTAAAATGGTCTTTCACAGCTTCCTTGAACCTTATAGCTCTGAACTGAGCTCTTCTAATAGCATTTATATCTGGCTGCTCCAATTCAGCTGACAGCCACTTCACCTCTGCCCTCTATCCTGGTGAAAACTTCCCCCCTTTGCTTCACAGACAGTATGTAGGACGTAAGAACATAAGAACGGCTGTACTGGGTGAGACTAATGGTCCATCTAGCCCAGTATCCTGTCTTCTGACAGTGACCAATGCCAGGTGCTTCAGAGGGAATGATAGAACAATTAATCATCAAGTTATCCATCCTATCGGCCATTCCCAGCCTCTGGCAAACAGCAATCCATGCTTATCCTGGCTAATAGCCTTTGATGGACTATCCTCCATGAACTTATCTAGTTCTTTTGGGAACCCCATTATAGTCTTGGCCTTCACAAATTCTCTGGCAAGGAGTTCCACAGATTGACTGTGCGTTGCGTGAAGAAATACTTCCTTTTGTTCTTTTTTAAACCTGCTGCCTATTCATGTCATTTGGTGACCCCCTAGTTTTTGTGTTAAGAGAAGGAGTAAATAACACTTCCTTATTTACTTTCTCCACACCAGTCATGATTTTATAGACCTCTATCATATCCTCCCTTAGTCGTCTCTTTTGCAAGCTAAAAAGTCTGAGTCTTATTAATTGCTTTTCATACAGAAACTGTTCCTAATAATTGTTGTGTCCTTTTCTATACCTTTTCCAATTCCTTTTTTGAAGTAGGGTGACCAGATCGTCCCACAGTATTCAAGATGTGGGCATATCATGGATTTATAAAGAGGCAATACGATATTTTCTGTCTTATTATCTATCCCTTTCCTAATGATTCCCAACATTCTGTTAGTTCTTTTGACTGCCGCTGCATATTGAGTGGATGTTTTCTGAGAACTTCTACAATGACTCCATGATTTTTCTTTCTTTCTTAAATAGCTAATTTAGAGCCATCATTTTATATGCATAGTTGGGATTGTGTTTTCCAATGTGCATTACTTTGCATTTATCAACATTGAATTTCATCTGCCATTTTGTTGGCCAGTCACCCAGTTTTGTGAGATCCCTTTGTAACTCTTCGCAGTCTGCTTTGGACTTAACTAGCTGAGTAATTTTGTATCAGCTGAAAATTCTGTCACTTCCCTGTTTACCCCTTTTTTCAGATCATTTATGAATATGTTGAATGGTATTGGTCCCAGCAATACTGCTCAATGTATTAATAAATTATCTGAAAAAAGGATGCAGCAGGCAGCTACAACCACTGGGATATATTTTTCAGTTGTGGTCCAATCTCATAAGTAAACATTGTTAGTGACCCTTCAAATGACCAAAGTCAAATTAAACTTTTAGTCTGCATCTGATGAGCCTGTAGTTGAAGTCCTCCTTGGTGCTGTCAAGGCGGCTGGTGTACGGGCATTGGAGTAAAGGTAGGTCGGGTCCTTGGGATCACTATTAGCATTTCAACATTCCTAATGGTAATCCACTGGTCAGAAAAGAAAGTCCCTGCTTGCAGCTTTCTGAACAGTCAAAGATACATGAACCTTTCACCTTCCTTGACCAGCCCACATCGGTGCTAGTGAAGCATCCCTGGTGATCCAGCACTTCATTACCACAGAAAAGTAGCTCTTTCTGTTGATTAACTCTGTGGCAAGGTGGTCTGGTGCTAAAACAGGGATATGCCTGCCATCTATGACCCCACCACAGTTCAGGAACCCCATTCCTGAAAAATCATCCACTTGTCCTGTACATTGCCCAGAGTCACTGTCCTGCATATCAGGAAGCCATTAATGACATTGCATGACAGTGGTCCCTGTGGTGTATTTCCCAATTCCATATTGATGCCTGACTGATTGGTAGCAATCTGGCATTGAAATGTTCCACAGTGCAATCGCCACGCACTCCTCCATTGTGGATCTCATTTTTGTGTCCCTGTGCTGGAGGGCTTAGATAAGCTTGGCACACACAGATCCAGGAATGTGTCTGGTGCATTGAAAAGTTCTGCAGCCACGGCTCATCAGCCCAAACCTGCAGGGCAACGTGATCCCACCCATCGGTGCTTGTTTCTCAGGCCCAGAATTGGTGCTCCGCCATCTCCATGAGCACAACCAGCAACCTTGAATTGTTTCTTTCTGTGTCCCACAGCAATCTAGCCTCCAAGGGATCATCATGTCCCCCACGGCTCCTCTTGCACCTCCTCAAACACTGCAAGATCAGGTGCCTCTGCTCACAATGCTCGTGACAACACTGCAGAGCTGTGCAGCTCCATGCGTCTGTCCAGAACCATAGAATATTAGGGTTGGAAAGGACCACAGGAGCTCAAAGCAAGACCAACTCCTACTAAATCATACCAGCCAGGGCTTTGTCAAGCTGGGCCTTAAAAACTTCTAAGGATGGAAACTCCATCACCTCTCTAGGTAACCCATTCCAGTGCTTCACCAACCTCCTAGTGAAAAAGATTTTCCTAATATCCAACCTAGACCTCCCTCACTGCAACTTGAGATCATTGCTCCTTCTGCTGTCATCAGCTGCCACTGAGAACAGCCTGGTTCCATTCTCCCTGAAACCCCCCTGAAGCCCTCCTTCAGGTAGTTAAAGGCTGCTATCAAATCCCCCCCTTCTCTTCTCTAAACTAAACAAGCCTAGTTCCCTCAATCTCTCTTAATAAGTCCTCATAAGCTCCAGCCCCCTAATAATTTTTGTTACCCTCCACTGGACTCTCTCCAACTTGTCCACGTCCTTCCTGTAGTGGGGGGCCCAAAACTGGACACAATACTCCAAATGTGGCTTTATCAGTGATGAATAGAGGAGAATAATCACTTCCCACGATCTGTTGACAATGCTCCTATTAATGCAGCCCAATATGCCATTAGCCTTCTTGGCAACAAGGGCACTCTGTTGATTCATATCCAGCTTCTTTCCACTGTAACTCCCAGGTCCTTTTCTGCAGAACCTCTGCCTAGCAAGTCGGTCCCCAGTTTGTAGCAGTGCATGGGATTCTTCCATCCTAAGTGCAGGATTCTGCACTTTTCCTTGCTGAACCTCATCAGATTTCTTTTGGCCCAGTCCTCCAATTTGTCTAGGTCACTCTGAATCCTATCCCTACTCTCCAGTGTGTCTAGTATCATCATCTAGTATCAGTGTGTTTAGTATCATCTGTAAGCTTGCTGAGGGTGCAATCCACTCCATCCTCTAGATCAGTAATGTCAGAACACATCAGACACCTGTCAACCCCAGTATTCTGCCTACCAGTGAATGTGATCTATGATTAGTTAGCCCAGAATATAAAAAAGATGCTGAGAAAGTGCATCTCCATCATAATTACATTTCTGAAGCATCTTTCCAGGCTCTAGAGAACTCAGCTGGATGTTTCCTACATCACACTCTGATCTTCAAAAGCAATACTGCAATGTGTGTATGTTAGATAATATGCTTTATCAGAACTCTACACGGAAAATATAAGTTCTTTAATGAAATTGATAGAACAGAATCTTAGAAAATGACATTCATTATAATGAAGTTTTATATGACACTTAGGATGTGATCCTGCAGCCCTTACTTGCAGGCATTAGCATCCATCCCTTAAAAAGTGCACAAAGGAGATACAGATGAATTAAGTCCATATAGTAAATAAATCTTGTGTTTGTAGAAACAAAACTGCAGAAGTATATTTTCCTCCTTTTTCACATTAACACAGTAAGTTAAATAATAAAATCTCTGCATTGTCCTATTACAAGAAATATTAAAAGTTATTAGTGCCATTAGTAATTAATATTAGTAGCACATCAGATAAGAAGATTTTTTGCATGGTCTTAGTTTTATCATCACCCAGCAGTATATGGGAATTTATTAATGTGCATTAAGCTCAAGTTAACTGTGAATGTGACAGTCATGGAATTAAACACAGACTTTGGGGAGTCAGCATTTGTCCCTTCTTAGAATAGCTTACTCTGATTCATCTCTCTAGGTCATGCTTTTTAAAAACACACAACTAATTTGATCTGATAGCTTGATTGGGTGTGAAATACAGTAAGTTCGGAGAGTATGCACAAAAATCACATAAAGATCTTTAGGTGGCAAACAAAGCTCAGGGGAGGTTGAAATATTGGCCTTGAGGAGAGTTAAGAGAGCACTTTGTGGGAAGAGGAAGCATCAGAGAGCTAGGTGCAGCCAAGTGATTACTGCAGAAGTGAGGGGAAGTGTCAAAGAGAGGCAAGAAACACCAGCAAAGGAGTGAGAAGCAGTCAGGGTGGTAGAGGAATATGACCATGAGTTCTACCCACATGCTCTCTCCCTCCTCATGGTGTGGAGCGATAGGGCAATGGCTCTGTCTCTGCTTCTCTCTGGGCTTTCAGCTGATAACCCAGTCTCCAACATCCTCCAGGCTGGGGAGACTTAGTCCTCTGACCTGTTTATGTATAAGTCCCTCTTTGCTTTCCAAGGTACCCAAAGTCCAAAATAAACCCAAAGGAACAAACTTTTCCCTTTCCTCAGGAAGGGGCTGACAGGTGGCCATCTTCCAAAGTTCCTGGTCCCAGTCGGCCTTCTCTCTCACAGTGAACTCAAGGGCTCCTCTCTGTCCCAGCCACGCAGCAACTGAGCTGGGCTCTCCCGTTTTAGCTTCTCCCTTTAAGTCAAATACAGGTACAGTTGTTGTGGGGTGGGACTGCTTGGGCTTGCCACAGCCCGTTAATCTTTTCCAGGCCCGATGGATTTGTACACTGCATTGCAGGGAGCATTAGGAAGAGTTGGATGGAGGTAAATCAGACAGAAGCAGCACAATACTGATAATTAATGGGTCACATCTTGCAGTCCTTACTCAGTCCAACCTTCCATTGGCCTAATGTTGTTGCTGCTCATAAAAAAAAGATATAATAATGAAATATGATATAATAATGCAATATGCAGTGTAACCATGTTTGTCTCAGGATATTAGAGAGACAAGGTAGTTGAGGTAATATCCTTTATTAGAACAACTTCTGTTGGTAACAGAGACTGGCTTTTGGCCTTTCACAGAGCTCTCTTCTTTAGGTATGGAAAATGCACTCAGAGGGTCACAACTAAATACAATGTGGAACAGATTGTTTAGCATAAGTAGTTAACATATATTTCAAGGGACCCTTCAACACCATCATGTAATGATGTGAGTGATTATAGGCCTGTCAGTCTGATGTTGATACCAGGCAAGATAATGGAGCAGCTGATATGGGACTAGATTAATAAAGAATTAAAAGAATTAAAAAAGGGTAATGTAATTAATGCCAGTCAATGTGGGTTTATGGAAATAAAGATTCTGACAGACTAACTTGATATCTTTGTTTGATGAAATTACAAGTTCGGTTGATAAAGGTAACAAGGTTGATGGAATATACTTAGACTTCTCTAAGACATTTCACTTGGTACCACACAAGATTTTGATTTAAAAATTAGAAAGATATAAAATGAACGTGGCACATGTTAAATGGATTAAATGTTGGCTAAGTAATAGTTCTCAAAATTGTGAACAGGGGAAATTGCAATCATAAACGGGGAATCACTGAGTGGGTATGTTTCTATTGGGATCCCGCAGGGATTGGTTTTTGGTCCTATGCTATTTAAACTTTAAACAATGACCTGGGAGAAAACAAGAGCATCACTGATAAAATTTGCAGATGATAAAAATTGGGGGAATGATAAAAAGTGAAGAGGAAGGGTCACTGGTACAATGAGATCTGGCTCTCTTGATAAACTGGCACAAGCAAATAATATGTTTTAATATGGCTAAATGTAAAGGTATGCATCTAGGAATAAAGAATGTAGGCCATACTTACAGGAAGGAGAACTCTATCCTGGGAAGCAGTGACACTGAAAAAATTTAGGAGTCATGGTGTATAATCAGCTGAATATGAGTTTCCAGTATAATGCTGTGGCCAAAAGGGCTAATACAATCCTAGGATGCTTAAACATGAGAATCTGTAGCAGGAGTAGAAAGGTTATTTTACCTCTGTATTTTGCACTGGTGTGACTGCTGCTGGAATACTGCTTCCTGTTCTGGTGTCCACAATTCAAAAAGGATGTTGATAGATTGGAGAGGGTTCAGAGAAGAACCATGAGGATGATTAAAGGATTAGAAAACATGCCTTATAGTGATAGACTCAAGGAGCTCTATCTATCTAGCTTAAAGAGAAACTTAAGGGGTGACTTGATTACAGTCTATAAGTAACTACTTTGGGAACAAATATTTGATAATGGGCTGTTCAGCCTAGCAGAAAAAGATCTAACATGATCCAATGGCTGGAAGCTGAAACTAGATAAATTTAGAATGAAAATAAGGTGCAAATTTTTAACAGTGAGAGTAGTTAACCACTGGAACAATTTACCAAAGCTCATGGTGGAGTTTCCGTCACTGGTGATTTTTAAATCAAGATTAAATGTTTTTCTAAAAGATACATTCTAAGAATTATTTGGGGGAAATTTGATGACCTGTGTTATACAGGAAGTCATCCTAGATGATCACAATGGTCCCTTTTGGTCTTGTAATCTGTGAATCTACGTACCATTTAAAAAGCTGCTTCATCAAAAAATTCCTGATCAGCTCTCCTCTACAAATTCCCAGCCTCAATGGTCCTCTCCCTTTCTGAACATTCAGTTACTCTTCCTCTCTTACAACTCTTTCCTCCTTCTCCCATTACAGATGCAGAAGTTTCTCATAGGCTGTCCTTCTCTAATGCCTCCTCCTGCTCAGATGACCCCATCCATCTCCTGATCTCCCTCACATGCTGTCTCACCCCCTCCCTTATACTTCTCCTTAATGGTACCTATCACTCTCCCTTGCTTGGCTTAGTCACAAATCTTAGTATTTTACCTTATGAAACATCAGTCAACATTATGCATCTGGAAATGATGGAGAACAAATGGCAAGTAAAATAAACAAACAAAAACAAATGAACAACACTCAAAAAACAAAAGCAAACAGACTGGAAAATAAGAATAAAGTATTAGTCACCTTAAAAAATACATTGCAGTAGTAATACAGAGGCTGATGTATGCTGATGTCTACTGATGATGTCATGCTGTATGTATGATGTCTCCTGATGTCAGCTGTCTGCTGATGTATAAAGAGCAATTTGAGGTCAGACTAGCTGACAGAAAATTGACCCTGCATAACCAGACTGCATTTTTAATGGAAGTAAATTTAACTCCTGTGAGTAGTGCTGGATCCCATTGTCACAGCCTGATCTCTGTTGTAGGCCTGCTTCCTACCTCTGTTTTAGATCTACTGCTGGACATTGATGAGCTGAAGGGTGCTCACTGGGGCTTGTGTGATTCCCTTGTTAACAAAGCTGACCCTTGCACCCTGTAAAGGAGAACCACAGCTTTCATTACTTAAAAAGAGGTTGGATGAAATCCTGGCTCAACTGATGACAGGGTCAAAACTTCTGTTGACTTCAATGGGGCCAGGATTTCACCCTATATATTTAGCCTGTTTCCTTGCAAAGTTTGCTGTTAAAAAGCAAACTCCAATGCAAAACGTTTGCTAAACAGTCATCCCTTCGCAAGGTAAACATTGCCAGCCTTTTCAAGCTCTTGACATGAGAGTTTTTCTATGCCCCAATCATTATCATCAACCATTGGCTTCTGATCCCTACCTTTACTTGTGCTATATCTCATTTGAAGTGTGGTGACCAGAACTGAACACGGTACTCCAGAAAAGGCAACACCATTTATTTATATAATTGCATCATACTAGGATGCACTGGAAGAGTGCAATTTAAGGGGACTTTACATGAGGCAAGGAGTAAGTTGGCATTCCTAATAAATAAAAGATATGTGGCAGTTCTTTTTTCAATCACTACATAGCATAAAACTGATTTAGAGGGAAAGTTAAACTGGCGAAACTTTAGTATAACTGTGACAGACACATCTGTAAAGGCTTCATTGCAATAAAACAGGGTTAGAATTAATCTATTCCCATCTACCTTTATTCTGCTAACCCACTTTCCTACAGACAATAGATCTTTTTAACTACAGAAAGAGACTTGACAAAGGGAAAACATTTTAAGGGCTTGTCTACATGATGGGGGTGTGATTCTAAAGCACACTAACATGTTTTGCATTAATCAGTCCATGTAGGCCTACTGCATTTTACCGTAGTGCTGTAGTATCTATCTTTTAATGCACAACACATTACTGTGCTTTGGAAATCACACCCCCTGGAGCATGCATTACCCATGGTGTAGACAAACCCTCAGTTTTCTTCAAGTAAAATAACAAATCCTGTTAAAGTATATCAAATCCATTCCTAATAGAGTTTATGCTAACAATAGGCTTTCTTATTCAAAATTGTGTGTAGAGACATGTACATAGCTTTAACTGTACATTCAAAATACTTCACATGGAGGCAGTTGATAATTAAAGAAATTGACATTGTCAGTTGGATTCCAGAGGGTATAAAATTTTGATGGCCTTATGTGGAATGAGTTTGATCCAGTTCTCAATGATATGAGTCCACGTCACCAAACCTTCCATTGCCGTAAACATTAATTGGCACCTTGTTGATATTTCAGCAAAAAAAACCGCAACAAATCCAAATCCATATATGGGATGGGCATGGAGACAAACAATACTATCATTCCTGGAAGTACTCCTCCCAGCTCAAATATTGCGGCACACAGGTCTGACACTATGAGAAAACTTGCTTTGCCTCTGTGAGAGTTCTGTGGGTAGGACTCCACTCTCTAGTGCTTTCAGTAATACACTACCCTGCACAAAGGACTTCCACAGGACATTTCAAGTGTAGATGTAAGTGCAGCGCTTAGGTACTAATACGAAGGATTGTACAGAAAACTAGAGCTGCACAAATTTGCAGGCTGGGTCTGTATAGTGTAAATAACAACACACAAATCCCCCATGACAGAATGAAGAAGGGAATATAATCTTTATTCTGCATGTAAATATTTGGTGTCACTTTATTATTAAATAGCTATAATTCTGAGAAAACATTCATGCACAAGAAGTTTGACATTTCAGATGTAAGATGTGCATCTGTTTAAATGCAAGTGCATACACTAAAATAAAACCTCAATTCATCTAAACTACGAACACCGCAAGTCATTACCAATGATATCTGACATTACAAACAGCATGCTTCAGGGAGTGGTTATGGATCTTGTCACTGCCCTCCTTTACCAATGTTTTTTAAATAAAAATTTAAAAATTGAGGCTCTGTGGTTATTGGTTCCGAACGACTCTGTCAGGAACAGAGTTTTATGAGAACATGGTCTTTACAAATTACAGAGGAGGATTTATCAGCAGCAAATGCTAGGATTATTATTGTTATAATGGGAAGGTAAGTGTACCCTACAGAGGACTAGCTTCAATAAAAGAAACATTTGACTTCACAGCACAAAAGGAGGATAGAATTTTTATTGAATCTCTTTTCCCAAATTAGCAACTGAAACAAAAGATGGATCTGAGCGAAAACCCCAAGGTACAAGCAGCTACTAACATTGGGGACATGTGGACCCAAACTTGGCATTTAGCTCATTCCTCTATGAGGAGCCAAATCAAAACCGGGCCCCACTGAAGGCAACGAGAGTTTTGTCGTTGACTTCAATGAGGCCAGAATTTCATCCTCAGACTTGAGAAAATGTGGCTCTGTATTCATATCTGAGTTTGCAGATGGTAGGCCAAATAAAAAAACAAAAAATCCACCCATTCACCCACCTACATCTGGTTGGAGCTATATTTCTCCATTTTTAAAAACTGGCTCAGCCTCTGCATCTCAGATCCTACCCAAGTTAAATGCAGTTGCATAAGAAACAAAAACAAAACAAAGCAAAAAACGGGCTACTTGGCCTGTAATTTCTTGCTCCCTTCCAAATATTTCTGTAGTGTGGTGGAAGTAGCCCCCTTAAATCCTAGCATACTTTGCCACAGGTTAGGACTGCCATCACTGTTACTTGTGAGATGTGTGTCAGCAACCCCTGCTCCTTTGCTCCTCCATGAAAGACTGACTGGGAACTAACTGGAGCCAGCCTAGTCCCTCACTATTAAGAGTATAGGGAGTTTTAGTGCACACGCTTCATGGAATTTAGGTTTCAGGCCCTACAAACAGAGCCAGCGGCTTTCCCACACTGCCTCTCTGTTTCTCAGTGACCATGTCCCCTGCCAGTATGGTTCCTGGAACAGCGTAGTACTGGTTTAATGGTATATATTATATGTACACACATCTATATGAAGGCTAAACAATCTAAACTATCAAATAGGTTTGTATCGATACAACCTATTCGTGCAGAATTTGAGAACCATTCGACTGTACTGGAATATAGAAATGAAAATGTCATGCCAAGGTTGCAATAGGCTTTAATCCACATCTTTAAAGGAAAGTGGCTCCCATTACACCAGCCAAGAGACATTTATTTTTATAGAACAAAATTAGTTATGGTTTGATCCAAAGGGCCAAGATCCAGGTTAGTAACATTTAAATAGTTAATAGAAATAGATCAGTAACAAATGAAGTGACAATAGAGAATTTTACACAGTGAAAAATAAGAGCAGGAGCAGAAAAAGGTTAGCAAGACCAAGAGACTTAACTGGTCGGAATAAGGAGAAGTCTTCTGAGAGAAGGTATTTTTGCTCTCTCAATAGTAGCATCCTACATATTTCTCTTGGAAATAAATATAGTCTCAAAAACCATTATAAAAATAATTCTGTTTTGCAGAACTTGAATGCACTCACAGTTAGACCAAGTCATAACAACATTATTGATTCCATTGTGCTGACAGGAAATGCAGTTTTCATGGCAAACAAATATTTAATCAACATAATGGTTTCAATAACAAGAGGTACTCTAGGGATCTAAGAAAAAGAAAAATTTGAAGCTCTTATTCTAATGCTGGTGATAACAAGAAACACAGCTGAACCCACTGCAATGCCAAAAACCTGATAATTAAGCCTTATGTGGACAAAACTGAACTTTAAATGGACTATAAGAAGTTTGCAAATATCACTGACTGCAAGAAAGAAAGTTTCTAAATTGTCTGGACAAAACACCCATCAACTTCAAAGGGGGTAGGATTTCATTTCCTTTCTTTAACACGTTCGGGCTAAGAAATAACTGATGTATTCAGTTTTCAAGGCCAAACAATTTATCCCTAGGAAGAGTTACTGTTTATCATGCAAGAGACTTGGAATCCTCCCAGGTGACGGCAACGAGGTGCAATGGTAATTCCTTTATGCTGGGCGTGTTAGGTGCTTCTAAGGAGAGAGAAAGCAGTTGTGCTAGTCTGAGATATTTGTGTTAACACAGTAACATGTCACCAGAAAAAGCATGAGAGAAAAGATAGATTTGTCTGAACATATGATTAGTCAAGGTGGAGTTTTGCTCCAGTGGATTCTAGCAACAATGTAAATGAATTAACAATTGCCCTTATTTCCTGTGACGGCAAATCCAGGAAGATTTATGTCAGGACTAATTGCTTTGCTGCATTCATCATTAGGATCACGAGCTGGTGATTCTCATTATTAGTCTAAATCTTGACCTTTACTTGTATGTATGGTGAATTTGCACTGGCTTGACCAATCCTATGAAGGCTGCCTCTACAGTTGCTCCAAGATGAGGACCCATAATGTTTCTGGGGGTGATGGGGAGTTTATGTAAGTGAGATACTCACACATTTTCCCTCTCTCTACACAGCACAGATCCTTTCTCTTTCCCCCGCAAGGCTACTGCAGCCTTATGGCTACTGTTATCCTCTTGAAGCTGCCATGGGGAGGAAAGAGGAAATGGGGTAGGAAGGAAAATATCCCATGAGTGGAGATTTGGCGCAGTTTCAGGAGCATGACCCCTGGCCCATGGGCTCAAAATCTCTAATGTCAGCCTGCATTCATCCCCCAGAACCACCCTATGGTAGGGGAATTCTGGCCGAGATGGGCCCATCCTGGGGGACAGATGTTTTTGGGGACTGTGGGCCAGATGTGTAGGCTGTGGGTTGCTCTGCTCATTCCATCCCTTTTAAGGAATCACTCCCCCAGCAACATATATGGCTGAAAATCATTTTCATGGCACTGTGATAGGGTGCTGTTAACAGCTTTAACTTCGGCCCTATGGAAGCCAGCACCCTGTGTGTGATTAAGGTACAGCACTGGAAGTTATTAGGGACACTCAGTGTGATTAAGGTAGAAGAGAGCACTTACACCTACTGGTAGCCAGATGAATTAATGAGGTAATTAGCTCACTGCTGAACAACCCAGGAAGAAAAGCAGGCAGCATAAAAGGCAAGGCCAGGGAGTAAGAAGGGGGATACACATTGCTGCTATGTTGTGTTGCACCTGGGACATAAACAACAATAAAGATACTTGGTGATGGTACTCTGGTGAACTGCAGGCTGGTTAATTCACCTAGAGAACTTACCAGCCAGGATTTCCAGGAGCTGAAGGGGGAGCCTGTTCAAGGCATGCAGCTAATTTCCAATCAGCATTAAAATATTAAGCACAACGGATCCAAACAGCCTTCTAGCTCTTTTGGTTATATTAAAGAGGAATAAGAAACACACCCTCTCAGTCTTCTGACAACAGAGCTCATAATTAAATTTGGGAATGTCCCATAATGAAGACACAGTCTATAATCCACAGATTTCATGAGTCCTAAAAGCCATCTCAGCAGGTCTATGAAATGCTTTTCTATTGATATTTTATAATGTAATAATTCTTAGCACCCCTGTTCTTACCGTGGGTAGTAGCTACAGTATAAGTAATAAGTGCATATACATTCTTGCAAAACTAGTCCATGAGTCCTTCCAGCCTCATTGATCACAAAGTAGATA
Organism: Mesoclemmys tuberculata; assembly: GCA_007922155.1. NCBI lineage: Eukaryota > Metazoa > Chordata > Testudines > Chelidae > Mesoclemmys > Mesoclemmys tuberculata. The sequence continues at coordinate 60,583,381 of ML675603.1, read as the reverse complement.
AATATAAAAGACAGAAGTATTGGAAAGTTAACCTCCCTATAGGGAGAATATATGACTCTTTCTAACAGTAATTTGTCAACTGGGTACATTTAGGGCACTCAAGAGATCTATATTGTAGTCCTGGCTCTTCCACTTACTTTTACAAGGAATTTGATTTCATTCTTAGACTATGTCTACGCTATGGGCTCCGCAGTGATGGATGCGGTGGGCTCTCCAGTTGATGCCATTAGTTCACCTACCAGAAAGGAGTAAGGCTGCATTGACAGGAGGGCATCTACTGTCAATGCAGTGCCATGTAGATGCTGTGGTACATCAGCATAAGTACGTGGATGGGAGTTATGCAAGCTAAGTTATGTAGTCACCCGCTGGTGGTAGTGTAGACCTGTCCTTAGTCTCTCCGTCTGTAGGATCAGGATAATTATAATGCCCACTTTCTAGGAGTGTTATAGTTTAGTTATTGTAAGGTGCTATATAAGTAATTATGAAGTGTTTTGTTAATGAAAAATTGTTTATAAACGCCTCTGACATCAATAATTGGTTAGTATGGGCACATCTTTCTTTGTCATGTGCGAAACTTTTAAACTTTAAAAAATTATTCATCCCATTTCACCCACGTGGAGATTTGTTTCTGTTTTGTGTTTGGTTTTTTTGAATGAAAATAAATGATTAACTTTTAAAAATTCACTGTTTTTTATGTTACCTCATATATAATTCATATAAGCTTCAGATAGCAGTAACTAGTGGCCTAATCATATAAATAATCTAGGAAGTGAGACTTTAGACAAATGATTAGCAACAGAGAGCTTCCCTGGAGATGACTTAATGATACAGGCAACTGGTGCGCTGTCTATCTTGCTGACCAATATTGTTTCATTCTGTCTGTATCCATCTGCTGTGTCATGTTTTGTACATAGACTGTAAACTCTTCGGGGCAGGGGCCATCTTTTGGATGTGTGTTTGTACAGTGCCTAGCACAATGGAATGTTAGTTCATGATTGGGGATCTTTGGCACCTACACAAATAATAATAAAGATGCTGCTGCTGCTGATGAACTGGATAATGATTTCCCCCTCCGATGTTCAAAAATCATTTTCATTACAAAAAATTAATGGTTTGGCCTGTTATTCATAAATTATGCCTCCCCCACAAAGGTACATAGAATTTGATCATCAGCAAAGCCCATGCAACATAGACACAAACAAAGACAGAACTGTGAAAAACTACAAATGTCCAATTCCTGGTCAATCATAAAAGATGACAGCAGGAAGCTGTTTAAAGCTGCAATTCTGAGCCACTGTATTTGCAGGGTTGGCAATGTTCTTAAAAGGCTTAAAAGGCGTATAATGTATATGTAGTATAATGAAAACAAGGCCTGACAGTTTCAAGCTGCACAAACCTCTGTAAGACATTTGCGTGCTTTGAGTCTACTGATGGATGGCGATTTATAACAGGTAGGTATTATTTTCATCGCATAGCTCTACCAGCGTAGGAGTTTTCTGCAGTGCTGCACCCTAGATGTATCTAATTTGTCATAGAAACAAATGATAATAGTTTTGCAAGCAGAAAATCTAATTAACATCCTGATATAACTATTACCAATCAAAATAAGTAAGAAAAAGCATGAGGATATTGTAGAATATCATTTGATATTACTTTAGACATTAAAGATTTTCTATTTTGTTAGCAGGAATATGTCTTCCTTTACCAAGCACCTGCTATAATAAGAGGAATAAGAGACAGAGAGAAAGATGAATCAATAGCAAGAAGGCAGATACACAGGGCACTTATCTGTTCTAAAAATTCAGTTGGGAAAAAATATGTGAATATGGACATTGAGTCCTTACCATATACAGCAGATTATCTGTAGCAAGGTAGGAAAGCAGTGAGAGAGTGAGACTGGAAGTAGGTCAGAAATACATACCCCCATGAGGGACACGCCATTTGATATCTCAAGAGGTATGCTAGCAGACTGCCTATGAGGCAATACAACCTACTATTGAAGAAACATATGAAAAGGTTGCAAAATACAGAAAAAACATGGTGTGATCTGCCCAGGCTTGAGCTGGACTTGAAAGCCTTTTAACGTGTAGGGGACAGACAAAGAGTTATGAAGACTCAGGCAACTGGCAAATTCCTGGCACAACCTTCTACTACACTGAGGTGTTCCCAGAACTGTACAAAACTCTCCAAGCTACATTGCTTGTGGGTTGAAAAGTGTGTGATGTGATTTTTTTCCACTCACTGAGCAGCTTTTTGCACTCTATATCTGCAAGTTTTAATAAATCCCTGAGCATTCAATATAAACCTCTGCAGTGTTTCTATTACAGAAGAGACCGGGAGAAATCATTGGGTTATTTTGCCTCTTATTCCTTCTCAAACCAATGGTGCAAATACAAAGCAAAATGTATTTTGCCAGTTAGACAGGCAGAAATGTAGGGTCTCAATGCATAGGTCAGACAATGGTGTTAGGAGGAGAGGTTTAAGCTTATTAGGAAAAGGGGGTCTTTTGGGAAAAGGAAGAGCCTATACAAGAAGGGTGGACTCCGCCTAAACCAAAACAGAACCTGATTGCTGGCATGTAAAATTAAAAAAAGGTTGTAGAGGAGTTTTTAAATTAAGGGCTGGGGAAAAGCAAAGAGCTAAAAGTTTTGAATAGACACATCTTTTAGGGAAGGATTTATTAAAGGTGATACTTGGTAGCCTAGTGAAGAGGAGAGGACAGAGGTTGGTAAAGTGCAGGTAGGAACTGAAAAGAAACGTCACATGAAGGCAGACAACTAAAAATTGACATATTTTAGAAGTGTTTGTACACAAATGCAAGAAGTGTAAATTCTAAGGTGCGTGAACTTGAGTGCCTGGTGTAGTAGAAAGTGAGTGACTGAGACATAAGACCTAGTATAACAGGCCAGGTAAGGGGCCTGAGGCCTAAGCTAAAGTAGCAGTCAAGCCCTGCTGTTAAGCAGAAGTCAGTCCGTGAGCCTTCATGCAAGTTCAGAGAAACTGGCAAGAACAGAGCTGCTCTTGCAAAATCGCACATTCCTGAAGAAGTGCTAGGCACAGATCACTCAGCAAGCACATACCAGAACATCTCAATACCAGGAATGGTACAAGCCAATTCCTCAAAGAAAACAAGGACACACTGACCCCCCATTAAGGTCAGGATGGAAACGTAATGGATAGAGATATCTTAATAATACGATGCATAGAGCTATTTTAACAATGTGATGGATAAAGATGTTGTGACAAAGTGATGATGAATAAAGGTGTTTTGATCAAACCATCCTGCGCAAGGTGAAAAGTGGTATCTTACCACATCAGAGGGTGTCAACTACACACATCAGAAGGGCAATACACAACTTGTTTGTATCAGTGTATAAAAGAGGGTCTCAGAGAAAGTGTTTTTGTCTGGCTGAGTGAGGAAAGAACAGTCTCGCCATTTACTGAGCTGGTCTATTGTCATGGGCATACCTGTATTAAGTATACTTGTAGCAGGTATAGGGCACTTTTTAATGTGCCTTGTTGGCAATAAATCTCATCTGGTGCCTTCATTACTGAAATGGATCTCTGGTCTTAATGGGTAATCCAATCGTTGTCTGTGGTATGGGCTATTTGCTCAGAGCTGGGACGGCATACCCACTGGGAGAAAACACACATGGCCAACCCCTGACAACACCTGGTATTAAATGAGGCTATTGATACAATAGGCAACACAGAAACTTAGTGGAATGATGAGAAGCAATGGGACACGGTAATGCCATGGTATGAAATATATCAGAATGACAGAGAAGGTCATGCTGGTGGGGCAGTGGCATCACATTTGGAAAAAAGCATAGAGTCTAATATAATACAAATCTTAAATGAATCAAACAGTACGATAGCATCTCTAGGGATAGAAATTCCTTGCTTGAATAATATGAATATAGCAGTAGGAATATACTATTGACCACCTGACCAGGATGGTGACAGTGATTGTGAAATGTTCAGGGAGATTAAAGAGGCTACAAAGGCAGAAAAACCAATAATAATGGGGGATTTAACTAGTCCCATATTATCTGGGAACATGTCATCTCAGGATGGGATGCAGAAATAAAATTTCTAGACACCAGTAATGGTTGTTTCTTTGATCAGCTAGTCCTGGATCCTACAAGGGGAGAACCAATTCATGATTTAGTCCTAAGTGACCCATGAGATCTGGTCTAAGAGGTGAATATAGCTGAAACACTCAATAATAATGATCACAATAAACTTACATTTAACATCCAAAGGGGGTGAGGGTGGGGTGGAAATACCAAATAAACCCACCACAGTAACATGTAATTTCAAAAAAGGGAACTACACAGAAAAGCAACGGCTAGTTAAATGGAAGTTAAAAGAACAGTTACAAGGATGAAATGCCTGCAAGCTGTTTTTAAAAACAACACAATAGAGGCTCCAACTAGATGTAGACCTCAAATTTAAAAAAACAAGTACAGTAACCAAAAAAAAAAAATTACCACCTTGACTCAACAACATAGCACTGTTCAACATATTAACAAGTCATCTGGAAAAACAGTGAGGTTGCAAAGTTTGCAGATGATACAAAATTACTTCAGATAGTTAAATCCAAATCTGAATGTGAAGAGTTACAAAGGGATCTCACAAAACTGGGTGACTGGGCAACAAAATAGCAGATGAAAGCCGATGAAAGGTATCTTGGAATCATTGAGGATAGTTATCAGAAAACATCTGCTAAATGTGCAATGGCAGTCAAAAAAGCTAACAGAAAGTTAGGAACTATTAGGAAAGGGATAGATAAGACAGAAAATGTCATAATGCCACTATGTAAATCCATAGTACTCCCACATCTTCAATAAGACATGCAGCTCTGGTTGCCCCACCTCAAAAAGATATATTAGAATCAGAAAAAGTAGAGAGAAGGACAACAAAAATGATTAGGTATATAGAACAGCTTCCATATGAGAGAGTAATTAAAACTGGGACTGTTCAGCTGGAAAACAGATGACTGAGGGGAGATCTGAAAAAGATTTATAAAATCATGACTGGTGTGGAGATAGTCAATAGGAAAGTGTTATTTACCCCTTCGCATAACACACAAATCTGGGGTTATCCAATGAAATTAATAGGCAGCAGGTTTAAAACAAACATAAGGACTTTTTCCCACACAATGTACAGTTAACCTGTGAAGACCAAAAGTATAACTAGGTTAAAAAAAGAATTAGATAAGTTAATGGCACATAGGTCCATCAGTGGCACATAGGTCCATCATGGCCAGGGATGCAGCCGCATGCTCTGGGTGTCCCTAAACCTCTGAAGCTGGGGCTGGATGACAGGGATGCATCACTTGATAAATTCCCCTGTTCTATTCACTCCTTCTGAGGTATCTGGCACAAGCCACTGTTGGAAGACAGAATACTGGGCTAGATGGACATTGCTTGGACCCACTAGGGCCATTCTTACATTCTTAATTCTTCCTTCCAGTTTGTATTGAGGATCTCTATTACCTATCCAGCAATTGTTCCAGACATGGTACTCCCAGTGATGTCAACAGGAGTTGTTCTGCAGAATGAACAGACAAATATGCAAGTTGTCTGCGTCGCACATCACACATGATTTCTGACTGTGATGTATGTCACCAAAGAGAGGAACTACATCCAGGTACCATGATTTCTTCTGTAAATAAAAATTGTTAGCAACTAGATAAAAAGGCTGCACATTTTTCTCTATGTTCTTTACAGCTCAATCTTTCTGTACTGGTGGTACCAATCTTTCTACTCTCAACTAAGCTTGAATGATTCATCATGCTCTGGAAAGTGAATTAACAACTTTGAAATTTTGCAGTTAGTGTATGTCTAGAGCACACTAAATCTCACTAGAACTCTGCATTTTTGCTTTCACAACTTTTCCCCAAAACAAAATAGCTTTGGTTAACATTATGCATCTAGGACCTCCCTACACAGAGCAGAAATCACAGGTGCCCCAAGTCTGTTAAAAATGCATAGGCCTAGTTCAAAGAAAATGTAAAAGCAAAAATATCCAAGGAGACTTCACTTGTCTTCATTTCTTCCAAGTCCTATTTTACTTATCTTGCATGCTTTCACTCCCTGGTGGACTATTGGAGTATTACACATTTCAGCATCCTAATTACTAATTGTCCAGGTGACAGCAGTGCAGTAAAAATTTGCTTAAGAAACTGATGGTGCAGCCTCAATAGTTGTCATCCAAAGTAGGGTAATTTCAAACATAGATTCAGGGCCAAAAAGGCCAACATGTTTCAAGTTTTGCCTACTGTAGTTTTAGCCCTTGGACAAAAGGCCTTCTGTACAGCTAGGAAAAAAAATTTCAGCTCTGAAAAATGCTTTTCATTAGCGCAAAACCCTACAATTTTTTCAGACCTAAGAGGGAACAGCAAAAAGTAGAATACTTGCTCATTTTACTTTTGGGAGAAGCATTTTCATATGCAATAGCGCTACATATGAAGAAAAATATTTAGTGTAACGTATGGAATAGAGCTGGTCCAAAATTGGAATTTCCAACCCATGGAAAATTCCAATGTTTCAACATGTGTTTTCATCTTGAATTGGGATGAAAAGTCAAACATCTATATATATATTTTGCAGAATGGAAAGCTCCACGATTTTTTTATTTGAAAACGTAACAATTTAGCTTGGTTCAACACTGAACTCTGTCCATTTGAACCACTGTAGTGGCTCATAGGAGCTGTAATTCACATACTTCAGGCCTCTGTTTTCCTCTAGGGTCTGGGTTCCCCGGCTGGACTAGATCTCTGATAATGTAGCTCAATCATGGAACTTGAACTGTAACTCCCATGGGGGACCAGGGCTGCTCAAACAGTCACCCAAAATGAAATGTTTCAGCTGGTTCAACAAACTGAAATATTTTGATCAGGACAACCACTCACAATGAAATACTTCATTTCAATTTTCCCAATGGAAATTCAAAAAAATATTTTATGGGTAGGATATGTCAGAGACAAGGAAAGCAGACACTTGGGGCCAAAATTTCAAGTGGGCATTTGTGAACATGCAGCTTTGTGCTTTCAGAACTCACCTATGTACTATCAGCTGTGCACACTGGTGAGTGGATCTGCATATGTAAAATCCATTTGTTCTAGTAAGTTTTTTGTGTGTGTAAATTCTAGCAGCTGGGCACACAAGTGATAGATTCTGTAAAAATAAATAGAGGATGGATTTTGATGAAAGAATCAGAGGAACTTCCCCTCCCTTATAGTACTTACTAAAAAGTAAAGTCCAATCAATTTCATCAGGCTTATTCATTTGAGCCTGTACTTCTTAATATAAGTAAATACTTCTCAACCTGATTAAGTGTGGCAGAATCAGGCCCTATATTTTTAGACAGATACTTGGAAGAAATATCAATAGAAATTTATTTTCTCCATTTTTTTTCATGATTTTGTTAGAACTTCTCTTTTGCAAAAATACTTTTAGTAATCCAGATCTGACATTTTACATTTCAAAGCAAGTGAGTGGAAAAAATAAAATAATTACTTACCATGGTATTGCTTTCAATGATTGAAGGATTGGGAATGGAGTGTGGATTTTCCCTGAATTAATGATCTATTTCCAGTCAATGCATTTGGTACACAATATGCAATATATGGAAATAATAACTATTATTGATGGGTAAAACTCAATAGGATTGAAGATCCAGTTCAGATTATGCTTGTCCAAATTTCCTTTTATTTGATAACTGTCCTGGAAAACTCTCCAGATTAGATGTTCTCACAAGATTTCCAGCACTAGTTTCAATAGTCTCAGAAATGTCTCAAAAATAGCCTTTATCATGATATTATGATACTTTTTTTTCCTTCCTCCTAAAATTTTGGAAACCCATTATATAGCATTTAAAAATATTGAGGAGAAGGGTGTTGCTAAAGGCTTAAGCGTCTCAAAAATGATTTGGGATTGATTAAGTTTTGGAATGATTGCTGTTTTATTCTAACCATTTAACTATCATTAACCATTCACATACCACTGTCTGGGGGTTAATTAATTTGCTACAAATTCTGGAGAGGATAATCTGAAGTGGTTGATTAAGTTTGTAAGCAACTGGAGTTCCGAAATATTTCAGAAGAATTGGAACTAGCAACTGTTTCTTTCATACATTAATTGGGAAAAGAATTTGCAGGTACATGAGCTCACTCTTTTCTTTCCCTAGACATCAGAAATAGATAGACAAGGAGATGTATGTACATCCCACACAACAAAGGACTTTCAGTGAGACCACCCCAAGCCATGAGAGCCTTGATACATTTTCTTGAATTGAAGAGGCCACTGCTCAAGTGAGATATAATTGTATCTTTTATTCCTCTTCTTAAAGCTGCTTCACAAAAATTAGAAAGGACTGCAGCTTCGAAGTACCAGGTATTATTGTCAGTGGTAAGATAATGGTGAATTTTAAATTGAACAGAATGAATACACTAGAGCAGAAATTTAGAGCAGAAAGAATTTGGGTGCAGAGATCATAGACTGAGCCAAAATTCTGACAATGGCTAGAGAATGACATATTGTATGGTTTAGTCAATAGTGTAGATCTTCCCCTGCTAGGAGTCATAAACCCACACATGCCAACTCTAAATTGGTAAGTGTGTGCATGAAGGGGTCAAGTCAGCTCTAATTGTGGCTTGTTTAACCTGAGCATTTAAAAAGCTGACCTTTTCCAGTGAGGAAGCTTTTCAAGATATCCCACTTTGAAATGGCTGAAGTATTCTTTTGGTAACTTCATTTTCATTTGATCATAATTTCCCCCCTTTTTAGAAATATTCAATCCATAATCACACTGTTTTGAAAAAAATTAGAGATGTTGCCATGAAATTATAGTTACAACATGATTTAAACTCAGTTGGCAAATTTTGAACTGACTCACATCCCGACCCAAGCCCAATGGGTTCCACCGCCCAGGATTTGCCCCAAATCTTAACTAGAATACACAGTTATAGGTTGAAAGTCTTGGGAATTCACAGCTACTCTTGTTGGCACAGGAGAGAACCCATTTAGTTCTATAAATTTCATCAAAAATATATCAAAACAAAAGAAAATAACAAAAAACCTTAACCTGTAAAACTAGAACAATAACTGACCCACACGTGCAACATTTCATCAACATCAGGCTTAGTTTGTTGTGTTCCACGTCTACAATCAAACAAATCACGGGCAAGACTGTCACTTACACCTAAGTCATCAGATCGGACAGCATAGGGTGTCAATCCCCCATCGTGCCCAGTGTGGCCTGCCTGGATTGTGACTGGGTACAGGACTGGGGAGAGCAAGCTCCTCACAGCTGCTATTCCTTCTCTGAGAGTAAACCTTCGCAAAAGGGCAGGGAGTGAGAGAAGCCTTGGCTTTGCCTCCCTAGCATGCCTGCCAGTGTGAGTGAGGCAGTAAGTTGCAATCTTTTCAGGGCAGTGGTAATTTACTTCCCTATAGGAGCAGGGGTGGGGAGCAGGATGGGACTGGGGTTCAGTCACAATTTCTTCCTAGGGCTCCTCCTGGGGGCTCAGAGCTACTCCTGGTCTCAGACTCAGGGGGAAGAGTTGGGTCATAATCTAGCCAAAGCATTATCCTCTTTCTCTATGTATACATTTAATAAATTGGATACTTACTAAAATTATTTTTATACAGGCCCTGATCCTGCAACCGGACCTGTGAGGGCAGATCCCATGTCTATGAGACTGGGTGTAAGGGTTCCAAGCATTAAAAACTATCCAAGCCACTAAACTCTGGATAGGATATTTTTGATAATTATCCTGACTAAGATTCCATCTTGATGGCTGACTTCAGAGATACTGAAAGAATTTGGATAAAGTATGCAAAAAAACAGTGTGGAGAGTTTTATACTGAAACCTTGTAGCATAACTACAAGTAGAATAGTCCAAAAGCTTGCAGAGCTTTACAGTTACTGAGTCAAAAATAATGGTCACAAAAGTAAATATAACCCCTACTTACTAAGAAATCAGTAATCAGAATGAAGAATAAAGATAATTTTTTTCAAAGAAACATGTGAATAATTTAAATTATAGAGGTTTTCTAAATCCTTTCCAAAGGATGTAGACAAATTTTACATTTTTTCCATTTATATATAGGTGCTTTAAGTTGGTGCTGATAATAAATCCTCCATAGCTAGAGTATTGTGTTACTGTAGGTGAACTAATAAAAATTTGTTGCTGAAGTAGATGGCAGGATGGAGAATGGTTCAAGACTGTTACATAAATTATACTTGACAGCTTTCACTATCTAAGGGAAGCAGCATCCTCACTATTGGCTGCTCACTGTATATTCATGGTGGTTCAGTTTCAACAGCTCATGCAGTTCTCATAGGGTGACTACATTTAGCAACAAGAAAAATTTTCAGTACTGTGTTTCTTGTACAGCCAGAATGTACTCATAGCTGGTAAGAGCCTGAAGGGGGCTAACTCAGCATGGACTAATTCAAAACAGCAGACAGGCAATAAAGGCTCCCTTATTCTGATCTCAGTTAAACCTGCAGAAATGAGAAGCAATGCCTGGGAAGTCAGTGAAGTTACACTGGTATAACTGAGATCAGAATCAGGGCCTCTATTCTGTGCCAGTTAACTGAAAATTAATCTTATTTTTGCAGAAAATCGTGCTATGTCTCAAGGAGATGGCTGCCTCACCCAAGGGAATGAATGGTGGGAACAATAGAAAAGGAAAATGCAAGGGATTTAACAAGTAAGGAATTAAAAGAGGGAAAAGAGTATAACACTATCTCAAGTGCTGATTGGACTGTAAATGGTGATCCCAGTAGAATCATAGAAGTGTAGGACTGGAAGGGACCTCAGGAAGTCTTTTAGACCAGTCCCCTGCACTCAAGGCAGGACTAAGTATTATCTATACCACCCTGACAGGTGTTTGTCTAACCTGCTCTTAAAAATCTCCAATGACAGAGATTCCAGAACCACAGTAGCCATGCTTTATCAGGCAACAAAGTCAAACAGCACAATGACTAGAGAGCTGCCTTCTTAGCTCGTGAAGGCTGCAAGACTTGCTTAGGTGAGGGTCTCAAGCCTCAACAAGACTCAGGGTGCATCACTTTATCATATCCCATATTGAGTGGGGTCCCACATGGATCTGTCCTGGTTCAGCTCTTTTCAGGATCTTCATAAATTATTTGGTTACACAGACATTACATTTATAGAGTTTGCAGATGACATCAAGACTTTAAGGGATAGCAAGGGCCATGCAGGACAGGATTAGAGATCAAAATGATCTTGACTAACTGGAGAAATGGTCTGAAATAAATAGGATGAAATTCAATAAGGACAAATGCAAAGTACTACACTTAGGAAGGAATAATCAATTGCACAAATACAAAATGGGAAATGAGTGTCTAAGAAGTAGTACTTCAGAAAATGGATCTTGGGGCTATATAAATGAAATATATGCCAACTATGCAATATTGTTGCAAAAAAAAAAAAGCTAACAGAATTCTGGGAACTATTAAAAGGAGTGTTGTAAGCAACACACTAGAAATAATGTTTCCACTTTACTCAGCACTGATAAGGCCTCAGCTGGAGTACTGTGTCTGGTTCTGGGCACCACACTTTGGGAAGATGAGGACAAAGTGGAGAAAATCCAGAGAAGAGCAACATAAATGATTAAAGGTCTAGAAAACATGACCTACATAGAAGATTGAAAAAAATGGCTTTGTTTAGTCTGAGAAGAGAAGACTGAGAGGGGACACGATAACAGTTTTCAAGTATGTAAAAGATTGTTATAAAGAGGAGGGTGACAAATTGTTCTCCTTAACCACTGAGGACAGGACAAGAAGTGATGGGTTTAACTGCAGCAAGGGAAATTAAAGTTAGACATTAGGAAAAAAAAGCTTTCTAACTTTAATGGTAGCTAAGCAAAGGAACAAGTTACCTAGAGAGTTTGTGGAATTTCCATCGCTGGAAGTTTTTAAGCACAGGTTATACATACACTGATCAGGGATAGGCTAGATCAGGGTTGCCCAACTTACAGCCTGCGGGCTGAACATAGCCCAGCAGAGCATTTCAAAAGGTCCATGGCCTGCTTCAGTATACTAATGGCTGATTCATTAGCGTTTTGTCATCATGTTTACAGTATTTTAGTTTACACAAGTGTGTAAACAGACAATACTGTACATAGAAACAACCTATCTAAATACAGACAAAGCAAGCTGAACTTAAAATATAAATCAATACAGGTGATTTTAAATCTTACTAAAACATGTAGAATCCGTTTGGCCCACACCAGCTTGTGCTTAGGTTTATTTGCCCTCCTGTGTAATACAGTCAGGCCCCACTGGTCCAGATAATACTTGGTGCTGCCTCAATGTAGGGAACTGGGCTAAAGGAAAAGGTCCCTTCCAGTCCTAAATTTCTACGATATCTACAATTTCTGTGTCAATCAGTAAAACCTTATTAATACTAGAGCTGAATAAGTAATCTTAGGGCCAGACTGTGCCTATGATACTCACATTGGTGAACAGTGACTCACACTGAAGTCAACAGAAGTCAGTGTACTCCTGTAATTACTTCCCAGTGTGCAGACAGGAACCGCAGCCTGGCCCCTAATGAAGAGTCACCTCTTTTTCTTCTCATAACCAAATTGCAAAAATTTTGAATGTATTTATTAATTTAAATTCTTTGCAATGGGATCAGTGCCTGAATATGGACAAAGAACCGAAGACGGACTTCATGATTTGGCTCAATAAGAACACAGCTAATACGCTTTTCTGCTTTGTGTATTTTTGCTGGAAGCACTTTATCATTCCCCGCTCCTTAATCCAAATGCAAATTAAGTATCTGATTTGTTTAAATTAGCCAAAGAAACAGATACATTTGGTACTGTTGTAACAGATACAATGGTACAGTGGTGCTCCAATTGAAATCAATGGTGTGAGATCAGGGTTATGATGCATACCTGGTGGCACAGCTAGGTCCTAAGTAATAGTTACAATATTACAGCCTAGAAATCTTCAAAGCACCATCAAGACCTCAGTCTTTATTCTGTGTTGAAAGCCTTCTGAGGAAATAATAAACGTGATAAGGAAGTTGATCAAAGAAACATGATCTGATAAACAACTCAATGTATAAAAACAAAGAATCACTAGTTTTTTCCCCTTTTCCAAACAAAGCCATCTCTTTTCTTTCAGCTGCTATTGGCGCTGTAGTGGCAATACAGAGGGGCTTTTTCAGCTACAAGGCACTTGCTGCTACAGCTAACTGGAGAAAAGAAAAACTGCTTCTAGGGAGGAGTCATGTTCCTTTGTTACCAAACGGTAGAATAAAGATCCATGAATTGTACTTCTTTCTCAAAATGCTGACTTAGGGCCTAATTCAAAGAGTATTAGAGTTCATAGAAAGACTTCTATTGCCTTCAGTGGGCTTTGGATCATGGCCATCTTTAAGAACCGAGTATCTAGTTGAGGTTTTACTTTAATTGAATAGAAAGGTCAAGATTAAATGAGATTGACAGATTTGATACCATTAGCTGCCACCCTTACCTGCATTGAGCAGTACCTTACTTAGCAAGTAGTCCCATTGAAATCAAGGTATTAGTTTATGTGAGAAAGGGTCAGAATTGGGCCCAAAATAAGTGTGGACTCTCATCCTTTATGAAACAGGTGGAGAAGCTCCTCATTATTAAGGACCTGGTCTTTCAACTCATATTTATGATAACTTGTATCATACTTAGAGAGTGTTCCCATTGATTGTATTTAAATTCCAGCATGTTTTGAGGTAAAGTGTGATGCAGATGTATAAATTAACTCAAAGGAAATAACACTGGCAGAATCAGACTATAAAGAAGAGGCTACACAAACATGAACAGAAATTCATACATATTACTGTTTTGTGACATTCTGATTCTCTCATGGCCTCCTCGAGTGCCTCCCACCCCCACCGTCTCAGGACCATGGCCCCCACATGTTGGGGGAAGGGTACACATTACCAGGGCCCAGAGGCCTGGGGGGTCCCAGCCCAGGCTGCAACCCCCATTACTATGAGGAAAATTTTTTTCATGGCTCATGAGATTGTATGTATGAGATGATGGATTGTGGTATGTATGTGGGAGGAGGCCTGTGTTACAAATTTGCACTGGGCCTGAAAAAATTATGCTCAGGGCTATGGGCCATCACATCCTATCAATTATGTGATTCTCTGACGCTGCCAGGGCCTTACATGGCAGTGTCCAGGTACTAACCATGATTGCCAGAACAGGCCTGACTAAAGGTGTATCTGCACTTATGGTGGCATGTACAGTACACACACTACATGGCCAACTAGTATTGGTATAAATAGCCTTTAGACTGTGAGGCACTACTTAGGTGAGTAAAGGGCTCTATACTCCCGAACCACCAGGGCATATGCCCTACATGGCTCTCTGCATGCCCAACTGAGAGCTGCTGAAGCCCTTCCCTGCTGTCAGAGCCTTTCACTTCTGTATGTAGCAACACTCTGTAGTGACAAGTGTAGATGCAACCTTCCTTTCACTGAGTCACGTACTTACATGTGTACCGCCTGCTGTCTACAGGCCACTGTAAGTGTAGGCATAGCTTTTAGGCTCAGACCCTGCAGTTCTGTTCTCTCTGGAGGCAATGACCATGGTAATTAGAGATCAAACAGCCTCCTTAAAGCAGAGTAGCATTTATTTAGAACAGAAGTATTTCTAGAATTCATATCATAAAAACAATATAAACACACTACACACATCTAGCTTACCAGGTGTTTAACCATCTTTCACATGGGGGCAGAGGAAGGACTAGCTTCCTAAATACTCCCACAGAGCCTCTTTCTGTCAGCTTGTCTCCCAGTCACAGTTCACGGATGCTCCCTGGAAAGCCCCTGGTGACTCACCTCCCTCTGCAGGGATCAAGGCACCTTTTAACTGTTTATAACCCTTTTGATCTCTAAACTCCGAGCCCTGCAAAACAGCTGTGTCACTTCACCCTAGAACCTGGAAAAATGCCATTGTCTTTCAAGTGCATGCTTGGGTATTCTTATTTGGGAAGCTAATTTGTTGTCTTCCTGTACAGACCCCATTGACTTAAAGTAATAGAGACAGCCTTTTTTAAAACCAGGGGGCCTGGGGCCAGCCAATCCTATTCTAAGGAAGAGCACCATTAAGGACAGGTTTTTGGGCCTGGTAGAGGGGACAATCAGACCCAGCAGCGAAGAGGTCAGGTGATACATATAAAGGATGAAAGAGCTGAACTGAGAGGGCTTGCTATAGGAAGCTGGTTGGCTCCTGGACAAGGAGGAGGGGAAATTTTCAGGCAGACAGCCCCAAGGGCAGTGGTTCTCAACGAGGGGTGCGCATTCCCCTGGGGGTACGCAGCCATCTTCCAGGAGGGTACATCAACTCATCTAGATATTTGCCTTGTTTTATAACAGGCTACATAAAAAGCACTAGCAAAGTCAGTACAAACTAAAATTTCATAGAGAACAACTTGTTTATATTGCTCTATATATTATACACTGAAATGTAAATACCATATTTATATTTCAGTTGATTTATTTTATAATTATATGGTAAAAATGAGAACGTAAACAATTTTTCAGGAATAGTGCACTGTGAAACTTTTGCATTTTTGTGTCTGATTTTGTAAGCAAGTAGTTTTAAGTGAGGTGAAAGTTGGGGGTACACAAGACAAATCAGACTGCTGAAAGGGGTACAGTAGTCTGGAAAGATTGAGAGCCACTGCTCTAGGGGAACTGGGGAAGAGTTGCCAAGGGCATGAAAGCTCTGGCAAGGAAGCCCAGTATCAGGGGAATTGTGCAGCTGTTGGATTAATATTGAACTGTTTATTTTGGGGATTTTGCTGAAGATTGTCAGTGTCACCAGTAAATGAAGCCCGGAGGGGAAAAGGTCTGATCCACACTCTGGGCATGGAGACAGTTCAGCAACGTACACAGACATATAATAAACATCCATTGCTCTCCCTGGACAATAACTTCCCCTCACGGACTAGGTCACATACAGCTTTTTTACATATCAGATCCACATATATCGCAAGTAGCATTGCCAAGGTTCCCCTCCATATGTTATATGTAATATTTTAGTACAGGGGTTTTTAAAAGGAAAACAGTTTAAAACATTTGAAGTATTATAACAGTTGAAAAACAATGGGCACAAAAAGACTCAAACAAGAATTAAGTCACTTTCCATAATACGTACATCAAATTTCTACCTGAGCATATACGTACTCCATATATTAGAAAAATGGGCTATATTCTGTCCTTAGCCAGATAACCGCATTGTATAACCACATTGTTCTTTTTCATGTGTCACTTATTTGCTGGAAAGACATGATGCTAGATTTTGAGCTCCCAGTTAAATCTGATTTCTGCTACTGTGGCAGCATAAAGCTGATTCAAAGTGGCTAACATTGCCCATAGTGCATGGGAATCCTAAAGTGTTGTAGAAGCATTGCATGCAGCCCTATGCCATCCCTGCCCCATTAACACCTTTTCCCCTCTCCAGTCCCCTGTGGAGGGAGCTATGTGAGGGAGGTGGAAAGAGTTTGGCTTGAGTGCTGTAGCACACTGGCAATCCCCAGATGTCACTTGGAGCCATAATCTGAAGCAATCTTAAACTGCTTTACCTTACACCTGGAGCCACACTTGCCACTGGAAGACCCAAGGATTGGGAGGGGATAAAGATGTCATTGAGTTACCTTCCTCCTGAGAGCACAGATTAGCTGCACCCAAGCACTGGAACCACACAGGAGTTTGCCTGGTAACTAGGACAGTGCTAAGTGTGTTTGAATGAATTAACTTTTAGAACCATGCTGATAATGTCCTTTGAAGGCTGTTTAATATGTCTGTTGAGGACAACTTTTTTCTGTATTTTGTTTCTGCTGTGAATGTGTGAACAATTCAAGCACAGTGGACTTCCTTTGTATCTTCCTCTTCTCTGCTACAGCTTTGTGAGGTTTCCGCACTGCATTTTGTGGGGAGCTTGTCAGCTCGCCACAGTAGCTGTTTTTTATGAACAAATTTATGACAAAGAGGAAGAAAATGTGAAGAACTGACAAGCATGACAGAGAATCAGAGAGGATTTTGGTACCCTCACAGTAAACCGGAGATTGCTTAAGTATTCCTCTCCTTGACTTTGACCCACCAGCTTCCTCAGTTAGTTCCAAGTCAGGCTCTTTTAATCCTCATGCTAGTTTTCCCATCAGCCATTCCTCTTGCAGCAACTTTTAAAGGAGGGTGGGAGAGAGACTTAGAAGGAAGCAAGAAGTGGTGATATTTTAGCTACAATCAACTTCTCTGTACACTTGGTCCCTGTTGCTTGTATGTTTCCCTCACAAAATATTTCCCTGAGCAGGCATCTGAGAGGGAATGAGTCCTATATCCCTCTATCAGGTATGATTATTTTTGTGGAGTAGGCAACAGGCATTTCTTTTAAATAACAAAAACACACCTAAATACTCACATGCTTTTATTCAGCCCTTTTGTATTTTAAAAAGCAAATAAAATTAACAGAATTTACGAGCCCCAACCAATTTTGCCATTGTCCTCCCAACTTCCTACTCACCTACACAAGGATAAAAAGCTTTATGTAAAGTCAAAAGAAAAGAAAATAAAAGAACAGAAAAGAAAAGAAAGAGGTGACTCATGGTTGGACAGCTAAGAAAAAGGCAGAAGAAATTCTCCTTTGTTCCTCATTCAGAGTGAAGTTAGATTTTAATGACCTGGAAAACTGTACGTTGATGTAGATGCAGTAATATCCAATCACTACCAAACCCCTTCCTGCTCACATATAACAGTCATTTCATTTCCCAGTTCATAGGTGCAAATCTCTATAACTAAATATGATCTAGAGGGGGGAAGAAAAAAGAAGTTCCCTTCCCAAACAACTTCAAAAGCTCCAGAAGTCTCGAGCATCACTCAGAAGACTCACAAGATAAACAAGACCCTTGGTTTTAACCTGAAAAGTACAGACTTACCCACTGATATATTCTTCTCCCCCTTCCATCCCTTTCCCAAATAAACAAACCTTTTCACTGGAGGATTTTAGAAAAGAAGCCAGTTCAGGGTCTATCTATTACATCGTGCAGCTACTAACAAGCCACTCCTGGCTTTCTAGGTTTTGCAGACCTCACAAGTATTGTTTTGATTTGGCGCAATTCACTAAAGTATTCTGAATTTTCAGACCTCCCTTCACATCTATAATTTAAAGTCTTTTCTTACCTCTTCATTCTCCTTCAATTAAAAAAAAAATCTAACTAAAGGAAAGTCTGTACGAGGAATTTATTTTTTCATGAGAATGTTTCTATTGCCTCTTACTTTCTGCTCATTTTTCAGTCTTTATTTTTCACTCTTCCCCCTCTGTGTTCCAGTTTAATCCTTTTTGAAAAAAATTGGATCTCTTTTTAATTTACAGCTCTTCCTAGTGAATAGGAACTCAAAAACAATGAAATATGTGCCAAACTTTGAAACTCTTGATTCAACTCAAATGGGTTCAAATTTAGGCAGAAAGCCTTTCCCCATTCCTACTGATGACATGGTCAGTTCCTCACATTTTCTCCTCTAGCTTCTTGTGTGCTAGTAGAGTTCACATTTTCAGTTCAGGAAAGATAAAAGTTCTAAATTACAGAAACTGGGCCAAATTCATCCCTGGTGACTCAATGATTTAAATGAGGTTATCATAGGGATGAAGATGGACCAATATCTATACATTTTATTGTCCATAAACTGTTTAACTGTTACAAAATGTTTTTAATACTATTATCAGACATATATGATTTGGACAACAAACCCCTGCCACTAGTTTAGCGCACTTAGAGAAAAATATTAAATGCTTAAATAAACATTACTAGAAAAACTAAACAAAATAGTGCATTTAAAACATCATATATGAAAAACCTATATTAAAATACAAACACACTACATTTTAAAAAGCAAAAGAGAGTTAAAGAAATGACAATTTTTTTTTGGTTTGGAGATAGGTAAATAGAAATTTGTAGTTAGGTAAACTCAAAATGACTTAGCCTCTTAGGATCAAATATGCAAAATCCTATAAATAAACATATAAATCATGTTAACATTGTTAACAAATGTGAGTTTATAAATGGACACTTTGGGTCAAATTTCAGTGGGATCACCCATCCCTTAATCATCAGGCAATTCATTTTAAATATTTACATGTATTAAATATGCACTGGTTGATAAAATATATTGTATGTTTTTAGTTTTTATTCCCACGGAGCATTACGATACAGTATTATAAACTTTAATAATAAGAAAGGAAATAATGGGTGATTTATATATCATAAACAACAGACTCTTACCTACGTCCCAAGTAATGGGATTATTCTCTTCCATCTCCTTTTTTCCAATGACATACCAAATGCATGCCATCCAATGCGCAAGCAATGCAAACATAGACATAAGAAGTGTGAGGACAATTGTGCTGTGCTGGGAATAACGATCCAGCTTCTGAAGGAGACGTAAAAGACGCAGCAATCGGACTGTCTTTAAGAGGTGGACAAGGGACACCTAAGGGAATGGATAAAGCAAAAGAATTTTCAGCACTCTTGAAGTATACTAAACAAACTTGTGGTTTAATGGAAGAAAGAAAATCCTTCCACTCCCACCACCCTACAACATCTATGAAATGTCCCTGCCACATGCATACACAATTTGGTTACTCAGTACATGCATTGAGCTAAGATTTAGACTCCCAAGTTCAAACAGTGATTAGGCAGTACAATTTTTTAAAAACTGTGTACATATATTTTGTTCATTTGACTGTAACCAAACTGATTTCAAATCACAGATGGCCTTGCTTTATGTGCAGCTCCAGGTCTCGGTTTTCACTTACGTTTTGCATTTAGGCAAACCCCTCAAATCAAAAAACAAATGAGTCAATTTGACCAAATTTCACATGGTTCCAACATGAAGAAACAAACTGCCTCATTTTTTTGTAATAGCTTTTGATTACTGCTAA
This sequence comes from Mesoclemmys tuberculata, assembly GCA_007922155.1. Lineage (NCBI taxonomy): Eukaryota > Metazoa > Chordata > Testudines > Chelidae > Mesoclemmys > Mesoclemmys tuberculata. The sequence goes on along the minus strand of ML675603.1, from coordinate 60,563,402 downwards.
CAAAGAACAAAACAATATAATTAAATAAACAACACTCAGCCAAAAGTCATAGCATTACACATGGGATAAAAATGATTCAGTTACTAAAGCCTGGGATAAAAGGGAGTGTGGCGTTGCTCCTAAGGCCGATATTAGACAAAACACATAGCATGTAGTTTGTTTATTAAAGCAACAGCACACTACAGATATTTTGCAGGACAAGGATCAGAGAGAACATTACAAGCTCTGATATGCCATTCAGGCTTGCTCTGGCATTGGAGAAGAGAAGGAGTGGAGGGAGCAGTTATTGCTCCACAGCAAGGGATAGTTCCAAAAGGGATTATGCCTCAGAAACAGTGATTGTACCAATTCCACATGATACAGCTTCTTCTACAGAGAATGCAATGTCAATTAATCTGATTTTGTATTTTTCAATGGATGCAGAAACCAAACAGCTTCCAGGAATTGTGAAAATTTGCCTCAAACTTTTAAATCTCTTTCAAAACCCAGAGGATATTCCAGACCTCCTGCTTACATTTTACATTTTCTTATCATTTGTCATCATTGTTTACATTTATTTCATGCAGTCAAAGGAATCTATAAAGTTTTAAGGACTCATTCTGTGTCTGTCTTGTGTTGGCTGAAAAACACAAATCAAACTGCGTATCTCCCTCTAGTACTTCCAGAACATTTGGCTATTACAGCAATGGGTGCTATACAAAACATGAGCATTGTCTGGATTAAAATGTTTTCATTTTTGACCACTGTTTTCTCAGATTAATTTCAGTATGAATTGAAGTCTTTTTGGTTCCATTACTAAAAGTTGACATTGTAAAAGATTAAAGAATATGGCCCAGATTCCCTCAAAACTAGGCCCAGTTTGGCTGATAAAATTCACAACCTGGGTTGAGTTTAGAATGACTAATGTAACCCCAAACCAGCAATTGGTTTTATTCTGTTCCCAGTTACACTTGTGCAAATCCATTGACATCAACGAAGCTATTTTAATTTTACACTGGTGTTACTGACAGTAGAATATGGCCCAGTTGACTGAGGTGGCACCACTATAAAACATTAACAACTAATCCTTGATACTGATCTATACTGATTGATACTTCATGCCTAGTTATCCCCTGAACTTTTTACCAGTGCCCATTATTTCAATTATCCCTCAAGAACCTTTGTTCTTTCTCCTATGCTGCCCCCTATACATCAGAGTTAAAATGCGTAAAACCAGTACATTATTCTCCTTCAAAATCCTTCCTTTAGGGTACAGTGCTGCAGTGAATAATAACTGACAATGGCTAGGCAGTCTGTCTGCCTGCTGAGACTGCTGTTTATGATACCAAACAATCATTTCATTGTCCCCATGTCCTCTACCCTCTCTCACATTTGTTTGTTTTAGCCATCTTTTGTCATATGCTAAGGAGTCAATGGTATTGCTCATGTTTGTAACGTTAAGCATGTGTGTACATTTTTGTAGATTTGGGGCTTACAGCTATAAAATCTTTAGGGCAAGAACTGTCTTTTTTGTTATACAATGTCTAGCAAAATAGAATCCTCACCTCTAACTGGGGTCTGTAGGCAATCATAACACAAACAAATAATGGTAATATATCTGAGATATAAATGCTTAAATCCAGACATAACCATAACTATGGTGTGGTAAAAGTGCTGTTATGATAAAAAATATCCCCAGAAATAAGTCATGTTGCTTACAAAAATGCTGATTTCTATGTTTATTTATAAGTAAATTGAGACTAAACTCTGAATTTTGACCACTTTGTTTTTATAAAAAAGAGAATGCTACTGGATATTAAACGATAGGTGAAATAATACCACATTTCTTTTTATGATGTCTAGAAAAATATTTCATTTTTGTACAATGGCTAAAAAACCCCACATCTTGAAATTATGTGAAAATGAATTTGCACTTGAGTATACTAAATCTTGTGTAATTACATTGAATTTTCTCATTAGTTATTCTAAGTGTTTTCTTCTGTTGTGTTCAATTTGTCATTGGAAGACCTCAGATGAAAGCAGGCAGCTCTATTTTCTCTATAATAAATTTAGAAAGACAAAGTAAAGAATCAGCACTCCTACTTGCGCCAGGGTAGATTTGCTTTGCCCATAAATACAAAGCTAGCTGAATTTCTCCATTCAGTTAATCAATTTAGACTAGCTGGGTTAACCTTTTCTGTTGAAATGACATAAAGACAAAAGTTTAGTAAAAGGCAGCACAAGCTGAAATCATAGCAGGCTTCAGTGACTTGAACTAGGGAGGAGATCAGGGACCAGAAATAAAGTTGCTAAATTTGAAATATGAAGTTGGGAAGGAATTCTTTGCTTGAATCTTTGGGCTCGATTCTCTGTTGCCTCAGAGTCATAGAGTTTAAGGCCAAATCATTTAGTCTGACCTCCAGTATATCACAGGCCACCAACAGAACCCAGCACCTACACACTAAACCCAACAACTGACATTAGACCAAAGTACTACAGCTCACAGGAGAGCAGACTATTATATGCCACAGGAAGAGAATAGGACCAAGCTGCACCAATGCCTGAAGTCCCTGTGATGGCAAGGAAATGATTAAGGGAGATATACCCTGATAATGCTGGGAAGTGTCCTGCACCCACATGCTGCAGAGGAAGGTGAAAGGGGTCATTGCCAATCTGACCAGGTGGAAAATACCTTCCCAACCCCACATATGGCAATCAGTTAGACCCTGAGCATGTGAGCAAGAACCAGCCAGCCAAGCACCTGAGAGAGAGAACGTGTGGTGCCACTTCACAGTTCTAACCCATCCTCCACAATGACCCATCTTCAATTATGGCTATCTCTGATGCTTCAGAGGAAGGAGATTTATAAAAAGAAATACAACCCAGAATCTATTGGGTTGGCAGGGAAGAGGATCCATTCCTGACTGCTGCAGGTGGCTAGCTGAAACCTTGAAGCATGAGCTTTTAGGAACATAGGATATAAACTGGAAGAGAGCCCCAGAGCTGCTGAGCCACGCCCTCAACCCTCAGGCCTGGTCTATACTTACCTTCTGGATTTGGTGGCAGTTGACAGGAGATATGCAAGTGACATAAAAAACGTGCGTATCTTCCATCGACTTCGCTGCATTTGTTCCGCGCGCCATCCACACTGCACTGTGCCACTCACGGAGGTGGTTTTCCTACGTCGATTTCTGTATCGACTGAGCGGGTCTACACAGACTGCTCAGTCGATCCAGAGACATCGATCTGACGGTGGTGAATTTGCCACCATCAGTATAGATGTAGCCTCAGACAATCACAATCACATTTGTCCGGCTCTCTCTAAAACGAATTAAATTTCTTGTCCCCGTGCTTTCTGTTGGGAGGCAGTGTCAGAACCTAAAACCTTCTAATTTCCAGCTTAAATTTATTCATAGCCAGTTTATACCCATTTGTTCTTGTGCTAGCGTTGTCCTTTACTTAAAAAGCTCTCCACCTTTTCTAGTATTTTATTATAGAATATTATTATTCTATTATTTATTATAATAAATATATTATAAATATATTTACAGAGAGCAATCATATCCCCTGTCAGCCATCATTTTCATAGACTAAACAAGCCAAGCTCTTCCAGTCTCCTCTCATAAATTAGGCCATCCATTTCCATGATCATCCTAGTACCAGCATCTGCTCCAGTTAAGCTCATCTTTTTGAACATGGGTGACTAGAATTGTACACAGTATTCAAAATGACGTCTTACCAGTGTACAATGGAACGAATACTTCTCTATCTCAACTGCAAATGCTTCACCTGCTACATCCTAGAATCACATTTGCCTTTTTCCATCCATATCACACTGGTGACTGAGAGTCATCCTGTGATTGACCCACACACTCAAGTCTTTCTCCTCCTCTATGCCTTCCAACTGGTGAGCCCCAAGCTTGAAGCAGAAATTCTTATTATTAAATCCCATCTGCATGGTCTTGCATTTTGTATTATTGAATTTCATCCCATTTCTATCACTCACACCTTCAAGGTCAACGAGACCTTACTCTATAATATTTCAATTCTCCTCTATAGTGATGATAGCTCCCAACTTTGTATCAATAGCAAATTTCATTATCACACTCCTACTTTTTGTACTTATTATTAATAAAAAATATTTAATAAGATTGGTCTGTGATACTCTGTATGTCAGAGTGAAACCCGCTATTCACCAGTGTCATATAATTAAGATATGTTTTGTACAAAGTATGCCTTGTGAGATGTCATTTTAAAAGTCTTGATCTGTTGAACATTAATATCCTGTTGGATTTTATATGCTATAATTGTATGTGAAGTTATGAAGTTTTGCTGTGTGTGTGTGTGTATGTTGTGAGGTTGGGAACACCCACAACCAGCCTTTCATGCACAATGATGGAATAGCCAGATGTGCTGATGGCCCATTAAAGGGAATCCACTCTCCCAATGGCCATCGCAGAAGACTTCTCAGAGAGAGCACATAGACAATGGAGACTTCTTGACCAATGGGTGTGGATCCCCACATCACATCAAAAGATCTTTCCAGAAAGCTAGAAGAATCTATAAAAGAGGGGAAGTGACAATCACTTGGACTCTCTCCCCCCTGCAACTCAATGGCTGGAGAAACATCTGGAGGACAAAGACTTTGAAGAGGGGAAGGAGGTCGCAGGCTGGAAAAGAGTCCCAGCCTGTGTACTGAGGAACTATACCATCTGTTAGGGTGAGACACTGCTTGATTCAAATCCTGTTTAATTTATCTCTTAGACTGCAAATTTATTTTTATTTCTTGGGTAACCAACTTTGATCTCTACACTTGCTACTTATAATCACTTAAAATCTATCTTTCTGTAGTTAATACATTTGTTTTATATATTGCCTAAAACTGTGTTTTGGTTGAAGTGCTTGGGAGATCTCAACTCGGTTTACAAAAGCGAATGTGTGACATCTCCACATTGAGGGAGGGGGTGGACTGGGTAATGAATTTACAGTGGCCAGGCTCCTGACCAGTACAAGATGGTACAGTTCTGCAGTGCAAGGCTGGAGAGCTGGGGGGAATTGGCTGGGGACTCCCTATTTATGGTTCATGTATGGCTGGGGAAAGCATTCAGGTAACTTAGTTGAGTGTGTCCTTGCCTGTGAAGTCTGTGTAAGCACAGTATCTGCCAGAGATTTGTCGCTTGACACAGCATCACAGTGTGAAAAAGATACCTCAGGTTGGTGGGACAGAGGACTCAGTGGTCCCACAGTCCAGGCTGCACCCCGGGAATCCTGTCACATGCTCCCAAGACCAATCCTTGGAGAACTCTGCTAGTTACTTCCCTGCAGTCAGATATTACGTCTTTCAGCACAACCTGTTGCCTTCTTCCTTTTAGCCAGTCCCTTAGCCACCTTACAGTTCTTGTACTAATCCTCATCTTCCCTAATTTAATTAATAATTTCCCATGTGGTACAATGTCAAATGCTTTACTGAAGTCCAAATATATTAGATCTACTGCACTTCCCTTGCTTAAAAAAATCAGTTACTTTCTCAAAGAAGGAAATCAGGTTAGTCTGGCACAATCTACCATTGGTAAACCCATGTTACATTATACCCTCTTTACTACTTGCCTCTATTAATTTAATTATTCCCTCCTTCAGAATTTGTTCTAAAGCCTTGCATACTACTGAGGTCTGTACAGATTAACAGTTCTGTAATGCCCAGATCACTTTTTTCCTTTTCTTAAATGCAGGTACAACATTAGGTACTCATTCAGTACTGCCCCCATATAGATAGATTTATAAAAAATCCTTACTGTCAGACTAGCAATCTCATGTGTCAATTATTTCAGTATTATGGGATGGAAATGTACCCATTTCCCCATTTTGAGCACATTAATCTCCTAATGTTTTTCTCATACCTCAGAATTGGCAGTTTCCGCTTCTAGACACTCATTTCCATCAGAAGTACTGACTTTATGCACATATTCCATATTATTATCCTTCTTGAAAGCGAAGGCAAAGTATTCATTTAATTTTTGGGATATACATAGAGTATCTTCAATCTCCTTCCCATCCACACTGCATAGCAACCCAATCATCTTGTTGCTTATTCTCCTTTTATTTATATAACTAAAAAATTCTCTTATCTCTTTTAATTTTCTCAGCAAGAGCTAATTCAGCTTGATTTTAGCAAGTCTAACTTTGTTCCTACATTTTCTAACCTCCACAGTGTAGCTTTATTTGCTTCTCAGCCTCTCTTTTCATTCCACATAGGCTCTCTGCTTACATCTAATAACCTTTTTGAGGTTTCATCCACCTGGGAATGGAGCCTTTCTCTACTGGTTTTTTTGTCCCTTTGCTTGGGATGCAAATTTCAGATAATTTTTGTATAGTCGATTTTAAGAAATTCCAATTGTCTTCCACATTTAAGTCTTTGAACTCTTCAGTGCAGTTGACTTCTTTAACTAATTCCCTTAATTTCCCAAAGTCTGCATTTTTTAAATAAAAAAACATAGCTGATGACCTGGTTTTAATTATCTTTCTATTTCATTTAAACTGAAACAATGCATGATCACTCAATCCAAGTTTATTTTCTACAACCAACTCTACTATTATGTCCTCACTAGTTATCTAAAACAAGTCTAAAATTGTATCACCTCTCGTCTGCAGAGAATTTGGTGAAGAAAACTGTCACTTATTACATCCAGGAATAAGTGGGCCCTACCAGTATTAGTAACATTTATTCTCCAGTCTATATCTGTGAAGTTAAAGTTTCTCATTATGGCAAAGTATTTTCTCTCTCAAATAATATTACAGAGATCTCTATACCAGAGTCTGACCCTGGGGATCTATAGCAGACCCCTAACACTATCCCAAGAGAACCTCTTATTTCTTCCCCAAAGTGATTTTGACCCAAAGAGATTCTGTTTTGTCAATACTATCACTTATTTCTTTACAGTTTACCACTTTTTTGATGTTCAGCACTACCCTACCACCTTTACCGTTATTGCTCTCTCTCTTAGACAGCACATACACTTTAATACATGTATGCCATGCACGAGTGCTATTCCTTCATGTTTCTGTAATCCCTAGCACATCTGGTTTGACCTCCTGCATCAGTAGTTCCAGTTCTTCCATTTTACTGCCCCAACTCCCTGCACTCATGTATATGCATCTCAGTTTTCTAGCCAGATTAGATCCAGTCCTTTCACTAAATATAACACCTACCAGAATACTATTCCAATCAATCTTTGTATTTCCTTTCTCCTTACCTTGTGATGTTCCATTTTCTCTTACTATATCTTCATTAGCTGATTTTTCTGCTCCTATATATTGCCAGGTGTAGAGATTTCATGAATCTCTCCCAACCTTCTCTCCTCATCTCCTAGTTTAAAGCCCTTCTTATGAGTCATGCCACGCTTAAGCCCAGTAGGTTAATACCTCAGGTGTTCAACTGGAGTCCATCAGACAAGAAGAATCTTCTTTCTGTGGATGCCTCTCAATGGTCGATAATTCCCAAACCTTCCTTATAACACAAAGCCTTGAGTCATCTATTAATTTTCATGATCTTATCCCACTTTTGCTCTCCTTCTCTAGGGATCGTAAATATTCCACTGAAAATCACCTGGGCTTCCACTTCTTTATGTGTCTTTCCAAGCCAAGCATCTAGCAGCATCATTCATCCTGACGTGTAGCGCAATCAGTGGATTTGTTTCCTCACTCCCATCAGGGAGCTCATCAGCTTCATGTCAAAAGCTTTTATCCTTGCTCCTGGCAGACAGCACTGTGGATCTGGTCTGGAGACAGGCCAGTTGATTCAGGGTATGGAGTCCATGATCACAAAGACCTGTCTCTTTCAGGTGTTGGTATGAATTTGTTTTATGTTCTCTCAACTCTTGCAGTCCCCATACAACAGCCTAATTTTTCCTCAGGCTCAAGTCCCTGGCTATCTCCATCATCTCTTCCTCTCTTCTTCAGGTACTGGCTTTCCTTCTTTTCTTCCTCGATACCCCATCTTCTGCCTTTTTCTCCTTCTCATTCCCCAGTGCAGCAAACCTGCTACTCAACTCGATGTCACCACCATTAGCTAACCTAGGGTCTTCTATGCCATAAGCTCTATCAGGCAACATTTCATGAATAAGTAGCTTCCATCACATACCCACTCAAGAATGACATACATACTGCAGCTTCTGTATCCAGTCATCTTCTACCTCCCCTCTGGTCACTTTTTAGTGCTGCCTCAGGAACCATCACTGTCTTCTTTTCCTAGACCCTATTCTTAAAAAAAACAAAAACAAAAACAAAACTAGGGGGAAAAAAACCCCAAACCGAACTGCCACTTACAAACTCTCACAGAAACTCAAGTTAGCTGCTAGCTGCTCCAATTTTCGCTAGTGATAAACTTTTAAAATAGCCAAAGTAGGTCAACACTCCTTGTTGAGATACCAGCAAGAAATGAATTAAGCCAGACACCTAGAACAAATCACTCAAAAAAAAAAAAAATCAAGTCTGCACCTCCAGAGCTGAACACCAAATCACAACTTTCAGGCCAAACACCCACAGAAACTGTACTGTTAGCTGTTCATCTTGCACCAGAGGTAGTAATTTACACTAGAACAAATGGCGTGTAAAATATTACTACTAGTATAATATTAAGATTTCTGATTTGGTAGCACTCTACACCAGTTTTGTACAGGAGAAAATAATTACACAAGGTACAAGGCAGTGGAGCATTTACGTACCTTGGATACAAACATGGAGATGATTGAGGGCTTCAGGACACAGTGAGCATGCAAAATTAAAAAGGAGTGCACAAAGTCCTAAGCCTCTTAATATCAGAAAGTTTTTTGCATAACGAAGAGAATTCAGATAAGAGCCTGAAAGATTATTAAGAACCTGAAAGGAGTGACTTCAATGAAAAGATAAGGATGGCAGATCCTCTGCCACGATATGCTCCCTTTGCTCAGCAGAGGTGGTTCACAGAGAGTGAAACCTCCCATAACTCCTCTGCTGGGGACACCCCCGGGATGGTAGGGTTCCCCAGCAGGAATAGAGTCAGCAGAGCTAGCTCTTACAACTCCCTCCCTGATCATGGCTTATGGAAGGACACCAAGATTCAGATCTATTAGACAGTTGTCATCCCTAAATTCCTTTATGGATGCAAAACCTGGGTGACCTACCAACAGCACTTTAAGAGTTTGGAGAGGTATGACCAACAATGCCTCTGGAAGATCCTTCTAATCAAGTGGGAAGATCACCACTCTAATACCCGCATCCTCATGGAAGCCAATGTCATCAGCATTGAAGCAATTATCCTTATGCAGCAAGTATGGCGGGCTGGACATTGTGTGCGGATGCCACCTTTTCACTTCCTAGAGCAACCTCTGTACTCTCAGATCACCTCTGGTCAGAGACCTTGTGGAAAATGCTACAAAGATACACTGAAAGCATATCTTAAGAAAACTGATGTGGACATTATAAGCTGGGAGAAACAAGCCGCAAATCAACCTCAATGGAACCATACCATCATCCGTCAGACAGTGGCCTGCTTCAACAAGAAGTGTCTTGCCCTTGAAGCTGAAAAGAGAGTGAGAAGGAAGGAAAAAGAAAGAACTTTCTTCTAGCAGGCAGCTGACCCACTGCGAAATGTCTGTACCTATTGTGGGTGGATCTGTGGTTCCAGGATTGGCCTCCTGAGTCATCTCAGGACCCATATGTAAATCCATGGTAGAAATCCTCCTCGAATTGAGGAGGAATTGAGTTGGAACATCCAACTCCTTCTTTGCAATCCTGATGCAAGGGATATGTGAAGAGTGGGGAGGAGATACTTCCCCAGCCAGCAGTAAATGGACAAGACTTTGAATCAGGCTCCACAATACACAAGCCAGCAGAGCTGGGTCAGGACAAGGATGGAAACTTGTATTGCACCTTGTAACATCTTTCATCCCAGGAGCAACTAAGGAGCTGTGACTATGACACACAATTACTTTCTGGGGGCAACACAGGTATCCACTGTCCCTGGCTCAAGGCTATGGCTCACTAAGTATTTTATGGAGAATCTAACACTAAGAGAGGGCTATTTCAGGAGCCTACTAAGTTGTTAGTCCCTGTATTACTGTCCACAGAGAAAAATGTTAAAAGGCATGATAGGGAGGGAAGATCTCTACTAATCAAATTATGATACCATTTTTATTACTGTGTTTTCTTTAACAGGAAAATTAATTGTTCTCTCCCACAGAATTCATTATGTTAAAGATTTCTCACCCCTCCTTCCTGAAGCCAATGGTACTAGTTTTAAAGGAAATACTTTATTCAGATAATAGTACAGACCAAAATAGTGATTGGTTTTTTTTGTTTTGTTTTGTTTTTTTAAAATAATCCTTGAAGAAAAGGTTTTGGCATGGTTCATTCAGAAAGAAATTGCAATGAAAATTTCTGACTGGAAATAAAATGCATTAACATTCATGTTGGTTGGCACAATTATAGTACATTGAGCTAAACTGGATTGGTAGCTTAATGTACTAGCATGCCCCTACTGTTTGTAGAAACTGTGATCTGAAAACCTGGACCCATTGACTGAGCTGGGATTAAAATTACAGTACAAGCATCAGATTGTATGTTCTTAACATGCCATACGGGCTGAGAAGGGAGGTTAGCTAAGGAGAGGGAATTAAAAGAGAATAAAAATGAAGAATATATTTTAGAGGAGAGGGTTCCAACCCAGGTCAATCAATTCAGTTTAAATAAAACCTTGCTAACACGTGAAAGTCACATAAATTCTCTATCCGTGGCAGATACCATAATTAGGATTACTGGCAGATATTTCAATTTGAATTTTGTTTATGAATTAATATGTAAATAAAACATAACAGATTTTAATTTTGTTCATGCAAAAATCTGCATGTATTAAATTAAATTAATTTCATGAGTTAGCTAGGTTTGCTCACTGACCTGTGGATCTATTCTATTGTCAACTTTAAATTCTAAGAGATGTGAGGAGGACAAAACCCTGAGAACTACAAAATGCTAAGCATTAAGCACTCAGTCCTCCTCCTATGTGAAAAATCCACAAGTGGAAAATCTCTGATAAAATCTTTCCAAAGTTAGACACTGAATTTCTGCTGAATGCACCATTCTAAGTGCATAATCATGTAGGAGGTAGAGAGTCTAAATCTGCCACAAGAGCTGCAGGCAAATTCTATGGATACTCCCTGGTCCTGTCCAGCTCTCTTCTGCCTCACAGGCACCTTTATCTGTACGAACACACCTTCTCAAAGAGATGGGGGAAGAGAGACAGAGCAGACACTGATGATCTGAAGAGCATTTACTTCCATGTGGATTTTTGAAAAGATGATGAACACAGTTTGTCCTTGGCTACACTTGTGAGTAAGGCATTTTCAGGATCCAATTCAGATGTGCCCACTGCTGACTCCAGTTGCCAGCAATGGTTAATTTTGCTAAGGTTGATAAGACTACAGAGACTTCCAGTTTAGGATAGAGTTGAATTTCTAATTTAAAAATGAACAGGAATAAAAAACTCAGAAAAGGCCATTTTTACACTCTCTTTGTACATTACAAAGAAGCAAAAACAGCACAAGCTCGATTTACTTTGTCTTCATGTGCCACCTTTAATTCTTCTCAAAATTATTCTTCGTCTGGCTGACATTTTGTCACTTGGGGAAGAGCCCAGCTCACTGTTATTTTGTCAGAGGACACTCTGCCTCTGCTTCGTGATTTCCTATGGACACACTCTGATCTCTTTACTCTGATTTAGTAGCACCTTACTCCACCAGCAGTGCCACTGATGTCAATAGGTCCACTGGCACATCACTACACCATGGAAGGGTTTCTTCTCAATTTGATGCCTGGGGCCGAGCTGTTAATACATTTCAACAACTGCATTTGATTTCCATTTAGTACCTTAGGTCAAAACATTTCACAGTGCTGAAACAGCAACTACATTTCATATAATAGACATCATAGAAATGTAAGACTGCAAAGGACCTCAAGAGTTCATCAAGTCCACGCCCTGTGATGAGGCAGGACGAAGTAAACCTAGATGACCCCTGGCAGGTGATGGGGATGCAACACCTCTCTTGGAAGCCTATTCCAGAAAGTTTTTTCTAATATTTAACGTAAGTCTCCCTCGCTGCAGATTAAATTAATTACTTCTTGTCCTACCGTCAGTGGACAAGGAGAAAAATTGATCACCGTCCTATTTTAACATCCTGTAATATTTGAAGACAGTTTTCAGGTCTCCCCCCCAAGACATTTTTTTCTCAAGACTAAACATGCCCAGTTTCTTTTCCCTTTCCTCACAGGTCAGGTTTTCTAAACCTTTTAACATTTTTGTTGCTCTTCATTCCAGTTTGTCCACATCTTTCCTGAAGTGTGGTCCCCAACACTGGACACAATACTCCAGCTGAGGCTTCACCAGTCCAAGTACAGCATGGCAATTACCTCCAGTGTCTTAAATATGACACGCCTGTTAATAACTGCAGAATATTAGCCTTTTTTGCAACCGCATCATTTTCTTTACTCATATACAATTTATGATCTATAAATCCAGACCCTTTTCAGCACTACTACCACCTAGATAGTTGTAGTTGTCCATTTGATTTTTCCTTCCTAACTGAAGTATTTTGCACTTGTCTTCACTGAATTTCATCTTGTCAGATTCAAACCAATTCCCTAATTTGTTAAGGTTGCTTTGAATTCTAGTTCTATCCTCCAAACGGCTTGCAACCCGTCCCAGATTGATGTCATCTACAAATTTTATAAGCACACTCTCCACTCCATTATCCAAGTCATTAATGAAAGTAGAGAATGGTATTAGACCCAAGGGATCCTACTAAATACACACTCCAAGTTTGACAGAGAACCATTGAAAACTACTCTTCGAGTACCATCTTTTAACCAGTTGTGCAGCTACCTTATAGTAATTTCATCTAGACCACATTTACCTAGTTTGGTTAGGAAAATATAAGAACAAAGAGATTTCAGTTAATTTGCTTTTTGTTCACAGAACAACCCTCCCACAAAAAAGCTGTTTCACAAAAATGACCCTTTGAAATGCACACTGTTAACAGAATGTAAGTGTAATACTCACCACGGTGACATTAAAAGCATAAAGGAGATCAAAGGGAAGTGCAGCAATTAAGTCAATGATGAACCAGGTAGTCACATAGTGGATACAAATAGATCTTGCTTCAAATATAACTTGGCCAGACTTGCTGACATATGTTGTTCGGAAATTTAAAATAATATCTGCTTGACAAAGAGAAAAAACAGAATTAGATACAGGTAGTTCTTGCTTCAAATGGATCACAGTATCAGTCAGGACAGTAAGTGTATTTTCCAAATGCTTGGTAAGAAAGACACGGGGTTATATTCTGAAGTCCTTACTCAGTTTTCCTTTAATCCTTACTAAGGGTCTGATCCTACAAACAATTATGTACTTAACTTTACATACCTGCCTAGTCTCTTTGAACCAGTCACAGGTGTAAAATTCATGTGCAAGTGCATATACGAATGAGCCCTAAGAGATTATTTGCATTGATTTCAAAGGGAGCTTTGACTGAATCAAAAAATAAAGAAAAGCCTCCGAATCCAAACCTAGCATTTTTCTTTAATGGAGCACATACTCTTGTTGTAATAGTTGTGTCTGTCACTGAGAAAAAGGAAGCCACAATGATTATGTATGCAATTAATTTACTTTAAAGTATTTTTATTCATTTCAGGGGAAAAGCCATTCTTTTTTATTTAAAAAAAAATCTAATGTATTACAACTTTCTGCTATGGTAATTGCCCAACATGATTCCGAAAGAAATATCCTCTTCAACAATGAACATTTGTTTAAAATAGAAAAGTGCCGAACCATCTGAAAAGAACTAGCTGGTGGGGTATGTTAGGGAGATATCAGAAGCGATATGAATTATTTGGTGGCTTCTGCACTTTGTGGGTTTCCTTTTCGTTGTTTAAGTCCTCCTGTCTGTTAACACAGAGATTCTTTTGACATGACGTTTAAACACATTATATTTAAAATAAAAGTTCAGATCTTGACAGTTCAGTCTCAATTATTTTCACTTCCCAAAAGACGAGGACCATATCTTTCCCTCAAGCTATGAACATAGCTCCCACTGATGCGAAAGAGAACTGCTGGTGTAGCTTTTACTGATGCCAAAGAAACTCTGCCACTGATTAAGGGTATTATTTTTATTTTATTTTTACAGCACCAAAAACACACATGGTGCTTTAACAGTTCTGAGGAGCCTCCCATAAAAGGGAAGTATGTGGCCCAAGGAACAAAGGGACAGTAGGGTGGCTTTCTCCCTGTGAAGACAAAGGGATGTAGTAAGGTAGCTGATCTCTGTGGCCTGGTATGTTGGAATTCATTGAGTTTTCTTGGCTGTTTAGGTTCTATAGACAGTTTCCATATGTTGGTCCAGTGAAAGCAGACTAAATTACACAGGGATGCTCACTCCTATTTTGTCAAGTCCAACAAACACAAAATTCCAGTGCTTAGTATCTCTTGAGTTATCAGGCTGATTCCTCCTGTGAAATCAATATTTCTTTTCCCTGCCATACATCTAGCTTGCTTATTGGATAGGGTAATTGCAAAATAAAATTAACCAACCCAATAAACCATATAATTTTTTTTTATAAAGATGGGCTGTGAGAATGTCTCTAATTCTTTGGTTCATACTCAGAACTCCCCCCTTCACATACTCTTTCACCTCATACTGCCTCTCCAGCCAGTATTTTAACTTTTTTCCCCCTTTGTTCCTACTGGGAAGATTGTTCTGTGGTCGACTGTCTTGTTTTATAGGTTGATTTCAGGAATTAAATACTTTTCCTCCATCATGTGCACATGGAGCATCATGTGCATATAAATACTAATTCCTGATAAACTGTTTATCCCGGTCTTTTTAATTCAGTACATCACAGATGTATGCAACATCCTGCATGCATGAGCAAATAGACAAAGAATCAAACTTCTCTCAGATATCAAAGTTGAAGTGTAGATTTCCAATACCTAATGCATAAGGCAGCAAGACCAGAAAAGCTATAAAAGAGTAACAGGTGAGCTTTCCCCTCAGCACATATTTTTCTATGGGCTTTCATACAATATGGACAACAAAAAAGCAAAACTGGGCAGTTAAAAGATTTCCCCCTCACCTCCCCACTTTGATTTATTTGAAAGCTCTGCAATTAGAAAATCAAGAATGATTAAATCCGGCTGCTGAGGAATTGGTAGGTAGATCTACTTTTCACTAAAGTAAACACCAAAGGGAAAACAATTAAACATTTACATTAGCTTAAATATTTCTTCTTTAAATACATCAAAGCATAATTAGAAATCTGTGAACAGAGGCAAAATAATTGAGTATTTATGTGGTGTTAGAGGTTTCTATTTAAATATATCAAAATATAACAAATTGTTGGCAGGGAAATATTTGATCCAAACAGCTTCTAACTGTTGCATTAAAATGTGATTTAAGAGGGGCTGTGATAGGCTGCCGCTGGTGTTCTGGTGCTCCCTGGGGTGGATGTGTTTGGAGGGCACTCTCTTGTCTTGGACATCCTTCTTTGGATAGCATCATGATTGCTGTCTGGATTCCAGGCCTGGAGTACAACAGGTCCCTCTGTTTTCTCAGAGGGCTCAAGCATCTGGTGCTCTGAAGCTGCTAAACTGCTTCCCCAGTAGACAGCCCATGGCCTGCAGCCAGGGAGCTCTGTGCACTAGCTCTGTTTGCTCCTGTGTACTGCCCAGTCTGAGCCAGGATCTCGTCTTTTTAAGAGCCTACCCTTCTCAGGATTGATAAATCTCACAGGTACTGTGGGCTGAGGCTAACTGAGTCCAGAGGAACTCTTTAACCCCCTCTTGACTGGAAACAAGGGGCTGCTTCTCTAGATGGACTTTAAGAGTTTGATAGAGTTCAAATATCTTTGCTGTGCCAAAGTGGGTAAAAAACAGCAGGGGATTCTTCTGACCTGACCTAAACAAATTTTATATAAAAATTGTTGATAAAAGCAAGCACAAAACAAAGTGTACATACTGAGTTTGCATAGATGAGTATGAGGCAGTTAGATGATCACCTAGGGTTTTATAAGGATACCAGTTAGAATAGAAAGGGACTTATTTATTTAGAGAGATTCATAAGCATTTTCTCACCATTGAAAAGACGGTATTTTAGCCTTAGAACTTTGACAGAGTTTTCTTATACATCTAGACCATAAACAATCCACAAAGAATCTAAAGATCAGACCTGGAACCAATGAGAAATCAGACCATAACTCCAAGATAGACTGTACCTTAAGCAACTTTTAGGATTTAAGGTTTGCAATTCGTGCTACCCCCCTCCAGTGTGTGTCATTTCATCCCACCCTATTTTATCCTTCTTTCTGATTTGTCTGTGTGTCTTCTGTTTAATTTTTTCCAAGCTTGGCCAGCTTTGGAAGTGACATAGACAAGTGAGAAAGACAAGATGAATGAGGTAATATATGTTATTAGACCAACATTTTTGGTGGAAGGGACATGCTTTCAAGCTTCACAGAGCTTTTCCTCAGGTGAAGTTCTGTGAAGCTCAAAAGCTTGTCCCTTCCACCAAAAAAAAAGTTGGTTCAATAAAAGTATTACCTCCTTGTCTCCCTCATATCCTGGGACCAAGAATGCTACAACAACATTGCAAACATAGTTCCATATTGTTATTATTATAGCCAGCACAACAGGTTGAGACAGTGTAAATAGTTTTGTTCTAGTTTGAAGGAGAAACAGGGAAGGTATATCCTGGCTGCAGTATGAGGAGAGGTTGCTTATCTAGTACAATAACTGGAGTTCTTCCAGATGTTTGTCCCTATGGATACTCCACTTCAGGTGAACATGCGCCCCATGCACCTTTGATCAGAGACTTTTAGTAGTAGTTCCTGTTCGATCCACACATGCATCGTACCTATCCTCATGCCCTATAACAAGGGTTCATAGGGCAGTGTTGGATAAGTTGTCCTCAATTCCTTCTATACTGTAAGGTCTCCTCCAGGCAAGATTCTAAAGCAGAGGGGAAGGGCAGTTATAGGAGCATGCTTGGTGATAACATTGTGAAGAACTCCAATTACTGTACAAGTTAAGTAACTTCTCCAAGTAATTTCCATATTGGTTCTCCATTCTACTCCCAAGCAGTACTCCATTAGAAACTTGATCTAAGACTGTTTGAAGAACAGCAGCTCCAAAAGCGGCATCTGTCCAGGAGGTGTGAACTACAGCATAGTGTTGCAAGAAACTGTTAGCCAAAGCCCACATGGCAACTCTACAGATTTCTGTTATTGAAACATTCCTCAACAGAGCTACTGATGTAGCCTTGATTCAATGGTCCATAACTCTAGGAGGAGGCTTGGAATTAACAACCTCATAAAATGATAGACTGTAACCAGTGGGAGAGTCCTTAAGGAGATATAGGACCACCTTTAACTCTGTCTACAAAGGAAGCAACCTGATAGAAGCCGTAAAGGGTTTGGTTCTCTTTAGATAGAAAGCCAAAGTTCTTCTGAAGTCCAAGGTGTGAAGAGCAGCTTCCTCCCTGGACTGGTGAGGCTTAGGGTAAGATATTTGGTTTTGAATGTCCTGATTATTATGGAAATATGAGATTACTTTAGGGGAAAAAGTGATGATATGGTCTGAAAGATAACCTGATTTAAAGGCCGAGCCCCCAAATACTGCCTTTTATAGGGAAAGTTAACAGCTCTACAGGAAGTTTCAGGAGGGAGGTGAGACAAGGCGGAGGTCCTCCCTGACATATGAAAAGAGATTTGTTAAGCCCTTAAGGAATCAAAACATAGCACCATGAGCAAGTACTCAAATCCATCTACTGTGGAGGTTGAAGGCAGTAATAATGGCTAAGTGCACTTTAAGGGACTCAGAGACAGCACAAAGTTCTTCAGAGCAAAGAGGTAGTCCAAAATATGTGATACAGGGAGAGACCCTGCTGTGTGTATCAGTGATAGAATCTCTTCTATATCTGTAGGTATTTTTTTCTAGTAGGTAATTTCCTGCTATTCAGTAATACTTCCTTCACTTCGCTTGAATAGTACATCCTATTCCTGACAGCCATCTAAAAACAAGCCTTGAGATGTAGGGCAACAATGTTAGTTAGTTTACTAAAGATTGGCTGACTGCGTGATAGTTGGATAAGTTCTGAGATACATATCGACCTGGGCGTAAGTGTCTGGTCCTTTGGGATTGATAGAACCTCACATACGATGAATTGGGTTGTCAGCAACTTCTCATCATATAAGACCAGTTTGTGTGGATGGGAATCAAGGGCTGAAATGCCTAAAGGGGACTGTGTCTTGGCTTCTCATTAACTAGTGTGATGCTACAGAACCTCTTTTGTTACCCATTTGGTGAATCTAATTATAGAATAAACCACCAGTTTTGAGAGGGTGTCTGCCTTGTTTCTTCCAGTCTGCGCTGTTTATGGCATTCTCAGCATAGTCCATTCCAGGAACCCGGTCCCCATTACATCACTCCAAAGAGTGTCCCTTTGAAACAGAATTTTTGAGAGCAGTATCATAGCTTGTGTTATGTCAAGAAGGTACAGACTTCTGTGAAGTGTTCTGGCCCTAGTTTTTCTCCACTCACATCACTGTAAATTAGAACTCCAGTGGAGGTTGCACTGATGTAAGATGGGAATGAGTGAAAGAATAATCCAGCCCCTAGTATTCAAAATACAGGGCCCAGAATGGTGCTTCAAACATACCTGTGTTAAATTATTCACATCTTGCCAGGTACTTTTGCTGATTTCATATTATAAATATTTCTTTGTCCTCCCTCTTTACTGATGTTTTTAATCATGTATCTCAATAATATTTCTCTCTCTGAAAAATTATCCTTGAGTCTAACTGATTTCTCCTTCACTGTAATCAAATCACGTGGCTTCAGACAAAATGCTTTTCCCTTCAATATATTACTGCCTTGTGGGAAAAAAATCTTTTATCAATCAATCAATCAATCAATCAATCAATCAATCAATCGTGTTGGAGAAAACAAGAGCAACAGTTGAGACAGCACTTTTCAGATTACCTAAGAGTTTCATGCATTACAGTAAGCAGTTCATTCCAATGCAGTTGCTATGTAAGATGGCCCCATTAACTATCTCAGAGTTATTTCTCAAAAGCAGCTTGTCATCTGTGTTTCTTGTAAAAATTCAGCTGTAGATGTTGTGGGATTTAGTCAATTGTAATGTTACCTCTTGTACCCAGAACTCCATCTTAGAACTGAACTGCCCCTATGGCATCAAAGGCTGTCATGTATATTGGTTTTATGGGAGATGCAGTGAATATATTTAAATTATATTTAAATAAATAAATTTATTTATTGTCTTAAATTTTTGAAGAAACATCAGTATAAATCTTTTATTTATATTTTTATTTGTTCTTTTAAATTAAAAAAAAATTAGGACATGAAATGCTAAACTATATTATGGTAACGTTTAGGTTGCAAAGCTAAGCACTCTATCAGAAAATACTTCAAATTTAAAGTATATGGCACAATCTTAGCTCTGCACCCTTGGGCATAGGCATTAGGAAACAGAATTTAACTTTTTGATCATTTGTAATCTAAGAAACACATTTGTATGTAAGGTTGTAAAAAGCTGTTTTCTATTATTGTGCACTATTCAACAATGGTTTGGGATAGGTGGAAGCTATACAATTTTTTTCAGTGTAATTCTGCCATTTTTAAGCTGGGGTTCTCTCTATGGCCTTGTCTTCACTAGGAAAAAAAAAAGTGTATCTTTAACTCAGTTTAGCTAACATGAGGTAAAAATGCTAGTGAAGATAAGACTTTTTCACTTTTCACACAAGATAGCTGGTCAAGGTAAACCTGAGACTCCCCTATATTTTAACATATGCGAAAACTACAAACTGCATTGTCTTCCCTGGGAATTTTTACCTCCTACTACATAACTCAAGTTGAAAATGCACCTTTTTTTCCTACTGAAGCCACACCCATATAGCATGCCCATTACATTTTGTTTTTTAACTAGTCCTGATCCAGAGTATGGGCGTATAGCCTATCATTTCCCCTTCCCTATCCATGTACAAGTCAGCTTATAAGTCAATTAATATATATGCTTATCGCTCAACTAACAATGCCAACCATATATTCAGAAATAATGACCCAACCCCCGCAAAATCATGAGATTCGCTTAACTATCAGAAGATTTTAAACATAATAAATAAACCTCTGATTTCTGCACCTGATCGGTGTGTGATCATCTTAAGTTCTAAATTCAACCCTAAATACATGCCTGATCACTGCTGGGAAAGAACACTCTTAAGGAGCTAAACAATTCACATTTTCCCTGTATGATCCTTCAGTTGCCTGTTGTGGACCTACCCCTACATTCATTTGCTCCAACTTCTTTTCACTCAGAGTGTCTGAACCATTACAGTCTGTGTGCCATGCCACATTCACCTGCAACCTTTCAGTCTGCCTCTTGTCCCTCACATTCCTCTGACTGAATAGTCTTCTGTCCTATTTTCCAGCATTTCCTCCCAACCCTGCTTTCCCTCATTCCCAGCACCTTCACATTCTCTTGTCCCCTGTCCAGCCCGTGCTAAAAGGCCATCATCTTTCCTGAAGGCAGCCTTGCTTTGTCGCTATTGGAAACAATGAAAGACGGTTGTTCTCTTCGCTGAAAGCAGCCTCACTTTAACCGGCAAAGGTTAAAGGAACACAGTGGTCACCTTGTTAACATCAGACTGTCCCATTGTCAGTAATGAAAAACAGCAGCCATGCCAGGAAAGCAATTTAATGAGACTGAAGTCACAAATAAGAAAATAGGTCAGCTTGTGGCAGAGTCTGCATTTCCTGGTTCTGAGTTTGGAAAATGATGGGCATTTTGGTAATTATTAGGTCCTACATGAGCAAAATCCGTAAAATAAAATTATCAATGCTTACTAAACCTCACAAGAAGCTGGTCTCTTCTAAAAACTCAGACAAGGACCAAAACCTTCCTTGAGAGATTCCAATTTGCATCCAATTTAGGAGCAAAATTCACTCTAATCTGTCACAGTCTAAACTCTTCCAGGCTTTCAGATTAGTTGAGTCAATCTGCTTGGTTGGTCTTGAAGATCTGAAACATATTTGCCAAGTTTGCTTTTTAAACCCATGAGAGAGCTACAGTTATAATTTGTCATTAAATTGTTCCTCACTGGGATGTGGTAACAGAAGATTTGTTATAAATCTTATTTGTTATAAAGGCTACAAACATTGTGTTTGGTGTGAGATCTAAGGTGCAATTGACCTGGGGTATGTGACTGGGACTTTATAAAAGTCTTTTTTTAAACATTTTCTGTGCTGGTTCTGTAATCTTAGGGATTACTGCTAACATTACTAGGTACAGATGGAAATGTGATTCTCAAATTGACAATACCAGTTTAAAGTGTCCTCCAGCACACTGAGTCTGAGGATATTTCTAGGTGTTGAGATAAGGTTGTTCCATGAGGCAGATGATTCAGTGATACTGAGTGGATAGAGGATGAAAAAAATAGAACGTATACAATAATATTTTACATTAACGTGCTTCAAAAGGGCTAATTTCCCAAAGCTGAGGAAAATAATAAGCAAAATTGCACAAGAAGAAACATTTAGACAGAAAATTGGGTGTTGCTTAAGAAGAGTTTATTAGATGCCAAAAAGCCATGACTTCACAATCAAGAAAGAGAAAAACTTTGGCTAAAAGGTCATCCTGTTCAATGGCAACAAGGAGGCAGCAATTAGAAATAAAATTCAATATATAACAAAGAGGAAATAGATAGCAAGCAATATAAATTAGAAGTTATGAAGAGTAGAAAATTGATAAGGGAAACTAAGCACACTAGGGAAGATCCCTGGCTGGTAGGGCTAAGAAGACAGAAGAGGAATTTTTAAAGTATATTGGGAACAAAAGAAATCATAGCAATGGTATCATCTCATTACTAGATGGAGATGGTAAATTTGTTAATAATGATGCAGAAAAGACTGAAGTGTTTAACAAATATTTCTATCCTATATTTGAAAAGAAGCAGGAAGATGTAGGTATATAATATGAAGATGAAGTATTTTCCAATCCTTTATAAGCTAAGGAGGATGTTAAACAACATGTATTAGGGAAAACATTTTTAGAATAAGGAGACCCAGATAACTTGCACCTAAGTGTCCTACAAGAGTTTCCTGAGGAGATCTCTGACAGTATTAATTTTTAATACACATTGGAATACCAGGAAAATTCCAGAAGATTGAAAGAGTGTTAATGTTGTGCAAATGTTCAAAAAGGGCAAGTGGCATAGCCCAAGTAACTTTAGGCCTATTACCATGACTTCAATTTGAGGCAAAATAGTGGAAAAGAGGATATGGTATTCAATTGATAAAGAATTAAATTGTCCAAATATAATTAATAACAGTTAATATGTAATTATGGAGAATAGGTCTTGTCAAAGAAACCTTACTTCATTGTTTGATGTGATTACAAGTATGGTTGATAAAGGTAACTGCATAGATGTAATATGCATAGGCTTTTGAAAAACATGTCTGTAAGGCACCTCATTCTGATTAAAAAATAGCATTATACAATATCAATAAAGCATACATTAAATGAATTAAGAACTGGCAGATCTCAAAAAGTAGTTATCAGTGGGGAATCATCATCAAATGGGGTTGTTTCTAGTGCATTTCCCCAGGGATTGGTACTTTGTCTGACTCCAGTCAATATTTTCATCATTTCCTTAAATCCAAGTAAATCTAAACTCACTGCTGTTAAAATTTGTGAATGACACAAAGTTTGGCAGAGTGATAAATATTGATGAGGATATGACAGTGACACAGAACAATCCTGATCACTTGGTAAGTCGAGCCCATTCTGACAAAAGGCATTTTAATAAAGCCAAACAAAAAGTTACACATCTATGGGACAAAGAATGGAGGCTATCCCTACAGAATGAGGGATTGTATCATTTAAAGCATTTAGGTGCCATAGTGGACAAACACCACAACATGAGCTCCCAGAGTGATGCTGTGGCTAAAAAGGCTAATGTGATCTTCAGCAGGGGAGTAATGAGTATGAGAAGGGGGTGATTTTACTTCTGTATATCGCATTGGTGATACTGAGAGTGGAATACTTTGTATAGCTGTGATGTCCACATTTTAAAATAGATGTCAAAAAATTGGAGAGGGTGCAGAAAAGAGGCACAAAATTATCTGAAGAATGGAGAAAGTGCTGTACAGTGAGATACTTAAAGAGCTCAATCACTTTAGTTTATCATAAAGAAGATTGAGAGGTGACTTGATTGCAGAGTTTAAGTACCTTTGTGGGAAGAAAATACTGGATACTAAAGGTCTCTTTAATCTAGAAGACAAAGGCGTAACAAGAACCAATGACTAGAAACTGAAGCCAGCCAAATTCAAAATAGACACACAGTGAGGCTGATTAACCATTGGAACAAACTACTAAGGAAAGTGGTGGATTCTCTGTCTCTTCAAGACTGGATGTCTTTCTGGATGATATACTTCAGCCAAACACAAGTTTTGGGGCTCAATACAGTAGTAACAGAATGAAATTTAATGTAATGTGATATAAAGGAGGTCAGACTAAATGATCTAATGGTCCCTTTTTGGCCTTAAACTCTATGAATTTATTAGTTGAGGGGTGCCATATTTGGTTAACAAAGACAACAGCATGAAGGAAAAAATCCTCCTACATTTTTATATCTGCAGCAACTTAAGGACAAACAAAAAGCCTAAAATACAAAATATAAATTCCAATATCTTAACAATGCATAAAGATATTCCAAAACTCTTCTTTTATGGATATTTTTTATTCATGGGTCCATAATCTTCTCCTTAGACACCATGGGACCCAATCTGGTTAGATGCTAGATTCTAACACAATATAAATGTTAAATAAATACATAAATAATAATAAACTGGACAACATCACTTTTTCAATAATTTGGCCATAACCAAGGAAAAAACTGACAGATGACTCATGCCTATGCACACCAAACTTTGCGAAGACACTTGCATCCCCTATGATTACTGTAAACAGGTCGCTTATGAGAAGATGGGCTTTACAGCCCCAACCCTGCAATGTGCAGTTCACAGGCACGTTGCTGCATCTGCTTACAGCCCCATGAACTTTAATAGGGTCAGCAGCCTACCTGTATGCTGCACAGATGTTAGCTATGGGGCACTTACTCTTAGTCAGTAGGGAGGCTAATAATGGATCATAAAGACAGTTAAATATGTTTTGAGTCTGCCAATCTTGATGGTATTTTTGTCTGTGTGTGTTTTTAATTAAAGCACTATGTAACAGACTTCAGCTCTACAAGCTGCTGCTCCACCACTGAGCTGTTCAGCTCTATCATTTTGTCAAATAGAAAAATTGGTTCTCTTTCAGTCTTTACAGATTTCACTTTAAAAAAAAATAATGCTCCTAATTGGGAGCACGATGGATAAGAAAAGATTAACTCAAAAGAATTAGAATTTGTTCTTGTGCAATGCTACATGTTGGAAAAGGAGATAATGAAAGGCAAAACCCCTTTTAACAAATATATTTTGTCTTTTATTTCCCCTTTGGCAGAATCCTTAATCACATTTTGAAGTGAGTGTCAGCATTCTAGAACATTCTGGAGACATGGAAGTTTAGTTTGGAAGGCTGGTTATAAAGGTGAGGCACTGGATTTCAGAGGCATATTACATGTTAGTTCAAAGGCGCTCATTTAAAATGGTTTAGCAGAATTAGGTGGGTGATTAATGTTCAGATGAATAATGAAACCACCAGTGTAAAACTATTTTCTTCCATGAATTCTTAATATTCTCAGCACCAGGAAATATCTATCATGTAGTTGGATACTACTTTAAACAAAAAAACCAAGATGTTTTCTGAGAATGTGGAATTTAATTTAATTTGTAGGCTTGATTTTCTTAAAATAATTGTTACATGCGCCAGGGTCATTTGCCAACTAAATTGTCCCTAAGGAGACGGAGTTTATTGCTACTATTTACTGAGCATGACAATATTGGATATTTTACAGTGCATAAAGGAAGAAATGGTCCTTGCCCTAAGGGGGGCGCTATAATGTGCAGGCTCAATCCTGTTTCCATTGCCTTTTATGGCAAAATGCTCAATGACTTCAGTGGGAGTAAGAACAAGTCTTAAGACACACCATGACAGAACATTTCAAAATCATATCAGTGGGTTAGCTGAAGGCCCAGTTTGAAAAAGAAATGAATTTCTTTGTCTCACTGAGTATTTGTTTCTTTAATGGAGTTTAATGAGATGTTAAAATTATACCCAAGAGTCAGTCATTTTATTGTTCTATAAAACACAATCTGCAAATCTGCACATTCAAAAGTATACTGTGGCCTAAATTGCTCTGGTGGTAGCAAAGGTTAATGTCTGTTGGCACTGTGACCTGACCCAGTTTTAGTGCAATATTATGGTGTGTAGTACCTAATGCAATAATTAATTTATGAAAGTATTACAGAGTCTGTGACTCTTTTAAAATTGCTTAAATTAAAACTGATATGTCTTTTCTGTTACACGAAAGAGCTTGATTTTGTGGGAAGGCTTTATGGCTTGTAGGGCTGTCCATCCCAAGCTTTCCAACCATCAGATCAATCAATCAGACCCCAAACATAACAAAATTGGCTTTAAAACAGAAGATAAATAAGAACCTAAAAATTATTTATTTAACAGTCTTGTGGGTTTTGAACATTAAGATTCATGATTTTAGGCTTTTCTATGCAACTAGGTGGGCTAGCAACAGCTTTGATTTGGTAAAAATGATTTTCACTTAATCATATGAGTCCAGGAGTTGAGACTTTAAGAAAAATCCAATGGCAAAAAACTGTGTTAATGCAGAATTAAGGTTGTTTGGTGATATGTCATCCTCTTGCAGAACATGGAGTTGAGCAAAACACAAAACTTCTGAAAACCAGGAAATGCACAGTTAAGGTTACCCATGCAAATTGAACTTTGCCCTCTCACAGCAATGCCCTGTTAACACACATACATTTACTCTGCCAACCCCATAGTTGATGAAATGTACAAGCTCTTCACCTCCTTTTATAACCCATTCACTCTCACCAACAGGATTTCATATAACACTATTAAAGGACAAAAAGGGGGAAAAACAAGTTGTCTATGCCACTTCTCCTCTATCCTCTTTGAACACTTGTCTTAGCAAGCATGTATCACATACTCACCCATGGCATTATAAGATTGAGGAGGTTCCAGATCCTGGCATACACTCACACACTTAGCCAACTCCCTAGAAAGAATACCACACATGTAAAATTTAAGAACCACTTCACAGCTTTTTACAACTCCTTTTCACATACTCACATGATACAATATCAACCTCCACTTGCTTTAATTATGGTTAAGTGAATTAGAATCCTTTCATATTCCACCTCTCCCCTAATAATATCCTTTCTAATAAAAGCCATATCTCTTGCTACTGACATAGCCCACACAGTTCTGCATAAAAAATCATGCATCCT
The DNA here is from genome assembly GCA_007922155.1 of Mesoclemmys tuberculata. Classification (NCBI taxonomy): domain Eukaryota; kingdom Metazoa; phylum Chordata; order Testudines; family Chelidae; genus Mesoclemmys; species Mesoclemmys tuberculata. Next base: position 60,536,902 of record ML675603.1, on the reverse strand, counting down.
GCACCCTGAAGACAAACATATACCTCTTCCCGTTCCTCCCATACGAGAGGATGCAAAATATATTGCTCATAGCCAAATTACAGCTCTGTTGCATACCTCAAATTAACCCACACAAGGAAAGCATTTCCCTAAAGTCTTTGCTTCCTGTTATACAAATGTTTCTATTGCTGTTATTTCCTGAATCACATGCAGCGGCTGGAGTGAAAGACAACTGTGTTATAGTGGAAATGGTGTTCCTGCTCATGTATCAGAATGGTTGGATACCGGGCAGCTGACAGAAATCAGAGATGGGGTTTCTGTTCCACAGTACTAACAGTTTTATGTTTGAGAGAAAGACCGTATGACCTCATCCAGTATATGTATCCCATCTCTGAGAACAGTGAGATACCAGAGCTTGCAACGTTTCTATGCCACAGTAGATATTTTCTGATTAGCCATGAACCCCTCAGTTTACTGATCGGTGTTCTTCCAACATTTATTATTAGTGTTCATATCATCACTGTAGCAATTATTCAGGCACGCAGCCAAATCAGAGAAAAAGTTATCATAGCTCTTGGACACAAATCTCTGATGGGGCCCAAATCTGCTCTCATGCATTGCATAGGTGAACATCAAGAATAAGGCCCAGATCGCTCCTGACCAAGGGAATCCCCACAATAACTGGTATATCACAACCTCTTAAGTCACCAGTTAGGCACTGCAAAGGGGAGAAACAATGATGCCAGTGCAGGCCACCTCTCTCCCCAAATCAGTCTGTACTCGGCAGTCCCTATATCATGGTGTCCTCCTTGGTCTCCAGCAAACTTCTGATCCAGGAATCACACAAAATCCACACCTTGGCAAGCAGTGCAAGAGTTGCCAACTCTCATGATTTTATCACGAGTTTCAAGATATTGGATATTATAGTGGTACAGGTTGCATCATAACTTCTGTTTAAAAGTTGATATTTCTAAGTCTTCGAAAATTGACAAGCTTAGGTGGCTTCCTTTGGAATATGGTGTGCCTCAGGAGGATGGTGGGTAGTGCCCCAAATTTGGGGTTATTTGAGCAAGAGGCTGCGGCGATACAAGCTCTGAACAAAATGGCCATTTTCAAAACTTTTCTAGGTGGTTTATTTTTTTTGGTCAGAGCTAGAAATCAAACTGTTGATGTGATGTGGCTCCATATGGTCTCAATCTGTCAAGTTTTATCCAAGATGGTGCACTGCACCCACTAAATCTTTGGGCCCCCCCCAATTGAGAATGATATTTATGAAAACGTTCCCTTTTCCAAATGCATAGACGGGTAGTCTGAAAGGATTACAGTGTTCAAGCGCTGATAAAGAAAAAAAAGTGAGAGGGTTTATATGCAGTTTGAAGGAATGTGCTAAACCCATTGCCTGTGGTGGACACTTCACAACTGATGTTTCTAGTCTTAACCTTTGTATAGCTGTGCAATAAAGATTTGATAGCTTATGTTGCCTGCTATGAGTTGTATCTGATAATATAACATGTTTTTTATTTTATAGAGAGGTTTACTGTGAGTGAAACAGAATAGTCAGCAGCTGGTCTCACCAGAATTTGTGTTATATCAGAATGGGAGGAGACAGGGACAAAAGACATTGTGTGTCTGTCAGGGGAGAGGTCAGATGGGGGGAGGTCAGGGATAGGGAGAAGGGTTGTGGCTGTGCAGGGCTCAGGAAATGAGGACTGGTGGTAGGCAAGCTTTGGATTGGTTGTTTGAGAAAATCTGTATTTAGCTAGCCCATGGGAAGGGAGAGAAGGCAAGTGGTTACTTCCTGATCTCAAAGCAGATTAGTGTGGTGTTTCCAAAGACACCCAGCGGCAGAGGTTTGGAACAGATAGCATAGATACCTTGATGGCAAGGGGAAAAGAAATATGTGTGATTTGATTTCACGTGAAGCCATTTTTACAAAAAAAAAAGTCTTAAACACATTGAGACTTTATAAAAGCACAGTGTCTTCAGAAGTCTGTGGCCTTCTATGATATTTAGCGTGGTAGTGATGTCAGTCCCAGGATATTTGAGCAACAAGGTGGGTGAGATAATATCTGATAACTATGTATTTAATTGCTAAAATGCAAGAAATCAGGAAGGGTAGAAGTCAAAATAAGGGTATAAGAAATAATGGTTTCAGGTTTTTTATTTGTTATTTGATGCTAATTTCAGTTATTTCAGTTTCTGTTATCAAGAAGCAGCTAGGAAGCCACTCCTGAATTGGATAAGCAGAAAGATGTATGTGAAAGACAAAAATCTTTATAAACAGAGACCTATATATGAACATTGACAAAAGTGAACATTGACCATATTTGGCAGAAGCACTGATGCAGATCTGGACACAGCTATAGCTATAGCTACCTATACATTTCTGTCAAAAATAGCAATGCAGAACATGGCCCATGTTGTGCTGCACTTCCAGCCTGACACAATCAGACTTTCGTTAACTTCAATGCATTTTGGAGCAGGCCTTTGTAACATTTAACATGCCAGCTTTGTTCTGGGTATGCACATTTTTAAATTTCTTAAAGTTCGGAATCAAGCCCTTTGAAAATTAATATTTTCTTTAGAATCATAGAATATTAGAGTTGGAAGGGACCTCAGGAGTCATCTAATCCAACCCCTTGCTCAAAGCAGGATCAATTCCTACTGAATCATCCCAGCCAGGGCTTTGTCAAGCTGGGCACTCAAAACCTTCAACAATGGAGTTTCCACCATCTCCCTAGGTTACCCATTCCAATGCTTCACCACCTTCCTAGTGAATAAGTTTTTCCTAATATTCAATTTAGACCTCCTCCACTGCAACTTGAGACCATTGCTCCTTGTTCTGTCATCTGCCACCACTCAGAAAAGCCTAGCTTCATCCTTCCTGGAACCTCCCTTCAGGCATTTGAAGGCCACTATCAAATCCGCCTCATTCTTCTCTTCTGCAGACTAAACAAGCATAGCTCCCTTGCCTTTCCTCATAAGTCATGTGCTCCAACCCCCTAACCATTTTTGTTGCCCTCCGTTGGACTCTTTCCAATTTGTCCACATCCTTCCTGTAGTGGGGGGCCCAAAACTGGACACAATACTACAAATGTGGCCTCACCAGTGCCAAACAGAGGGAAATAATCACTTCCCTCGATCTGCTGGCAATGCTCCTACTAATGCAGCCCAATATGCCATTAGCCTTTTGGCAATAAGGACACACTGTTGACTCATATCCAGCTTTTTGTTCATTGTAACCCCCAGGTCCTTTTCTGCTGAACTGCTGCCTAGTCAGTCGGTCTCCAGTATGTAGCAGTGCATGGGATTCTTCCATCTTAAGTTCAGGACTCTACACTTGTCTTTGTTGAATCTCATCAAACTTCTTTTGGCCCAATCCTCCAATTTGTCTAGGCCACTCTGTATTCTATCCCTACCTCCCAAGGCATCTACCACTCCCCTCATCTTAGTGTAATCTGCCAATTTGCTAAGGGTGCAATCTACTCCATCCTCCAGATAATTAACAAAGAGGTTGAACAAAACCTGCCCCAAAACCAACCCTTCAGGCACTCTGCTTGCTACCAGCTGCTAACTAGACATGGAACTATTGATCTCTACCTGTTGAGCCTGATGATCTAGCCAGCTTTCTATCCACCTTATATTCCATTCATCCAACCCATACTTCCTTAACTTGCTGGCAAGTATACCGTGGGAGACCGTATTGAAAGTTTTGCTAAAATCAAGATATATCATGTCCACCATTTTCCCAACATCCACAGAGCCAGTCATCTCATCATAGAAGGCAATCAGGTTGGTCAGGCATGTCTTGCCCTTGATGAATCCATGCTGACTGTTCCTGGTCATCATCTTCTCCTTCTCCAAGTGCTTCAAAATGGATTCCTTGAGGACCTGCTTGATGATTTTTCTGGGGACTGAGGTGATGCTGACCAGTCTGTAGTTCTTGGATCCTCCTTCTTCCCTTGTTTGAAGATGGGCACTATATTTGCCTTTTTTCAATCACTTGGGACCTCCCCCAGTCACCACAAGTTTTCAAAGATAATGGCCAGTGGCTCTGCAATCACATCAGCCAGCTCCCTCAGCACCCTTGGATGCATTGCATCCAGCCCCATGGAGTTGTACAGCTTTTCCAAATAATCTTGAACCTGTTCCTTCACCACTGCTCTCACTTCCTCCCCATTCTGTGCTGCCCAGTGTAGTAGTCTGGGAGCTGACCTTATCTGTGAAGACAGAGGCCAATAAAGCATTAATTACTTCAGCTTTTTCCACATCACCTGTCACTAGGTTGCCTCCCCCATTCAGTAAGGGGCCCACCTTCTTCTTGTTGCTAACATACCTGTAGAAACCCTTCTAGTTATAATTCATGTTCCTTGCTGGCTGCAACTCCAGCTGGGCTTTGGCCTTCCTGATTTCACTTCTGCATGCTCGAGCAGTATCTTTATACTCCTCCCTAGTCATCAGACCAAGCTTCCACTTCTTCTAAACTTCCATTATGTGTTTAAGCTCACTGAAGATTTCTTTGTTAAGCCAAGCTGTCACCTGCCATATTGGCCAATCTTTCTGCGCATCGGGATGGTTTGTTCCTGTGCTGTCAATAAGGTTTCTTTAAAATACAGCCAGTTCTCTTGGACTCCTTTCTCCCTCATATTAGCGTCCCAGGGTATCCTGCCCATCACCTTCCTGAAAGAGTCAAAGTCTGCTTTTCTGAAATCCAGGGTCCATATTCTGCTCTTCTCCTTTCTTCCTTTTGTCCAGATCACGATCTCAATCATCTCATGGTCGCTGCTGCCTAGGTTGCCACCCACTTCTACTTTACAAAGAATAAAATTTTGTTCTATGGACTGTATTTATAGCTTGGATAGTGTATGGTGTGAGAGGACCTCTTACATCCAATTCTCTTATCCAGAGTCTTTTCTATTATCCACTTTTGCCCCTTTGCAAACATCCTGAGAAGTTCATTTATATAATTAAAGTCCATTCAGATGACTTTTCTCATGTTTTGGATCAATGTGCTGAATGTCACTAACAAGTCACAATAGAACTGATCTGATTCTGTTGATCATGGCTCAAAAGAGGTGTGTATTCACTATATCTACTGAAATGTATACATATATGAGTGATTAGCTACTCCATCTGCAACATGGCTAGTCCAAAAGGACTGCAATTTTGATACATTGGGCATTTTTATAATGAAAGGGTTTTACACTCTTAAACTGACATAATAATAATGGCTTTAAAGAGCTGTTAGGAGCTGGTTCTCATTTAAATATCATTATGACAGCAGTAGAAAGGTTACTTTATAATTATTTCTATATAAAAATATAAATTACATTTACTAAAAAATATTTAAAATTGTTCTAACTTGAAAATGAACATTCTATCCCTAACTCTGTTGAAGCATATACTCAGACAGATTCTAATTTTCATGGCAACATGTGTCTCCACACACCTATGGCTGTACGGTCAATAACAAATTTTGTTGTTGTTGTTGTTCTAAGAAATGTTGTGATATAAAGCCTTAATTATGGGAGTAGATTCTGACTCTCAGAGTCAGATCCTCAGCTGCTGTAAATCAGTACAGTTCCACTGAAGTCAAAGGAGCTACCGCCTACATAGCTAGTCTATAACACGTAATCCATAACTCATGGCTACTATTACAATATTCCTCCAATGCAATAAATTGTATGAGACGTCACATACTATTCTGTTCATGTTTTGCCATTACAAAGTGAAACCACTTAGGGACAAATTCTGCTATTAGTTCACCACTATATGTCCTGTCTTGTTTTATTGTAGCAAGGTTAGCAACTGGAGCCTTGAAGCTTCCCTATTTATCCACAGGAACTCTGTTGCCCTCTTAAAAACATGTCTTCTGATCTATCCTTGTCGGTGTTTGTGTTATTTACATTATTAGCTCTTCCAGGCGAGAACATTACTTGTAAAGCACTACAGTGCATCTATGATGCTATGTAAGTGATAACTAATCATTTTCATGGGAAAAAAATTAATTGAAGCAAAACGGTGTGTGTTTTTAACAATGGAATGAGTTATCAAAATGCTAGTACTATCTTTTTATGGCAGCTGTAGACCAGATTTTGTATGTGTACAGTATAATTGACCTTTGACAAAATAATGTGTATATTTGAATCCTTATGCTTAATCAATAGTGAGATATATGCTTGTACTTTTACTGTAACTATTCAACTATATATATGCAAACTGTAAGACACAAGGAATTCATGTGGATTTATGGCAATGCCTGGAAGATTTGAGATCCATGGCCTAGATCCATTCATATAGTATTTAATTTGTGAAAGATACGTTAATGATCCAATTGTTTTCCTTGTTCTATAATAATACACAACAGAAAACATCACAATGGAAATGTGTTATGAAAATATTGCAATTGATATGCTAGGTACAGTGTGTTGTATAAATGTGATATGCTTATTTTGAGCTCAAAAGATTAGGATATAATAATTAAATAATATATTGCATTTCATGGCAACATGCAGCATATGTTGGTTTCGGAGTCGTTGCGATAATGTGGATATTACTGATCTCTATGTTTCCTTGTAGCTCATTAAAAATGAATTATTTACAAAATGTTTCAATTTTGTTTGTTAAATGGTATTTGATATAAGAAATATTTGCATACAAGGCCATCAGCCGTGTTAGTAGCTTTGAATAGCCTTATCTAGAGAATAATCCTTGTTCTGCTGAAATATCAAATTCCAATGGCTCAACTGCCAAAAAAAAAATATTACTTGCCTGAAAAGACTTATGTACTGGGACACTTATTCCAACTTCTGTTTAGGATAAATTCTAATCATATAATTTTATTTAGTAATAATGATAGGGCTATATAGCAGAACAATGATTTTTCAGGTAATACCACTTTTAATTAGGAAGGTGATCACTGCTTTTTTAAATAAAGAAATGAAAGAGATGGTTCTAATGTATCAAAGTCAGAATGAAGCACTTTGTCGAAACAAAAACATCAGACTGGAGATTTATACGAGGGTAAAAGTATCATGGCTGTAATGGTGTGAGTAACAAAATGGAGAGAGAGAAAATAAAAAAGAAATAATTTCCCCAGATATATTAGTCAAAATAGATCATCCAGAAGGAAAGGATGGCATGCCAAGTAACCCAAAGTCCCTTATTTTATATAATATGTCAAACTTTCACGCTTACTGGAAAAGAACAGCATGGGGCAGACTCAGGTCCTTAGCTTATGTATTTTGCAACAAATCCTCTCCAGTTAGCTGCCTCTAGAATATAATTTGCAAGAACTTCAAAATAAATGGTAAAAGAAATGTGTATTTCTTAGTCACCAATTAAAACCTTTAAAAATGTGTGAGTGTGAGAGTTTAAATTCACTAGGGTCAAAGATTTCTCTCTGGATCCCTCTTTTATTTTAAAACCACTTAAGTAGCTTTTTAATCCTGTTAGTTAAAATAAAGCATTCTTCATCAGGTAGAGGAAACAGATAAAAAATAAATATTTATTTATTTATAGAGTCTAACATTAGATTAGAATTCTATACAAAACTGGAAAAGGAGAATTAAAAAAAGGCTTGAAATAATAGCCCCATGAAAACAAATGACCAAAAGAACACTTCAGTATATACAGGAAATAAATTAAAATTGGTTTGACTTGAGAAAGATAACTATGTCCCACTCAAAAAACCATAAAATATGTTCTTACTATCAGTCTTTGCTTTTGAGAATTTTAAAAGCTATAGCAGTTAAACCCACAGTTGGTCTACCATTCACTCTTTAGGAGAGACAACTCCTCCTTTAATCTGAACACTGCACTCCACTCACCAGGGTATTGATTCAGGAAAGCATGCACTTAATTTTAACAATATGCTTAAATCCCATTGACTTCCATGGGATTTAGGCATGTGCTCAAGTGCTTTGCTAGGCATGCCGTCCTGAAGTGCAGCTCAGATGAGCCTGGGAATTGTCTTCCACTCAAGGCAAAGGATTTACCAGAAGCACTTTAACATCTTTTCTCAAAGGCAAGAGCAGTCCACATCCTATTAATTTTCTTGGTGACTGGTATGCAGCAGGCACAGTATTCTGTTGTTCTTGCCCATTAAATTTCACATGCCTCTAGAAATTGCAAGAGGAATTTTCCTTCTTGTTGTGTGCGCTATACCCTCATCAATGATACTGCTAACAAATGAGAGCATATCTTACTTAAAAATAAATAAAAAAAGTTTATGGAAGTTACGCATGTGTGAATAAAGACTATTATCTGAAATTCTGAGTTATCAAAGAGGTTTAAAACAGATACAAGTTTCTTAAGTATCTGCAAGTACATTGATGCAGTTCAGTTATGTCAAAAGACCAATTACAATCAGTTTAAAGTTCTCTCACTTTGCTAATCCTTAAGAATTTTCCTCAACACTTTTCTATGTTTCCCTCAGATTGCACAAACTATCCACCAAAAATATCCTTGTCAAGACCACAACCCAACAAAGCCCTCAAACTTGTGCTTCACCTTGAGCACATGACTAATCTAATTGATTTCAGCGTGGTTACTCATGTTGCGAAAGTTGAGTCAACGCTCAAGGGTTTTGCTGGACTGGGGCCCAAGGGAACCTTAAGCCTATTATTTTCCACGCCCACACAAATATGAAAGAACCAGTCCTTACACATAATAAATAGAAACCCTAAAAGATCTGAACAAACTGTTCCCAGAATAACAGATCAAAAATTAGAAAATCCAGCCTCTATGTTAAAAATAAAAATGCAGAGGGAGTGAGGAGAGCAAAGGGGATGAAAAAAACAATTACTAAACAAAAATGTTTGAAAAAGAGTAAATGGTATGGGGTACATTTTCAGTGTAACGTGTGTGATTGTCATTATTGTTAATTGGAACGTGGTAGATAAATCCCCCTTAGTGCACCAAAAATGTTACCCATCTGTTTATTCATGATTTTACTTTCTTTACTCCCTATATCACAGAGCCAAGTGCTTGCACCATAAATAGCAGGCAAAGATCAGAGAAGACAGGAAAAATAAAAAGTACATTTGATCCATGCATCATGGGTACATCAGTGTTTCTGATTTATTGATATCAGAGTTTTGTATTTCTACTCAGGAATAGACAGAGAAAGTAGTGCTGAGCCTTAAATCCTCTGTCTTGCTACATATGAGAAATACTACACATAAATCAGATAGATGCCATATATGTTTTCTCATACTCAGATTCTAATTACTCAGTCATAACATAAATCAGTTATCTGCATTCTGTATGGTAAGGAAAACTGATCATCATGGTATTTTAACCTTGAATCTACACTATTTTTACACTCTCTGAGATGGATCTAATTGAACTGATTTGTTTTTGCACTTTTCACAATGTAATCTGTAGTCGCTTTATAACTGATTAGAGAAAACCTCACACATTTTACAAAGGACAAAAATTCACCTGTCTGATTTGTATCACAGAATGTAGATGTCTACTGTACATTCTGCAATGGTTGTGGATAATGTGAGCAATTCAAGGGAATAAATGAAAAATAATAGTAGAGATCCACCATGAGGTAACAGGGTGAAGAATTTTGCCTTAAATCTTCATTTGAACTCTTACTTCCAAAGATGAAGAGACAAATATTTGTCCATTACATCACCATTCCTGCTAGCTATTCTTATACTGAATTTAGTCAAACTTCCGTCAGTAAAGGGGAAGAAACATTTTTTAAGATGATCTTAAGAAAAAACTTTCCCCGCTAGTTTTCTTATTTAAAAATAGCCTTCATTTGGTATTTGGTGTATAAGAAGTTTAGGTTTTGTTTTTATTTCTCACTGGTATTTATAATAATAATTTCATGCATGAGTTAACCTCTCATTTCAAACCACTTTTTTTTTTAAACAGGAAAATGTATGGTATTTCCCATTTTTTTTTGTACTTTAGATATTTTCTTTTCAGCTTCTTCTATTCTGCTGAAAATTTTATTCCCTTTTCCATATCCTTTCCTTTCTACCATATCCCATTCCCAAGTCTCTGTGGGTTAAATAAAACCTTATTCAACTTTCCATATTTCTAAAAAAAAAAGAAGACCTTAAAGCTATGTATTGGCATAGGAATTGTACTATACTCTTAAGTAATTTATCTATACACTTTTTAATCAATAGATATAGAACTGTATGGAAAATACAAAAAGTTCTGAGACCCTTTCTGTTATACTCAAAGGCCTCAAAGCCCATATATGATCAGTTTTTCTGTCTTCATAAAGAAATAGAATGAAGTAGTATCTCTAAAAAAAATTCTGTGCACCAAATAAAAGACAGCAGGAATAATTCAGTTTCCCAACACATTATATTTGTGCCTTAATGTTTTGGAGATATAATTACTGGAGGATTCATAAAAAAAAAATCGGTTTAAAAATCTGAAAAGAGGACTACCAAAAAAGCAAAACTTATACTTCGAATACCAACATTAAGGTGGATTACAGAACGTACCCAACAGTACTAACATGGCCTGTATTGCAATGAAACAGGGACATCATTTCTAATATGAAAATCACATTGCACCGCTTTTTTTTTAAAGCAGATCTTCCCATTTAAACTACAATAGCAAGCCTAATTAGACACCACATTTTGGTAAGTAGCATGATAAATATACAAGAATAAAGAAACTACCAAATATCTGCTAAAAAAATCTGTTAGAATGTGCTGCTGAGATATTGAATTTTTTTAAAAAGTAATAGAATTGTCTGATCATTATTCCATCTTTTTACATTAAATTTAGATATTCTGTAAAAAATAAAAAATATCAACAACTAATTCAGAAAGCATAAAAAATGTATCTTACCTATGATAAAAAGAATTTCCACTGCAATGTCACTGACAGTTGTGCTTCTAGTTGTAGATAGCTCATCATTGCCAATAAAGCAAACATTGTAAGGTACAGTCACAGCAACATAAAACGTTGCCAGTAAAATAAGCCAGTCCCAGCCAGCTTTAAAAGTGCTAAAATGCAACAGTATGAATTTGGACTTTTTTGCATCTGAAACTTTGTATTCCGGAAATGCTGGTTTATCTACAAAAACATTCTGAAAGAGAAAGAATGGAAGAAGTTAGGCAAACATATCTGACCTCAGATTATATTTCAGTGAATTTGATCTTTCATGTTATAAAAAGAGCCAAGATATATTTGTGAATTTACGGTGGGCTAATACTGCAAAGCATTTTTGGTAAATAGTCATTCAAATTTACAAACAGATTCACTTTGAGTGTCTTTGTAAAATCTTTTATGTTCAATCTTTATGAATATTCCTACAAACAAAATAATTTGCTACAATATTTTCCCAAATAGTGATAGTTAAGCAAATATTGCAGAATATTATGGGAAAGTGGATTTTCCATTCATAAACTGGAGCAAGCATCACTGAAATCTGATTGTATGAGTTACATCCATTCAGTTTGGGAACAGAAATATGTCACATGACCTACACATCCAATCAAAACCACTTCAGTTTAACATACCAATTTTCACAATGAACTGTTTGTGAACAAACTACAGACAAAGTATTATTTGCAGAATTTATCTGGTAAACATTTTCAAAAACAAATTTGGGGAAAATCTGATGTTTGCAGATCATTCAAAAAGAGAAAAAGAAACAAAATCCATTCAATAAATTGTTATGAATTAATCATACTATCTTCTTGTAGAAAAAGGAGAGTTTGTTTCAATTAACATGAGACAGAGGCGCACACACACACACACATTGCATTTAACGTTAGCATGTATGAAGTAGTTTAAACTGATAAAAGATTTAGGCTTGACATTAAACGGTGTCAAGATTTTTTCTTGCATTATACAATTGGGATTTCACACCAACTTTATAATTGGTCTGAGCCAACAAATCTTGACTTATGTGAGTGACTAATACAGGGCTCTCCAAGACCATTATACAAATTTTAAGTAAACTGCATCACAAAGGCAATAATTTGCTAATGAATATTTTTTTTATTTCAGTTCTTTTGTTGGTGAATATCTTCCTAGTCGGTAACAGAACTAAGCACAGTTCATATTTTTACCATGGAAGTTTGGAGTATTGGATATTATTACTATATCTTACAGTTAAAAAATTAAAAGCATCAATTCCAACTGCAGTAAGCAGCATTTTACCTGATGGAATCTGTACATTAATGACTCAGGAAACATCCTGTTCCTCAAGTACACTGATTCTGAATTTAGGTTGGGTCTGTATTTTTGATAGCTGTGAATCACTGAAAAATTCTGGCAGAAGATATGCTTTGGTTCACAAATAAACAGTCTGTAAAAGAATTGAATCAGACTGACTAAAGCTAGCCCTACCATATATGAAACTGAACTCGGAAATGCTTGGTCCCTTCCAATAAACTCCTATTGACTTCATTGGGGGCAGGGTTGGGTACTACGTGCACAGAATCTTCATTAAGTTACTTTTGCAAAGCATAGAGGCCACCTTTCCAGAAAAAAGCACTTTGCATTTCATAAATGGACAGATTCTGATCTTAGTTACACCACTGTACATCTACTAAAATTACTCTGGATTTACACCAGTGTATCTGAAATCAGACTTTGTCCAAAATTCTTCTCCTTCTGCCCATCCCCACCGTGGAGGTAGCATTCCTTTTAAACATAGAATGAGAAACAGACATCATGAAAACAGACTACACAAAACTCTGCATTTGTTTTTAAACTGGAAAAGAAAAAAAAAGGATGAAAAAATAGGATCACTCAGGTACCACGTTGATCTGACACTTAAAGCTACCATTGTTTAAGCTTGTCCCCGATCACATACAACATGCATAGTTGAGGGATGTGTTAACCAAGTCTCTTATATCAGTAATAATTACTCAAACAGCCATACACTTTCAGTATAGTATCTATTGCTATGTCTATTCTGCAACTGTGAGGTGTGATTCCCAGTATGGGTAGACAGAACTGCATAGCTAGTGTGCTAAAAATAGCAGTGTAGCTTGCGGTAGCATGGACAGTATCTTGGACTAGCTGCTTTTGTACAAACCTGAATGGACCCTAGGTAAATATTCAGGCAACTGGTCCAAGCCACTGCCCATGCTACCCCAGGCTACACTGATGTTTTTAGCGCATTAACTTGAGCAGAGCTAGTGTGCGTTTGTCTATGTGAGCTGGGAATCACACCTTCCAGCTGCAGCAGAGATATTCCCTACAAGACAACGAGCTCCATTTTAATGAAGCTCATTCCCCCAAGCAAGGGAGAAATATATCTTGTGAAAATGATCAGATACTTTATTTTTCCCACATTTTGACAGGGAATGTTATTACACAGTTGTGCTTTTCCTAATGCAACGGACCAGTTGCTGCTGCTGCTGGTCTGATAACTGTGAATGTTAATCCCCATCAACACACAAGAAGTGAGAATTAATAAAGAATAGGATTGACCAAGAACTGACTATTTCCTTTTCTGCTGGATGAATTCCATTAAATACCATTGAGCTCCTGTTTAAAGGACTATCCTTTTCTGCAGGACAGGTAGGCTTCTACTTCTACCTCTTAAGCAGTCTCTTTCTTTTTATCCTAAGATAAACTATTTGATTTTTTACTCCTGCTATATGAATCTTAACATTATTTATAATTACATTCAGACCAGATCTTGCCTCATACATACATTGAGCATGACCCAACAGACATTAGAGAACACATATGGTGCATTGGGTAGCCTTGTTCCCCATAGGAGAAACTTGTTTGAGTCCTTATCATCTGCAGTGGTTGCTGCAAATACAAATTTCATATTCAAATACATTACCCAATTCCCTTATTTTCAGTCTCTTTGTCTCTCAGAGTTTCAAAAAAGAGCTCTCATTCTGCTGAACATCAGCACCTGGTTAATGAACCTTCTCACATTATTATTCACTAACAGAAGCACTTGCCCAGTGTCATTCTGATTCTGGCTAGTGCTGCTATCATCAGGCCTGCAGTACTGATAATGAAAAGCTTCACAAAATACAGTGTAGAAATTGGCATGCATTCAGCAAGACAAGTTTGCTTCTGATCCTGAACTTATTCAATATGAATATAACAAATGGATAACAATTGAGCGATTGCAGGCATACTCAAACCAGCTTTGGCTGTCACAACCTTTATCATCCAAGTTTCTCTTGAAACGCTGCTATTCCTGTCTTTTCCATCATCAGCCCCTTCATTCTTCAAGGTCCAGGGCTGAATTTTCATAGTTGTGCTAATCTGAGGTTTTGTCTTTTTCTGGTTTTCAACAGCTTCATCCTGTTTTCCTATGTTCCACTAAGTCCAGGCTGCTGTCAGTTCATTTTTAATCAGACAATATAAAATGTTCCTCTTTGTATTAGTTCTAGTTCTCTTTTGAGGAGAGATATCTTATCTTCCAGCTCCTTATGTTTTACATTTACTAAAGCTTCCTTAGAATTCTCCATTTCTCAAAGGGACCTTTCTCCCACTTCTCTTCTGCTGTGTCAAATACTAACTCTACCTGTTTGCTACATTTATTCAAATTACTCCATCGATCTTAGTAGGTTGGTTTTGTACTCTGCAATATTAATTTGTTTCTGCAGCTGCTGAACCTGTGGTTTTTTCCCCCCTACCATATATAGTTTAAATCCAGAAGAGACCTTCAGATCACTAAGTCTGATCTCATGTATATCACAGACCACCACCACTCAGCCACCTGCACAATAAAGCCAGAAATCTGAATTAGATGAAGGTATTACAGCCTGCAGGAGACTAAACTATTATGTGTCACAGGAAGAAAATAGGAGGGACTGAAGGGCACTCATGCCATGGCCTCTGTAATGGCAGGAAATTGATTAATTGAGATATACCCATACGGTCCTGACAAGTGAACTGCATCCTACATTGCAGAGGAAGGCAAACAAACAAACAAACCAAGGTCACTGCTAGCCTGATCTGGGGAGAAATTACCTTCCTGACTCCATATATGGCAATCAGTCAGAGCCTGAGCACGTGACAAAGAACCAGCCAGTCAAGCACCTGAGAGAGAGAATTCTTGGATCAGAAGTACATTTCAGAGCACTGGCCCACCCTGGCCAGTGTCACAGCTCCAGCAACAGTAATTTCTGATGCTCCAGAGGAAGGAGTCACAGCTGCTTCCACTGGCCTGGAATACTTCGCCCTCTGCTATTCTTTTTGGATTATTTTGCACAAACCCCATCCCAGGGGCATTTCCAGGGAAGTCTCGTAAACGTTCGTCATTGTGCTTCAGAGGCAGTATAATCCTTATGGGAGGGCACTAACCTACAAGCCAAGAGACCTGGGTTCTGTTCCCACTGAGTTGCTGTATGAGCTTTTGAGGAGTCCCTACGCTTCCCTTCCCACCTTTTGTCTGTTTTGTTTACTTAAATTATCAACTCTTCATGGCAGGGACTGTCTCTTACGTCCCTATCTCAGTTGGACTTTAGTTGCTAGTGGAATACAAATAGTAACAATAAATAATAATAATAATAAAATAATATCTTTCTTCTAGCAACTGTATCTTCATGTTTTCTTTCTTAGACTTGCACTATTGTTCAAAGTTGCCCCTCCAAAATATTCCAGTGAATATTCTTTACAGGTTGATTCTCCATACCATCCTTGGATAGCAGTTGTCTCTTTGTTATACTCGTCTTATACTCACGACAGAGTTTCATAAATCTGAGAGAGCTGTCCTTTCTCTGAAGTATTTGGCTCTAAAAATCTTTCTGCTGTTGTGTTATTTCACAGCTATCCGTGGTTTTTTGTTTGTCATAGGCCTGGGTGAGTTTTAGTTATATTGCAATACAGCTGTTGAGATTATTTTCCCTAGGCCGTAAGAGTCCTGAGCGTGCCATAACGAAGGTTGTCCCTCTGCTGTAAGTTCTTGATTATAAGTGCTCTAATTCTTATCTTCACCTTTTCACATAACTAAGTTCATTGTTTAGATTCATGAGTTATTTCTTTTTCTCTGGGGAACTGACAAAGCAGTGGGAAAGACAAGGGACAATTCAGCATGTCTAATGTGATCGGTGCCTTAGAGCTCCCATTGTGATGTTGCTATGAACACAAAAGTTACTGTAACTTGAAAAAAAGTCACATAGTTTTGATGAGTCAGGCTGTAGGACAATACTAGTTGTGAATATAGTCAGTTAAATCCTTCTACTGATACACAAATGTGCTTTCTCATTCAGGTCTAGGCTGTGCCTTTAAAGCACAGTCCTGAGTGCGGGATAGTGCAGACCACAATATCTCTCCCAAGCTCTGCAGTGCACAAAGGTATGTCTACACTGCAGTTAAACATTCATGGCTGCCCCAAGTCAGCTGACGCAGGCTAGTAGGGCTTGGGCTATGGGGCTGTAAAATTTGCTGCAAGGGTCCCATAACCTGGGCTTCAGCCTGCACCCAAATGCCTACACTGCGATTTTAGAGCTTCATAGCCCAAGCCCCAGGTCAGCTGACATGGGCCAGCCACAGCTGTTTAATGGCAGCGTAGATGTAGCCAGAGAGACTGTGCAAGATATATCTTCTGCAGCTTTGTGAGATCCCTTTGTAACTCTTCACAGTCTGCTTTGGACTTAACTAGCTTGCGTAGTTTTGTATCATCTGCAAATTGTGCCACTTCACTGTTTAACCCTTTTTCCAGATCATATATGAATATGTTGAAGAGTACTGGTCCCAGTACAGACCCCTTGGACACCACTCTCCAGTGTGAAAACAGACTATTTATTCCTACCCTTTGTTTTCTATCTTTTGACCAGTTACTGCTCCAGGAGACGATCTTCCCCCTTATCTCATGACAGCGTACTCTGCTTCAGAGCCTTTGGTGAGGGACCTAGTCAAAGACTTTCTGAAAGTCTACGGGGCTTGGCTTTGTGCTCTGCTTCTAGCCTGTGGCTGGCTCACAGCCACTACTTTAATGAATACTTCCCAATGTTGGAAGATTCCATATTTGAGGGTGGGCACTAAAGAATTTGCAAGTTTTCCTTTGAAGTGGCAATGTTTTTGCAGTGGCCCCTGACCAAATCATTAAGGGTTAGATTATGCCATTTAGGCACAAACCCTCATTTAGAACTGTGAGGAGCTGCTTGACCCCAGTACAGCACCAAAATAATTGTGCCTCAGCGTATGGCCTCTCAGAATTTGCTCATACACTGAGAAGTCACACGCACAGGGCTGCCCTTTTAAAAGGTGAGGCATGCTTCCCCTTGCATGGCCAGAGAGATTTGCTAGTTGGTAATTTGGGCAGACAGTTGACATGGCTTTATTAACTTCTCACCTATTCCTGTGCCTTGGGAGAGTGAAGGGGGAGAGGTGCTCCCAGAGAAGTTGTTAAAGGAACAGTCTGAGTTTCCATGAGTGCGGGATAGCATTTCTGTCCAGCTTATATGTGAGCTCCTTATTCCCTCCCACAACACTGTGCAATCTCCCCCCTTAGCAATCCACCTATTTCCCGGATGCCGGTGCTATGATTACAGTCAGGGATGTGTGATGGTCCCTCAGGTTTAAGGAATTAGGAGACATCTCAGCTCAGCATATAAATTAAGCAATTAATCTTGTTTCTGTTTCTCTTAGGATCATGCACACTAAATTCCTTCATAATCATTTAATTGGCAGTCAGTCTTATTCACTGGTCTGAGCAGACAGGCAGAGCTCATGAGTCCTGCTTAATGGCAGCAGGGAGTGAATGTGCTGCCATGACATCATAGAATGATGTGGCACAAGCCTAACTAGTACTATTTGCTTTAAGATTCCCTGTAAGAATATTTGCTGTAAGATTCTGATCACTCACCTGTGTGGAGGTGGAGGAACAAAGGAGTCATCAACATTGGGTTAAAGTTCAAAAGGTGTTGGAGACTTGGGTCCAAAGCCTCAGCTGGTGTAAACAAGCATCAATGCCAATGGTGTGATGCTGGTTTACAGCAGCTGAGTATTTGGCTCTTGAGGTTCTGAGTACTGCTTTGACAACTGGCTATCACAGGCTGGTCTACACTTATCTGGAAATTTGGCGGCAGTTGATGGGAGTTATGCAAGCTACGCAGAGTAGTTTGCATAACTCCCATCGACTGCTGTACTTCTGTTCTGTGTAGTGTCTTCACAGCACTACACCACTTGAGGAGCTGGTTTTACTAGGTCAACTTCTTGATCAATTGAGTGGGTCTTCACTAACTGCTTATTCAATCCAGAAAGATTGATCTGACAGTGGCGACTTTGCTGCCGTCAGCGTAGACGTACCCACAGTGTAGCATATTGACATACTTTGCAGTCGTTGATTGGAAGGGGATTGTAGACACCTAGGGCATCATGGTAAAAGGCAACTATTTTATTTACTGGTTACAATTTATCAAAAAAAGTCTAACGGCTTTACCCAGAATTTATAGTTATTTTATTCTGTGCCTTCTGGGAAGGGGCCTTGTCAGGAATAAAATGATAGAAAGGCTGACCCTGAACAAAACTGACAAAGGTAAAAAAAGATACAATATCCGTGGAGTATTTTATGACTGCACTTGTCAGTTACAGTTACTTAGAGATAAGCATCAGAATTTTCTTAATACAAAGAGGGAGTATTACTGCAATTAAAGTACAAGCAAATCAGTTAATGTACTGTACCAAGTTAGATACATTCAAATAAAATGTTCTTCACTGTGAAATCCCTTCTGGATTTCTTGTAACATAGGTTTTTATTACTTTAATCTATTAATGGGCCTTCTAGCAAAAGGTATTAAAAGCAATTATATAGGGAAAACTGGAAGCTAAAATTAAGTTTTGAGAAATTTCAGGAGGCCTTCTCCTTTCATAAAAGTATCTGTATGTATAATGTGACTAAATGCATTGTCCTGGTTTGTAAACTGCAAGTGAAATATCACAGCCATAGCTGTCTACATGCTGCTCTGCACTGCACTGTAATGTACTTTAATCCTCTTGCTATGACAACATTGCGATTAAGGACTTCTCTTATATATGTGCTGACCTTTTTCAGTGCATTTGTTAAAAGAAACAACTGTGCAAATATGTATGTCAAAGAAAATGAAAAATAATTAGTAAAGCTAGTGAGAGCATCTGCTGTTCTTTCAGAAGCAAGAGAACATATGTGCTAAAAAGAGGAGGGAAAATGAAACATGCATTACACCTACATTATTAATTTTTAATTTGTTCTTTTCTCTTCTTTGAAGGTGTCCGGAGATATGATAAAGGACAGCTCTACTCCGTCTCCGGGCTGAATCAAAATGCGAACCTGCTTTTCCTCTTCCTTTGCATTTTTCTGTAGAATAAAAGTGAGAGCCCATTAAACATCAGCCAATGTCATCTGAACCTGTGAGAGCTGAACTACTAACATTTTACAGTTTGTTGCAAATAAATTTGGTGCAAGAGATGTAAGTATCGTGTGCTCCAAAATACCCCGTTTCAGAAGGAGAAGCAAAATTCACTTTCCTATAAAAAAGTAAATGTCTTTGTTCAAATGCAAAGCAATTCATTATAACTCATAGCTTCAGACATAGGAAAGCCCTTTTCTCCCTTTCTATTTTCAGAAAATAAACTGCAAATGATCACTGACCAAAAGCAACAGTGGCTGGGATTAACACCACATCCTCAAAATTTCATCAACTTTTTTGTTTAAAAAAGAAAAAAGTTGGAAATGTAAATTTAGAAATTCCCCTGTTGTGGTGTAATAACAAACAAACAAACTAACAACCAAAAAACCTAACTTATTACATTTCCACAATGCCATTGTATGCTTGACAGCAAGTGTGATTGTTAGGAATGTCTAATTCTCATTTCCATGCCTTTATAATCACATAATTCTATCACATAGTCATCACTTGAAGTATTCTTTAGTAGCACAAAATGCATTAAGGACAAGGACCGAACATTGCTTTTGGAAATTTCAATGCTGCCTCCCCAATCCCCTCATTCAGATATCTGCAACTGTCAATCATACAAGCAAATTCAGGTCTCACTTATAATGTAATAATTAATATCAACTCCACTGAAATCAGTGCAATTACCTTGGATTGATGCTAGAGTAAAGGAGAGCAGAGTTTGGACTGTATTCTATAAAATGTCAAGAACAACACTATGCCACAATTGAGAAGAGGAATTGTGGGGGTATAGGAAGAACCTGTCTGTCAAGCAAGTCTAACTAAAATCAATGCAGAATATATGGATGAGAAAATACAATTAGCACAGTCAGAAATTAACAACAGACAAAATACACACATCTTGAAGCCTGCCCAGGAGAAGTCAGGGAGGCTTGATATCTAGAGAACTGATATGAAGGATAATATGCAGGACAAGATCACTAATGAGGCAATATGGAGGGAACCAATCGTACCAACCTGTCACTGAAGAATGTTACATTTAACTCGTGCAACAGAGCCAACCAAAAAGGAGTGTATCTGTATTCCGGTTAAAAAATAAATAAATAGGAAGCTGTGATACCAATGAATAGGCATGTAATTATACATCTGTACCCAATATCCATCCTTGCCCTTTCGCTTTTGTGGTGTGTTCAAGTATCTGTTATGGCCAACATTCAAACTCCAAATCTATGCATTATTAAGCATATATGATCAAAAGTTACATATGAGTAGTAGAACTGAGTAAAACGTTTGCAGTATTAGGTCACTGGATTGTAAACTGCAATAGTGTTAGCTGATATTTAAGGGCGGTAAGCAGCTATAAAAACTTCAATAGGAGCTCCTGGTGGACAGCCCCTCCAAAAGTCAGAGCATATGTGTTTCCTGTGATGAACAGAGACACACATGGCCACAAATGGTAGCAAGCCTTTATTATCAGAGTTCAAATCCTATTCTGGTCACAGTTTGGTAAAGTTTGGTATTATCATCCAATCCCTAGTGGACATTTTTTCACATAAAAAAATCCACTACATAATTTAGCCCAAATGGCAGTCTCTTTTCAGCAGACCCCAGGTTATAACAGTGAGATGTGGTGCAAGGCCAGACTGATGCATATGAGCTTTTGAAAATAGCAGCAGCACCACCAACCTCGGTCTTCACCTTCAAATGTCATTCTTTTTCCCTGTCATCACTAAGGCTTCGATTCAGCAAAACACTTTAAGCACATTTAATTTTAAGCACTTGCTTAAATCCCTTTTACTTTAATTGGTTTAAAGTTCAGTATGCAATTGAGTGCTTTGTTAAATAAGGATGAACTGAGCTTCAGTACTTTACTGAATCAGGGCCCAATTTCTGCTCTAGTGTGGGAACACTTGTGATTTCTCTGGAATTTTTTCAAAACCTATTTTAGGTTTGCTTTACTCTCTTCTTTCTCAGAATCTTCATCCCCCTCCACTTCTAGTGTCTCTTTTAGTGCTTCATTATCAGATTCCAATGCTACAGTTTGGTGTGCCACGTAGAATTACAAAGTTTGCATGTGTGTCTGTAGCTTTTCTACAGCACTTAATTCCAGTCAGAGCCTGATTCCATGATTTGCTCTGGAAATCGCGGGGGGGAGGGAGGAGGGAGGGGTGGGAGGGAGGAAGGGGGAATGTAGAATACATTTTGGAAAAATATTAGAGAAGTTAGTGACGGCAATGAAAAGGAGCTGCTTGTGGAAGAGAAAAGTTAGTCATGCTGTTGGCCCATTTAAACCATTACTTGTAACACATCTACTGGATGAGAGAGGTTTCCAGTTTCTGAATTTACATATGCCTCCACTGAAGGAGTCAATCCTGATTTCCTTCTGAGCTTTCTTGTTCCCTGATTGTGCTTTTGAAATCTGTTTGTGCATTTTTTATGATCATTCCCTATTGTAACAGGTCTGCAAATCACTCCTTAGAATAAGGAAATTTGCTTATAATTTTTAAAATACAGAGCTGGTTACTACTCAGTTTTCAAAAAATTCCAATGCACAATAGAGTATTTACTGCTTCCTCTCTACATGACCAGCCTTGGAATAAAAAACAGTATAACAAACCCACACTGAAATATACAGACACTTTAAAGTACTCCTTTTTTTTTATCCTGTGTTTAAAATCAAAGAGATTTCTCATCTCCCCACGTATTGTGACAGATTAACATTCCAAAAAAAGCTCCATTTTTGGATTTTAGATCTGTACAGACATCCCTTCCTGTGTGATAAAACTTGTAAAAAATAGCACTTAAAGGATGCTTTCCAGTTTAGTTTTCACCCCACCTCTTCACCTGTGTCTGATGACAGAAGGGATCCCTCTGCTTCCCCCCTACATGGTTTTTTTTATACATTGTCATCTACAGAATCACATGTATTAAGAGTGAGAAATCAGAAATTATTTCCCAAGAAAAAAGATTCGGTAAAGAATGGTAAATCTTAATATTAGACCTCTGGCACTGCCTGCTAATAACCTGCCAAATAGAAGTAAAGGCATGATCCTGTGCCCTTTTTGCCGAAGTTGACAGTGAACAAGTGTATGCAGGATCAAGCCCCACGTCTTTTATATTTGTTATTCCCATTAAAACTCCGTGGCTGTTGAGTGCCTATATTCCTCTTTGTACCTCTGAAAATCTCCCCCTTATTTATAAATCAGAAGTCAGATTTACTGGCATGCTCTAGCGGCTTTGTGCTGCTCTAGCCATGTAAAAGAACCATAACCTCATCTTATACGGCTGACTGAGCCGTGTTTATAGTTACATTGCATCATCAGAGTAGGGCAAAGAAGTCAGTGCATAGCAGTGGATATGGTACAGGACACTTTATTGGTTTATAATATTCTCATTCCCTTAATGAGGTGTGATTTCTTAAAAATCTGAAATATAGAATAAAATATTTATTCATCAAGTGGGAGATAAAAGTTATACCACTGATTCAATATTGACCTTGTGGAGGTTCCATCCATATGTTTTTATTTGTTGACCACAACTCAAATTAAGTATAATTTAGAGCATAATTTAGAGTGTGTTTTCCACAGGTTGGGTTAGAGATTAAGTGTTCCTAATCTCTCTTTATATTATAACTATGCTTTCACTTCCTCTGCTAATTGAACATTATCCACCAACTGGATGTGTTACTTAGAAATCCCTCAAGTTTCCCTCACTAGAACCTCTTCCTCCGGCTAGGAGTGGAAATTCCCCCAGTATCTCCTGCACAGCATGATGCTCCCAGTCTAGTCAAGGATCATTTGTATGTACGTACATACGTACGTGTGTGTGTGTGTGTGTGAGAGAGAGAGATTCATATCCAGCCCTTGTATAGCATTTTTCATTCATATTACATAAAAAAATCCTGAAGATTTATTTCTGACATAAATAATCACATGAGCAGGATTTAAATGTATAGTAGCAGATTTTAGTCTAGACACAGATTTTAGCAAACAAATAAATTCATAAGAGGCTGCTTCAGAGACCAAAAGAAGAACCTTATTTATTTAGAAAAGGGTTCTGCAAGAACATCTCTGGTATTTCGCTGGAAGTTTGTTTAAACAAAGTGCAGAGTGGACTACTAAAAGGAACAAACAGAGAAGTCATTCAGCATGTGCATACATGTCTGTGCCTGCAACCCCACACAGGTGACAAAGAAATCTAAAAGCATAAGTAAATAAAAATAATTATCCTAAAAATAACTGTACTTGCCCATATAGTCCAATGATTATTCAATGATTTTTATTTAGGTCACATTTTGCTGCATTGATGCAGCAGCCACTAAGTCAGGAACCAGAAAAATAGCAAGTGCATACAACTATCCCTTTAATCACGAAGTTATTTAGTTAAAAAATTAACAGTGACGGTGGGGACACAGGGAGAAGGCAGATAAAATATTTTTAGGATATAATCCTACAAACACTTAAATGTTTAACTAAATTACTCATGAGAGTAACCCCACTGTCTTCAGTGAACCTCCTACGTAGGTAAACTTATTTAAATGCACATATGCCTGCAGTGCAGGACCCATAAACAGTAGCTATGCAATTTTTTGTTATTCTATGGGTCACTTTATCATAAGGAAAGACTTTTTGGATCCTGCCACAATGGGCAACCCTTCAGTCCTTCATTAATTGGGTTCCAAAGTATCTAATTTTGCACACCACAAGGAAGAGCTCTGCAGACAAGTGACGGACTACATCTTGATAGTTATTGGCTTTCAATGGATATTCAACATGCATAGTGCCCATTTGCTGGCAAACCTCTGTTTTAAACTAGTGTATATTAATATCCAAGTCTGGTATCAATGACACAGGGTCATTTTTTTTCAGCCCATGTGTGCATGAGAAAGAAGGGAGAAATTAAAAAAAAGGCTTTTGATCTTTGGCCCCCATCCCTACAGTCAGGCACAAATGCAACACAGGATTGCTTCCTCCTACTGCTTTGTGGAGTGCAAATCAGTTTAAAAGGCCATATCACCAGTGGAGCACAGTAGCAGCAGGGAGGACACAAGTTTTATCCTTCTAAAGAATGGTACTATGTGCACCCTCCTGTGGGCACTGGGAACCTCATGGATTGGTGTAGCTTTGACATGGGCCTGTGTCTTAAAATCATGATGTAAAAATCTTAATGAATCAAACTATACCATAGAATCTCTATGGACACAAATGAGAGCACAGCAATAAGAATATGCTATTGACCACCTTACCAGGAGAATGACAGTGATGGTGAAACGCTCAGGGAGATGAAAGAGGCTACAAAGACAGAAAATGCAATAATAATGGGGGATTTCAACTGTCCTCATATTGACTGGGTGTATCTCACCTCAGGAAGGGATGCAAAGATAACATTTCCACACACCATCAATAAATAACTGCTTCTTGGAGCAGCTTGTCTTGGATTCCACAAAGTGAGATGCAATTCTTGATTCACTTCTTAGTGGAGCACAGGATCTGGTGCAAGACGTGAACATAGCTGAACTACTCAAAAATAGCAACCATAATATAATTAAATTTAACATCCTTGTCAGGGGAAAAGGCAAAGAAATCCATCATAGCAGCATTTAATTTCAACAAGGGGAGCTATACAAATATGGGGAAGCTAATTAAATGGAAATTAAAAAGAACAGTCACTGGGATGAAAAGCCTGCATGGAAACTTTTTACTATTACAAGGCTCAAATTAAATATATACCTCAAATAATAAATAAATAGCAAAAGAATAAAAAAAAATCTATCATGATTAAACAGAAGAGTAAAAGAGGCAGTTAGAGACCAAAAAAAAAAAAATCCTATAAAAATTGGAAGTCAAACTCTACTGAGGAAAATAAAAGGAAGCACAAACTTTAGCAAATCAAGTACAAATGCATAAAAAGAGCAAGTAGTTAAAGACCCAAAAATTAACATAAAAAAGTACATTAGAAGCAGGAAGTCTGAAATGTAGTAAAGGAGGCCACTGGACAATCAATATGCTAAGGGAGCACTTAAGGAAGACAAGGCCATTGCAGAGAAGTTAAATTAATTCTTTGCAAAGGATATGAGGGAGATTCCCCACACCCAAGCCATTATTTTTAGGTGACAAATCTGAAGCACCCTCCGAGATCGAGGTGTCAATAGTGAAGGTTTTCAAACAAATTGATAAACTGAATAACAAGAAGGTATCAGGACCGAATGGTATTCACCCAAGAATTCTGAAGAAACTAAGATATGAAACTGCAGAATTTAACCTCTCTCTTAAATCAGCCTTTCTACCAGATGACTGCAGATAGGTAATGTAACACCTATTTTTAAAAAAGTCTCCAGAGGAGATCTTGGCAATTACAGGCTGATAAGCCTAACTTCAATACCAGCCAAATTGGCTGAAACTATAATAAATAATAGAATTGTCAGACACAACACAATTTGTTGGGAAAAAGTCAACATGGCTTTTGTAAGGGAAATCATGCCTCAAAAATCTATTAGAATTCTTTACAGGAGTCAACAAGCATGTGGACAGGGATGACCCAATTGACAGAGCGTTTTTGGACTTTCAGAAAGCTCTGGCAAGGTCACTTACCAAAGACTCTTAAGCAAACTAAGCTGTCCTGGGAGAAGAGAGAAAATCCTCTCACGAATCAGTAACAAGTTAAAATACAAGAAACAAATGGTAGGAATAAATGGTCAGTTTTCACAAAAGAGAGAGGTAAATGGAGGGATCCCCAGGGAAATCTTCTGGGATCAGTGCTAAAAGGATGAATATATTCATAAATGATCAGGAAAAGGGGGTGACCAGTGAGGTGACAAAATTTGCAGATGATACAAAATTACTCAAGATACTTAAATCCAAAGCTAACTGTTACAAAAGGATCTCACAAAACTAGGTGACTGGGTAACAAATGGTAAATGAAGTTCAATGTTGATAAATACAAAGTAATGGTCATTGGAAAATATAATCCCACTATACATACAAAATGATGGGGTCTAAATTAGCTGTTACCATTCAAGGAAGAGTTCTTGGCATCCTTGTGAATAGCTCTCTGAAAACACCTGCTCAGAACAAACAATGGCAATCAAAAAAGCTAACAGAATTTTAGGAACCATTGGGAAAGCGGTAAGACAGAAAAATTAATAATGCCCCTATATAAAGCTATGTTCCTCCCACACCTTGAATACTATGTGCAGTTGCCCATTTCAAAAACTATATTAGAATTGGAAAAGGTGAAGAGAAAGGCAACTAAATGATTAAGGGTATGGAACAGCTTCCATATAAGCAGAGATAAAAAGCCTGGGACTGTTCAGCTTAGATTTGAGAGGACTAAGGGGGAAATGTGATAAAGGTGTATAAAATCATGTATGGTACAGACAAAATGAATAGGGAAATGTTATTTACCCCTTAACCTGACGCAAGAACTAGTGGTCACCCAATGAAATTAATAGGCAGCAGATTTAAAACAAGCAAAAGGAAGTACTTCTTCACACAATGCACTGTCAACTTGCAGAACTCATTGCCATGGGATGTTGTGAAGGTCCATCAATGGCTATTAGGCAAGATGGTCAGGGTCATAGCCTCATGCTAAAGGTTCCCCTAACACTCCAACTTCTAGAAGCTGGCTCTGGATGACACAGGATGGATCACTTGAAATTGCCCCATTCTATTCATTCCTTCTGAAGCATCCAGCACTGGCCCTGTCAGAATACAGAATACTGAGCTAGATGGACCATTGGTCTGATCCAGTGTGGCCATTCTTATATTTCTATCATGGGGGTCAAAAATGTTATTCTCCTTTAGAAAGACAACCCATCACTTCTCTCTTGTCTACACAAAAGCACAGTGTGTAGTATATGTGAAGTTACACTCCTCTGTTAAAGGCAGGCTGCATTTACATGCACTGTTGTGTGTAGTTATCCATGACAGGAAAAATCTCCAGCAAGAGGGAAGCAGTGGGGAAAGGCTCCCGGAGCAGGGAGACAGCACTGCTAAAAATTACAGTGTAGATTTGGAAGGCACTGATTTGACATGTAGACAGCCATGTAGGGTATATACTTGTGGGGTCCAGAACCAGGTGCATCACCGCAGACACCTAGCTTGTCTCCTAGAGGAAGTCAAGAGCCGGCGGAGGCCAGATCTTGACATCCTGCTTATCAGCTCTGAGCACTGGGGCTATATTAGTTCCCCCCCGCACTATCTCAACGGCAGTAACCCCCCCTCCACCTCAATGGCAGTGGAAAAACATTGACAAGGTGATAGAAAGTTCTAGTGGGGGACAAGGTCTATAAAAGGGCAAAGCACCCAAACCAAGCCGAGCCATCATGGACAGGAACGGATCATCCGTGGAAAGGATTCTCACCCCCCCAGGACACTGGGGGGTGGGGCTTCTGAGAAGTCAGGTAATACCTGAAGGGATGTCCACTATCCATTGTGGGTCCCACACCTGGAAGGGATATCCACTATCCGTTGTGGGGACCACACCTGGAAGAGATATCCACTATCTGTTGTGGGTCCCGCTGCGCTTGCTTTCTAGTGATTAGAGTTCTGTGAATAAACGTGTGGTTACCTATACTCTTTGGCTCCCTGGTACTTTTGTCTTTAATTCACTCAGGCCTTACAATACCCTAAGGTTCAACCATATAGGGAACTCTACTCATCTAAGCAGTACCTCACTGTCTACAATGTTATTTATACCCATGCTAGTGGGACGTGCAGTATCTGTACTCTACTCACCATCATAAATGTAGACCTACTCTTAGAGATGCTATAAAGTAATAACTAAAAGAGTTCATTGGGATACATTCCCCCCCAAATTTGCTCAAGCACTGCCTTTAACTCCCCTTTGTAAATTCATGTATTCATCACAATATAACGGGGCATTGTGATTTTGCTTGCCAAACCTGGCTACCTGCACCACTGATGCCTAATGGAGAGAGAAATGGACAGGAGAAAAAACATGATTTAAAAATGGCAATAGCGCCTGCCTTCCTCACAATATGTACTTTAAGCAATTTTCCCTGATAGAAGTCTGCTCAAGTTTTGCATGAATAATGCATGTAATCATTAATGAATTAGCACTTGGGAGTATGGAGCATTTGCCTTACCATTTTCATGTTCACCACTTTATGAATTTCTGTTCTTTTACTATTCTCTCGGGGCAACAGATAGCTTAATAGATTAGTTTAACTGAGGTGTTGGTTTTTTTAAAAAAAATTTATAGAGTAAAATTAGTCAGTCAAAATAGAGGGCAATTTTCAAGTCATCAAATAATAGCTAGACAAAGACTGTCTGAAGGACAAATACTGCCATTGGATGCATGAGTTAGGTTCCCAATAAAGTAAATGAGAACTAGATGAGTCAAACGGGGCCCTGTGGTTGAGGATGACCCCGCATTCTGGAAATGGTGTGGTTCTGCTGCTCAAGGCATGGCTGGATATGTGGATTGTGCATGGCATCGTCTATGATGTGATGGGGAAGCATAAGCATCATTCCCAAAGAGAGTGGGGATGAAGATGGAATAAGCACACCACTGGCAAAGTATGTAAATATTGTAAAATATTGAAAAGATGGGATCTTTATATTATTTACATTATTACAGATCTCTTGCTATGATTTCAAATCAGGAACAACTGTTCAAATTGAGTAATCTGGCTTTTACTCAGAATGAATAGTCACTTGGATATTTCCTAGGGAAAAATTCCTTGTTATTAATGAAAGTGTCTAAGAGAGGGGGCCTCAGCAACAGAATCTAAAAAATGTGTCCTAAGTTGCTAAGGTGGTCTGGATGAAAGGGTGATTTTTTTCTTTATTTCTGGTGACCTACATTTCTTTTTACCCCAACAATCACTAGCAATAGCTATATTTGGGCTCCACTGTTGTTCAAGTTTTACCCAGTTTTTGGATAGTCTATTGATAACACTGGGCAACAAAGATTTTGCTTCCTGAATGCTTTTGGGAGTATCTTATGGATTTTGGGCTTCTGATTACAAAAATCACCATGAAATTTCCCTATCATGTACCGTTTTTGAAATCGCCTATATTTGTTATTTCAATTCATAATTTAAGTCCATTAAAATGTTGCCCACAATGTCAGCTGAAAAGTTTTCTACCTTGTGTCCAAGCACGCCTGGGCATGCAGTGACACTGCACCTAGTGCAGGCCACACAACATGTAGTGGGAATGCTAAGGCTTAGACAAGGCGGATGCTGGCAAGACAGGTTTTAGAAAGGCTATAAAAGCATTTCACACACACCGTTCTATGCATTGCGTTTATATCAGTTTGCATTCATGTTGATGCGCATGCTTTATGTATGTAATTGTATTTTCAGGAGGATTTGTGACAGCAAAATGTCTCACCAATGTCGCAACAGCCGCGATACGTTTCTTGGCAGCTACAGAGCACCAAATTACATGCAACTGGTTGACAACATGCTTCAAGCATACAAAACCATGAAATGCAACATGTCACTAAAGATTCATTTTCTGCATTTGCATTTAGACTTCTTCCCTGCAAATCTTGGTGCAGTCAGTGATGAGCATGGTGAAAGGTTTCACCAGGACATTGTGGTCATGGAAAAATGATATCAGATAACTGGAATCCATCAATGCTGGCCGATTATTGTTGGACACTTAAATGAGAATTTATTTATTTATTTATTGCAAATAGCTCTACTGCCAAACAACAGGAGCCTAATGGACAACCGTCTTACTCTTGGACAAATTAAAATGAAGGGATCAATGACCATTAATCAAAGCAGACACTGAAGGATGAGTGAATAGGGCTGATAGGCCCCTATAAAACTGATTTCCAAAACCAACCAAAATCTATCGGAGGTATCCCCACTCCAGGCAGTTGGAGGCTCTCTCATATTCAAAGAAAGTAGTATAATGGAAGAATTGCTAGAATTAGCGTTATGGGTCAATTTCAGAGTTCTACTGATATTTATCAGATAGATGTCTGCCAGCAACAAATCCAGATTGGTCAGATTGAACATATTTGGGCAAGATGACAATCAATCTGTCTGCTAACACCATAGCATAAATTTTAGCATCCACATTAAAGAAATAAGTCTGTCTGACATGCATTTGGTAAGATCTTTTCCTTCTTTAGGAATAAGCACAATTTTTGCCTCTTTTTATGAATCTGGAATCTTGTACCCCTGCAATGTACCATTAAAAATTCAATTGAAATAGGGACAAACACTTGCATTAGAGCTCTATACTGCTTTCCAGAAAACCCATTTGGACCTGGAGCTGCATTGGATTTTAAATTACAACTTTAACCTCCTCTGAAGAAATTGGCCTATCAAGAGCTGCCACATCACCGTCTGAGAGCTGAGTTAATTTCACACTTCTCAATTATTTATTTATAAATTCAGGATTTGGATGGTTTGAAGCAAACAAAATATGGAAAAAGCAAATGTTTCAGAGATCTGTCTGATGCCTCTTACTAAATCTCCCTTTTTATTTCTAGCCAGAGGAATAGCTGATTTGTCCTGTTTCTTCTCTTTTCTTTTTGAAGCTTTCTGGCTAAAAGTCTATCAGCTATATTGCCCTTTTCATACTATCTTTTTGAATACATCTAAGTATTTATGCATCTTATCTATTTTTAAACAGGTTAATTTTCCCTCTCATCTTATATATTTTCTTGTACAATTCTAGATCCTATAGATTTCTGTCTATCTTTCCAACTTAAGTTCTTTAACCAATTCTTTCCTTCAGGGGCTCTCTTATTTTATTTTATTTTATTTTATTTTTCCAGGTATGATGCTTTATTTGTAAGGATTTTACTCATTATCACCTTTCTATCATCCCAGAGAACATTTGTACGGATCCCTCCCTTTATTTTCTTCTATATATTTTTGAAAATTTTCTTCCAGCTCTTGAATTCTAAGGGGGTCATACAACAAAGCCCTATTCAACTACTGGACCCTTTGTTTTTCCACTGAGTACCAATCTTTTAATCCAATATATGTAGGGCATTATCAGACCAAATGATAACTCTGAGATTACCTTTCCTTTTTTTTGACCAAATTAGCCAAGGTCCTAGAAACAAAAATCATGTCAATCCTGAAATAAGATCCACAAGTAGCAGAATAACACACATAGTCACTGGCATCCAGATTTGTCTCCCTCCAGACATCAACCAGATCCTCATTTACTATGTAATGCATCAAATTTGAACTTGCTCCTCCTGAACGCCCTCTCTATATATTGGATTGATCCAAAGTGGGATTAAGCACCTCATTAAAAATCCCCCTAAAATAATATTCTCTTCCCTAAGACTTAAAGTTCCCAAAAAACTGCTAGGAAAGGAAGCTTCCCCTTGATTGGGAGCGTATATATTGGCTAAGGTGACAAGTTTACCTTTCAAAGACACTTTAATTAAAATATATCTGCCCACTGTATCTGAGTTTTGCTGAAGCAATAAAAGGGAAGTGTTTAGAAAAGAGCATTGCCACCCTCTTCTATTAGATTGCCTTGGAGGGACATACGGGATCTCTGTCCAAGCAGCATTCAGGTATTTATCATTATTTTCCTTCAAGTGTTTCCTGTACCTAGACTATACCAGGAAAATCCCTCAGTGAACAGAATACCCATCTTCTTTTTATTGGCTTGTTCATCCCCTTCACATTAACTGTCATGACATTAATAAACTCACCCTTGAAGACGAAGTCTGCTCTCAACCAGTATATTACACTCTGTTATAAGTAGTCAGATTCTTGGGGGCCCCTCCCCCCCCCCCCCCCCCGGCCGCCAGAAAGATGTCAGGTCTCTGGTACATTTACACCTTCTCTATAAATAAGACATTTTAGATACAGCTTTTACCACGCACACAGTAATTTTAAAACGCCCACATGTTGCTTTTCCTTTCTTTAACACCTATATTATTTTACACTGATCTGAGTTTCATTTACCATAGATTTTTAAATTCTGAGCCCTACATTTTTAAAATTAATATAATCTTTTCTATTAAAACATATAGCAATATTTGACATCTGTTTTTGTTCCCGTATCCTCTTTCTCCCTGGATATTCCCCCACTGTCACATGTTCCCCTTCTAGCCTGGGTTCTCCTTACTTACTTCAGGGGCACGTTAGTTCCCTGCTGCAAGAGGGGCTTCTTCCTTTTTATAGCTCTCTCTATATAATCATATTTAAGAACTAAGACTTGTCTAATTTTATCAAACCATCTTTATAACATCAGGTATTATGAGATTATTATACCATCTTTGACTTCACTGATTCTTAAAATTTTCCCCCACAGGCAACCCTTTCCCAATTAATATAAATTTTGGAACAGAAATGTGAGGAATGTGATGAAGAATTGTCCAATTTTCCTGGCAGCGTAAAGGTGTGTGATGATAAAGCAGAATGTAGCTTTATGAAAAGGAGAGAAATAATAAAGAATCAGCCTCACATGATGACAGAAATAGCAGTGAGAAATACTGACACCATAAATCGATACATTAGATCCTGTTTTATGAATGGTGATCCTAAACTCTACTGATACTGATTCTGAACGGGCCAGACAAAATCGAGGATATGACATTTCCAGTAAATAAGCAGAACACTTTTCAAAGTCAGACTGAGAAAGAGTGCTCGAAAATGGTAAGAAACTGAATTGGCATTGGCTAGTTTACTTGAAATCTACTGACCAACGTTCTGTTTTTGTTGCAGAATATTTGACAAGAAGGCCAAATTGTTGCTTATGCTTTCTGGCTACAATTAGTGGCTTGCTAATTACAATAACTTAGCTGATGCTCTGAAGCAACATGAAAAGTCACTTGGCATTTTATGACCTACTCCAAATGGATGAGTTGAATCCAGGCTCAAGCTGAATAAATGCATAGATGTAGAAAACCAGTGCATTATTAATGTAGAAACCCAGCATTGGAGGAATGTGCTCAAGTGTGCTCTTCCTTGCAATGAATAATTTGGCTTCCTGGAGCTTGTCAGATAAGTTGTTCACTGAACATAATGGTAAATTCTTCAGTTTGGTAGAGCTCCTTGGGAAATACGATAATGTCATGTCTGAACACCTATGCAGAGTAGTTCAGAAAGAAGCTAAGGACCATTATTGCAGCAAAACAATTCAAAATGAATTGATTGATCACATGGCATGGAAAATGCTTGATAACATATTAATGTAGCTCAGCAAAGTGAAGTACTATGCCGTAACGATGGACTGCATTCCAGACATTTGTCACAATGAAAAGATGTCATTTACAGTAAGATTTGTTGTTGACAAGGATGACTGTATCTAGGTAAAGAAACACTATCTGCTTTTGCTCTGTGGACGACTTTACTGGAAAAGCCCTAACAGAACTGTTTATGAACATTTTGAATGAGAATAAAATAAAGCTTCAGGACTGCCATGGCCAAGTCTATGGCAACGGCATTAACATGAAAGGAAGGTATCCAGGCAAAGATCCTTGTGCTGAATCCAAGAGCTTTCTTCATGCTTTGTGGCTGCTATTCCCTCAATCTGGGTATGTCAGATGCAGCAACATCTTCTTTAGATTCAGTCTCTCTCTCTGGAGTACTGCAAAGGATATATGTCCTGTTTTTGGCATCAACTATCAGTTGGAGATCTTCGCTTACAATGTTACAAATCTGACCATGAAACCATTGACACTCACTGGGAGAGCCGCATTGACAGCATAAGGCCAGTGAAGTACCAAGTGACTGAGGTTTATGATGCCCTGATGGAACTGGCACAGCTGAGTAAAGCTGAGGACTGAATCCAACACAAGGTGCAAAATTTGGCAAACCAGATCACTTACTTCAAATTTCTGGTATCAGTTGTGGTTTGGCATGACATATTGTTCAAAGTAAAAGTTCTAAGAAAGGTATTACAAACTCAGTAGATGGACATCATGACTGCTACTACTTTGATGAGAAACTGCCTGATTGTGTTGTGGCCTACCAAGACAACGGATTTAAAGATGCCATCATTGCTGCCAAGGAAATGGTGGAAAACTTAGAAGTTGATGCTGTTTTCAAGGAAACTTTTATTCATCAGAAGAAGAGACAGCTCAGTTATGAGAGTACAGATGAGGTGATCGGAAGCTCAGAAAGAAAATTCAAGAGGGAGTTGTTTTTGCTCGCTTGTTGACATTGCTCGAGTGTCTGTCAAAGAAAGGTTTGGAAAAATGAAGAATTGCAAAAAGACCTGGAGTTCTTTGTATGACCTTAATAAGCTGATGGTGGATAGAAAAATGCCCATACAATTGTACAGACCTCCACCAGACGCTGACACATGGGGAATGTTCAGACGTCAATGATGAACACCTCTGTGTTGAATTGGACATCATCTGTCACATTTTGCCACACAAGAAGCACTCTCCACTCCAAGTTCTCCAATTAATTCATGGCACAGAGCTAAAGGATGCTTTTTCTAATATGTGAATAGCCTTGGGATTCTACTCACAGTGCTGGTCAGTATGCAAGTGGTGAATGCAGCTTTTTGAAGCTCAGGCTCATTAAAATGTATCTTTGATCAACAATGGCCAATGAGAGACTGACATCACCAGCTATTTTATTGCTTGAAAATGACATTGGCCAATCTTTGGATCTCTCTGATGCTATGCTTCAGTTCATGAGGGCAAAGGCATGAAAAGTGATTTTTTGAACTAAAGGACTATGGTTAACATTCTAAGGCTGTCACCCACTGTAACAATATTTAATACTGGTCTATCCAATGTTGATGCACAGTTCAATTTCTTCATGTTAGTACATTTCAGTTATTCTTAAAATGAAACAGTTTCTATAAGCTTAGATGAAACAATTTTTTTTATTTGCTTATATATGGCATACATAAATACAGATTTACAGATTTTAGCATCCAAATTTATCATCTTATATGACAGGGATAAATCATGAATGCAAATCATGCATCAAA
Source organism: Mesoclemmys tuberculata (assembly GCA_007922155.1). Lineage (NCBI taxonomy): Eukaryota > Metazoa > Chordata > Testudines > Chelidae > Mesoclemmys > Mesoclemmys tuberculata. The sequence continues at coordinate 60,501,708 of ML675603.1, read as the reverse complement.
GTCATGAAATGAACTACAAATGAAGTAAAAAATAAGGTCTTTAAAAATTTAAGAAACAGAGGGGGGACACAAAACACTTCTTACCTGGGGTACCATTTGATCTAGGGCCCCTGTGCAAAACCTTTGCATTTAATATGCCAAACCACTGTATCCATCTATCAGGTCACCAATGTGAGGCGCCACTTTAAATCAAAACACAGTAACTTCAACATGGCCTATCCTCCAGCCAGTGTTGCAAGATGTGACAAAACTGAAAATCTGAAGTCTTCATATCACACGTCAAATATTCTCACAACCTCAGTAACTTCTCTTTGGATAATGTTGGTACTAGCTAGAAAGAAAAACCTTTCCTGGATGCCAAGCTTGTGAAGGAATGCACGTTGGAAATGCTGGAAGAGCTTTTTGCCAAAGATAAAAACAAAAAGACATTGTGAATCATATGAAGCAAGTTCCTTTTCTGATTCCATGGCAGTGCAAAGATTGTTTGTCAGTACTGCTTTCCAATTTAAAAATGCCAAATACATCTCTTGCAGTGGACGAATCAAATGATTTAAGTGATGCTGCCAAGCTATCGCTGTTGTTAGATTTTATGATGGTGAAATTTTCAAGGAAGAATTTTTGTGCTTAACACCATTAGAAACCTACACCATAGGAGAGATCATTTTTGAAAAAGAAAGAAGCTTTTTTATTTTTTAATGGTTTAGATCTGCAGAAAATAAACTTGCTTGTTACCGACAGGGAAGGGCTTCACTTCACATTTGGCAGCGATACACCCTTCATTAAATACACTTCACTATACAACCACTAGACTGTCCTGTGCAATAAGTTGACTGGGGACTTGAAAAAAAAATGGGTATTGTGATGAGATTAGTGAACTACATATGCTCAACTTCTATCTTGCAACATCATCATTTTAAACCTCTTTTACAAGACATTTTAGTCAACTACAGTGGCCTATTGCAATACAATGATGTTCACTGGCTAAGTAGAAGGAATATGTTAGAGAGATTTTGTATGCTTGAAAAATAAATAATAGAATTTCTTTCAAACGACAAGACCAACAAGGGTTGCAAATTCTTGGAAATTAGGAATGATGTCCCCTCTGTTTCACAGGTAGCTTGTCTGTGTGATATTACTGGTCACTTGAAATCTCTCAACTTACAGCTTCAAGGCTGTACAAGCAGAATTGGGGCTCTGTTTGAAAAAGTGTGCGCCTTTCAGAGGAATCTTGAAATCTTTCAGGCAGACTTAACAGGAAATATGTTGCACTTTCCTACATTGTGTGTTGTTGCTACAGATGAAACTTTGATTAAAACAATGACGAATTCTTAAACAAACTGATTGAAAAATTTAAAATGAGATCTGAAAATTTTATAATTCCAAGAATGTGCTTTTATGAGTTCGTGATCTGTTTGTTGTCTCTGCTGATGGACCTTGCTCTTCTGAAGCAAAAAACATTCTTGATTCAACTGAACAAAGTGACTTTCAATTAAAAATTGTAAAGCGCCAGGGACCCGATGTCTTGAAGGCAAAATTCAGAGAAGTGGGATGTTGTGATTTCAGGATTCAATATGCTGTCCAGTTTCAGGATCTAGCTATCTATCTTTTAGCAATGTTTGGATTAACTTACATCTGTAAATCTGGATTTTCTACCACAAACATTATAAAAAACCAACACCACAATTGCCCGACAGATGATCATCTTCCGTGTATGCATCTTGTCCTGACTTCCTACAAATCACTCTTCACAAAGCTTGTCAGAGATCATCAATGTGGCACTCTCTAATGGGAGAAGTGACTAACACAGGTAATAATATTGATTTATAAACTTAGTTATAAGATAGAAAGACTAATACTTACATTGCAGTGAAGGTCTTTATTTATTGGCAGCTGAAGGTTTTTTTATTTTTGTCAGCCTTCTCCACGAATGGCCCAGCTCAAATTGGCCTATGGGTAGATCTCGTTGAGTATCACTAATTACAAACCATAACATTTAACTATGTTATACCCATAAGTATACTGTACCACATAGAATAAATCATCTTGGTTTTTGCAGCCCAACTTCCATTTAACTATATCTCTTTATCATTATAACCTAATAGACTATATTAATTGTGTATTATAATGTCTTTGCCTATATACTAATCTTGTTCTTCTGGATCCGGACTGTTTATTCTGCTCTCATGTCTCTCCTGTTGTCTCGTTTATGCATATTTTTGAGATGCTCAGGCTCTCTTTGATTTCAGTGATTCCCAGTGATTTCTTGGCGACCTGATGACTATGATCACATTCAAATCATTCATAGACTCATAGACTCATAG